>LR738558.1:7220000-7845000 GCA_902685375.1 Neostethus bicornis | reverse complement strand
GTGGAGATCTGCATTGGGCCGCAGATCTCGACAGGACGCCGGTAGAGCTACTTGTCCAAGATGGCCACCGCCTTACTCTAGCCGCAGTAGCCAATGTGAGGTCTACTCTTTTGTTCTAAGTCTGCAAGACCAAGGGAGGAGGTGTTGGCTCAGTGGTAGAATGTCTGCCCTTGGACTGGGAGAAGCCAGTTCAATTCTCAGTGGGCCCGTGCCTAGTGTCCTCGGGACACCTATCCCCATTTCTCCCACCATTGGCGCTGTCCTGGCTGGCTGCTGCGGTGCGATGCAGCACAGAAATTTTCCCATTGGAGGGATGAATACATACTATAGTATGTTGAAGACCAAAGACTGCCATTGTTTTGCCTTACATGGTGATTTCCTCTGAAAAATCGAAACATAAAAACTTTTAAATCCGAAATGATGGTTTTGATTTGATCTCATCATGCCAACAATTGATCTCACCACGCCAATATTGATTTGATAGCGATACCCACTTGATATTGATAGTTTTGAAACTTAAATCCACCCATTTCTAGTTTAAAAAGTGTTTTGTCATTGTCAGTGGTACAAACATCTTGCAAAATATTCCAAACTATTGGTTTGTCATGATTGGTATGTTGAAATTCATATTTTGGTTAAACTTGACATAGCTTGGCCCCCTTAAGCTTGCTTTTCTGTTTAATCCACATAAATCTTTCATTTTGAATCCCCTTTGTTACATTAACAGTGTTTTTCTACTCTTTAACAAATTAGTCTTTTATAGAAATTCCCTTTTTTTTGCTGTTGGCCATTTAATGCTTTAGATAAATCTTCTCACCTTGCCATCCGCTCCAAAGCTTCCCTTTTCAGAAAATACAGTATTATAAAGTAAAGACAAACTGATTTTTCCTGGCCTTTGGTGGAATTAATTTACATGTTGGACTGAGCTAATCTTCAGTAAATTGTGGCCCTTTCTTGTAAAGGTCACAGATCATGGCACCTTACAAGGAATGCCTCGCATGAGACGCTGACTGTCCGAGCTCATCAGTGCGTATGGTTGGTGCACAGGAGGTGTCAGACAGCACGGGGGTTGATCAATGTGCCGGCAGCTATTAGGTAAGTGGGGCTGAAAGGGCAAGTGTGCTTAAGTGAGCAGGGAAGCCAAGGTTTTCATTGCTATAATGGAACATCAGCATTGACATTAGCTAGCGATGGTGCATTTACAGTCTCAGTGGACAGGGTTAAATCAAATACTGGACACTTATGCTAAAAACACAACAAGTTGAGCCCGTTTTCAATCAATAAGGTTTTAGTTTGGTTCAACTTGTAAAAAAAATGTGTTTTACTGTGAAAATAAAAGGGTGAGCACCAAAAATGTATTTATCAAACCAAAGTCCATTGGTTACAATCAAGTACAGTATTTTGAGACTAAAATTTTTCCACAATCAAATGTGAAATGACCTCATGGAATGAATAGGTGTGTGGATGGCTGTCTGTCTGTGCGGCCCTGGCAACCCATTCGGGGTGTATCCTGCCTCTCGCCCAAAATCAGCCGGGATAGGCTACAGCAGCCCCCACAACCCCATTAGGAACAAGTGGTTCAGAGGATGAAACAGTCAGTCAGTCAGTCACCTTATTAACCGTCTATCCCTTGTGGGCAGACAGGGGTTGCTGGAGCCCATCCCGGCTGATTCAAGTCGAGGGGCAGGGTACACCCCGAACAGGTCGCCAGTCTGTCGAAGATAAAACAAATGCTTTTAATTAAAAAGAAATAAAATACAAATGAAATTCTCAATCTCACAGTGGCCTCACAGCAAGAAGATCGTGGTTTGAGTCTAGAGTAAGACGAGGCTTGAAACACGGTCCTTTCAGTGTGGAGGTAGCATGTTCTCCCTATGTATGTGTGGTTTTTTTTGGGTATTTCGGTTTCCTCTCACTCTCCAAAAACAGACAGCAGGTTTATCCAGCCTTTCGCCTGAAATCAGTCAGGATAGGCTCCGGCAATCCCCGTAATATCGATTGGAATGAACGTTTCAGATGAAGAAAAACGAAATTCTCAATTTATAAAGACCCTATTGTCAAAGATGAAAAAAAAATCTACTATTTCTGTGAGTAAAAGCAAACCAATTTAATCATGGTCAAACTATTTGCTGCCTTTTATTGTTAATCCCCATCTTCACCAAGAGCAATGAGCACTATTTCAACACTAGAATATGAGTATTCATGCTGATGTGAGTTTACATGTAACAGCAAAAGACAGGTCATTGTACAACAACCCCCATGAGCTGTGTGTCTGTTAACTAATGGATTCAATGGGAAATCCATGACAAATAGCAAATTATCCGGCTGACTAAGGCGAACCGTTTTTCAGTTGAATTCAAAAGGTTTTTTTTCCGGAAAGGTGACAGTAATTGTTTTGTGACTGAAGACAATTGATTTGTACTATGGATGGTGTGAGCAAGCTCACCAGTCATGTCCCCCAGGGAATGGTATGACTTATGAATCACTAAAGGAAGTGGCGCTGATGCGCCGAGGAATTGTAATTGGAAAGTGCATCGAGAACAGATGAGAAACTGGTGAGAGTTTTAAGGGCGTAGAACAAAGTGAAAAAGATTCCAAGGTCTTTTTGTTTTCTAGCTATCATTGTTTTTTTAAAAAAATCAAACCAAGTTGAGGATAATGAGAAAAAATAAGGAATAGGGCGCATTTACAGTATACAATAAATAAGCATGTATTTATCAACAGTAAAATCACCCAAAGCAACTATAATAAGTTTCTTATTAAAATGAGTAAACAACATAAAGTATTTGGCCATCCCTCTGGCATCTTTAATTGCTTAATATTTCATTGAAATAAATCTCAAAATCTCATGCTGAATTTTAGTATTTTACAACGATTGCCAATAACTGTAGAAGATGTAGAAAGAATTAATGAGAGGCATCAATAATTGAGTCTAATCGCACCTTCTGCAATTAAATATTTGTTATGCATACATAAATACTTAATTTGCTATTTTAAGCGGGGTGACTAAAAAGGAAGTAAGGTCCTTGGGTTTGATAGATTTTAGCATAAAATACGAAATTAATGGCTCCATATACAAAGTAAATAAAAACACATAAAACCAAAAATAACTAAAGTGTTTTAATTTTGAAAATGTGTGCAGATGTGAAAGTGAAAACCAAGAAGCAAAAAACAATGAATTTCCAGAAGTGCTGTGGGAATAAAAAAAAATTTGGGTCTTATTTGAACAAGAGTCTCCTTGCAGCAGCGAGAGCGGAAAAAAAAAATACTGTTCCAAAGTCACATCCCATCAGGACTTTGTTCTATTTTAATCTTTTTTTTCCTTTCTGTCGCACTTAGTTAATGTAAAAACCTCATAAACATGGAGAATATATGTTTTCTACGTCAGTTTTATCTATACTCCCCTGAATCAGCATTTACTGCTCATGCACAATGCTTGCCCAAACATCCACCTTAGTTCATTTTTTTTGTATACACAGCCCAAAATCACAAAATTTTTGTCTCAACGGGCTTCACATTGCAGATTTAAAAAGAACAAAAACAAGAAAAAGAAGAATGTATAAAGACAAACACACAGCTAAAAGCTGACTAACAAATGCTAGCAAAACAATTTTAGCACATTCCTGCCCTTAGACTCTCCTTCACGGTGTGGAAAAACTGCTAAAAATCCATCAGCGGTAAAAAATAAGAAACCTCTTGGGGATCTACATGAAAGAGGGATTCCTCCCCTGGGACGAGCATCCAATGTGTCTAAGAATATTGTTTAATTATTAGCTTATTCTTCTCTACATTTTGGTATCTGAAGAAGTCTATAGATGTTCTTTATCCTGATGGAAACAGGATGGTTAAGCAAGTACGGGGGCCTCCTCAGCCTAGCGACGCTCAAGACGCAGATGAGTACTAGATAGGCTAATCCTGATGGAGACGGGATGATAGATCAAGCGCGGGGGCCTTCTCGGTCTGACCATGCTCAGGACAGAACCGCGGAGGATCCATCAGGATTCTGAATCAGAGCTCTCTCCCAAAGAGGAGGAAGAGAGAGGTGGACATCATGTGAGTTGTATTGTACCAAGTAGCAGTTTAAATCTAAATGAAAAGACATTAAAGAAAAATGAATGAGAGGGAAAGCCAGGGATCTGCTAAGGGTTATGTGGATACATCAAGCGGCCAAGGCAGTCTGGCAGAGAATAGTAGATAGAATTAGAGGACAGAACCCCAATGTACCATACTTTCCCCAGCTTCTAGTACCTAACAGCCATCTAGCAACTATATCAGTTAAATGTCTCTGTTTTTTGCTGGCCTGGTGATAAGCTTGTTCAAAGAGGAAAGCCTAACTTTAAATGTAGGAACAGTGTCCGCCTCTCTCACTTGAGCTGGTAGCTTATTCCATAAAACTGGAGCTTGGTGGGTAAAGGCTCTACCTCCAACTGGACTTTTAGAAACCCTAGGAACCTAGAATCCCAGGAACCAAAAATCCTAGAATCAAATATAGTAGAATCCTCAGAACCAAAAATCCTTTTTGTACTGTATATACTGTATATGGTCTATTTCTTTCTTTCAAAATTACTGTGCTGCTGTAACACACAAATTTCCCATTTGTGGGATCAATAACGTAATTCTGAGTCTGAACTACTAACAGCCCTGCATTTTGTGAGCGAAGTGTTCTGCTTGGTTGGTAAGGTACTATAAGTTCTTTATCTTTAAATAAATATAAGTACCTTACATTTAAACTGATTTTTTTTTGTATGTACTTTTAAAAGAACAACAAACTTAACAATGCAGTATTGGAGAGTGATCCTAGCAAAATTTACTGCTATACCGACACTGGAGAAGGTGTGTAAGCCAGAGCCTATTCTGGCATAGGCAAGGTACACCCTGGACAAGTCCTCATTTTCTCACAAGAACTTCATAGAGAAACACAACCGGTTGTGAATTAATTTTGTTTCTATTACAAAATAAATAGAACAAAGAAAAAAAAAACCTAACTGTATTGGAAGAAATTTACCTTATCTTGTGAAATAAATACATTAACTGTTAATAGACAATAATTACAACAATAGAGTAAACATTTCTTTAACATGTTCAGTTTAACAGGTGAGAACACAGATGAGTCTAAAATAAATCTGATCCAAACTGTCCCAGTCACAGCAGTCGTAACCCTGCAGTTAATATTGTCGCTTATTTTCCCAACACAGGGGACGGCCGCCGTCAGCTTTCACTTCAGGTTTATAATTGGCTGGCCCCAACGATCCGCAATTACAGCACATCATAATTAACGTCCCGCTTTCCGGAAATGATTCAACTTTTTGTCCTCTCACAAGATTTTTCCCTGGTCTGTAATTAAAATTGCCACCTAGGAAATAGGAACGCGCGATTACAACAGACACAAACAATTGTTCATTGGTCAGTGTAATTTCCAAACTCATCCCAGGTGAGAGGTAATAAAGTAAAGGCTGTCGCGAAGAGTTAGTCTGACTGTCACAACACAAAACCACTTTGTCATGACATTAACAGAACCGTGTTACTATGCGTGGCCACCAGCTCCACATTAGAGGACATGGCGTCAGCATGGTTAGCCACTGCACCAACGCTAATATTCTGTTATGACAGCAATTGTGAAGACTCTTCCGAAATGTTCACCAATTATCCTGGGAGCAAGTTCATTGTTGAAATGCTGCATCGATTTCTCACAAAACTTTACTTTCTCTTGAGTTTTACTTCTCATCTCAATGGACTTAGCTGTGAGTGTAAAAACATGTAGAACACTTAGATTTACTGTAGCATCCCAAGATGAAACGTTAGCTCAAAACACCAATCATACTCTTCCAGGTATAAAGAATAGAGATGATTGGTTGGATTAAAATATTCAAAGAATTTGGTTAACTTAAAGCTTTAAAGATATTTTATTAGTTAAATAAAAAAAAATACTTTAGCGACTACGCTGCTCTGATATAGTTACAATTTAGTCTTACAGTAAATACAAAAATTGAGACATTTTTGTTTTTAATCTAATAATATCTTGCATTTGTTTATCCACAATTGTAAAATAGCACCCGCCAACTCAACATGTTAGAGGGGGATAGTCGAGCCTCTCAAGCTTGAGAGTCAAGCCAGTCAAGGCTTGACTTGCCAGAGACTTCGCTTGTCACTGGCTTGACTGGCGAAGAAGAAGATTCGCCATATTCGTCTTCTTCTTTCGGCATTTCCCTTCAGGGGTCGCCACAGCAAGTCAGTTTGTGAAAATAAATCCCTCCGCAATTTGCACGTTCAACTGATTTCAGCTCATTTGGCACATTCCCTCTAGAACATGCTCAAAATCGCTCACAGTCACAGTTTTCAATATCAAATCCTGAATCCAGCTTTGGTTAGTTAATGAATAGAGTGATCAGTTTAATTTTAGGTGTACGTCTATTGAGTGAGCTAGCCACCAAAAGTAAACTTGTTAAGGATTATGTAACTAAATTGTAACTCAAATAGCAAATATTTCAAAATCATTGCCTTAATTATTTCAATTTTTATTTAATTTTGTGAACATGAGGTTGTTGCTAATGTGTGTCCCTCGCAATGAACAGGGGATCAATTCGAGGTGTACCCTGCCTATTGCATGTAATTAGAGGGGATGGGCTTCTGTACCCCCCACGATCCTGACTGCGATAAGCGGTTGAGAATATGAACCTAGTGAACTTTTTTGGCTTGGAAATAAAATTTAATCTAACATGGGAAACAATAATGAAGCAAAACTGAAAATAATACATTTACGTCCCTTTATCAAAATTTGATAGTTAAATCTTTTTGTAGGAAAGCAGGATTTTACTACCCATGCGGTTTTGGACTCTGACTCGATTTAGTATTCTGAGATTAAAAACTAAACACTCACATTCACAAAAGACTATAGAAGAGCCAAAGAAAGAAATTCATGATGCCAATTGAACAATAAAAAAATAAAGTTAGGCCTCATAATCTAACAAACAATGCTTTCTGAGAGAAAAAGAACAAATTTGGACCTCGCTTCATCTCATCAGCATGAATCAATTACTGATGGGAAAGTAGCTCATAAAAATTGAGGAGAAACTAAATAATTCTTCTGTTATGTTCTGCTGCATATTTTTAGGAAACGTTCATTACAACATCTGCGACTGGTTTTGTAATGGGTGTACAATAAAAACCACAAACCAAAAGAAAACATGCCACATCATTTTGGCTCATTTGAAAAGGCTTCCTTATTGATTTCTGCTTAATCACTCAAGCATGCATTAGCATTAGCCAAGGACATGATCACACCCACTCACTTTCTCTCTCTAAGGAAATAGGCTGCAGCTGCATAAGTAACCAAATCACACAAAGGTGAACACAAATGAGTCCCATCACCTTTGATTTGGTAACTTTAGACATTAATGCTCTGTCATGCTGAGAAGTCAGATAATTCAACATAAGTGATAAAGATGAGGATGAGCAATGATCTAGAAAATGAGGTGAGTGTAAGAGGTGTATTTATGTGGTTGAGCGATGGGTTCAGCATGTAATTTATTCAATGACTCACTTGTACTCCTCAGATTCGGCACAATTATATGAGCTTTTGCATCAACACAGTGAATTTTCTCTGCCTCGTTCTGCAAAAGTCTGGGAATAGAAACCTAGTTTTCAAAAGAAGGGGCACTGAAAGCACAATTCACCCCACTGCGAACAGAAAACTCTCTCCATAACAGCTGCAACACCTACATGAACCTCTGCATATCTGCTCGCAGATGAGATTGTCATTCAGGATTAAAGCCTTGTACACATCATTGGTAGTATGAGCTGTACCCACGATAAGGCAGATATGTATAGACAGAGATAATTCAGGTGTACTTCAAAGCCATCGCGACTAATGATCCCCGAAAAGAACATTAGTAAGTCAACCTCTACTTTTCATACACCTTCCATAGATTATCAACACTTAAAGATAAAGCAATTTGCGTGCAAGTACTATAGAGAATACTTGCACTAACAATCCTCGTTATTTATTTGGGGTAAATAACTACATTTCTGCAGGTACCAACGTGTACCATAAGAAGAGGGACAAAACATTCCGTCCCGTTCCATCGTCTACCACTTATTTGGGGCCAGATCAAGGTGGCAACAGCTTCAGATGGCAAGCCCAGTTTTCTTTCACCCCGATGCATCTCCAAACTCATCCGGGAGGATCCTGGGGCATTCCCCGGTCAGCTGTGAGACAGTTTGTCCAGCGGGTATGGGGCCTGCCTCTGGGTCTCTTCCCAGTCAGACGCGCCCAAAGCACCTCACCAGTGAGGCACTTGGGTGACATCCTAACCAGATGACTGAATAAACTAGTCTGGTTTTTTGAGGAGCAACCATTCTATTCCGAGCCCCTCCGGGATGGCAGAATACCTTCCTCTATCTCTGAGTGAGAGCCCAGCCTGCGAAGGAAGCTCATTTCCACCGCTTGTATCTGCGATCTCGTTCTTTTGGTCACCACCCACAGCTGATGACCATAAGTGAGGGTAGAAAAGTAGATCGTTTTGTAAATTGAGTGCTCAGCTACTACTTCACCACGATGGAACAATGCGGCGTCTTGATTATTGCAGAGGCCGCACCAATCAGTTTATTGATCTCCCACTCCATCCTCCATCAATTTATTAGTCATTGATGGAGGATACCCTGTAAACTAGGTTTAAATATGGAGATATCTGGCATCTAATAATGTCAAGATAAGTACCACCATTACATGCCCATAAGAAGAGAAATAGTTTCCCACTTTGACTGGGACTTTCATCATTTCCGCTGCAAAAGTTGACCCCTGATACACTTATCAGGCGTGACAGAAACAAGGAGGATCCTGACATTTACTGCCTGTATAAATATATTTAATTGAATTAAACAAGCCTGTTTTATAAAAATGAAAGGAAGATGTGTTTTGAAAGCTAAAACCTGCAGAACTCCAAAGCCCACATCTGATTAAATTTGAACCTAGTGTACAGGATCCACATTGCTGACTGGTATTTTAACATGCGTTAGATCATTTATATGGCTGAGGTTCCTCTTCACTGCTGACAAGTTTGAGTTGCCAGGTGTTGTTTGTGCTAATTTCACACAATAAGCTCGGATCTTGCACACTGTCGCATATTGATGAAAGAGATTTTTCAGCAGTTCCGCTAGCTCTGCTTCACATTGTGTCTCCATAAGATTCCACCAAGTAGATACGATGCCCCAGAGAGTAGTATGTGTCGTCCCTGTCAGCAACACAGGTGTGACCTCTAACTCTAACATACCAGTACTTGCATTTTCATGCATATGTATGTACAGTATGATGCTGAATCTTAAAGTCCAATTAACCAACAGAAGTGGATCCAAAATGAATCTCCATTAAGCTGTGGTCACCTTTGAGGTATCACAGGAAATAACTGTTACTTACCTAAGCTGACTGAAAAGGGATAAAATACTGCAGAATAAGGGAAGTACTAAAGATTTACGTCCTAATTAAAGCACAGTAAAACACATTGCCCATTAGTATCTCCACTGTTCGACTTAAATGCTTTTGAAGTAGCACCATCCAACATACAATCCATGGAAACAACTTGTTTCCTCCATTCTGGCTTTGGCCTATCCAGCCCAGATCAGCCGTTCCATCAGATTATCATTGACAGGAAGTCCAGACCTGCTGAGAGAGGCACTTTCCCTCCTGATTCTCGATCTGACATTGGGACGGACAACAAACAACTCATTCCCACTGGGAGCGTATTGCTCTATAATCCATACTGACCTTCCCTGGCTGCAATTCAGCTTTATTTTTAGTCGAGCTGAAGAGGACAAACCTAACCATGTGTTGTTGATGCAGAGAGCACTGCAACAATTTTCCCAGCAGGACTCCACCTTATCTTTTTTTGTATTTAGATAAAGGGTGAGAACATACTGGTTTTATTCTTTGAAGTACACACAGACACTCAAAATAACTCAACATTACTTTGACAAAGCCGCATACCATAAAAACCACAGACGTTGAGCTTCTATACCATTTTTTTTTCTATTTTTCTTGTTTATAATAAAAACGGTTGTACGAGTTTTGTCTTGGTGCAACCTGAAGAAACTTTAGGCTTTTAAAAAACGACTCTGCTAATTTGAACTTACATGTCATTTATGTGAGGCTTTTTTTTTTAATGATGAAACTCTATTTAAAGAATGAAAGAAAATTTAACCAATAGGAGAAAAAGTTAACTTTTGCTTATTAATTCATGGAAACAGTGAAGGAAGACATGAAGATAGTTGATGTGACCAAAGAGGATGCAGCGGATAGGGTTAGATGGAAGAAACTGACTTGCTGTGGTGACCCCTGAAGGGAAATGCCGAAAGAACACGAACCCCACCAAGTGGCATGGGGCGCAGTAGTTAAGACGGTAGCTTAACAGCAAGAGTTGGTTCGAGTCCTTGCAAAAGGCAACGAGGCTTGCAATACTGGCCTTTTGGTGTGGAGTTTGCATGATTACCTCTTGTATGGGTGTCCTCCGAGTATTCCGGTTTCCTCCAACCCTCCAAAAACATGCATGTTAGGTTGATTGGCCACTGTAAAAATTGCCCCTAGGAATGAGTATGTGTGTGCATGGTTGTGAGTCCGTGGCCCCGCAATGGATTGGCGACCTGATCAGGGTGTATCCTGCCTCTCACCCTAAATCAGCCGGGATAGACTCTGACTGCCCCCTTCACCCGTATGGGAATAAGCAATTCAGACGACGAAACAAAATTCTGACAAGTCAAGAGCTGTGTGTGTTTGTGTGTGTGGGAACAAGATAACCCAAAAGGTAATGAATTGATTTTCACAAAATTTCACAATTTTTTAAATATCTCCAGAATGGGAAATGAAGAAGTGATTATGTTTTTGGGTCTAGGACTGTTTTAAAGGTTCTATTTAAAGTCTGAAGTCTTGTCACGTCCTGGCACGTTAAGAGGTAGAGCAGAGGACACTGGAACTCTGCTCCCTATGAAAATCTTAGGATGTTCAAGTTCCTATTGGTTCTGTTAGTTCACTAGTCTCAGGAAATACCGCTCATTGAGTTCATGCTGAAGAAGACCCTGAACCCCAGTTGGCAGCATGGAAATTTTTCCCAGGAGGAATCAATGAAATATCTTATTCTTTCAGCATTATTATTAATATTACATGATTGTTTCTACTCATATGCTGTCACTTCCCTCCACCTAACTCAATAAAATACAAACAAGATGAGTTTGTATCTTGTTTTTAGATCTTTCAATTATCGCGATGGCTTTTTTTTTTCTGCCTCGGGTGAAATAAATTAATTCTACTATTAGAAAAAAATGACAGTAAATTGTCATGTTAATACCAAATAGAAAATGGCTGAAAAAAATAACAGTTTTGATAAATAGAATAATCTACTACAGTGTGTGTTTGTGTGTGTTGAGAGCAGCTGCAGTGCTTTTAAGTCTCAGAAAGTACAAAACCAGTCAATGGAGGACAGGAGGAGTAAATGTTAAAATTACCATATTGATGGGTATAACAAAATAGTGGCCTAATCTTTAAAATCTGAATTTCAATGATGCATAATCATAATGGTCAATTTCTTTCCAAATTTGCATAGTTTTTAGGATTTTGAAGTCATTTCTCCTACAAGAAGTGTTTTTATGTGGGTCAACGTAGCACGCTATGAGCTAATACCTTCAACGGAGCCCCTGAAGATAACAAAACATTCAAAAATTTCTCTGTAAACAGCTTTTAATGACATTTATATTGTTTTGTAATATTATCGCAAAAATGTTCTTTAGACGTGTCTTTAAATTTTAGTCACGTTTTCAAAATTTCTGCCTCAGAAATTAGTGCATTTGTGCGTTGTGAAATAATTACAGTGATCGGTTTGGCTCAACACCCTGATATGACAGAATAGTTTTTAAGCATGTTACACACAGTGCACGATGGCCTCACAGCAAGAAAGTTGGAGGTTTGAGTCACGGAGAAGGGGTGACGTTTGAAACACTGATCTTTCTATGTGGAGTTTGCATGTTCTCTCCATGTACTGTATGTGTGGGTTTCCTACAGGTACTCCGGTTTCTTTCCACCCAACAAAAAAAATGCATGTTAGGTTAACTGGACGTTGAGAAATCTTCACTAGAAATGAGTGCGCTTGTGTGTGAATGGTTGTGTGTGTGTGTGGCTCTGCAATGGACTGCCAACCTGTTCGAAGTGTAGCCTGTCTCTCGCCTGAAATCAGCCTAGATAGGCTCTGGCGTTCACTGCAACATTTATGATAAGTGATTCAGAAGACAAAATGGAAAACATGCACCATTTTTTTAATGATTTGCAAATGTGTAAAAAAAAAAAAAAAAGCCTCTCAACATTGTTTCTTTATGATTTGCAACTTTAATGAGGACTATGTTTTTAAATCTGTAAGCTAATAATTAGTATTCTAGCAAATGCTAATTGCATCTAATTCACAGAGCTATAGTAAGATGAGTACTTCACAAGGTCATACTTTTTATCTTATAGTAGTTGTAAACATGGTAGCTCTTGTTGGTCAGGAAATGTAATATTTGCCACACCAAAAAAAAAAAAGCTCATGAACGCATTAATTCCGTTTCAGTTACATTTTTGAGAATTCACCCCTCATCTTGCTCTCTGCTTCAGGGCATACACAACACAGTGTAAATCTTATTGGAGACCAAAAAAACAGCATAAAGCATGCCAAGTTTGTAAAGCTAGTGCATGTTCTTTATGACCTATTCTGTTGAAAATGTGAGCAAAGTGCATGTACCTCTGATGCAAAAACACTTCCTGGTTATATTAAAAAGTGAGCATGGTGGGAAAAAAAAGCCACGGCCAAGAACAACCCGGCAATCAAAAAATATTTGTTTAATAAACAAAAAAAGCTTGCAAAAATCTCCACGGACATGTTGTGATGTGGGAATAATGTTCAAACATTGTAGAAAACTTGAAAATAGGTTTTTTTATCATTATTTTATAATTGTGTTAGTTTACAATAAATGGACAAACTTGAGAATAAAATGGATGTGCTAAGATGCTAATATTGATAACTAATTTATAGCAGTGCTTGTTATTGATGCAAATTTTTGGACATTTTGGAAAACACTATTCTTGATGTTTCCATGGAAGTTTTTTATTTAGACTTTACAAACTACAATTAATCATAAACAGCTTAACATTCATAAATATAGTTTATTTAAATACTTAAAAACAGGATTTAAGAGATGGGACGGCACATTTGTTGTTGTAAAAAAAGCTCGGAATGGTTCAATTTAAACTTAATAGAAATATTTCAAATTAGTGTTAGCTTTCAAGAGCTATCCCAAAATTAACATGTAAGTTTATAAATCTCATTTCTAAAAAAATAACACTCGCATAACCTTCATTTCTAAATTTTATTAGAAAATAATGACAGTTTGACTACAACCACTGTTTTTTTTTTTTCAATATTGTTACTAATTTCAAATTTTGCTTCATTGCCACTTAACACGTACCATTTTTCCTGAAAGAAATCACCTTATCCAGCCACAAAGTGGTCATATAGATGAGCTCTCATCTTTGTAAACTATCCAAGGATACATTGCTGCAGGTTCCTCAAACAGGTCTCCGTAGCAACACCTTGTCATCTGTTTTTAAGTCAGTCTTTGTAACAGAAATGTCACAGGAAAATACGGCCTCAGTACCCATCACAAAGTGACACTGCAATTAGCCTGACTCCCTAATCCTGTTTTCAGCCCTCACTACCTTTCCGAAAAAAAATACTAAGAGCATTTTAGTCTGGCTAGAATCATATGGATTGTTTATTTTCTTCCTCGCCATTTCAACAAAATTGCTATTCATGTTGCGGTTTAACCTTGGCAGCCATGGAGCCTTGTTTGAAATTCATAAGAACAACTCAAGTTGCATAAATAGATGAGATTGTTGTCATGGTCTTATATCATGGCAAAGACAGGCTAACCAAACACAGCCAAGTGAATCTACATAATCTATCAATAAGCTGGAAAGCTTTGGGCCTTCAAAAGACCCATGAGATCGATAGTTTGCTGCACGTATTGACAGGACTTTAAATGGTGGCTTAACACAATGTGCAAACTCTAGAAACATTTTTCACAGTTACCCCATTATCCGGTCGCACATTTGTTTCAAAGACGGAGTCTATTTATTCAGAAGATGGAAACTCTGCAGAGGACTGGGGGTAGAAAACGTGATGAGCTTTTAAAAGGAGAGTTCATTTCAAAGTATTTATTATGCCATGCTAAACAATTTAGTCGAGCACTGACTGGTTTTAATTACATCTGCTTCATCTAGCATTACTAAATTGCCATTATGGAGCGTGACATGTCTCTCAGTGAGGAAATGAGATGGTGGTGACATGATGAAACATCACTGCAGTCGATCAAGTCCTTACATAGACTTATGACAACAATAGTTTATCAATTGAAAGTGAGAAAGAGGAGAAAAGTGTTTATATTATGTTTGACTTTATTTGAACAAATCTGTACATCTTTTGTTTGATAGTACCGTAATTCAACTTCTTAGGGGTAAAAAAAAATCAAGTTTAGCAATTTGAATTGTTCGATTAATTCAGTTTTATTTGGTGGAGACGGTGGCCGCGTGGTTAGCGCGCTCGCCCGCGGACCGGAAGGTCGCGGGTTCGCGTCCCACGGAGAGCACGTCTAGGGTCCTTGGAGAAGACACCTGGCCCCCACTTCTCCCACCATTGGCGCCGTTGAAGGGCAGCCTGCTGCGGTGTAAGGAGTGCAGCAAACAAATTTCCCCGGTGAGGGATGAATAGAGTAATACAAAATAAAAAAAAATAAAATATTTCAAACCTTTTGTTTGAAGCTTTTTTTCTAAAAAAGCCATGATAACAGGAGGAGGTTGATTTGTCTGCTTCATGCAACATTTGGATTTAGCAACATTGTCAAATAAAGCTAACACGGTAGTGCTGAACATTGATTGTGCAGCGCCAGATTTCAACATGATTGCAACAAAATTTTTCCAACCAAACCAGTTTACAAAAAGAGGTGAAAAAGTCGAGTTTGATCACTTTGATAGAGTGAGTTGTTCTATTTTATTTCTGAATATTAAATTTAACATTGGATTGCAATGAGTGTGTGCATGGTTCTATGTGTGTGGAAACTCGACAGACTGGTGACCTGTTTGGAGTGTACCCTGCCCCTCGCCTTGAATCAGCCGGGATGGGCTCCGGATCCGGAATTAAAGAAGCCAATAAATAAACTACGAAAACAGTTTATGGAGTCAGAGCTTGTCACACATAAGTAGCATCTACCCGTTTTTAGTTTACAATCCCACCTAGCAACTTGAATATGAAACGACTAAAACATATCGATATGGATGGATGCTTGCAAATGATTTTTATAAAACACAAGGGTCATCTGGTTGGGATGCCTCCCAAGCGCCTCGCTGGTAAGGTGTTTCAGGCATGTCCCATTGGGAGGAGACAAAGAGGCAATCTCAGACCCAGTGGAGAGACTATGTCCCAAGCTAGCCACGGAACGACTCGGGATCCTTCCGGGTGAGCTGGAGGATGCAGCTTGGGTGAGAGAAGCCTGGGCTTCCCGTCTGAGGAAGTTGCCCCTGCGACCTGTCCTCAGATAAGCGGAAGACGACGGAACAAAAAACACTATGGTACATATGACAAATCATCAGCAATGCCGGTCAGGTCTGGCAGGTATGACGACACGTCTGTTTCAGGAACGTGAGCGAGGTCAGCCACGTAAAAGAAACCCTCTACTGTCTGTCCTGTCTTGTTTCACAACATTTTCTCCCAAAAATGGAATGAATATCTTTCTTTTTTAATCAAGGACAGGCAGTAAAAAGGTTTGTCAGTCACGTGACTGCCAAAAAACAAATAAATAAAATGAAATGTGATGTTTTAAAAAACCAAAAACATAAATCAGCTACATTGGTCTTAGTGGACAATCACAGCTATTTTACATTTTTTGTTGACTAAGTTGTCATACTAACGTGGCATTAAGACAACTTTAGTTGGACTTAAGCAACAAACAAAAACATACATACAGTATATATTTATTTACATTAACTAGTTTAGATAGTAAATCTGTTTGAGCTCATTTACATTTTTAGACTTCTTTTGCTTTGATGACAAGATAAAACAACTTCTTTTTTTTATATTTTTATAGATGATCTGTGTACTTCTGTATGGCTTTTTGTTTCTGATTACACAATCCAAATGCCAAGGTCAATAGCCGACCATCTTCAAATTCAGTATTCCATCCCCATCTAAGCCCGGTTCTGACCCCTGACGAAAAGTTCCTTATTGGCATCTTAAAATCCCACATTACCCAGCTCTCTTTACTCTGCTTCTTGACTCACAGTGGATGAAAGTAGACAATATCTGAGGATTTTCTGAGATTACTCAGCCATCAAGGTTTTGTCAATAACAAAGGAAACAAATGGTTTAATGCCGAAGCCTTTCTCATGCTAAATAGCAGAATGGTGTGATCGCAGACTGAGTGATATGCTTAGAGTTCCATATCAACATCTAATAATTAAAGACATAATACAGCAAATTACATTTAGTAAACACAACTCAATCCCAGATAGGGCAGGGAGGACGGGTTCAGGAAGTCAAAAGATTTAGTCTTTTTTTCAAAATGGAAAAAGTTTTATACCTTTATTGTGAAGGTACGGAGGCTTTGGCGTGAAAAGACTTTGAAAATTCTATCGTATTAATGTTACTATTTAATCATTTGTTGACAGGAAGCAGTTTCAAATTTTTAACAATACAGACGTTCTATATTTTCATTTATTTCTTTGTCACCAGGCAAATTAATTGGAAAAGAGCACAGACGCTGTTCTACTAATTACACAGGAAATGTTGACATCTTAAAATAAGCCGCCCACCTGCTTCTGCCTTATGATTTTTTTCCCATCAAAAGTAAACCAGACTGAGATAAGCAATACACAGCTAAGGGGAATTTGTTTGTGCTAACACCCGCAGGTTAAGATCCTCCAGGTGAGATAAATAAAAAACAATGTTTCCCAAATTACTGTCATTTAAATTGATTAAAAATGACATTACAGATGTACGCTTAAATAAGAAAATCCAATGTTTGTTTGCTTTCAAAGATCCCATCCTGACCATGGAGTTTCAGACCATGAACAATAATGTTAAACCCTTCAACCTTGTTGATTTATTTTATTTAACTCTAGGCTCTTTTGGTATGTGGTGTGTCCCAGCATGACCCACACTCTGCGGGACATAACGGGCTAATAAAAGTAAAACATCTTGGGCAAACATGAAAGCCAAAGCCTCGATCTGGAAACGGCGTCTCACACGTACGTTTGAGCGCCTCAAGATATTCTACTCTACACTTGAAAAGGCTGAAAACTGCCGGTTTCTCCCCTTTCGCTGTCTGTGATGTACATCTTGTGAGCTTCTAAGAGCAGGCACTTTATAAGCAGTCAGAAGGGTAGCCCGGTGGATCGCTGTTGAACTAGCAACAGCAAAAAGCTATGCTAAGCTGCTGGGGGAATATGGGATAAAAGGGATGCTAATGGTTGCAAAACTCGATGGAAGTGTCTGTGTGATGTCGCTATGCACATCTCTGGGATGTGGATAAAATGCTGTTTGGCAGCACATATTGAAAGTGAAAGAAGATTTTATTAAACAGTAAATGACTTTAAAACTGATTCCATGGATGGATACATTGGAAATATGAAGGGTTTGTTGATTGAGCCTAGTTGAAAATGAAGATAAAACTCTTTCTGACAAGGACACACGATGTCAAACTGATTAAAACAAAAGTTGATGTAATCTTAATGTGCCTCAAGTTGGATTTATTATGTACTAGTGTTTTTTTTTTTTACATTTTTGTAGAAATGCACCATCTTCGTCTAAAAAAAGTGATGGCCCAGAGGCTTTATGTTGACATTTAATTCAACTTATGAAATTGAACATATTTTATTGATGAACTTTCATAGATATATTTCTAGTATTCCCTCATTTTGCAAAAGACAGAAATGATTTATTGTGATGTGGAAGAAGGACATCAAAACAATGTTGATTGAACACAACTCAGGTAAGTCTGTAAGACAAAGGGCACAGGATTAACTCAGGATTCAAACGTTCAAATGATAGAACAGAGTTCAAAGATAACTTATGGTCAGACAGCAAGGATGACCTGGCAGGAAGGATGACAATGACCCGATGTCGAAGTCTGGGGTGATTGCACTTACAGTAAATAGACAGCAGGGTCCACAATTGTGTGGCGTCTGAAATCAATCACAGGTGTCCCTAATCAGGGTGATGAGATAGGGCCAGGGCTCCCTCTGGTGGCAGGTGAGGGGATCATGACATTAGTGAAAGAACTTACTGAGTTGTTTTGACAAACATAAAGAGGCATCAAAGTGAGTTTTTCCTGTCAGAGGCATAAAAATGTCATTTTATGAACTGAACTGATGTGATTTAATGAACTGATTTACATTTCATTCTCGGTTCAACTGAATGGTACTTAGGTAACTTGATATCACACAAAAACTAAAAAGTTGTCTTCATATCTAATTGGCCTCATTCAGACAGAGAACCTCAACATGTCAACTCACATCCGAGAAATGTGATTAGGAAAGACTTGAGTTTTTAGGACATTTGAATTAAATTGAAACTTCATATTTCACCACAGCAAAAGTCTTTACAACACTCTTCATTACTCTGGACGACTAACTCTGGGTAATTAAATTCCTCTCATTTGCACTTGATTACCTTTCATTCAAAATCATATACTCTGTCTTATTGTGGCTAAGCTTCATTCTTCTCATTTCCAGGGCACACTGTCACCTCTCCAATGTTTCCTACATCTGAACTCTGATCTTTATCACACATCACAGTGTCATCGACAGACATCCAAGTCTAATTTAGCATTTCTAGTGCATGCTTTCAATATGTGATCTATTTATATTATTTTATGAAGTGGTTTTCAAAATCACAAAGCATTAGGTTCTGTTTTAGCTATTGAGTCACATTTTGGGATTCTTTGTGGCTCACGAATAAAAAAAAAAAATTGGACATTCGTGGTTTAAAACATCGAGTCACTCAGGCATGACATCTTGAGACATTTGCCACCAATCTCCCACTTCCTGTCAGCCCAAAGGTCAACACAAAATCAAATGAACAAAAGAAGCCCAGGCAACAAGTACTCAAAAGGCCTAGAGGCAGCACATGTAACAGTGGGAGCCCCTAGGGACGACCGTGGACATACTAAATGTCTGTCGGCTGGCCTGGAAACACCTCAAGATCCCCTTGGACATAATGAAAGAAGTGGTTGTAAAAGAAGCAGTCTGGGTTTTCCTGCTCCAGTGACCTGGCCCATAAGTCAAATAAAATGAATGAGAATAACAACATAAATGATGATATTCACTGTAACCTGTTTGTCCTAATTTTTTAAAACTAATACTACTGGTTATAAAAGTCACATGGTAAGATTAAAACTTGCTAAAAAGCTGCTTCGTGTAGAAATTCATCATTAACTGTGCCGAAACATAGACAGCAGCCTGCAGCAGGGTCCCATGAGCATGTTCGTACCCACTTCTTCATGATGTAGTGGTGGAAGGAGATGTAGAACACTAACTATTTCTCCTCACACATCTTCTACAATTTCCGCAACAAATTTCCACCTGTGGTGTTCAAACACAAACAGAATCTTCTAAATTTTGCATCAGATGAAAAATAACCACCTGACGTGTAAAACCAGTTATTAGTTATTTTTTAGAGTGTCTTCTGGATTTTGTGACATAATGCTCAAATGTAACTAAAAGCTTCTGTTCGTTATCTGGTCAGAAATCAATGAAATGTGCGCCATCAGTGACTCATTAAATGTCATCATGACTATATCAGTGATTCACCAAATGTCATCAAAATATCAGTTTAAACAAATTTGTAATTACTTTGTTGTATTTTATGAACATGATTAAAGAAAATTGAACAAAGTGGATTTGGTGGATTTTAATCTGAAAAGGAATTTATAATCACAGACGATTTTCAATATTTTTCCAAAAAGGTAAAGAGAAACCAAAGAAAATAGCTGGACTAGTTCATCTACACCAATAAGAGCAGGATTGGTATTGTCATAAGATCAAAACATCATTCCGAAATTAGCCAGGTAGAAAAGGATTTTCTGATTGTGTTTCAGGTAGGCCACGCCCGGTTGGTTGTGTGATCTTCTGTCATTGTCTTTTCAAGACAAATCTACCTGCTCAAAGAGTTCAGACATTTTTTTTCTCATCTTGTAACATGTTACCGTCCTCCAGGCCCCTCCCCACTCATTTGCTTACTGCACTTCCTATCGCCTGCTCGGTGCAAAAAAAAAAAAAAACAGGCACCATAGAGCTAAAACTCTTTGTGCACACTCTGACAATGAGAGCGCCATCGCCAACTACTGTAGTGGATGTGTAACTACACTTCATTCTAGAGTGGCAAAAAAGAAAAAAAAATCCCTGGGGTCACACGCACCCCACCCCTACACGGCCCCTACTATTTGAGAAGCACTGGCCTAAGCACTTGTCCTTATCTTGTCGCCCTCCTTCTTATATGAACTCTGGTTCGTGGTATACTTCTTTGCAGGTCCTTTGCTGTTATGGTATCCATTCCCAGTGTGTTCTGGAGGTTGGCCTATTCATGCTTAGACTCTCAATTCTGCCCAACTCAGCTACCAGACCACACCTGTCTGTCTATCTTTCCCAAACACATCTGTCCTCAATAAACTGTGTAAAATTGACCACCCGTCTGGGTTCTACCTCTCCACAGTCTCCATCATAACATATCTGGCCCAAGAAGCCATACCAAAATGACTATTAGAGCTGGCCAGTCGGTTTTATAGCCTGCAGTGTATGTAACACTAATAACTCACATCCTGGAATCCTCTTTTGGTGTTTTGATGTGTCAAATCTTCAGGACTCATAAATGACCCACTGCTGTCATAACGACTTGATATTAGTTTTTAATGTTAAGTGATATAAATATACAGTACTAGATAAGTAAAACTTGTCTGATTTCATATGATAACCTAGGTTCATTTAAAACTTAATTTTCTATAAATATCAACATTTATCCCTGACTTTGTACCAATATTAAATTATAGCCCACCGAGTATTTGAGTTTTACACTCTGGCTGTAGGCCATGACCTCTCTCTATCTCTTTAGCTGTGATTTGAACAGCACCCTATATCTTGTCAGCTGTGTACAGACATTTAGCTGTAAAAACCGATTTATTTTTCATAGCTTCACTTTTACTTTGACTGTCTCAACATTTAAAGCCTGACAGAAAAATCTCACACCATGCTCTCAAAACTCTTAGATAACAAGCCATAGTCTCAGTGTAGAATCTATAAGTCCTGTGAACTGTGTTACCCCTCTTGTCATAAACCGCCTGCAGCTACCGGCGTGATTACATGTCTACACAGGGGTAGCACTGAGACCCTTTATTCCCCATGTGCTATTGTCTTCAAAAGTCTGGCCTTATTCTGCCATATCCATCTCAGACGTTGTGGAAATCTCCTAATTGATGGATGAGGACGTTATGGGAAATGGCAGGAGTCATTATGGTGGTGATTTTCCTTCAAATGTTTCTGCTACTTGGCAAAGGGAAGGAGGGATGAACAACAACTTTTCTGGACCCTAAGCAGGCTGAGAAGAACGTTGCCTGGTAGTGCCGCATCAGCAGGGGGTGAAACATAAAGGCTAGATGATGGATAGCAATTTAATATGGATGAAGAACCTCACTTTTATTTCTTATCGTCGTCAGTGTCTGAAATTTCCAGAATGTTTTTAACAAAAGAATATTTTTATGCCCTAGCTTCTCACTTGCACTTTATTTTCAATGCAGACAAGTTCTCTGATGCGAATATGGACAGATGAAATATGTCTGGCAACACGCTGAAACAATCTCGCTTCAGCAGCATTACATCCATAACCAGGATGAAAATTCCACATAAAATATTTTTACAGAGCAAAACAATGACTTTTTTCTCTATTGTTTTGGTACATAAAGCCAGTTCAAAGCCACAACGTGAGCAATGCCTCAAATGCATTTCATTTTGCGATCCACAATTTAAAAGACCTGAAACAGAGGAGAGGATGTGGTAGTGAAAAGAACTGAAACGTTGAAAACAAGATCACTTTATACTGAAAAATACTTTATACTGAAATGAGAGAAAATGTGTACAGCAATAAATACATTGTATTAATACAATAAGAACAGCTATTTTTCTAACTCCTCTCATGCCTGAATCACTAGATTGTTTTTAGCATAATTAGCTTAGTCCACAGTCTACGCATGGGCAAACTACGGCCCACGGGCCACACACGGCCCGTTAGACATTTTAATCCGGCCTGCCGAACTTGGGGGGGGGGGGGGGGGGGGGGGGGGGTCCTTGTTAATGTTTTTTTTCCCCCTGCAATTTTAAGATTCCCTAACTAGTTGGACATATTGGCTTTGTTGAGAAAACAACCACACTGCTCCCATTAAAATGTGTGTGTCTCTGTGTTGCACACACTGTTAAAATAATTTGTACATATATAGAAAGCCATCGGTACCAATAAATAAGCGTGTTCAATGTTAAAACAAGCAAAATGTTACATCAAGCGCTTACATTTCAGACCTAGCACCGGTAAATGCATGGTTTTAAGCGCCACTGCACTAGATTTCAGACGTAGCGCCGCTAGATTTGAAATGCAAAGCCCTTGCAACATTTAGCACGCTTGTTTAAAATCTAGCGCGCCATTCTATCAGTCTAATCTAGTGGTTACCAAAGCATGCCAGCCGTCTGTCTGTTCCAGCCCCATTGTCAAACGTTAGAACTCAATGTGGCCCACGAACCAAAAAACTCGCCCACCCTGGCTTAGTCCATCATAGGGCAAAATCGCCAATCTTTCTTAGTGGAGTTTGCATGTTCTCCCCGTGTATGTGTGTGTTTTCTCTGCGTACTCTGGTTTCCTTCCACCCTCAAAAAACATGCATGTTCGGTTAATTGGCCCCTACAGAATTGTCTGTAGGAATGAATGTGTGTGTGTGTGTGTGTGTGTGTGTGTGTGTATGGATGGTTATCTGTGTGTGGCCCTGTGAGTACCCTGCCTCTCGCCTGAAATCAGCCGGGATGGGCTCCGGCACCACCTGTTACCCTGTTAGGGATGAGCGGTTTGAAAATGAAAATAAAATATCACAGAGCAATGATACCAAGTATACAAGTAAACAACAAACATCATGAAGCATCTGACTATTTTTTGAACAACCTCATCCAACAGTCGGTCTGTTTGAACAATGAACAAAATTAACAGCAATTATTCAGAAAAAGAATAAAGTAGAAATAGACAGTGATAAAATGATCTTCATGTTCAAAATTTAAAACAAATAGACTATTTATCTAGAGTCGTGTTACAACCAAATAAAAAAAAATCTATGTTTGCCATCAATGATTGAACTTTTAGCAAACATTGGTCAGTATTTATTTTGCTTTTATTCATAGAAAGATCATTCAAACAAACATTAAACTTCAATAAGAAACCACAGTTGGGTGCTTCCGTATGGTTCATTTAAGCATTTCTAGGTGTTTGATAATCAGTTTTGCTCTGCGGGGTGAAAGATGCTGCAACATTCAAAGAAGCTTGACAGCCTTGCTGGCAACCACCCACCAAAGGCCGGGAATGAAATGCAAATTGTATTTTACTTTTAGGTCACTAAACCTATAAAAAAAAAATCCACAGAAAGTGGAAATCCATAATTCAAGAGGCCTCCCTCTCTCCATGACCATTTTGTCAGTTGGCAGAAATCTAGACAAACCACTGTTTAGGTTTACCGCATGAGCTGCTCTCTCTCAGTCTGCTAGGAGCGAACTGAAAGGAAAGCAGCAAGACTGAAGGATACATCAGGATTGCCTGCCATTGCATGCTGACGAGCAATCACTGGCAAGGACAGACGTTGCCTTCTTTTAGTGCATAAATTTCAAACTGTATGCTCAAAGACGTTGATGTTGGTAAGCTCGTATTTACTTTACATTTCAAGTTTTGCATATTTACGTAAGACATGCTAATAAGCAGTTTAAAAAAGTAAACTGTCATTCTGTTCAAGGTTGCAGGAGAAAATAATTTTGGATTTAAAAGAAATGGCAATGGTAAGGTAGAGAGAAAACTGAAAATTCTGTTTTATTGAATTATGCATGTAAACCCAGGAGGGCACAGCAAACCGAGAGCATCGGAAGTCAATCAACTGAAAAGAAGACCAAAATACGTTATTATGTGATTGATTTTATACTCCTGAACCAACTGAACAAAACCCTCTGCTCAAAAAGTGTTTTGAGTGGTTCTTTAATTTAATCTAATTCTTCTTCTTTTTTTGGCATTTTCCTTCAAGGGGCGCCATAGCAAGTCCTCCATCTATCTAACCCTATCAGCCGTATCTTCTTCGGTCACGCCAACTATCTTTATGTCTTCCTTCACTGTATCTATGAACCTCTTCTTTGGTCTTCCTCTTGGCCTCTTGCCTGGTGATTCCAAACCAAGTATCCTTCTGCCAAATGTACTCTCTCTCTTCAGTAAAGTTTTTTGTCACACAGCTTGTGAAAGAGTTTGCTTGATTGCTGCCAAGAGCCAGAAGACTTATGAGATGACCAGGTCAAAGTGATACTCCGACAGTAAAAAATGGGAAATACTTACAAATACATGTTGTTTGTGCAAAACGTTCTAAATTATTTGTAATATTTAAATGTTTCAATTTACATCATATTTATTTTTAATAAAAAGCAATAGTTTATGTAAGTATTACGCAAAATGGTTACCATTACATACTCCACCATCATCCTCAACACAGGTGTTCCCCGGGGATATGTCCTCAGTCCTCTCTTGAACACACTGTACACTCGTTACTCTGTTGCCAACCATAGTTCCAACACCCTTATCAAGTTCTAACCATTGTTGCACTGATCAGTAATGAGGATGAAATTCCGCACAAGGAGGTCCAAATAATGAAAGCTATCTCGAAACTTACCACCAGAAAGACAATGGAGATTATTACAAACTTCAGGAGAAAAATGGCTACATACTTAGGCTTGAATGTCAATGTTGAAGAAGTGGAGCGGGTCAAAAACTTTAAGTTTGTGAGCCCCCACATCTAAGAGGACCTCCTCTGGACTGTTAACATCAGCAAGATCATTAAATTGGACCAGCACTGTCTACACTTCCAGAAAATGCTGAGCAAAAACAAACTCTTTTGACTTCTGCGGAAAAACTTCTATTGCTGCAAAATAGTGTCCCGATTTATGAATGCATGGCGTGGTATGTCAGCTGCATTGTGCATCAGAGGAAACAACTGCAATGGGTCATCAAGACTGCCCAATGGATAACTGACTCCCCACTCCTACGCCTGGAGTGAATTAATGACAAACATCTCCTTCAGAGGGCCAAAAAAAATCCACGCTGGATTGGTCCTACTCTGGACCAATCAGATGAAGATCAGCCTCTTCCCTTTGGCTGTAAAGAGGCTGCTGCACAACAACACCAGTCAAGTACTCACCGCATCCCCACACACAAGCTTTGCATACTGTATCATTCAATTATATTTGCATAGCCCAATATCACAAACGTTTGTCTCAATAGGCTTCACATTGTGGACTGAAAGCTAGGTGAACAGTTTCACCACATTCCTGCCCTTAGACCCTCCTTCACAGTGAGGAAAAACTAAAAAAAAAAAAACTGTGAAGGGGGGAAAAATGAGACGGCACACATAATTTATTTGGACTATTAATCGTCAATTGTTAAATGTTATAATTTATTTTTCTAAATTGACCAGCTAATTCACTTCAACTATTGGATGAGTCATAATGGACATCGATCAGGGATTGATTGGTTAAAAAAATCAACAACAGAACCTATTTATTATGCATTAATCCCCCCCCTTCTCCCACAAACACACACACACACACACACATACACACACACACACACACACACACACACACACACACACAAAAACTCTAATCACTGGATCCTCATTCCCAATCGGGTCTGAACATCTCTAGGAAGGAACTAAAAGGAGTTGATTTCATGATAGATATCCAAGTTCCGTTTGGAGTCAGATGACTTGGAGATGACTTGTGTTGAAGCATTCGAATACTTCAGGTTGTAATAAAAGCAGGCTTAGTGATCGTTGCCCATTTGCACATTGGCACATTGGCACATTTCGTCTTCAACAAAGACTGTGAAGCAACCTGTCTTCCTTATTTCTTGTAGCCAGATTTATTTATATAACCAAAAATTACACAAGTGTCTCAACGGGATTAACAATCTGTTAGACATATGGTCCTCTCTCCCACACCCATGATTCAGATAAGAATCATTTTCAGAGGAGGGCTTCTTCTTTCATCCTCACACATGCAATCTGTGCATGTAAACTCAATAAAAATGGCTTTGCCGGGTTTTCTACCAGTTTCCATCATTTCAGTAGAATATATAAGTGCTTTAGGGGAAAAGTGGATGTTTGCTTCACCTTCACTGGAACGCGTGTGGATTGAAAAGCAGCCTGGAAAAGCTTCTTGTTGAAACAAGCAAGTGCATATAATCCTCCACAACAGCAGCCAACTCCGTCTCCTCCTGCTTCAGACAGGCAAGTAGGGAGATCCAGGAGTATAGAGGTGTGAAAAGGGGGAACATGCAAATCATCTCACTTCACCGCTCAGAAAACAAGAGGGAGAACATTTTTCATACTTTCATCTTTGCCTGTTTTGTTTGTTCACAAACTGCGTCCTCCCCCCTTAATTTATGTTATTTGCATTTAGCGTGAGGTGCGACATGATAATAATGACATTTTTATTGCCAAGTCTCCTTGGCTCTCTAAAAGCAGAGATCACAAGCACATCCCGGGGCTACGGCGGGATTACTCTGTAGTGAGACGCCGACATCACATTAAAAGCACAGACAGCTCCGAGGATGTTTATTTGCTTGATTTGCTTCTAAGATGGAAACGTACAAAGAAAGAGAGCAATGAAAAACAAAAGTGCAATAACAAAAAAAGAAAAAAAAAATTCCTCTTAGCTGGGATTTGATTTCTTTGGGGGAATGAGGTGTGTGTGTGTGAGGCGCCCCTGAGTGACTTTTTGACAGGTGTTTGTTTTGGAAGAAGCAAAAGGGGGTAATTTATTTATTTCCCTGACAGATTGTTGATATGTAAAGCACCTACTCGTGTGTGTGTGTGTGTGTGTGTGTGTGTGTGTGTCTGAAAAACTTCCTTGAGCCCTCTTTGTTATTCATCGTTGGAACAATACAAATATCTCCGCACCTTAAAGCACCGTCTCCAGAAGAACTAATTTGCTACAGGTAATATTTAATGCATCTGCCTGTCTAATACAATCCTGCTGAATAAAAGAGATCCTATGATCGAGGCGAGCCACACCCACCTTCACAAAGCTGATTAAGAATTAAATGCTTTGGCTGACACTTTGGCTTTGGAGGCAATTTGCCGGGATAATTGAAGAAGATGAAACTGTGAGCATCCCAAACTTGAAGCGGATGATTAGGATTGATGACTGCATTTAGTGTTTGTGTTTTTTTTTATGTAATAAAACACCTGCAGAGCATCGGAGGGAATAGTGAAGACTTTAAAATAATAAAATGATGGAAATTTAGATCAAGTCATCATGTTGGAATATATTGCCAAAACCGTTTAACTACTGAAAACTCTCCTCTTTTCTGTAATGTGACTGAATATAGTAAATAATTTTTGTTTAGCAGTTATCTAGATGCATTTTTTGGTATTTTAAATCCAAAACTTTATCAAAATATGGGTGAAAAGGCTGTCAAATGGACTAAAATAATATTGTGTTACCAGTTTACGAGCTCACTGTGAGGCGTAGAGCGAAACAAATCATAGCTGTTTGAAGGCAGCCTTTATATGCCAAAGGCTTTGTCAATACAGCCCTGACTTTTATTAATTTCAGTGCTCCACTGGGCATTGATCAGAGCCTGTATCTTTCCAATGATCTCATTTCAAGCTGTAATGCGAAACTAAAGGGTCAATGCAGATATCTGACTCAATTCTCATATTCAGCTGCTTGGAGGCACTGAAAGCTTCCAACTTTATGCTAAACCGTCTTCAGTTTCATGTGGAAATATAATCTGTGCTGAACTGAGATAATTAGCCTCTTTCGGTTTTCGTTTTCTTTAAGATGAACTATTGATTCACGGTAAAAATGGCCTATGTTAGGGTTACATTTCTGAATCCAAAAACTTTCTTGAACAAACTTCTTTCCAACAGATTAGGATATCCTACCGTGACACAGCGTTCTCTTGTCTTTCTTAGAGGACAAAGGAAATATAACCTTGTAGATAAAAGTGACATTGCTCACGATAACTCCACATGGATGTGTTGATATCACTACAATCCTTTGACTTATTTTTTTACTTTCTATCAGCACACTGTGGTATCATTATCAGAAAACAAACCTTGGGCGAGAATCCTGCAGAAACTCTGTTTTGTGCGATAACATCACGGCGCACTGCCTTTTACTTGTAGATAGGACTCACAAAAGGGGAAAAAACGAGAAAACATTGGATTAATAATACATGGGTCATTTGTAAATCAACGAAGGGGGCAGCCGGCCAGTGAATGGACTTGAGGATTTATTCTGATTATAGAGTGGCAATAAAGAGCCATTTACAACCTGAATGGGACAACTGGTAATTAAGAAGCTGCCTTAAAACAAAGAGAGAGAGAGTTGAGTGGGCGTACAGCGTTAACTCTGAGGGAAACCACTGCATGTTAATGACGACGCTGTATTTTACCTGCAGTTGGAAAAAAACGACCAAGAAACCTGGTCCTCTAGGAAAAGGTCCATGTTATTAAAATATTCGGTCCGCACTGCAGTATTATAGCATCGGCCCTACATGGATATGCGACATTGTAACCCCAGCCAACGCGGTCAATGGAGCCCAAGCAGAAGATGAAGTTGGTCATGAAAAACTTATATAAAATATAAATGCTCCACGTTGTGAAATAAACTACACTTGCTGTCAATCGTGCATCCATTTTCACACTAATCATAATTCTCTCTTCAAGTAAGACTAATAAAGTTCTGCTTTATTGTACCAGATTGCAAATACACCAACATTTTGACTACATTAGTGTCAATCTGATTTTATCCTCCTGACAGAATGATGGATTAAGTGCTGGCGGCTGCAGCCGGCCGCTGCTTTAATTGGTTTGTCTAAATGTTTTATGAAATCAAGATAAAATTCAATCAATTTTCTAAAACTGCTGAATCAGGTTAAAACCGCAAAGGACAATTTGATTGATTTGAGTGGCCGAGGGGACCTGAAAAGGTGATATGTGCCCGCATAGCAACAGCTCAAGGTTAAACGGTGCAAGCAGAGTGTTTTTTACGACAGGAGGGAGGAAATGCCAACGCCCACACGCCAAGGAGAATCCTGAGGGTTTTACTGCACACAGTGCTGCTGTTGCTGCGATAAACACACGGCTCGAAAGGCTTTATAGATGGTATGGTGTGAGTGAGGCATTTAGAAGACAAAATGTACAGAAAAGTAGGATCAATCTTACACTCCGGACAGGATCGAGCGTGCTCACTGGATGAAGTATTTCATTTGTTCATTAATTTCACCATCAGACTTCTAGTTTAAATCAATAGTCATAAAGTTTGCCACAAAGATTTTTTTTATTCGATTTTAGCTTAAACTAAACAATTGTTTTTGTCAAAGTCAAACTGTAATCTGAATTTAGGAAAAAGTTGGGGTGTTCTTTCACTGCCTACAAATTGAAAAACTTAAAAAAAAAAAAATCTAAAATTCAATTTGCAACAACACACCTATCTCCCTTCAGCTGTTTCAGCATTTCTATCTTTACTTTATTTATTCCATCCAGCATAACATCAGACAGAACGATGCCTTAACTGCTCAGTCATGTTGAACACTTCATATTTCCAAGGAAAACTTTTAAATACCACTGGAGTTCCGCTTGGTCTTTAAAAAGTATTTATATATATTTATATATTATTTATATATATTTATACAGTCTGCTCTGTCGTAGGGACATTTTTACTGCCCCTACGACTCTGGATAACAACTTTTAGTATTTGTTTTTGCGCCCCCTTTTTCCCATTTTTCTCGTCTGATGATGAGAGAAGCCTCTCACCCCAACCACATCCTCCAGCTCACCCGGAAGGATCCTAAGTCATTCCCTTCCCATCTGCAAGACATAGTCTCTCCAACAAATCCTGGGTCTTCTCAACTCCAAGCTCCTCCCGGATGGCAGAGCTTAAACCCCTCCACATGGGGCAAGACCCTGTCCTATAGAGTATGTGGTCAGTAAAATATGCGTCAAAGAAAAGAAAGTGGAAAGAAAACTAAATGTAGAATATGACCAACGACTGAATCCGGAAAATAAACATACCCGTAAAAGGATCCAGAGTGTGCCCAAGATCAATCACGATAACAATCACCTGTAATATCTACAACTACTAGACAAATTGAAAGCGTAACCACAAACAACCAGAAGAAAGAAACAGCAGAAAATAGGCAGGCAAAACAAAATCAACATACTTATAATATAAGTGAAACATCACTTGGAGTTACCTACAGAAGAACACCAAGGTCAACACAGTGGTAATGTATACCCAGCCAATTGATCGCATGGGTAAGATAGTTTGGTTTAACTTTCTAACTCCTCTAAAATCGACTTTACTTTTCTGTTGTGTGGTTTGGGATTGTCATACTGACATTTTCCAGGCTTATAATGAAAGACAAGTTATTTGGGTATAAATTGACACGCTAACACTTCCATACCACCGGAGTTGCTGGCATTTAAGCCTGGTGTTACTTTGGAACATTTCCTTCCATTTTAGGTTGAGAAATTTGAGATTACATGAAAGACCTTTTTGGATTTTGTTGACCATGAAACATTTCCTACTTACCAGTCCATTTAACGAGACATCGGTCCATTTATTTCTGTTGTACTTCAAAACCATCTTCAGTTATGGCTTTCTTTGTGTTTGATGGAACTTAAGGTGGTACTTGCAAATGTCACGAAACAATGCATGAACCTACATTGATTTGGGATTTTTGGTAGTATTTTTGACTCATTTACTAATGTCCATTCTAAAGTCATTTTGGGTAGAGATGCTAAATCATCTGCATAGGGATTCAATAAAAGTACCCAACAAAAGACTATTCGTTTTTCTAAATCTCTTGAAGACACCATGGATGCATATATTTAAAATCATAAAAAATTTACAGTTTGATAAAGAGGACGTTTTTGAGTGCTATGAAATCTTATCCTACAGTTTTCCACAGAGTGGGAAGCAGTTCCTTATGTTTTTATTTGAGAAATGGTACGGCAGTTTTGGAATCATAGAATCATTTATTTACTCTAAATGTTAAAAAACAAAGTGTGTGAGAGATTTTAAATTTGACTTGTTTAAAGACAAAACTTTAATGATATTCTACTAGAGATAAACACTAAAAAAAAAAACTCTTATCTTCATGTGATTTTTTTTCCCCATTCTGAGAAAGTCTAATCATGCTTTAATGGATTTTGTAATTGCAGACAAATTGGATTTTTCAAACGAGGATCAATGTTTATACTTAAATGAGATTGATTTATAATTAAAAGTTAATTGAGCAGAAATAAGGAAATAGCCTTCTTTCTGAAGCAACCAAAAATAACAATCCTTTTCTTTCTTCCCTCAGATTCTTACACTTTTTACTAGATTGGATGAAAAAAGCAGTTTGCAGGCTGCCATGCACTGAGATTCAAAAGTATCTTTGCATAAAAATCTTTCCACGGTGTGACACGTTATCTGCGATGTCAGCTGAAATGAGAAGACGACAGAAATGTAAAGCCATTTCCTGCTTGTTCTATTGTGCCATTCAGCCATGTTGCTCGCCTATTGTATGGCTTCCTTCAAGTTATCTGTCAGGCCCGGCAAGCAGCCCATTATTTTCTGCCATTTGACTGTCCCCTCTGCCACAGTGCAACTCCTCTGTGGTGCCATGTGATCACTTTGATTCTTTTGACATCCAGCGAGTGGTATCTCACGATTGGTAATGGGCGGTAACGTTTCCTGTCAGAAAATGGTCCCCGAAAATGGGGGTGTTGGAGAAGGAGAGATAGCCAAAGTGAGAATAAGAGACGGAGGAAGTGAAAGAGGAGATAACAGAGGAAGGCAGACAAAGCTCTACGGGAAATATCAAAGTCTAGGTTTACCGAAAAGTTCGGAAATGCAGCCCTGTCGTTTCTGCTACCTGAGCCTAAGATTTGCTCTGACTTTTTTTAAGTTTCATACCTAAGAGAGAGACCAAATGTGCATTCAGAGGTTGTGTACGTGCACACAGCAGACCTTTCAATCTGTTATTCTACAGTATTATTTTTTAAACAAAGCACAGCAGAACAGAAAAGTAGCATAATTTCAATGCTCATTTCATTCAATTTGCTGTGTCATGCTAACAAATGTTAAAATACTCTTTTTGTATAAACATACCCATCATCCAACTTCTAAATGCATTTGCAGGCATGCCTTAAAAGCCACTAAAATGAGTTTTATAAGTATTTTGGAGATTTTTTGGATTTTTCCTGATATTACAAACTTGTTATTCTTTAAACAAACTAATATGCTGCAAAATGAGATTCTAAATCAATCCCATTTCTACTTGCATGTCGGCTTTCATTATGTCACTCTGACACAAACAAAAGGAGCTCTTATGTGATTCTTTGGATTTGAACAAAGTCTGGTAAAACTTTTCCAACCAATAAGCATTTTTTATCTTTTTATTTTTTTCCTGCTCGCTTCGTTTATTCCCTTTTTTTAGTGCAATTTTTTCACATAAACTTTGTTGTGGTGGTTAGAAGAACAATTTAAATCCAAATTAAGCTGCTTGTCTTGGCTGTGTGTTTGTGATTGTAAATACCACAAAATCAGATCAGTGTACTATAATTGGTGCAGAAGTCGTGAAAGCAGTCAGCAGGGACACAAACAAGACTTACAAAAACCCAAGCAAAAAAATAAAAAAACATATGGGGAAAAGATTTTTCTCAATTATTTGAAACAATGAAAAAAAATGACTTCTTTAAAACATTTGGCTTGTCGACAGAAATTCAAATAAATATCTTCTGAACTGCTTAAACCAGTTGGATTGGGGAGGTGCCAGAGCCTATCCTGTCTGATTTATGGCAAGAGGCTCGGTACACCCTGAACAGGTCGCCAGTCTGTCGCGGGGTGACACCCACACAAACAACCATGCACACACACCCAGAAGAAACCCACACATACACAAGGAGAACATCCAAACATCACACAAATAGACCAGTCTTTTATGCCTTGACCCACCAGAGACTTGAACCCCGAACTTCTTGCTGTGATGCCGCTGAGCTAACCACTGTACCACTGTGCTGCCGACAACTGAAACAATCTGAAATACAAAATAACTTAACAGAATTTTTTTCTGAACTATTTTGCAAATACTGTTTACTTTCTCTGTATCACACATTGGACGATGTGAGCTTATGACTCAACAAAGCATTCGACATGTGATTTTTTAACCTGATGATTTTCAGCCATCAGGTCCTTTTCAGCCAATAGAAATGAATTGGAGTGAGCACTGACAGCTATGTAATGAGCTTATTAAATGAGCATTGAACTTACTGTGTACATGCCTGTTCGACTGGCTTACGAGTTGCCAGATTGTGGTGACGAAATGCTTTTGGCAGGTTTGCCTTAATCTTATTTGTTCCAGTTAAACAAATGCAATTTTTATTTCTTTAACTCTTTGAACTTTGCGAATATATTTTAGTCACTAACTCATAATGAGGATATTTCCCTGAACCAGGAAAGTCTACTTGAATATTTTGAGTTCTAGCAAAGTAAAAACTTTTGCTTAGATATGTAAATATTACTATCTTTTTTCCACTGGTGAAAAAAATAAATGAACTGGCAGATAGTACAATTTTGTAAAGTTTTGGGCATTCCTAAAAGATATTTTTGTGACTGCAACTCTAAACTACAATCAAGGAAAATTTTATGCAAATGTCAACAAATGCTAACTCTGACAAGAGTATCAACTACAAAATAAAAGTGTTGAAATTGAACCCAGAACTAACAGAATGATCATGTCCTGTTATGATCAAGAAAGAATCCTGATTAATTATGACTATCACTAAATTGTTTGGTGAGATAAAATAGAAGAAAAACAACAGTAAAGCTCATGAGCTTACTTAATCAAAATAAGCATATTTCCTTATCTTCAATAGAAAATACATTTAAGGATTTGGGACTAAACATCTCTTCAGTCTTTACGAAAAGACATCAGTCAGGTTGGGAAAAAAAAGGCTCAACTACACAAACCAATGTCTACTGTTCAAGACCGAGGAGGCAGTATCATGTTCTGGTGTGGCTTCAATTGGTCAAGTCAAGTCCAGGTTCAGCAACAGTTGGCTGACCACTTTTATTTACTAAATTACTGCGCTCCTAGATTGTTCGTTTGTTTTTTTTTTTTTTTTGAAGGCACGGTCAAAGTCCAAAAAAACATTACCAGGTTCAGAATTAAAATCTTAAACCCTGTGAAGATTCTTTGAGGTGTGCCGGATTGTTCTTTACACAGCAGTGAGACTCTTCCATCATCAATCTAAGATCTGAAGGAAAACGACAGCAACAATGTCATTTGGTCATGACCAAATGTGAATACAAATGCAGGATGCGGCTAATCCAAAAAGTCTCTTACTTTTCCACAATTTCAAACAAAAAGCTGGAAAGCTCATAACTCTGGAAGGCACAAAACAATCAGTAGGAGAGGAAGGAGGGAGCGGAGGGATTTCCCAGTAGCCAATCAACCTAATTTTTCTTTAGTTTTGTTTTTGTTCTCTAATGAATTTTCCAAACAATAGACCAAGCGCATACGACAGGGCGCAAGTATGTCAATTTGTTCATTGCAGCGCAGTAATAGGAATTTATTGTGCAGAATGTGTGCGGTCTAAGAAGTGGTTATATAAACTTTGCAACATGAAAAAGACTGTATTCTTGGCTGCAATCAAATTATGAAGCAAATAATAAAGCAGCAACCGAGCAGAACAAACTAAAACCCCCAGTGAATAACTTTTTCTTTTCTTTCTTTTTTTTTTTTTTTTTTTTTGCAAATGGAAGCAGAAATTAAAACAAGTCGAACATTTCTAATTTAGATTTGTGGAAATTCAGATTTTTTTGAGGCTTACATCACACATCTAATAAGCTGCAGGAGCACTGCCACATACAAATCCCCAAAAAGCCTTCCAAAGTTTGCTTCATGTCAAGCATATTCTCTTTCTCTCTTTCTTTTTCACAATGTCAGACGTTAAACATTATATCCAAATTGGATCTTGGAGATGCGAGCGTACTCTGCATCTGCTCTGAGGGACAAATACACCGAGCCGGCTGATTGTTCAAGAAGGCACCGAAAATTGTGCTGTCATGGTGGAAAATGCTGAGAGATTAATATGGGTACATTTCACTGCCATCATCTCGCTTTCATTATCAAGTAACAAGCATTGGAAAAAGGGAGGGCAAGGGGGACAAAACGGTGCTTCAGTCTTCAACCTGAGATGTGAGTGTGACATTACGTTGACAATTCAGTGTATGGGAACAGCTCAGCCAAATGGAGGCATACCAAGTAGATTGGTTTAGCTTTGTTCTGAGGTGTAATTGCACAACAGTCTGACAATACTCCACCGTTACAAATCGTTTTAGCTAAGACCGAATGACCAATATGATCATTGCACAGCAATAACCCACCGATCTTCTCATAGGTTGCCTCCAATTTAGACTTTCTTCTGTGTTGAACTACTGACATGAACTCCAAAACTGTAAGGAGAATCTGCAGAGGTCAACATGCAAAATGTTCACTATAAATTGGTCAAGCTTTGATGCTGGTCTGCAGGAGTTTTTTGTGATGATTGGAGAATCCAATGCTAGTTCTGTTCTAATAAATGCAGAGTTTAAAGTTCAGGAGGAACAGTGTGTGAACAGAACACGGTCAAACCCTGATCTAAGAGATTTGGAGAAAGTTCATGTCCAAGCCGATGCAGCATTCCATCATTTTAAAATAAAATGCAGCAAAAATCTGTTCAGGATTTTGTGGACAATTTTATATACTCTGGTTTTCCGTGTGCATGACTCAAGCAACAAAAGGTTAAGATCATGAAGATTGAGGTTTACAAATTCTCCTAAACCACAGAAAAAAAATGGATAAAACGCCCTACAGTTACCCGGTAACAGCTACACAGAAATCTAAGGGATCATCTTCAAGTTGTCAAATCTTTCTCTCAACAAAGGATGTGAATTACAGTGCATAAAATGCTACACTGACTCAGCTACTGACTTGTTTTAGGAAATTCATACAATATGGTCACATGTATAATTTTGACAACACGGTAGGAACAAATTTAAAAACGTCCACTTAGTGGTTTGTTACACGTTAGGAAAGGCGTGGCTCAATGGTGGAATTGTCAGTCCCTGGAGCAGACACCTAACCCACAGTTAGTCCCACCACTGGCGCCATTATGACTGCCTGCTGCAATGCTTTGCAGCAAAGTAATTTCCCTATGAGGGATGAATAAAATATGATTATTATTTGACTGCATAAATTTTGTTTGTACATAAACCACAATAATTCTAGAAATACTACTATTAAAGCAATAGGGCAAGTGGAGGCATCTTATTCGACAGCGACTTATTCTTGTTTGGCACCGACTTATTCTTGTTTATGGCTGTTGTGAACAAAATACGCTGATTTTTTCAAAGTTGCAACTAAAAATTTTAAATGACAGTTGCTCCAGACTAGTCCAGGGATGAACTACGCTGTTCAGAAAAAAAAATAATTCAAGGTCTATGTTCAACCATAAAATGACAGTTTTCCTGTTGGATGACTGGTAAACTGCTGATGTGACCAGAGATCCTTCACAGTGCTTTCAATGGAAAAACAAACCCCCAAGATTAACGTCCAAAACTTAATATGCGTTTTGAACGTATGCCTTACATAAAGCTTACAGACTTGCAAATTAATGCAATTTTGCAAAGTTTGATGCTTTGGCTTTAATCATTTTAATCACGACATCACCAAATCCTGAAGCAACTCAAAAATAATTGAGAAAATAAGCTGGTATCAAGATGGGCATGATTAAAATTACTAGTCACTGTTGAAAAGCTTACATGTCATATTTTTTAATATAATTTTTTAAGCTGAAAATCCAATGCACACCATGCTAGAACAATGATATTATCTAATGAGTTACATCCATAAAATACAGAGAAATTTGAATAGATACGTATATTTAAAATATATATATATTTTTAAATATATTTTAAAAACAAACAAAAAAATCAGGAAAATCAACTTAAAACAGAAATTATCTTTAACTTTAAATGCAATAAACATCATTCAATGGGTTAAACTCAGTAGTTCTCTATTTATCTTATAAATTTCAATAAATGTTCTATTCTTTCATACCAATGACTACAAAAATTGGAAATTGACGTGTTGAAGTTTCCAACTGTTTTGTTTCGCCCGCCAAAAAGTTAAGTTTTTTATTGGTAGCGATTTAATAAAAATACATTTCAAAATTAAACTTGAATCAAAGGCAGGGTGGGTGATTATTAAAATCAGATCCAACTGAAAAAGATTTAAACAACAACATTTTAAAACTAGTCTTTCTTTAGAATTAAAGATGTTGCCATTTCTGCAATGATTCAGTGAGAATGCTGAAAATAAGAACAAAGAGCTTTTGTCTTGTAAAGAAACTTGTCTCAAGTCAGCACAAATGTACTTATGTAAAAAAAAAAAAAAAAAAAGACAACAAAAAAAAAAGGATCAGAGGATGACTGTGAGTCATCTAACAAATCAAAACATGATTAATCTTTCCCATAAAGTCGGTGGAATAGAGCTGCCTTTTTTACGAATGGACCTTCAAGCTCCTCATAAGATGATTAATCAATGTCTGCTGCTGGAGACGTATATTCTTCTCATTTTAGTCGAGGGAGCGAGGACAGTTTAGAAGAAAGCTTTAACTTATGAGTACACTATCACGATTGCAGATAAAGATTCAGCTTATGGTAACTTTGTTTTTATCGGTTAACGCAGGGATTATTAACGTATACAGATGAAAAAAGGCCATAACGGTTATTTAAATAATACATTTTCTGATTTACAGTAGCAAAGAAACTAAAAAATGTCTTGTATATATATATATATATATATATATGTAAGTTGATTTTCAATTAGTTTTATGAACTTCAATTCATTTCATATGATTAACTTGTATGATAACCATAATTATTAAGTATGTTTACTGCGGTTTCCACCTTATTTGGCTATTAAGTAGCACCAGGTACACACTTTCAATCTCTCTTAGATTTCAGAGAAGCTCATATCCACCGGACGGAGCAGTCTCAGATGACTAGTGAACCGGTATGAAATGCAAATTTGTTTGAAATTTCCCTTTCAAAGTATCTTCGAGCTTTAGGAATTGCAAACCGCTACCATGAAAGTTTCATTTAAACCCGCTGACGGTAATCCCTCTCTCATCACTCCTTTGAACACTTTTGGTGCACTTTTAAAAAGAGGAACAATCGATAATGAACTGAATCTGGCCACATTAGATCCTCCATCTGGGATTTGAATCTTCTACTCCTCCATAAATCCATAGAAGCATGGGTGAAACACGGTGACAAAGCCAGGGAGAGCGTTTCCCCTCAACGCCGAAAGTTTTTCTTACCCTCCAGATAGACCAGAAACAATGCAGTACTCTTATCCATTGGATCATCTAATTGCGTCCTTCATTGAGTCTCTTATTATTCCTCTGTCTCTGCCATTTCTAAGTGTGGAAATGTCTCGGGAAGGGTGAAAATTTATCTACCTTTTCCACATCTCAAATGCCAGCATGTAAATTTACTTAATAACGTAATAATACAACACAAAAGGGTTATCTTTCTTCTTCATGTTATTTATGTTCCACTGTCTTCTTTGTTGTATAACCTGGTCACGCTCACCCTGTTTTTCTCCCTTGTTTTCTACAGGGTCACATTCCACCTCAGTTAATTGAGTAATTAAATATTTTTATATCTCTGCTCACCCGGGTGGGGACAGTCATATAAATACTGCAATATCAGGGCAGAGTTTTGTCTTTGAAGGTCAAGCTTCCAGTGAGGACTTCTGTCTGACCCTTAAATATTTCATTGCTTCAAAATGAAAAACGACGCACCCACCTACCGGCAAGTGATCCAGAAAGGCTCACATATCCTGGGCTTACAATGTAAGTATGACTAAAAATTTCCCCTTTATTTATCCCATCTTGTTGAGATCATCGTGTTTATTTGTTTTCTGGAATGAGGCTAAAAAATAGGGATGATTCATCATCAGTAATGACAAAAAGGGATTCCATGAGGTTAGCCTGACTCACTGAGGCGCTACTTCACCTTCCTTTGGTCAAGCATGTCATTTAATATTTTATGCATTAGGAATCCTTAGCTGGTAATTACTGGAAATGACAATAGTCTCCTTTTTTTTTGTAAAAAAAAAAAAAAAAAAAAAAAAAAAGAAAGAGAGAGAGAGAGAGATTTATTAGACACTGTTATGTAAAAAGCACTCGATTGTCTTTTTCTGTTGGTCTTTTTCGCCTTTTACGAGAAAATGTGTCTAACTGGCTTGTAGGAAAAGTTACACTAAAATATATTTTTGCAAAAGCGCCTGGGCTTTTCTAATGTGTTGGTAATAAAGTCAAAGACAGAATCAATTAAATTAGAAAAGAAAAAGTTGATTTTCAGACTGCCAGCTTGTCGTGTAACCTAACCTAGCCAAGTCCCAAATAGTACCAAGGGACTATTGAGAGTAAAAATGACTAAAGATAGTCTTCTGCTTACGGCCAATTAAACTCAAGCTGAAGGTATCTTGAAAATAAACTGCTTAGGTTGAACAACTAAATTAAAGATGTGCAGCATTAATCAAATCCAACTCTTTTTAAATGTTTGGTCAAGTACAGAGTCCCTTTAAAACCTACAGAGTGATGAAGAGTCAGCATTGGGTAACAGCCAGTAAGAAGTCACTCAGCAGATTTTACCAAGAATGCAGCAGATGTTTGCCTTTACTTTTGGCACTCAGTGAGATGAAGCCCATCTATAATTATAACCAATCTGCATTTTGTCTGCTTCATTACCTCCAAACTGAAACAGATCACCTCCTCCTGAATTCATAGTATGCCTTTGGACTTGGAAAGTTTATCCACAAACTAAATCGGACGATATGGAGATTAACCGATTATTGGTAGGACTGAATAACCCACTTAACCAATAAATGCTCGGGTCCTGTTTGATGAGATAGTAGCATGTAGCACTAGTTCTGTAGTATCTTAAAAAAGCATCACATGAACTAGCGTTTACATTGTTCCGATAAAAATGCTTTAATCTAAGCCTCCAGCTGGAGAATGAAGGGGATGTTTCCACCAGAAGTCACTGGACACCTGAAGCTTAAAGACTGCCACAGTGAATCTGTGATTTCACTCCCAATAACCTGATGGACCATCAAATGGTCACCTCAAGAAAGTTTGCTCTCTGGAACCAGATGTGAGCGCATAGCATGTGTGACCAACCTTTTTGAAACCGAGAGCTGCTTCAAGCGCACTGAGAAATGCAAAGGGCAATCACTTTGATAATACACTTCTGAAATAACAAAGTTACACAGTGTACCTTTAATTCGATATTATTATTAATGATATTCTATGTTAAGACACTGATTGTTAATGATCCATCACAATAATTATTTCAGTATGATTAAACAAGGTAGGAAACAGATACATATCAATATGCAATATCCAAGTGCTTAATTTTCAAATGATCACTTCCACAACATTTTGCAGGAAATCTTTTTTTACTAGCCACCAACAGTTATCAAATCATAAACTCTGAACCATGTTTGTAAAAATGATCAATTATATAAGATTTAACAAAAATCTACTCCTTTCAAAATAAGGACGGTGCGATGTGCGTCGCCACAGTCAAACCGCAGATGAGACACACAGTTTTCTTTCACGTTAGTAAAAAAGAACTCTTCCTCCCATTCACTATGAAAATGATACATTTTCTTCCTTTTTTCGGCCATGTTTTTTGTGGGTAGAAAATGATTTCATAACCTCATCTATGCAGCGCTCACGAGCTCCTCTCAGCAAAGCTGGTTTGTCATGCGCAAACTCAAAACTACGTCAGAGTTTGTATATTGAACTTTTTTTAGTGATATACATTTTTTTTTTATGTTTTTATGTATTTGTTTTTAAATTTACATCACTGTAAATAAAATAAAAAAATATAGCAACTTAATTAAAAAATTTTTTAGACAGAGCTAATTCGTGATTAGTGCTATTTTTAGAACTGGCCTGCGGGGGTCTGATGCGGTCGCCCGCGGGCACCAGGTTGGTGACCCCTAGCGTATAGGAATGTCTGTGTGGAATTATACATATGCAAATAAATCAAAAGACAACCAATCAAGATTCAGAGGGCAGAACTATTTGCCCGACACGTTAAAAGATAGCAGCACACATTTTTGGGTGGGACTCCTGACTTCCTGACAATTTGTTTATCAGATTTGCTGGTTGTTAGAATTTTTCTGTGACAAACATCTTTTTCTATATCTATGCGTACAGCTCAAGAATAGTTTTTTTTTTTTGTTTTTTTTTTTACATCATTTCTCAGTCGTAGGAAAACCTTTAGTTTAGCACCTCGGTTTTATCAGCATTTTCCATCTGGTTTATCAAATCAAGTCAAGAGTTATATTCCTCAAAAAAAAGTCTCTATGAAACAAAAACTGATTTACAGTCTAATGATTATAGTCGTTTGGTTATGTTTCCAGTATCTCTAAATTGCATGCAATGCAAATTAGCCATCACGTTCTACCGCCAACAACACAAGACAATTGGTGGCATTTCAGAATCATAATGAAAGACAAACACGTGTCGCCAATTTCAAATCCTGCAATAAACAGGTTGATGATTAGAGACTAGATCTACCAACAAACATCCTACTTGACCCCATTTTGTATCCACTTATGAGCACACTAAGGTTGGAATGACCCAAACATCGATGGGGTTGATGCTCTCCTAAAATGTTAAACTGCTGCCAGTTCTCACAGACTCTCTTCGGTGACTTCTACTCCTTCAGAACCCTAATGCTCAGTAATAATTATTCCGTATTCAGGAGCTCATTCAGCTAATCAACAATTAAGACTGAAGAAGGAGGATACGGTCACTTGAACGACAAATGTCAATACTCGATCTGTTGCTAGGGGCAAAGACAGGGTAACTACAACTGAGGATCAACGAGCCAACTCAGAGGAAATGATCCATCATTTTGCCGACTGATGTTCAAAGGCTGAACAATGAGTTTTTCTGAAGGGTGGCATCAAAAGCAGAGAAGATGGGTCAACAAGTTACACCATTCTGACAAACACCTGACCATGAGTCCCACTTACAGCTTTTGATTTCAGGTGTTAAGAAGGGGTAAAGGAGATGTGCAATGGTCATAATTGGGATTGGCACAACAAAAAACACTGTTGTGTTTCTAATGACACTGTTAAAAATTCCTCCAAAAAGCTCCAATAGAACAAAGGCCACACGTGGGCATCATATCATTACACAATTAAAAACGCTTCTATGGCGCAGAGACTCTGTTGATGACTTCCATTTAGGACATTGGGCCAAAGGGTCAGAGAGTTTGAACTCATCTTCAAACAGATTCCACACATGTTGAACTCTGTTGAATCAGAGAACCGGGTAAAAAAAAGTGGCTATATTTCAATGGTGCATAAATTATAACCCTCTTTCCTAAAAATGCACTCAATTCTATTCTAGCTTCCCACGCTACACAAGCGCAGCATTTACAGGGAGCTTTTAACCGATTGCATTATTTAAAAAGCCACCCCAACGCACAAAAGCAATTTGGTAGAATAGGAGCCGTAAAATATAGCTTTCAGTCGTGGGCACAAATGGTTTGTCTTTCATCACCACTTTTTTTTTCGTGACTGCTTCTGTCCTCTTGTCAGACATGGCACCCACCACCCCCACCCTGTTGCTGAGAGCATCATGAGTGTTAGTGCCACACTCAAACACAATTGATCTCCCATCAGGTGCACTTGAACCCCACACCCCTACCCAATTCATGAAGCATTTTTCAGCCATTGCTCAGTTCACTCGTTTTAGTTGAACATGCCTTCATTGTGAGATACGTACGTACATATGCATTTAAATACCATTTTATTTAAAAATTTAACTCAGGGTTTTATTGTTGAAGGCTAACACAAATACCAATAGATAGCAGGCTAACCCGAGGACAAAGAAGATGAAAACCACACATTCTCACATTTAATCTTTGGGGGTTTTTTAAATGACGTGTAAAACTAAAGGTATGTTTTTAATTGTGTTGGAGTGGCTGGGATGAACAGACTAGGAATAAAAGATGAGTTTCATGCATAAAACATTCAGCACACCTATGTGCAACCCTGGTAGTTTGGTGGAATATTCATATTATTTTATATACTGTATGTGTTGAACTTGTCTGCATATCTCCATATTTCAAAGTCCTAAGTTTAGGAATGATATATTCACGGATTGTATTTTATTTGGTGGAAAACTATAATGCCACCAGAGGTGGGGTGCATGCATTTCATTAAAATGCTCAAATGGTGTAACCTTCAGAAATTCTATGTATAAACATGGCTTCTCGCTGTACCAGAAAGTGGTCAATTGAATTAAGTGTGAGCGGTGGACACACTGTGAGAGACATGTTCAATATGTATGATTTATCTGCTTAGACAAATGCAATCACTGTCAGCTTATTTCTTACTAAAAAGTTTCCTTCGCCGGGGGGAATGTAATTTGTATCAAATTTGATTTAGTCACAAAAAAATTCTCCTTTCTCCAGGGGTTCTTTTTGAGGGCTTTAAAGGGTGAACTTGTAATTTTAGTATTACGAGGTCTTGACCTGTGCAATCGTTATTAGATTTTTAGAAAAAAAATTAGATTTTACATGGTTTGGTCTAACTCTTCGGTTCAAAATTGCAGTAGAATACAAAATTAAATATTTTAAAATGTAAAATGTGTGGTATGAAAAGAAAAAAGATAAGTAATTCATACTTATGTTATCAAGACGGGGAGACAGTGGCTCAGTGGTTAGAACGTTCGCCCGCAAATCGGAAATCAACCGGAAGTCAAGCGGAAGTTCGCGTCTAGGGTCCTTGGAGAAGACACCTGACCTCCCGTTTCTCCCACCATTGGCGTCGTCATAGGTGGCAGCCTGCTGCGGTGCAGCACACAAGTTTCCTTGTCAGGGAATAATAAGGTCTATTAAAAAAAAAAGACTGCAGCACATTAGTGCGGTGGTTAACACAGTGGCCTCACAGCAAGAAGGTCAGGGAGTGAAGGTGAAAACCTACACATACATAGGAGAATATACAAACTCCATGCAGAAAGGCCAGAGTTCCAAGCCTCGGCCCCACTCCAGGACTCGAACCCCAACTTTCTTGCTGTGATGCCACTGTGCTAACCATTGCGCCACCGTGCCGCACCATATATATAGCTTGCGTCAAGAACCCAACAAATTATAGCTTATCTTTTTGCATTAACTGCTGTTTCTTTTGCGGTTTTATTTTTTTCTTTTTTTTAATGCTAAGAAGTTTTGGATAGGCGAGTGAAAAACTAAACGAGGGAAAAGATGATGGATATATCATTGGTTTGATAAGAAAAAAAATATACCTAATGCCTTATGTAAAGGAGAGTAATAAGAAAATTCTGAGATAATTAATTGTCAGATGAATATTTAAAAACTTCCTCAATGTTATACAATGACAGCAGTGCTATAATCAAATGGGAATGAATCATCCACAAGTTGATGGTCAACTATCATCCCTCAGCAAAGGAAACAGAAGCAAATTATTTCAAACTACTCACAGGAAACGTGTTTCAAGTCAAGCTTTCTAGTTTTAAAATGATGCAACTATCTCTTACTTTGGGTCCAACCAACCACTTTCAAGTGGGGTACTTGAAAGTGTCTTAGATGTAGTCTGTGTATACAGGAGTATACCAGTCAAATTTAACATCTCATGGTGGTTTGTTCAGACTTTTCCTGCAATCATTTAAAACTACAAAGTGATCAAAAATGTCTACAATTTTGTGCTTATTTCAAATGTAACTTTTGATTTACACTGCAAAATGATGCAACGGTAGAATTCAATCACTTTTCCTCCTTTTACTTCAGCTCCATCAGCCTATTTAAAAAGTCCCTGGTCTCATCATTTCCTGAAAAGCATCCTTAGAGGACAACACCAGTCTAAATGATAACAATGACAAATGTGCTTATTTTCAGTCGGTAATCACATTACCTACAAATCCATAGTCATTTTCTCCAAAAAGGATATTCACATTAGCTAAGTCAGTGATTTATGAACTTGTCTATAAAGCTTTAAACACAGAAAGCGCGGAGGTCAGATAATCAGCCTCGTAACACTTGGTAGAATAGTGGTTTGTCTACAGATTTTTAAAAGCAGCACCATAAAATATAACAGCAACATATTTTTAGATTTTACTGATGATACATTTAAAAATTGGCAAAAGTAACTGAAAAAACAAATAGATACTTGATTTTAAAAAAAATCTGGCTTTTCATGTAAAAACCACACTTGAACTTTTCTTTTTATAAACTGAATAAAATTGCTTCAAAATGGATAAAAAGATGAGGAAGAAAATATTAATTGCATGTACTTTACAGAAAATAACAAATCTGTTTTTATGTCCTCTGCATTATTTTACTCATTTGAATTTTGTATTAACATTCATTCGAGATGCAAACTTTCCGTCACCAAGGCCAACAATGTCGTAACAAAAAAGAAAGAATTCCGAAGCTTAAACATTGAATGTTAAAAACTTTAATGCATTTCAACATCAAAAGTTGTCCCTGAAACAGAAAAATACTCGGAAACGTAAGAAAAAAAAAAAAAAATCGGTTCTCAAAAATATAAAACATATATCAAAATGAGCCTTGAAATAAACAAATGTGCTTGAAATCTTTTTTTTTCTTCAGCTTTTAAAACTCATTACATTAAATTGTAAAATGATCACTCATTTTTATAAATAAATTTTTTAGAGTTTATTTTTCAAAAAAAAAAAAAAGTACAAAAACACTTTGTCAGTTCATCTATAGTTTGTACTGAGTAACTGTGTGGCAGTTTAATTAAAATTCTTTCTGTAGTTTAAGAGATATCATGTTCACAAAAGACTGAAAGAACGAGATTGCAAATACAAACGGCCAAAATGAGCTTTCTGCGCAGGGTGGCTAGGCTCTCACTCAGAAATAGACTGGGGACCTCTGCCATCCGGAAGAAGCTTGGAATAGAGCTGTTGTTCCTCCAGGACGAGATAAGCCAGATGGGGTGGTTAGGCCATCTGGTTAGGATGCCTCCCGAGCGTCTCACTGGGACACAGCGAGGTATTTTAGGCACATCCCACCGGGAGGAGACTCAGAGGCAGACCTACTGGAGGGACTATGTCTCACAGCTGGTCAGGGAACACCTCAGGATCCTCCCTGGTGAGCTGGAGGATCCAGCTGGGGCGAAGAGGAGCCTAGGTTTCCCATCTAAGGCTGTCGCCCCTACGAACCGTCCCCGGATAAACGGAAGACAATAGAACGGAACGTTCTCAAAAGTGTGACTGAAGCGATTTGCAACCCTTTTCTCAGAGAGGTGAGGATGAGCTCGGCTATTCAGGAGGTGGGCAGTGCTTGGAGGAGGGATTCAGAGCTCTTCCCTATAGAAGAGAGCCAGATAGGCACCCGAGACGATCCTTGGACACATCGCTGTGTCCCATGAGGAGGAAGCAAAAAGGTGAACCCAGGATTACAACAATAATGTTCTACGTTTTTAGCTTTACATAGACGTGTTCACACATTAGAAGGGATTTCATCTCTGTAGTTCATCTTCCTGACTGTTTGAAAACATATCAATCAACTTTAGGTCATACAAACTGTTTCTAATTTAAACCTGAAGACTTTTCATCTTCTCAGAATTTAACCATTTGAACAAAGTTACTCTATGTTTTACTTCATTTTTCACACTTTGGATGATTTGAAAAATAATTAAAAAGTAAAAATTTGGCATTTTAGAAGAAACTAAATGTGCTTTCAAAAGTTAGAGGGTTAAAGAAAAAGTACAGTTTTATGATTTTATGAACACATTAAACCACAAATAAAACTTTTTTTAACAGACCGAGGCAAATTTATAAAAAGTGCAAAGAGTCACACGTGAATCCCAGCAATCAGAGATCCGCCAGGAAACGTTAGCCTGAGGTTCTCTAAAGGTTTGTTTTTACCTGACCAAAAACTAACGTTCCCTAAACGTTAGTTGGTAGTTATGTTAGAACCTAACCCTCACAGAACATTGAGAAAATGTTTCATATTTTCTATCATTTTCGAGCAAATGTTTCTTACATTTAAGAATTATGAATGAAATTCTAAGCAATATTTATGATACATGTCTCGTGGGTATTCATCAAAATTTCACAATGTCTCATTTGTTGATGATTAAACTTACTTGACAACAATTAGGATTAATTAATCGTGTAATGAGTGACGGGTAGTGGATAATCCATCGGTTGTAGCATTCCAAAAACTCCACTCAATCCACAATTATGATTTACTTTAGATTAGTAATTGCTGCAAGTTTCCAGAGCGTGCAAATCTAAATGTGTTAGTAGATGCTAAGGTGATACTTCATTATCTTTTCATTACTCATTATTAGCCCTCACAGTCTCTTTCCTAATATACTATTTGTGCCCGCGAGGCTGGGTTTATGAGAAAATATCACAGCAGTTTAACATCTCTCTAGGGTTTACTTCCTTGAGCTTATCAAACTCTGAGACACTTGGGGGATTAGCAAACATGTACAACATTTTCACCCAAAGGGATTGCTCACATTAAATATTAGAACTGACAGGTGTAGATTTTTTTTGTGCTGGCGATTCACTTTGGGAAGTGTTCACCCACATTCTTCGGAGCGAGAGCTGACAAGAAGAAGTCTGCATTAGTCATTTGCAAAGCTCCTGGGCCCAATCAATTCTTAATCAAAGCCAGATCCTGAAAGCAACAAGATTGTGTCAGATCTGAAACCAGGGTGACATGAGATAATTGAATATCAGTCAGGCATCATAAAAAAAAGTGGAAAATTTTTGCAAAAGGAAAGCTAGTTTTATCAAAAACATCTCTTTAATATTCAACCTGCACATTTCCAACATTTGTAAGATGCTATTTAAGACTCTAAAAAAAAAACATACCACTATTTTCCGTTTTTAATAGGTTCGAAATTCAATTTAATCTAATTAATTGGTATAGCAGGTGGCATGGTGGCGCAGTGGGTAGCACAGTGCTTACACAGCAAGTAAGTCAGGGGTTTGAGTCCCGGGTGTGGACGAGGCTTGAAATACAGGTCTTTCTGTGTGGAGTTTGCATGTTCTCCCTGTGTTTGTGTGGGTTTCCTCCGGGTGCTCCGGTTTCCTCCCACCCTCCAAAAACATGCATGCTGGGTTGATTGGCCACTACATGATTGCCCCAAGGAATGAGTATGTGTGTGCATGGTTGTATGTGTGTGGCCCTGCAACAGAATGGCGATCTGTTCGGGGTGAACCAGGCCCCTCGCCTCGAATCAGCCGGGAGCCTCGAATCAGTCTCGAATTGTCTGATTTCAGGTCCCTTTGACAATTTTAAGACTGGGCTGGATTTCTGCTTGATGGTGCGATTTGTTGCTCCCAACTAGTAAATGGATGGTCGCATAAGTTTATGGCATGTGCATAAGATTTGGACATGTGCAGATGAGAGAGAGAGTACATCAGAAGAAGGATGCTGGGTTTGGAACCACCAGGAAAGAGGACTAGAGGAAGACCAAAGAGGAGGTTCATGGATACAGTGAAGGAAGACATGAAGATAGTTGGCGTGACCGAAGAGGATGTACGAGACAGGGTTAGATAGAAGAAACTGAGTTGCTGTGGCAACCCCTGAAGAGAAATGCCAAAAGAAGAAGAAGACATGAGTTATGGCATGTCTGAAATTATGTCATTGCTCAGGAAAAAGTTGCATTGTAGAAGCAGCACTATTGGCTGATTCTCTTAATAGGTTTGGTTCCAATGTTATTCGCTGCAAATAAACTAAAAAATAAAACTGCAAGTTTTATTACAGTTGAAACTAGACAGACAACAACAATAACATAAAATCAGGACGTTTACACCGAAAGAGTTTGTGTATGTCTCGACAAGTTGGATTTAAAGTGCACCACACTGAGCCTTGGATTAATATGTTCCAGAGATGGAACTGCGCATCAAAGTTCTTAAAACAACCTGTGATGGCAACACACCCAAGGGAAAAAAAGCATTTTTGCAAAACTTGACGAACAACCTCTATTCACGTCTGCTCTTAAAATGTGAATGGTTCACTCGCAGCAGACTATTGGCTCATTCAGTATGCACATTTAAAATGTAAGTCTGGCCACAAATTGTACACAATTTAGTTCCACAGTGTGGATAGGTGATTGATTTGAAATGTTATGAATGTGGGCAATGTACGCACGGCTTAACTTGTCTATGTTACGATTTCTACATAGGCGAAAAGTATATTTGATATTTTGGGATCGTAGAGCTTACATGGTGCTGAACTAAATCCTACTTTAGTGAGAACGTTCACTTGAACAATTGAAGGTAAAAACAAAGATAGGAGGTTTACATTTCAACGAGTGGGAGACGGTGGCTTGGTGGTAGAGCATTCGCCCGCGAACTGGAAGTCAACTGGAAGTTTGCGGGTTTGATTCCCATCGAGTTCACATCTTGGGTCCTTGGAAAAGAAACCTAATCCCCCGTTACTCCCACCATTGGCGCTGTTGTGGCAGCCTGCTGCAGTGTAGTAGTGCAGCACACAAATTTCCCCATTGAGGGATGAATAGTGTATGTAAAAAAATAAATAAAATTCATCTAAATTGAGGGAGTAATATACTGAAATACGGATAAACAGTGTTGCGTTTTTAAATCTTCAATAAAACACTAATTGGTTAACTTCTTCGTCCCGCTGTGACACTTTTACATCTTTGACCTACATCAAGCTGAGCCAAAGACATATCAATATTAAAACCACTTTATTTGCAAGTAGGAGTGATGCTAAAAGCTATTTATGACTCCACGAGATGGACCGCATGTGTCTCATAGGGTTTACAATGCAGTCAATTATATACTAATGGTTGTCTCCACATTGGTATTTATATAGGATCTTTCACTAAAGCAACATTAGAATGTAATGGATGGAATAAATGGTTTGTTGAAAAGGTAATGTGAAGTATAATCGGAGGAATGTGTGCTTCATGCAGAGTCATCTCATCTACTGATTTTCATAGTAGAACACCATTGTAGCCTCAAGGTACACTGCGTACATACATGATCTGCACAGTTCACATGAGTTTCTCTCTGGAGAAACTCAGAGAGTCTCTACGCCACCTGCCTTACCTGCTTTTATTGTGAAATTAAATTAAATGTAATATTAAACAATATAACTTATTAGTGAAACTTCATTAATCTCTAATCAAATCAATTCTAATTTAGAATTTAGTGACTATGATATTTTAACTTTAAATGAACAATTTTCCAAACATTTAGAGTAAAAATGGAGAGTATGAAAACCAAAAAAAAAGTATTTTGAAGCCAGAATGGTGTTTTTAAAATGATTCTTTCTGCATCTAAAAAAGACAAGCGGTGGAGTTGTTCGAAACTCCTTCACTGCCCTCTTTTGGTATTTCTCATGCATACACCAAACAGTTTTTCTCATTTTGTAAGGCGCATTTTAACAAAACGACAACATTGTTATGAGGAGGACAAAATGTTTTGCCAGTGGAAAAAAAAAGAGCATTATGTCATTCGAAAACCAAAAGGATGATCAACATTATTAGTAATTATATGTTTCTACGAGGGTGTACGTATGTTGTAAAATGTGATGTAGCATTATTATTTTAACTTTAGATCAGTTCATTGACTTCATTTGGATCAAAACCATCAATAATAATAATAATTGTAATAAAGTAATTCTAATCTAATTGTGTGAGAGACGGTGGCTCAGTGGTTAGAGCGGAAGTTTGCAAGTTCGCATCCCACTGAGTTTACTACTAGGGTCTTGGAGAAGACAATTAACCCCCATTTCTCCCACCATTGGCGCTGTCATAGGAGGCAGCCTACTGCGGTGTAATGCAGCACACAAATTTCCCAGTAAGGGAATAATAAAGTATATTAAAAAAATAGGCTATTTTTTTTATCTTTAATAATTGTAGGTCATTTTTTTAAAACCGTTTCGACAAATTAATAAATCAGCCCACTGGTCTAAAGAACAATAAGTTCCATTCATGCTCATAATTGGATGCTTGTCCCGGGGGAGGGATCTCCCTTTCGTGTGGATCCCCACCAGGTTTCTAATTTTTTCCCCACTGATGTTTTTTTTTTTAAGAGTTTTTCCACACCGTGAAGGAGAGTCTAAGTGCAGGAATGTGCTAATATTGTGTAGTTAGCATCTGTTAGTTTTCTTGGTGTGCATTTGTGTTTATACATTCCTCATTTTTTCTTGTTTTTCGTCTTCCTGAATCTGCAATGTGAAGCCCATTGAGACAGAAATTCTGTGATTTTGGGCTATACAAATCAAATTGAATTGAATTTACAAATACAGAAAAAAAGAACGTGAAGAAATAAAAGTCCACACTTTGGAAAATTAAATTCTGTCTTTCAAGAAAAAAAAAATCCCAGATGATGAGGAAGCAGTGATGTGGCACTGCATTGTGACAGCTCCTTGTTAGTAACTGAAGCTTAAGAACTAGTTCTGCATCTGACTCCTGAGAGGAAAGAAAGATGGAAAACTAAAAAAATAGAGAGAGACAGAGAGGAGTTGGTTTGTGGATAATCAGAGCTAAAATGGGAAAGAAGGGAAAAAAAATGTAGAGAAGCGGAGTACATGTGCGGCTATGGATCATTGGTCCTTTCTAGTTCAAGGAAAGTTCATTGAAAGTCTTGCTCGGATTCATGTCTTCTGTTTAGCCGTTCATTGGTCCCTGAGGTCTGTTCGACTTGACAAAAGGGCAGGGAGCTTATCAAATCTCCAGCAGCCGTGAATGACTTCTCAGCCAAGTTACATTTTTCAAATAGAATTCACAACATCAATTATGCATCTCTCCCAGTTCGGACAAAGTGCTTCTTGTTTTCTCATTGGCACATAAAGAAATATGATGATCTCGAAGCCTCTGAGACACACGGAAATTTGGCAGACTGTGATGGTGGACTAATTACAAATGATTCCTGTGACAGAGGAGCAGAAGGGAAGCATAGATGTCTCCTCTCTGTGTTGACTCAAATGACTGAAAAGCAAAAGAATCAACATATTTTGTTTAGCTTTATGTCCAAAGGTGCATTCGCAAATCAGTTTGCTCCATCTAACTCTTTCTCCTTCTTTCTGTTCTCTTACATAGATAATCATCATGTCCTCCTTTACTACACCTGCAAACCTCTTCTGATCTTCTTCTAGGCCTCCTGCCTGGCAGTTCCATTATCAAAATTCATTTGCCAATAATACCTCTCTCCCCCCTCTGTAGGTGTCCAAACCATCTCAGTCTGGCCTCTCTGTCTTCATCAAAAAATTCTAACATCAGCACCTCCAAATCTAGAACATACATCTCAATCAGGAAAGGGTGGAGAGAACTCAACTAGTCAAGTCTAAAGTCTTACTCCAAGTAAAAATAATTAGCCTTCTATGGGATATTCTGTTAATAGGTAGGCAGGGCAGATGCATTTGCAAGTGCTTAAGTAAATGCATCATAATGTTTAATGCATTCCTGACTTTTAAAAAAACAGCTTTAAACAATTTAACAAGTTAATAGCATAAGTTTTGATTTGCATTAGTCTTAATTTGAGTAAATGACATACTAAAAGATAAAGAAAACAATGCTGCTGTTGCAGAAAGTCAAAAGCATGCCAACATGCGCAGCATTGTCTGCTAGCATTAATTTTTTCTAACTCACGTTAGTCCCCTCTTAGCCAGTGCAGACTATCTAAATGTTAGCATGCAAGCTGGCTGAAAGATATACACCACATAATTTGTTTTTTTAATTGAATTCTTATCTGGTCAAAAGTTTAAAAGTTCTGAAATTGCGTCCATAAACTTTTCTTTTTTTTTTTATGAATACTTTTATTTAACTGTCAGATGTCGTGTGGAAAAAAAGCTTGACATGTTAATGTAAGCATACACGTTTTAGTTTCAAGAGCAAGACATTTATATTGTTGTTTTCCCCTTAGATAGGAAAGGTGTAAACATTTTTACTTCACTTAAAATTTAAATGGTTTAATACGTTTTCCTAGTTTTTTTCAGCTTTCACTTCTAGAATATTAAATAACTAGAGTTTTGGCGGCTAATCATAGTATGATATGAATTTTAAGTTTACTAGAGATGCAATTCAATTTTATTGTATAGCACCAAATCCCAGAATTCCTGCCTCAATGGGCAGAATCAGAAAGACGAAAACCAAGAAAAAAGAGGAATGTATAAAAACAAATACACAGCAAGAAAACTAACACATGCTAGGTCGACAATATTAGCACATTCCTGCCCTTAGACTCTCCTTCACGGTGAGGAAAAACTACTAAAAACCCATCAGTGAGGAAAAAATAAGAAACATTGTGGGGATCCACACGAAAGTGAGATCCCTTACCCCGGGATGAGCATCCAATGTGTCTAAGACTATTGTTTAAATATTAGCAGCGACGTATTATTTTGAACAAGCTTGTATGGTCCATAGCTAAAAGTTAATGTGGAGCAAGCGCTAATTTAAAGTTGTGACAAAATAAGATTGAGTTCTATATTTTAAACACAACAGGTCAGCTAAAAGTGTAAAAAATAAAAAACATTAATAATACAGTGTGTGCAGAGTGTTTAAATGGTGAGAAATATCTTCTTTCGTTTTTACCTCTCCTTAATAGCTTGAGTAAAATCCCCTCTAGCTCCAGATAATCCAATATTGCATATTTAAAAATGAAGTGCAACGAGATTATAAACCTTAATGTAGGTGTGAATATGAAAGATAAGGAAGAAACGGTTTATGGTGTATTATATGTTAGTATCACTCACACCAACGGAATCTTAAACAGTCAAACTAATTATCAATTTCTTCAGACATAATTAAACTAGTTGGATGAAGAAATATTTAAAACCTGACATTTACCCAGGAGCTGCAACAGTGGCGCAGTGGTTAGTACAGTAGCCTCACAGCGAGAAGGTTGGGGTTTCGAGTTCAGGAGTGGGGGAACGGCTTGAACACTTGCCTTTCTGTGTGGAGTTTGCATGTTCTCCCCGTGTATGTGTGGGTTTTCTCCAGGTACTCCCGATTCCTCACAATCTCTAAAAAAAACAAAAAAAAAAAAACATGCATGTTAGTTGGATTGGCCTCTATGAAATCTCCCCTAGGAATGAGTGTGTGTGGTCCTGCAATAGCCTAGCAAGCGGATCAGGGTGTACTCTGCCTCTTGCTTACAAATCAGCCAGAATACTGCGGCATACGACACGCTACCATTAGGGATGAGCGATTCAGAAGGCAAAAAGCAACATTTATTCGTAAATGCAAAAGGCATTGGCTCAGTGGTAGAATGTTTGTCTTTGAACCGGGAGAAGTCAGTTTGATTCCCACTGAGCCCATGCCTGAGTGTCCTTGGGGAAGACACCTAACCTCCCATTTCTCCCACCATTAGCGCCGTCGTGGCAGCCTGCTGCAGTGTAATGCAGCACACAAATTTCTCCGTTGAGGGATGAATATGGGAGGGTAAAAAAAACAAGCTGAAAACACTTAACTTAATAGTTTATAAATGCAATACTTTTATTGCATTTTTTAAGATGATAACAAAGATCTAAGTTACCAATTGATAAAAGCTTGTGTTTTTCATTTACTAGACTCCTAACACATTTCATTTCTAATTGCCTGTGATACGTCTGTATATTTAACCTTAATGGAACATTTACATATTCACTTTAAACAATAAAAACCACAGATTGAAGAGTGCCACGAAAAATACAAGTTTTTTTTTTTTCCCGGTATCAAGTATCTAAAACATAAAACAATCACATGAAATAATTCATCCTTGAAAGAACAAAAGAAAATGTCTGATGTAACAAGCTTTGGAAAGTAGTAAATATTCCAACAAATGTCCCAACCACCCTGAAATAATCCATCATCTGTGGTTCTGTGGCACAAAGGGTACAGATTTCCACCCCCTTCATCATTTAGAGAAGTCTAAGTTTCTTTCCTGAATGAAGCTCCAGCTTTCCACAGTTCAACAACTACATGACATTACAAAGACGAAGAAGACTGCCCTGAGGAAAAAAGCTTGCCTGTACCATAATAAATTTACTATATTCATACGGCATGTTGCCTCATGCATTCAGATTGATTTTTTTTTTTTTTTTTTTTGTAGATGTAAATTGCTGTTGTGTGCAGTCAAATAAAAAAAATGCCCTAAAATTATTCTGTTTATTATGGGGTTGTGACATAAAGTCAATTGCTTGAGAAATGAAACAATAAAGTAAAAAAAAAAAAAAAAAAAAAAAAAAAAAAAAAAGAGGATATGAATTTAAAAAATCCTGCAAAAGCACATCTAGTTTGAACACATTAGGAACCTCACCTGATTTCTTTTCTCCCCCCAAGCCACGTTCTAGTGTGGATAAAACAACACCGTTCAGAAAGAATGGTATAACAACAAAGGAAAAGGCTCATAATGATCCATTTAGGCTATGATTCAAATAAAAAGAAACAAAGAATGAGTGAGGTATGAATTGCTTTTTGTTTGTTTTCAGCAATGCTTAAAGCTGAGAACGGCACAAATTCAGCAGCCAAAGCACTTTACATAATTGAAATAAAATAATAAAATTCCATTATCCTTGACACCTAAAGCAAAATGAAACTCCTTCTTCCTGAAGTAATGATTATTAAATGCATCTTTCTGGAAACCGTGTTTGTTTTGAGTTCTTATGTTGGGTTGGGTCACAGTATTCTATGATGTGTGATTTCGTTTTTCTGTGTAATTAGATTAAATGTCTTTATGCTAAGAAGTTACTACCTTATTTAAATTCCCCTTAAAAGCTGAAATGCTGTTGTTATACAGTATGTTCATAAAAATCATCAATCTAACTCTACATTAATGGTGGAAGAAAATTACAGATACATACAGATGCATGCACAATCTGGAAGAAACTTACAGGGGTGTCAAAGTCTGGTTTCCTCCTGTAGGTTTTCATTGTGTTCCTGCTTCCACACAGCTGATGCACATAAAGTGAAAACAACAACCAATCAAATTTGACACAATGACTCATTTCCTCGATCAGGTGTGTAGATGCAAGAACACATGGAAAACCTTCAGGAGACCGGCCCTCGTGGACCGGACTTTGACACTTGTGTAAGAGTTTACTTTCATCAGTTTTTAGATTAAAAACTAAAATATTGGACAGAACTAACATAAAATACTTCACAATTCCATCACTTTGCTAATTAAAGGTCCTATCTCATATTAAATAAATCTTTTTTCACTTATCTCATGCACGTTAACGACCATAATTTGGGTTTTGAAACATCCATTAGACAATAATTATGAAATCATATCGATGTGGGAAACTTAATCACAGACTAGAAGTGACAAATGGCTCATTTTACCCCTGCCCATCATCGGAAACCACAGGCTCTACCCTTAGACAGAGGGGATAGTTTCTTGTGATGGTCACAACAGTGGAAATTTTTCACCATGGCAAATCCTTGCAGGACCAAAAATGGAAACTATAATAACTTTTTACATGATAGACATGGTGTGGAAATGAGTTGAAAATGGATAGTCTCCATAGATGTGTTTTCTGGACACACAAAGAAACTTCACATATGCATCATTCATTCACCCCATTATAGATACACCTATTAATTCCTGATGATGGGAGCTGCCGTGCAAGACGCATACCACCATCCTCAGAAACAATTGAGGATTTGGTGTCTTGCTCAAGGACACCTCAGCATGAACTCCGGGCGGGAGATCAAACTGTTGTGTCATGATCCCCTCACCAGCCACCAGGGGATCCCTGAACCTTCCCTCTTCACTCTGATTAGGGACACCTGAGGGTGATTAGTTTGGCACTCGTGGATCACTCTACCTGCTGCCTATCTAAAGGCAATCACCCCGGACTTCCATGTCAGGTCATTACCATCCTTCCCAGCAAGGTTTGTCTGGCTGCCTGACCAAGTTTGTTATATTTTTGGACTTAGAGACATTCCTTTGGATTAATCCTATACTTTTGCCTTACAGCCTTGCCTGACTTCTGTTAAATAAATCCTGTTTATGTCCTGCATTTGGGTCCTCCTCCTTCCACATCTCCACATCATGACATGGCAGCCCTCCGGTTACAGGACGGTCGCCCTACCCACAAAGCCATCCTTCCCCTAATCACATCCATGTGCACCTACACCAGTTCCCTTATTTGGACACATCTCAAACATGTACGTTTTATCCTGTAATGCATGTAAAGTATAAATAAACCTGCTTCTGGGGCAGCTCTTTGTAGTCTGAACTTTGGTCACTCTGCACTGAGTTCTACTACTCTTGCTGAGCAACCGTTTGTCTGATTCTTTCTTTGGTATTTTTTGATCCACGTCTTACAATTGCTGTTGTAAAATATGCAAGTGAGTGCACATTATTAGCCAAGAAGCGGTAGCCTGTCACTTTCTTATACACTATGTTTCCTCTGTAATTTGGAGTTAGATTGCCATAATTATATAAATAATATTAAACATTATGCTGGTCGAACCAGGTTCTCCCGGTCGAAAGACAGCAATTCTGACACTAGGCTTTACTGAATGTTTTGGAGCCTATCTATGCTGATTTCAGGTGAGAGGTAGGATACATCCTGAGCTTGTCTGCCGTGGGGCCACACAAACAGACAACTCATTCCTAACTTGTCTTTGTAAATGAAAAAAGATAGTTCCTTAAAAATTCAGTCAGTCATCTTCTCATCCATCCATTCCGTACGTGGTTGCGGGGGTGCCGGAGCCCATCCCGGCTGATTCAAGGCGATGGGCAGGGTACACCCCGAACAGGTCGCCAGGCCACACACACACACACAACCACCCACACCCTCACTCATTCCGAGGGGCAATTTGGCACCGGCCAATCAACCTAGCATGCATGTCTTTGGAGGGTGGGAGGAAGCCGGAGTACCTGGAGGAAACCCACGCAGACACGGGGAGAACATGCAAACTCCATACAGAAAGGCCAGTGTTCCAAGCCGTGTCCCCACCTGGGACTCGAACCCACGACCTTCTAGCTGTAAGGCCACTGTGCTACCTACTGCGCCACCATGCTGCCCTTCCATAAAAATTTAAAAACAAAATTAAATTAGAATGTCTAAAACTGTTTAAATGGTTTTAAAAGGGCATTTTAAGTTCTTCAAACTACACCAAATCTGGCGTTTTTTAATATTCATAGAAACATTCATTTAAATTTTCATTCCTAGGAAGAAGATTTATGCAGCAATCTAGGATTTCCTTGAACTCGTCTTTAGTACCAAATTCAAAATGACCTCGAAGTGCACTATTGAGCTGTTTAAAGTTATAACGCATTTGATGTGAACAACAAACTGAGAAGCCATTATCACCATCAAGGACCCAGCTGTGGTGCCGAGTCCAGCTGGTACACACCCTTCCCAAGAGTTTCCCCATGGCGACTTGGCTTCCGCTGAGTAGCACATAGGTCTCAGCGCAGTCGTGGAATACCGCTGAACATCATCAGGATTTAATGAGGTGACAGCACATTGTATCAAAAGCTGGCGGGGGGTCTACTGCTGCTTCCACTTTCCTCTCATTAAAACACTTTTAATGGGCTCTGAGGACGGCCACCATGCTCTAACTGGCTTAACGCTTGTTCAGGTTGTCAGGGAAAATGATTTTTGTTTAAGGACAAACGCGCCTTTCAGCATTGAAATATTGATTTAAGGAAATTTCAAGGGCGTTTACGACTGGTTTCTCCTCTAATGGCCAAAAGTGTGAAGCAGGTGGCTTTAGGCTTTTCAAAGACTTAGACAGGAAGACTACCAGGCTAGACTTTCATTGAGCAAATCAACAGTTAAGTGAGAAGCAACATCGCAAGTGTCTCGAAAGAATGTAGTGATAATTAACCACTCGCACTCCCTCATCACCACTCTGCAAAGTAACATCAACATTTCACAGCTGTTGTAAAAAGTATGTAACTTTAAAATGAAGGGTTCAAGTTAGCTGACAACTTCTTCCGATACTAGCATGTCAGGTAAACATCTCCAGTCAAGCAAAATATAGCTCATCGTACAAACCATATGTTTAAAAAGCCTCCCCAATGGCATCTATTCAAGTTCGTCTTCATTATCAGCCTTGCACTTTTCAAGTTGCTGCCTCAAGCCAAGACAGATAAATACATTTTCCATTTAGTGTGACAGTTTGTGGCAATCTAACAGGCACAGGCACCCGTGCACTGGCTGTAATGTTTTTTTAAACAACTAATTACATTATCAAACGCATTAGAATGGCTTTGCATTTTAGAAAAGGCCAAACGGCATGTAAAGTGCAAAATGCAATCTGCCAGTTCATGTGTCATCATAATGGTGCAATAGGACATGCGAGGTCTTTGAACATTAAAGACACAGTCCAAATGATATGTTAATCAGTATGACAGTAATTGTGTATTTACTCAGTTAATTGGTGCAGATGCTTGAAAGTAGATAACAACCCAGAACGTCCTTGAGGTGCAGCGATTTACATAAAATAAGCTCTCTTTCCATTAGAATTCGGTCACGCTTGTTATTGTGGTTTTAGGCACAGATGTGGTGACGGTGATGTTATAAAACCTCCTCAGCTGTTTACAGGAGCAGAGGAAAAGAAAAACTTAAGAAGTGAATTAACAGGACAAGAATATATATATATATATATATATATATATACACACAACAAATTTGACAAGAAATTGAGCATGCAGGAAAATTTCAACAGGAGATGAGCAATTTAACAAGGTAATTGCGATGTAGAGTTATTTTTTTCTCAGTTGTGCGTATACAGGGTAGTATCAGCAAAAGTCTTCTTGTAGAGATTCCCACATACCGAATCAAACAAAAAGGCGCAATTTAATTTAACACAATCAACACAAGTTATGACAAAGCCAAACAGACCCGAGACATCACTATAGAAAACAAAAAAGAAACTCCATCAAGACTCAGTTGATAAGATCTAAGAATTTAAGTTTGTAGCATTTAGCATATGGACTTTATCCAGATGAAGGAATCAGGACAGAACAAGAGATGGAATTACAATTTTGTTTTGATGAAAATACTAATGTTCTTTGCCACAAGTCAAATAAAAGCATTGTTCGACAATTCGCTATCTTTTTCTTTCGGGATTTTCCTTCAGGGGTCGCCACAACAAATCAGTTTCTTCCATCTAACCCTACCTGCTGCATCCTCTTTGGTCACACCATCAATCTTCATGTCTTCCTTCACTGTACCCAGGAACCTCCTCTTTGGTCTTCCTCTACACCTCTTTCCAGGTGGTTCTAAACCCAGCATCCTTCTGCCGATGTACTCTCACCACACGTCCAAACTATCTCAGTCTGGCCTCTCTGACTTTATCCCCAAAACCTCTAACATGTGCTGTTCCTGTCCATCCTGGTCACTCCCAGAGAGATCCTCAGCATCTTCATCTCTGCTACCTCCATCTCTGCTTCCTGTCTTTTCCTCAGTGCCACTGTCTATAGACGAAATAGCATGGCTGGTCTCACCACGGTTTTGTAGTCCCATTTTAGCTGAAACTCTTCTATCACACATCACACCTGATACTTTTCTTCACCCGTTCCAGCCTGTATGCACACACTTCTTCACTTCTTTTCCACACTTTGGACTGTTGATCCTAGATACTTAAAATCTTCCACCTTCTTTATCTCTTCTCCCTGTAACCTCACTTTTCCATTTGGATCCCTCTCATTCACACACATACTTTGTCTTACTCTGATCTTACTCTCTGATCGTACTCTAATCTTCATTCCTCTTCCTTCTAGTGCAAACTTCCACCTCTCCAGCTTTTCCTCCACCTTTTCCCTCTTTTCACTACAGATCATAAGTTTTTTCAAGCTACGCGGTCCAAAAATTCTCTTTGTCTGAAAACCCTTCAAGGTATTTAATTTAAAACAATTGATTATGTTGAAGTTAAATGATTGGACAAAACCTATTTTTTACTTCGTAACGTGTGCTTAGTAAAACATAAGCCCCACTATCACTTCCTTTAAAAACGTTCTTTAAACCAAAAGATTTTGTTAGAGTTTGCTATTTCTTTTATCTTAAAAATGTGACAATGACCTCTGGTTGGAATTTCTTTGACAGTCAAGAACACTTTACCCACTGTGGACAATGTTAAAAGTGGATGTGTGGAAAAGAGCAACAATGGAGACCAAAAAAAAGACCTCAAAGTTCCAGATTTTTTGTCTTTTCGGCATGTGTTGGGCTCAACGACATTGAAAGACAAACCTTGGGCTTTTTTTTATGAAGTGGCACTTTCTGCGACGCTAGTCGAGGCTATAACTCTTCAAAACAGCAGTTATCCCCAGCAATCTATAAACATACATCATCCGGTAGCAACACATTCATCACTGAATGGCGAGAAAATAAAAGAGCTGAGGAAGGGAAGGTTTGCGTAATATCTCTGATTAAATCTCCGAAAGGCACCGCAAAAGTTACACTCTCAGGCAAAATCATTTGTTCTTGGCAAATTAGTGTGGGCAGGTGCTATTATTCTCACATGAACTCTTTGGCTTTGGGAAAGAAATTAATCTTTTCAGAAATAGAAGAAAGCAAATCGCTGTGAAGTTATTCAATCTCCTTCGAGCGATTCAAGTAAAAATTGCCCTTTTCTGCTTTGCGTGCAAGTACCGGGCTTCATTGGCATTTAGAACAATGATAGTGACTGTCAAAAAGAAGTCGACCTGGTTCAGAGCACCCATGGGACTGAAACTTTGTAGTCTTTGTACCGGCAAAATTTGACTTTTAAAGCTTCATTTAGCCATCGGATGAAAAACCTGCTGCTTTTCTTTTTTTGACGTTAGATTCACTTATTTTCTTTCAGCCTCTCGTGTTTAACTGACCCTTTCTTCAAATCTGCAATTGAACGCCATTGTAATATAAATAAATAAGCAAACATACGCTCATCCTGTGCTACCTCACACGGCATACATTTCTGAACTCAATTTCACACTCGGCTGCCTTTTCAGACAATTTAGACAGGCTGATGCCAACAGCAGAAAGTGAAGAGACAATGCATTTATTTATCGACTTTTTGGCAGAAGGGAGGATTTGTCAGACCGACGTGTGTGTATGTGTATGCATCAGAGGAGTGAGCAAACGACAGGGTGGATGTGTGTGTGCTCATTTACCAATGTGTGACAGAGGCACGTTGAAGGGAAGGATGGTAAATATGATGCAGAGTGCACAGGAGGAGGAAAGAGGCAACAGCAGGCCTATGAAGGGGAACTGTTCCCTTACTCATTCACTCCATGTTTGTCCCAAAACTCCCAGCACTCCTGCAACGTGGTGAAAAACACATAAAGCACTTCACAACCACAGGGAGAGAGTCCATCGTGAGAACGCTGACAAATAAAAATGACTGCAATGGACTTGAAACCTAAATAGGTCAGTTGTCAAAATAAATTTACATATATGTGTAAAAACTATTCTATTCCAACTCACGTCAGTATGCCTGATGCTCATCCCTAAAACGGCATTTTGTGGTGACAAATATTAGCATTACAGTTTGTTTCGGAACACCACACTTCCAAAAATTAGTAAAAAATGCCAAAGAAAAAGTAGCTTGCAACACGTGGAGGAAAAGCTACATTAAAAATTTTTGATTTTCATCTGAACCGCTTTTCCCTAGTCGGTAGCAGGGGTGCCAGAGCCTATCCTGGCTGATTTCAGGCAAGACACAGGGTACATCCCGAACAGATCACCAGTCAGTTGCGGGGCCACACACGCACTGATTCCTAGGGGCAACTTTATAGCGGCCAATCAGCTTACTATGCATGTTTTTGTAGAGTGGGAGGAAACCAGAGGAAACCCACGTGTAAATTGGAGGACCATGCAAACTTCACACAAAAAGGCCAGTGTTTCAAGCCTCGCTCCAACTCCGGAACTCAAACCCAACCTTCTTGCTGTCAGGCCACTTGGGTAACCACTGCACCACCGTGCAGCCCATTACTATGCAAAACATATATCCAATATCTCATTATGTTATTTGAATAGACTCCTCCTCTTTTAAATTACACATCAGCTATGTATATTCTCACAGGAAATAATCTCAAGAGCCACCAAAATACTAGTATTCATCAGCCTTGCATGTTACTGTTGGAAAGTGCAAGAAAAATATAGCACGATTGCGGCTATTTTTTCCAACAATTGCATATGTCTTTTAAACACCACTTTTTGATCAGTGGTCAGTAGTAAACGGTATTTTTACATTGCTAACGTACAATTTCAAGGAAGAGTTTTGACTCCGTCGACTGCCATGTCGGTGTGCAAAAGCACTTTAAAGCTTTTGATTTGCAGCAAAAACTGGATTTTGACAAAATATTTTATTTCAGCATGAGATACAGTATTTGCTGATTTTATGTAATGTATTTTATATGATGTAGATAATGTTTAGCTTGTGCTTGATATTCTTGAACAAAGCCCTAAGATGCTGTCACTTTGTGGGTATAAATGTTCCAGACAGCAGCTGCACCTGCAAGAAGAAATTAACAGAAGAATGTTGGACTTTTCTTAAAGACCTTATTGAAAAATAACCTTCTCACTCCTTCCTTTTTAAACTTTTTCTGAACTACAATTTCACGCGGGGGCCACGGTGGTGCAGTGGGTAGCACAGTGGCATCACAGCAAGAAGGTCGTGGGTTTGAGTCCCGGGCGGGGACGAGGCTTGGAACACTGTCCTTTCTGTGTGGAGTTTGCATGTTCTCCCCGTGTCTGGGTGGGTTTCCTCTGGGTACTCCGGTTTCCTCCCTGCCTCCAAAAACATGCATATTAGGTTGATTGGGCACTACATGATTGACCCTTGGAATGAGTGTGGCTCTGCGACAGACTGGCAACCTGTTCGCGGTGTACCCTCTCCCTCGCCTTGAATCAGCCGGGATGGGTTCCGGCATCCCCCGCGATCCCGTAAGGGATAGACGGATAAGAAGGTGACTGACTGACAATTTCACACTTTGAAATGTGCTGGAGCTTATGAGCAAAACTTTTAGGCACTGATCGACCTTGCTTTGCCACTTTTACAATAAAAAAAACAATTCAAAACTAGTGCAATTGTCAAAATTACTATAATTTTTTTTATAGAAAAGTAAAAAAAAAAAAAAAATGGAATTGATGTCTAACCTTTTAAGTCTCACAGAAAAAAAGCAGATGAACTTCTTCCTAAAACAACTCCCAAGGTGCCATCAAGGACAACACCTTTGAGCTAGAAGAAGAAATAAAAGCACTTTACAAAGATTTCTGTCTGAAAATTATTCAAAGCACAGCTGCATATAAAATATTCAAGTGCTCCCCAAGTAGAAATGGAGGTTCAGGTCTACTGAGCAGTTTCTTATCACAAAGACTTTGGGTAATTGACTCAGACGTTTTGGAAAAAACAACAACTTTGTTCTGAATTCACAAGTAAGCAGGTATGACATTCTAATGGGCTTCTTCATTAAGTCCTCTGGCAGGGGGTAATATGTTTGAAATTAATGTGACATTTTCAACTCCAAAGAGTTTTAGTCCTCGGTTACTTCTTCTCATCTAATACTCACCATGGGGGTAATTTATGCACAGTTTGTGATCTAATAAAGAAAAACGCTGTTTTCTAAGCTGGTGGAATCAGAGAGCTCAAAGTGAACAACACGTGTGCGTATCAGAGTCTGTAAAAGAGCAACAGAGCGCCAGTGGGGCACAAAATAGAGTCTGGTCTGATCGTCGGCTTCTCACTGCCTGAGAAGTCACCGGGTCGGATGGCGTTCAAGTCCTTTTTCATACCACAGAGTGCAAAATTATGCATCGATATTTCTAGTTTGCGTAAAAATGCAAAACAGTTTTACATAAAACATAGAGCTTGCTGTGATGATGGTGTTCTTCCAGCGTGGGGATCTAATTTAAAAACAATTAGGGAAGCTGCAGGGTTGCTGTTAACAGGTGAGAAATGAAAAGTCGGTGCAAAAGCAGGAAAAGATGCTTTGTCCTTCGTCATTACTGAAGGTTATTGTATTAAGCTGATAAAATTTGTTTGCATCTAATGAATGAGTGGATGATTTTCTTCTCATCATCACTCAGTGGCTCGTGCATCCAACTTTAGTATCAACAGTAAGTCAAAATTTTGTTTTTACTTTATTTTGGCAATTTTTGTCACTTCATGTAACTGTTATATTAATCAATCACTCTGAACCGCACAGTTTAGAGGTTGTGTTTTACGACCCAATTCTAGTTTGTCCATTTCCACAATTGTACATGCTGGATGATTTAAAATGACGGCCTAAAGAAAAGCAGTTGAACATAGTCTCTTTCCTTTTGTGAAATAAAAGAAATCAGCCTCAATTGAGTTTGATTCAATGTTGTGCACCATTATCGTCATTTCCCAGTAAGCAAAAGCTCCTTAGATACTCCTCAGAGAGCAGCAATGAGCTGTTCTAGTGCCTTTGCCATGTTACCATGGAAACATTTTCATGGCATAGCCCAATACAGAGCGAGCACTTACACATCACTTTGGCAAAGCTTTTGGGGGGTGAGGCTTCAATCACAGCAGAAAGACACAGCAGAAGTATTTCACTTAAATTTCTAATCAAAATTCAAGATTTTCCCACATGTTGGGATTTTTTTAGAGAACTGATTTCCGTTCCAAGAAAAAGAAATGTCCTCCTTCTTGGAACTGAGAAATGTGGAACACAATTACAATATGTTCAGCTTTTGTAATTCAGAATGAGAAAACATCCCATAATGAAATGCACAGCTGTAATTATCTCTAAACTGCTGACTCATTTCATCAAGCATAAATTGAAAATAACAAACATTCCCCGAGCAGCTCCTTCCCTCAACATCTGAGTCCTCCATCACCTAAATGAAGACCTTGATGAGGTTAAGTACAACACTAGCCGCTGCCCGATTGTTGCACACGTACTGCTGTGGGAGAGCCAATTTCCAGGAGGCCTGCTTGGTTTTGATTAAGTCATGTTTTATTACACTGTTGCAGCAGTCATATAATGAGTCTGGTGAAAGGATGATAAAGCTTTGATGAAACAGGCTACACGGCCATTATGACTTCTCAGCTTGCTGAAATAAATAAAGAAGTCTTGTGGATGTTGAGGCTAACTCCTAGTGGCAGGACGTTCTTTGGGGAGAGTGTAAACAGAAATGGAGTGGGCAGGTTTTTGGCTCTAACCTAAAAAAAAAAAAAATAAAAAAATCAAATGTCGACACCGGCACAACCGGCACATCTTAAAGAAGAGCCATCCTTCAAATCCAGATCACCGATTGCTCTTTTATGACATATCATTACTTCTGTGACTAATGACCAATGGGCTGAGGTGAAGCCATCAATACCGCGCAAGACCATAATTACTGGACCTTTGCAGTGAATGCAGGATGATTAATGATGAATCTTTTGCTTTTTATATGTTGATTTCTGAAGTGACTCATCACTTCCACATGACCTTTAATTGCACAAAGTGGAAGTCGATTCATTTTTGGAAGAAGAATTGCAAAACGGCTCAATTGTGAAGTGCTAAAGGGGGCCGGATCTTCTGCTCCTGATTAGTTTGGGTTGGACCTGATTAAACTGATTGGCAAAGGTTGATTACTGTTGGAATCACTTCAAATTCACCTTGATTAATTTCAGAAAAATCAAGTGTGCTAAATGGAAAAATAAACACTTCAGTAAAAAAATGCCTTTTTCTTGCTTTTTTTAAACCAAATGATTGCATTATTATAACATTAATTAATAAGACAGGTGGCTTTGCTGTTTTGGCCGTCATACGTATACTCGTGTAAATATACAGAAGTGAGTTTAAACCTTAAATATGATTTTACACACATGCATCATCGTAATGAAGGTCGTGCTGAGTAGAAAATAACTATCATCTCCTTTTAAAACCAACGGGTGCACTTAAGCATTCAAAATACCTTTACAACCATTAAAACAAGACAATTAAATTTTGTCCCTCATCGCCTAGATGCGTTTACCTTGAGTGCTGTGAGGGCTAAATCTGGTTTTCCCTTGGGACGAGACGGTAACTAAAACATGACGGCGTGTCATCATGCCATTTTCTGTTGGCTTTATTAAAACTCAAATCCGACAAATCTCAGAGGTAATTAAGCAGGTTTAATATTTTTAACAGTGAAGGACACATCATCCCCACACAGCAGTGCAGAAAGTGACTTTCAGTTTCATCTGAGGTACAAAAGAGTAACTATTTATACATAAAAACCTCTGTTTGAAACATTATGTGGTCAAAGCCAAACTGCCTAATTTGTTCAAATTCTCTCCAACATATTCTTCGTTTTTTGCCGCATTTTTTTTTTCAATCATGATGCATGGTAAATCTCGAACTTTCTCTTTTTGGTTCATCTCTATCTTCACCACAATGGATCGATGCAGCGTTCTAATCACCACCTCTCAATCTCGCCACTCTACCTGTCCAACATATCTGCCTGAAACAAATGAACTCACACAGTTCAAGAAGTTTGGAACAATTTGTCACGTGTGTTAAAGCAGGAACACATTCCAACTATTACCTTTAAAGACCAAATAGTGTTGACGTAAAGTTGAAACCTGAGGCCATTATTTAGTAAATGGGAATGAAAAGCTTCAAAACAGCTGACATGTGTATCAGTTTGTAATATTAAGCAGTGTCGCCAAAAATATGGTCAAAAGTTTAGCAACACAAATATTTTCCTTGATACGATATCGCCCAAAGCAGTGAAACAGTTACCCGGTATCAACTATAGATAAACTGATTTGATTTTCAGGGTCAGACAACCTAAAGTCGAGGTCACAAAATGTTCAATCTAGCTATCTACCGCAGGGGTGGCCAACTTTTTTATTTGCGGGCCACATTCGCGAGTTCTAACATTTGACAAAGAGGCCGGAACAGAAGCAGATTGATGGCATGCTTTGGTAACCGCTAGATTACACCGATAGAATGGTGCGCTAGATTTTAAACAAGCGCGCTAAATGTTACATCAAAAGCGTTAAATTTCAAATTTAGCTGCGCTAGGTCTAAAATCTAGTGCGATAGCGCTTAAAAACATGCATTTAGTGGTGCTAGGTTTTAAATCTAAGAGCTTTATGTGACATTTTGCTCGTTTTAACATCTAACACGCTTGTTTACGTGCGTGTATTGGGCCCGATGGCTTTCCATATCATAGAGTGTGCCATCTAGTGAGGAAACATCAAAATCGCAGGGGAAATATAACATTAACATGGTTTATTTATTTAATTGTTTCTAGCTCGACGGACCAGATTAAACTGTTTAACAGGCCGTAGTTTGCCCATGCCTGATCTAGCCTCAATAAGTCATTAATAATAAAAGTTTGTACGGTAGGCTAGGCGGAGTTAAATTGTTGTCTTACTGTCAACTTTTCTTTCCATTCCGTTGTCTTCCCTCTATCTGGGACCAGGTTAGCGAGGAAACCACCCATCCTTCTCCCATTGTAAACAAGACCCTGAGAAACTTAAACTCCCCCACTTGGGTCAGGACTCTGTTCTTGACCCGCAGGGGGCATCCCACCTTTTTCCAGGTGAGGACCATTGTCTCAGATTTGGAGGTGCTAATTCCCATCCCGGTCGCTTCACACTCGGCAACAAATCAGTCCAACGAGAGCTGGAGATCATGCCCCAACAAAGCCAAGAAGACCACATCATCCGTAAAAAAATCTGCTTTATTGTACATATGTATATAAATGGCGGTCTACAACTTAATCCCAATATTGTATTTTGGCCCACATGGTATTTGAGTTTGAGATTTCTGCTCAATCAAAAAAATTAAAGAGCTAGTAGTCAAAGAAAGCAACAAAGAAGACCCTTCCTATCACATTTGTTACTTCTATGTAAGTGGTGCAAGAGAGCAAGCCATGCTAGATGAAGAAATTGAAAGAAGAATGAATTGATGAGTCAGTGCGTGAGTTGAAACAATGGCCGTGTACGTTGACAGAGTCTTTGTGGTGCCTCGCGTTTTGAATTTTTTATTCAAACTTCTTGTCTTGACTTTATGACATTAAAAACATGCGATTTGTATTATTAAGTTCAAATTCTGATTCAAATTTAAATAATGTTTCATCTTAATTATCGCTCTGAAAACTTCAATGTGGATTTTTTCTCAGTTGCTTTGCGTGAAAACACAATCAAGACAAAGTACGTGATGGAAGCCGTGATAGAAGGCCGACAGAAACTCATAAAGCCGTATATTCCTCTCCTGACACTCTTTTTGACAATTACTTATGTAATCCAATTGCCTGCCAGCTGGTGGTGAGAACCAATTTGACAGTTTTATCACAAAATTGACAAAAGCAATTTACTTTGCTCAGTCTTTTTGTGTTTCCGCAGAAAATAAATCATCAAAATAAAGAAATAAAAGTGGGGGGTGGAGAGCACCCAGTAAGAGTTGATGGTCCAGCGTCTTCAAGTACCAGTGTAGACTTTACCTGGAGTCGTAAAAAAGTTTGCTTTACCAGCTGGAAAGTGTCATCCATCTTGGGGACACTTTGATGGTCCATTGATGTTCATGGCACCGCGGGGAGTGGAACCATGCAGCTGTTTAAGGATCAGCCTCACAGATACTGCCGTTAGTTTTAAGGAAGTGGATATAAAAGTGGTCGCAGTTTATTTTTTACATTATTAGACCTTTTGAGACCTTTAAATTTTGTAAAAAGCTCAGAATGAGCAAACAGGGTAGTACTAAAAACAGATACAGCTGATACCAGCATTGTGTTAGCAGAGGCAAAACCAACAAATCAAAATGATCATTTTTTTATCTATTAATGTTCATAATTTTAAACTCCTCATTACTTACTTTACAAACTTTTCACAGACAGAAATGAACATTTTAACAATTTTCTTGTTTTATGATTTCTTAAGTTTATAATTTCATAGAAAAATGAAATGGAGTTAAACCAAGTATAGATTCAATTGGATTAAAGTGTGTGACATTATCAAATAAATATAAAACTTTAGCGAGTATTTCTCCCTGGTAATGTTCTCAAAATGAAGATTTGATTTTTATTTCCGGTAAAGAAGAAAATAGTTGCCACATATTCTTCAGGCTGTGAGAAGTTCAGCAGTTACAAGACGTAAAGCAGGTCCACAGAAAATCCAGAAATTAAGTGTTGCAATTTTACATTACATTATTTTACATTAGCACCCCAGGTTGAGCGCTTCACTTAGGGGAGGCGGTGGCTCAGTGGTAGAGTGTTCGCCCTCAGAATGCGAAGGTAGATTTGCCCCTCTCTTGTTTACTGTATGTAGAGCCAATCCTCGCCACAACTGACCACATCAACACGAGGTATCAGTTTGGATGCAGCAAACGATGTACTTTTTAAAATAAAGTTACAAATGGCACAAAAAATTGACTGCACTGTAGAAGCAAGAGACAACTGATACATACACTATTATTCTAATTTTCTTATTAAAGTATGTACAGTATATGTGACCACATGCTATAGCATGTGCAGACATAGATGTGCAGATTATTTTACACCTTTTGAGATTTGTTTAAATTTTTAATACTCCAGTGTTTTTTTACGTTAATCCAAAGAATTAAAAAAGGGTCCAGCTTAAACTTCACTCACCATTTTTTTAGGCTGCTTTAATTGACCAAGGTGAACAGTTAGGATCAATCCTTTTAATTCTAACTGTTGTGATGTGGAGGGAGGAGGACACAAATGCAGAATAAAAACAGGATTTATTGACCTGGGTGATCCACAGGTGTGTGGCATCAGAAATCAATCTCAGGTGTCCCTAATCAGGGTGATGAGGAACTTCCAGAGCTCCCTCTGGTGACAGGTGAGAGGATCATGACATTAACCCTCTAATTTAGAAGTGTATTTTCTTAAACTTTTAACCCATTTATTTCTTTAAAACAAAGGTTGCATCTTATGTGCACAAAAAAATTTCTACAGTTGGATTTTTCTGATCTCACATTGCTCTGGTACAACTCACGAAACGTATCCAACCTGGAGAAGTTGAGCCAATACCTGTGTTTAGAAAGTCATTATATCTCTGACTATTTAGATCACAGAGTCAAAAACTAGACCAGCTGGTTATCAACTATTTTACCTTGAGGCCCCTTTCTCTTTTCACTATGTTCAACCAATCTACATCTATCTTCCATTCTCTTGTGAAAAAGTCTCCAAACCCATACCCCTTAAGGTAGTGATCTGTTCTCCAACCAACCCTTTCTTTTCCAACAAAAAACCTGGACTGAATCCCAAACATCGCTGCTCTACTTTTCTCTACAAAGGTGTCAGAATATATTCATGCTGCATGCCTGGCTAGGTCATTGCTCTCTCTTAAAAATGGGAATTTTAATAATCTGCTTGGCTTGATATGCACTTCTTTGTTTTTAATGGTTTCTGGGTTTAGAAAGCCTGTAAAATTGTTTTTTATATTGACTAGAAGTTTTCAATTTATTGATCCAATTAGAGTGGATCTCTCCAGGAGTGACCAGGATGGACAGGGTTAGAAATGAGTATATCAGAGGAACAGCACATGTTAGAGGTTTTGGAGATAAAGTTAGAGAGCCCAGACTGAGATGGTTTGGACATGTGCAGAAGAGAAAGAAAGAGTACATCGGCAGAAGGATGCTGGGTTTAGAACCACCAGGCAAGAGACCAAGAAGAAGACCAATTATTGTCTCTGTAAAGTTGTCCTATTAGGGATTCCCGCAGAGTTTCAACATGCAAGTAACTCTTTTGTTTCATTTTCAGAATCAATTTTCCCTAAGCGGAACGCGGGGGTGCCGGAGCCTATCCCGGCTGCTTTCAAGCGAGAGGCAAGATACATCCCAAATAGGTCGCCAGTCTGTTGTGGAGCCACATATACAGACAACCATCAACACGCACCCATACCTGGGTCAATTTTGCAGCAGCCAGTTAACCTAACACACATTTTTGGCAGGTAGGAGGAAATCAGAGTACCTGGAGAAAACCTGCACATACATTGGGAGAACATGCAAACTCAACACAGAAAGGCCAATGTTCAAGCCTCGCCCCAACACACGGTCTCGAATCCCTGCCTTTCTCGCTGTGAGGCCACCGTGGCTGAGGCAAACCATCTGGACGCCTACCTGGTTAGCTGTTCTAGACATACTTTACTGAGTGAATGAAGACTCAGGACTCGCTAAAGGGGCTTTGTGTTCAAGCTTCCCTTGATATGGCTTGAAATGAAATGAAAGAGAGGCTGAGAAGGACACCTGGGTTTCCCTCAGATAAGTGGAGGTAAAAAAAATGAATAAACTTACAGCAGGTATACTGTAGATGTGCAATACACTCGTTGATCAAATAATTTTACAAGCACACGTTACACAAAGGCTAGATTTACTAGAGTCCATACATTTGAATATTTCTATGAGAAATAAAAGCTGAAAGGCTTGACCTTGTGGATTGTGAGATGTCTGGTGAGAGTCAGTTTTGATGTGATATTGTGATTTTTTTTTTTCTTGAATGAATGTTTATTTGGCTGTGCGAGGTCATCCATCTCACTTGGTGTCTCTAGTTATCCTTTATCAGCATTTTGCTTCATTGACTTGCTGATGTAACCGACAGAACTCCAATATGATTGTGTTAATTTGCCAATGCACAGAAAGAATCAGAAAGTCAGATGCCTGGAGAGCTATTGGAGTGGAATCTACTCCAAATGTGAAAGAAGAAATCTGAAGTGAAACATTCAATGTTCAACTCTCTCTTTTTTTTTTTCAATTCAATTTTTACATACTCTATTCATCCCTTACTTGGGAAATTTGTGTGCTGCACTACTGTACCGCAGCAGGCTGCCACAACGGCACCAATGGTGAGAGAAAGGTGTCTTCTTGAAGGACCCTAAACGTGCACTCAGTGGGAATCGAATCCGCAAACTTTCGGTTATCTTCCAGTCCGCGGGCGAACACTCTACCATTGAGCCACCGTCTCTTTTTTGCTGTTTTTAGAATCACCCTCTTTTATTTCTTTAAAGGAAGAGTCTTTAAATTTGTGGACATAAAGGAAGAAATGAGTTAAGAGAGGTTCTGTTCTGTTGTCTCCCGCTTATCCGGAGCCGGGTCATGGGGCAACAGCCTCAGATGGAAAATCCAGGGTTCTCTCACCAAGACTGCATTCTCCAGCTCACCTGGGGGGATCCTGAGGCGTTCCCCGTCCAGCTGTGGGACATAGTCTCACATGCAGGGTCTGCATCTAGGTCTCCTCCCTGTGGGACGTGCCTAAAACACCTCACGAGCGAAGCACTAGGGAGGTGTCTTAATACAATGCCCAAACCACCCTATCTGACTTCTCTGGACCCGGAGGAGCAACACCTCTACTCCGAGCTCCTCCTGGATGTCAGAGTTCCTCACTCTATCTCTGAATGAGAGCCCAGCCACCCTCATTTTAGCCACCTGTATCTGTGAGTTTTTGTTCTTTCGGTAACCACCCACAGCTGGTGAATAGGTGAGGGTAGGAACGTAGATCTACTGATAAATTGAGAGCTTTGATTTCGGCTGAGTTATATCTTCGCTACGACAGACTGATCCAACGTCCTGATTATTGGAGACGGCAAACCGATTCGTCTATTGATCTCTCGCTCCATCCTTCCCCGACTTGTGAACAAGACCCCAAGATACTTAAACTCCTTCACTTGGGGCAGAACCCGTCCCAAGTGGAGGACAAGTGACTGTTAACTCTCAAGTTAATACAAAATATTAAAATAAAGACTTTGAAACATCATGTCAGCACCAATTTTAAGCTGAGACAAGAAAAAAGGAGAATCTAAATGACATTTTGTTGGTGTAAAAAATTTAAACTAATACACTGTGTAGTTCATTTATGACCAACCAGCAAAATGTTATCAAGCATCATCACTGAATTAAACACGCAACATCTTTTCCATTTTGGCCATAAAAAAACTGTTTTGTCTGCAAGTTGGGAGAAAATGAATTGTGTCCGATGAATCATCGCTGGAGGAAATCAATTCATTTAGTCATATAGAGGTGCTAAGTTATTTATTGCCTGTCAGCATGCACTGTTAGTTCAATTTAATTTATGGCCGCAGAACAGAACGGAGACGGTGTGGAGGAAATATGAAGAGAATTACTTTGTTTATGCAAACAGGATGTGCTCCTGAAAAGAAGTGACACTAACATTTTTCTGTATATCTTTGTCTGAACATCTAAAGCACACGGTATTTTACTACATTTACATTTAAAACAAACTCTAGCTGCCAATAAGACAAAGAAGAAGGTACTCTAGCAAGCGAACCTATTGAAATTTCACAGACAAATGTGCACATGAATACACACATCAAAGCAAATGCGATTATAAAGTTGTGTTTTTGAAAGAAAAATAAATGAGGGACTGAAACCGAGGTGTTTTCTGATTTACTTTAGAAACAGTTTCTATCTGAAGTTCAAGGTCAAAACGCTGACTGAACAAAACAACGCTGCTGGATTAAATCAAATCTCCAAAGATTTGGTGGATTTCAGCAGAAGTGCAAAATACCAACAACACAATTATGAAAGTTGGAAAATGTATCAAATTCAAGTTTCCTGAACAAACCGTGTACATCACCACCGATATGGGACATGATTTACACTGCTTTACTAAAGCATTCATATTTCTTAACACGACTTAGTGACTTATGAGTTCAAGGTTAATAGATGTGACATCGTTTGACAAATGAACCCTCTAAAAGCCGAGGTTCCTTCAGGTAAGGGACTCTGAGAACAGACTGGTCAAATTGTGCCAAACCGGACACTTTGGAGACCTCTTATGAACTAAAAACATTTTTTTATAAATCATAATTGAGGTCAATGAGCACCAGATCTTTGTAGGTCTACGTGAGGACAATTGAGTTTGCAAATAGCAAAAGATTACATACAAAAAATATAAGATTAAAAGATGATCATACTTTTGGAGAATAAAACACCACTTGTTTTTCCTGAATCGTTCAGTCGTCATAGAAAATCTAGTTTTCATTATTCGTAACGGTGATAAGTGTCGTGATCCCCTCGCATGCCGCCAGAGGGAGCCCTGGACCTTCCTCATCACCTTGAGTAGGGACACCTGAGATAGATTTCTGATGCCACAGAATGAATCCTAGACGTGAACTCACTGGGGCCTGCTGCCTAATTTAAGGGTAATCACCCCGGATTTTCAAGTCAGGTCATCGTCATCTTCACCATCCTTGAATTCTGTTGGAAAATCTTAACTTTTTATCCTGAATTAATCCTGTGCCCTTTGCCTTACAGACTTTCCTGACTTCTGCTAATAAATCCTGTTTTGTCCTGCATTTGGGTCCTCCTTCCAAATCACAACAATTACCGGTAGTTAATTGTTTAGTAAAGATATTAGAGGTAGGAGATCTTAATATTTTTTTTTTTTTTTTTTTTTTGTGCCAGATTAGTTCAATTTGACTTCACTGGTTGAACTTGAGTTTATAATGTTGCACTCTGTGGAATATTGAAAATCTCAGCAAATACTTTTTTTTGGTGATCAATAACTGTTGGACAAAAACTTATCAGTGACAATTAACTTCTCAGGAATGACACGTCCATTCTTCACAAAGTGTTGCTGAATTACAAAATCTTTTTGTTTACATTCTTTTTCTACTGCGTTTTATTTTAGTCACAAAAAGTAGGAGTAGAAAGAAGAAATTCTATGATTTGGAACAAAAATCATGCAAATTACCTGTTGGGCTTTTCTTTCTGGGGCGGCATGGTGGTGCAATGGTTAGCACGATGGCCTCACAGCAAGAAGGTCAACGGCTTGAGTCTCGGAGTGGGGCAAGGTTTGAAACACTGGCCTTTCTCTGTGGAGTTTGCATGTTCTCCCCATGTACGTATGTGTAGGTTTTCCCCATATCAGCATGTTTGTGTCCGTTACCACGCAGAAACACAGCTTTTTGTTGTACCTTCTTTATCCCCACTACTTCCACAGCTGTGCAAATAAAGCAGATAGGATGCATATTCCTTATAGACACTCTGGTAAAGTCCACTAGGGTGTGCTATCCTTGTGACAAGTAAAAATGAGACTCACTCGTTTTGTTCTCACATCAGCACAGCTTTGGGATGAAGATAAATAATTCCTTCCCTTTTAACACCTTTTAACAAAGCTGTAGAATCAACTTCCGTAAAAATGTAACTCTTCAGAACAACTTGGACTTTCATCATGGAAATGGGGAACTAAAAAAAGCACAAATAAGTTTTGGAAAAATGACCATTTCTTTCCGTTTGGTTTATTGTGACAGTTCAAGAAACTCAACAAAGATCACCTTCTAATTTAAAACTCGGCTATGTAAATGCAAGGCCTGTTTCGTGTCAAACATGGCAAACTAACTAATGTATCTTCATCTTTTTAGTTTTTATTTTGAGCCAAAAAAGATTAGGAGAGTGTTTGGAACAAATTTGAAAAAAAGAAACTCACAAATTGGGGATTTTTGCGTTCAAATGATCCACAAACAGAAAAAAAAAAAAAACGCCAGACTTCTTCGATTATTTCTAAATCTTCACATTTTAAAAACTAAGAACAAAAAAACCAAAACTTTTTTTATGAATACATCGTGCTCTTTAACCGTATTCAGAAGATTAACTGACAAGGTCAGCAATAAAAGGCATTAACGTGGAGACGTTGGTTTGGTTCTACTGTTAAACATGTTCCTTTATTTCTTTTTCATAACACCATCCAGGAAACGATCACAGCTCAATAATATTAAATCACAGGGTTCATTTGAATTCATCCTACCAGCTTCACCTCCATCAACCTTTTTCCAAAGTCTACTTTAACCATCAATTATTCACATCCAGAAAAAAGTCGTAATTGGTATTCTAATGGCAGTGAAATGACACCGAAAAATACTCACAAAGAGCACTTTAGCTTTTTTACTAAAAGCAGGCATTTTCCTCTTTTTATATCATCTGAAAGTAAGAAGACACCTGCACATAAACGCATGAAGAATGACATATTTAACCCTCCCACCTTCACCTTCTACCATGAAATAAACCTTTTAAATGCAAATACCCAGAAGGCAACCGGCTTCTTATCGCACATTTCATTGTCTACTTTGACTTCGTGGGTTCAGAGCTGTTTTGCTCTGCACCTGCAAGCAAGCAAACACACACACACACACAAAAAATTCAAAGTAGCTTTGAAAGAAATTACAGGTAAATCTCCTGAATTTTGGATGAAAGCAGCAGCGGATTTAGTTTTGTTTAAAAGTAAAATCTATCAATTTGGATTTTCTGTAATTGTACGCCAGACGAAAGTCTTTACTCCATCCAAATCATGCTTTATAAGCTGTAAATGTGACAAATATGAATGTATATATCATTTTAAAGAGCAAGTCATGGCCACCTGCACTAGAAAAACTGCTTTAGACAAGCCGACACACACTTGTGATCGTTCCCGACATGAACTCTGGTGGCGCTACATTACTAAATGATGGCATTATTAATAAAAGCTGACTTTCATGCTGGTTGAGAGCATTTCCCGTGTGATCTGAGCCAATAAATTAAAGCTTGATGCGTTCTGCATGCATTCAAACTGTGCAGATGATGCAGTGGAACATCACTGTCATCTGGTGGCTGGAACAGTAACTGCAACCCATGAAGGATTTACAGTGAAGCAAGTAAACATTTGAACAGATAATTACACAATTTCACGACTATAAGGCGCATATAAACGTCTTAAATTTTCTTCAAAATGAGCGGTGCACCCTTTCGTGCGGTGCGCCTTGTGTGTGAGAAAAGGCGGACCTAAAAGAAAAAGCGGTGCCCGTGAGGCGAGGTGGACCTGAAAGAAAAGGCATGAGAATGTTAGAGTGAAGTGTGGGCATGGATTGTGTATAAAAGGCGACAGCGAGGAGCGAAGCAAGGAGCGAAGTGGACCTGCTATGTTGGATTTTGCGCAGCTGTTTGATTCCGAAACAGAGGATGAGGACTTTGACGGATTTGAATAAAGACTATTACCGGTAATGTGCTTGTTTAGTATCGTTACTACTGAAATAAAGCACAACCAAACTTAGTTTTGCTCCCGATCTATTTTTTAATACGCACATTTGCATGCTTGCGTGCGTGTTGTTGTAAGGCGATGTGTGACTGAGACTGCGCCTTTTCGTACGGTGCGCCTAATGGTCGTGAAATTACGGTATTTTGCAAGTTCTTCTGACCAAAAGTCACAAGGGGTCTGAAATTTTTTATCTAAGGTGCATTGCGACTGTGGGAAACATTACCTTTAAAAAATTGGGAAATAAACAAAACATTTGACCTCTTCACTTACAAAGGCAACCATACCAAAAATCACCATTCATTTTTTTTATTCTCATGAGTTTAAATACCATTCTCCCACACTGTATCAAAGATTTTAAATAAATACCTTCGTGTCTCTGTTTTATGAACATTTTCCGAACAGTAAAAGGAGGTGACGATAAAAGGGGTTGGGGGAGGGAGCAGATGGTTGGGGTATTTGTTGCATTGGTCTAGTTCCCGTCGCTTGCTTTCATAAGAGCTTTAATGGCCCTCGCTCTCATTTCAAGCTCCAGCAGAGCCAACTGCTGAACCGATGGCTGACTCTCACATCCAAGATGTCCACCATGACTGGTCGAACCCACGTCTGCTGACTTTTCTTGTCCGCTCAGTTTGTTAGCTTCCTCTTTGGTTGAAGCGGAAATGGCTAAAATCTCACTGACGCTTTTGTCAATGTCACTCTGGATGTCTTTTTTATGTTGTGTGTTTTTGGACTTTAGGTTTTGATCCCCCTCAGAGCTTTCCCCTTCAATCTGAGTCTGTTTGCTTGTGGTGGCTGCAGCTTTGGGAGCGAGCTCCTCTTTGTCTCCCTCTATGTCGCTGTCATAAGCCTCCACGTTAATGCTAAGGACGTCGCTCTCCTCGCCAAAACCAGCCCCTTCTGCAAAGAAAACCACTTGAAATGTCTGAACATTTCCCCCATATGCAACTCTTCTAAATCCACAGAACATCTCTGAGTTATTACCTTGTTTTTGTTCTTCATTTTTTGTATCCTTGCAGCAGGATGTGGAATCAATGTTATTATCTTGCCTAAATAAAGACAGAGGAGTGAAGATTATTGAGTTGGGTCACAGGGGCAACAACCAAAGATAGAAAACCTAAGCTTCTTTCACTCTGGCTGCTTCCTCCAGCTCACTTGGGAGCATCCCGAAGTGTTCCCCATCCAGCTGTGAGACATGGTCTCTTCAGCGGGTCCAGGGTCTGCCTCTGGGTCTCCTCCTGGTGGAGCGTGACCGGTACAACTCACCAGCGAGACAATCAGGAGGCATCCTAACCAGATGCCCGAATCACCCCTAGCGTCTCTCAAACTGGAGGAGCAATGACTCTACTCCGAGCTCCTCCCAGATGGCAGAGCGCCTCACTCTATCTCTGAGAGAGACCCCAGCCAGCCTGTGGATGAAGCTCATTTCAGGCACTTGTGTCCATGATCTCGTTCTTTTGGTCACCACAGGTGAGGGTGGGAACGTAGATTTTAAATTTTACAAAACCAAAGAAAAACTCACTGGCTTTCTGATGTCACTTTAGTGTCTTCATCCTCTGACACCACATCCTCCCCTTGGAACAAACATCAGGTGTCAGGTGAGTAAATAACTTTTTATTTTGTTTTTATTTTATCGGGTTGGCCTTTGAACTTACCTCTTAAGATCTGAAGAAGATTTTTGTCACTGAATGTTTGCACGTGCTCCCAACAAAGAGCTTTGATTTCTTGTAAACTGCAGTCCTGTGAGTTAAAAACAATCACTACATTTGGGCTTCATTTATCTTTTGTTGCATGAATATAAATGTGAGCATATGTTTACTTGTCATTTTGCATTTTAATGCAACTTTTTTTTAAGTCTTTTATCACAATAAGTAATAATTCAGATTTACGTTACAGCAGTGATTCTAGTTAGCATCACTGCTGTAATGTAAATCTGAATTGTTACTTTAATCAACATACCAATTCTAATTCAAAATGAATCGAGAATTAAAAGATACCACTTGATTTATTTCTTCATGCAAGTCATAAAGTGTTGGTCATGATGGCGTTTAATCTGGATAAAAACAAGCAATTCATTCCAGTCCTGATTATTTTCCTTAAAGTTGCTCTACAAATTGTTTCAGATTTAGTTTGAATTATAAATTAAATATATTAAAAAAAAAAAATAATTTATAAAAATAAAACTGATACCTTAGCATCAGTTAGTTCCAATTAAAAGTAATTATCTTGATAATGTTTGAGGTGTGAGTGGCAGGGTAGCACAGTGGCCTCACAGCTAAAAGGTGATGGGTTCAAGTCCCAGATGGGGACGAGGCTTGGGGCATTGGCTGTGTGGAGTTTGCATGTTCTCCCTGTGTGGGTTTCCTCTGGTTTCCTCCCATGCTCCAAAAACAGGTTGATTGGCTGTTGCCAAATTGCCCCTAGGAATGAGTGTGTGTGACCCCGCGACAGACTGGCGACCTGTTCGGGGTGTACCCTGCCCTCGCCTTGAATCAGCTGGGACGTGCTCCGGCACCCCCCGTAGCCCATAAGGGACAGACGGTTAAGAAGGTGACTGACTGTTTGAGGTGTAAGTTGTGGTTTTTTTTTAGATTTCATTAAAGCATTAATTCATAAAAACAATTTCAGTATTCATGACTCTTATTAGTCTATTTTTCTTTGATCAAACCTTCTTTCCTTCATCCAGTCTCATTCTTTCTTTGATAATAATTAGCTCTGCTGATTAATTCATTTTGATGTTGTTTACAGCCAGCGTACCTTTAGTTCATCAGGAAGCATCTTGCGCAGCTTCTTCTCTCCCAGCACGTGGAAACACTGCTCCAGCAACTCTTTTCTGTTACCAATAAAATCTGGGATAGGTCTGAACGGCTTGCTCAGGTCCAGTCCACCTTCCTCAATGTCACTACCGATCCTGTCCAGCTCGGGGTCATCGAGATCATCCCTAGAATTCTACAGATGGATGAAAAGAAGAAAAATGAAGCTGGACAACTTCTAAATGAATTGATTTAAAACACAATGTTATTTTTAGATTTTCTAACTATTATCTTAAAGTGGTCACAAGGTGGTAAATAAAATGTAAAAATAAAAATTAGACAAGATAAGATGTGAAGAAGAATGAAGAACCAGCATATTAAGAATGAATGTAAAGAAAAGTTATTTTAGTATTTTTAACTATCAAAATCTGCTATTTTATCCAGAAATAAATGTTCTGTCCTCTTCTGCTTATCCGGGACCAACAGCCTCAGATGGGACTCATCCTGGCTGCATCCTCCAGCTCACCTGGGAGGATCCCGAGGTGTTCCCTGTCCAACTGTGAGTTGTAGTCTCAGCAGTAGGTCCAGGAATAGCCTCTGGGTCTCCTCCTGGAGGGACGTGCTGGAAATAACTCGTCAGTGAGGCATTAGATAACCGAACCACGCCATCTGGCTTCTCTCTCCCCAGAGAAGCAACGGATCTACTCTGAGCTCCTTACTCTATCTCTGAGTGGAAGCCCACCCCCTCTGTGGAGGAAGCTCATTTCAGTCGCTTGTATCCGTGATCTCATTTGTTCAGGTGAGGGTTTAAACGTAGACGGACTAGTAAATTGAGAGTTGCTTTACGGCTCTTTGTTGACCACCGGCGGACTGATGCAGCGTTTTGATTATTGCGGATGCTGCACAGATCCATCTCTAGATTTCCAGTTCAATCCTTAACCCACTGTAAACGATCCTGAGATGTTTTAAGTAACTAAATGTCTCTCAGAAATTTTGATTTAAAATGAATTCCAAAAGATGTCATCCTGAGGGGTAAGCAAGTTACTCATCATGTGTGTGTTTAGGAAGGAAGAATATCTTCAATTAAACACATTAAAAACATATTCATACATACTTTGTTCTACTGATCACAAAGTTTTTGCAATATTTTATTGCTTTGATTGCACACAATTTGCATGAATAATTTTTGTGTTAAATAGAAATGTTCAAAAACTCCCATTAAAAAGTTAAACAATGTTTTTTCTGATATATTTTTTCTTTTAAATCACATTTTAGCTTAAAAAGGAAATCAAAACAGCCAAAAAATATTTAAACAAGATCATTTAGCAAATTAAACTATTAAATACTTTAAATATGAGTTTAATCTTAATTAATAAATGACTTAAAAGAAAAAAAAAGTAAATTATTAGTTTATATGTTGTTCAAATATTTTAATGATCTAACGGTCATTTAGAATAAAATACATTAAATAATTTAAACGTCAGGCACATTTTGGGATCATAAAATAATTAAAATAATAATTAATCAAATAAAACAGTTCAATTATTTAATTGCAGTAATATTAAACTAGTTATAAAGAATTCATTTAAAATGTTTACCTCTGTTTGAGACTCTAAAGACCTTCTTTTACTGACGTCTTGACGATCTTGAGAATATTTTTTTTTGCTGGATTTTCTTTTAAACATTATGTTCTCACGATGTGATCACATAAGTTTATCCAAAAATTAACAATTAGTTTTTGTTTTAAACGGTTACAAGTTGAAAAATGTGGAGAGAAACACGTCATCACTATGCGACTATTTTTTTATTTATTTATTTTTATCTACTCGCTGTCGCCATCTGCTGTTGCGGAGTGTTTTCACAACAATGGAGAAAAAAAAGTGAATGATTCACTATTCAATGTACATATTAAAAGAAGGTTAGAATGTGAGCAATATTAATCTGGATATTAATATACATATATTTTTTTAAAAAAAATGCTCAGCTGTAATTTTAACATCTCTTTGCAAGTGTTTCAATTTTATCCTTTGTTGCTCTTTTAAATAAGAAAAAAAAAAAGACTGCATTTTGTTCAAGAAAAGGTCAAAAATAAGATCATTTGATCAAATTTTTGAATCTTTGCAGATATACGTTCTCCTTGGTTTGATAAAGTGACTGTAAAGTGTGTAGTTCTACTTTATTTACACAGAAGAAAAAAAAGACTTGAAAACTGAAAAATGATATTTTATTAGGTATAGTATTTATTCATACAACAGGGCAATTTTATTTCTATTGGGTTGGTATTTGTTTTAGGTGAGTTTTTAAAAAATAAACCCATTTTAAAAGGCTATTTCAAAAAATAGCCTAAAAAGTACTGTACTCCAATAGGAGCTTGGAATAGAGCCATTGCTCCTCTGGGTAGAGAGAAGCCAGACAGGGTGGTTCGGGCATCTGGTTAGAAGAGGAGACTCAGAGACAGACCACAGAGTCACTGAAGGGACTGTGTCTCACAGCTGGACAGGGAACACTTCAGGATCCACCGAGCTAGAGGATGCAGCCGGGGTGAGAGAAGCCTGGGTTTCCCATCTGATGCTGTTACCCCCCGGGACCATGTGTCATGATGGTGGTGAAGGCAGAGCATTAGGACCCAGATGTGTAACCAGGTTTAACCAGTTTATTGCAGGTAGAATGAGTGCAAGACTAGATGTAGAGCACAGCAGGGTGAAGAAACAGACACAGAGCACAGATGTGGAGGGACACCCCTGTACTGGCACAGAGCAGCAGGATGAGGGACCAGATGCGGGAGCACAGACGTGGAGGGACACCATCCTGACTGCATGAGATCAGGACAGCAGCAGAGCAGTGGTGAGGGCCCAGATGTGGAGCGCAGCAGAGTGACATGATGATCTGACAAAGACGTGAAGGAAACCAGGGCTTAAATAATCAAAGGGACGACGAGAGACAGCCGAAGATATCAGGGAAAAGCAATGGGACCAGGTGGGATTGGGAGAGAGAAAATATTCCAGATGAGGAGGATCATGACACCCGGCACCCAATAAGTGAAAGACAATGAAACGGGTAAAAAAAAAGAAAAAAAGTGGATTAACTGGCCTGGTACCAGTTTTTTTTCAACATAACAGAAATCCATTGAAACTTTTATAGTCTTTATTTTCTGAAGAAAAGTTTCCTCCACAACTGGATAACTAAGTTTATTTTAACTGAAGCTTTATCTTCCAGTGACAGCTGCCTTTTCTGTGACCTACTGCTCATCCACCAACACATACATCTAAACTCCATCCTATTGTCTTGCTTCACTTCAAAGCTTTGCTCAGAATTCTACTGACAGCCTATAATAATTCCTCCTTCTCTATGTCTTCTAGCCTTCCCGAAGCCCAGATTCCATCTGCCAGAGCAATTCATCAAACACTGGATCAGATTCTTTATGGCGGACTCTTCAAACCTGCTGTCGTTACTCATTTACATCTTTCAAGTGGCCACAATTTATAAAACAGACCGAACGGTCCTCATTTTTCATGTTTCACAGAAGCTTTTTAATGAGTTTGCACATTTAAGGCACAAAGTTTAAGACAAGCAAAATGATTGATTTCAAAAAGCTGCGTCACATCAACATGGCTTCCCTCAAATGACCCCCGGTCAAGTTTTCTTCATCAGAACCTGGGTACAGATGTCTAGGTGGTGACGACACAAGCAAAGCTGTAAATCTTTCTAATTATCCTCCCCGCCTCAGCCTAATAGAAACCGGGAGCCAATACGATGGTTGCCCAGCCGCCATGGCGACAGCTGTCTCCGCATAATGCAGGTTGTTATCCTGATGCCATCCGCCAAATTATGCACTGGATATGGCGGGAAGTGTGCATCGATCACAATCACGTCACTGTGCGTTTTCTTAGCAACATCTGCTCCCGTGTGTCTGAATATCACCTCATTAAAAGGCTGCTAATGGAGCGAGCTCATTGGAGAGAAACACAACTACTGTGTGTTTCATTACATTTGTGTTACTATTGCCAAAAAAGCCTTGCTCTCTGAGTTTTATGTGATTGTAGCTATGAGGCCATCCTGCTTGGAATAGCAAATTACACACTTGGATGACGTGATGGTCAGAGAAACAGAGCTTTATTGTTCTCTCTTTGTCTCCAAATGAGCAGCTTGGTGTGTGTATAAAACTATCGAACACACCCAAGCCTATTAAGAAAATTTAGATAACCAGGAAACATGTGGCAACCGTCCAAAACTTTCAAATTCTAGGTTCCCTTTGGAAGTAACAGGAACAAAGAGGATCAGAGACACAGAACAGGTCAGAACTTTTAGAGATAGAGTCAGAGTGTTGTCTCAACAGGTCTCATTCAGTAAATTGAACAAAAAAAATGTTTTTTTTTTTTATTTATGGAAAACAACAGCTAATTATTGGACCAACTAAACAAACTCAAGCATTTCAGCTCCTAATCTCTACTTCTTGAGAAAAAAATTGTGGCATTGGGGAAAAAAGAAGAAACCTCATGGACAACCACATGAAGGTGGGTTCCTCTCCAACACAAACAGGCAATATATCTGGCACTGTAATTAAATATTAGTTAATCGATTTATCCAGCTATAAAATGAGAAGAAACCAGCCAATGAGTTTCCTCTTGATGGATATAGGAAATAGCTCTGGGAACAAGAGAGAGGAAGTAGAAAAGAGACGAGAAGCACAAGACAGGAAAGCAAAGAATCAGCCAATGGTAATGAGGATTAATCAAGTACCGAGGTTTCTTCAGTCTTGTGACACACAGCACAGGAACACAGATCAGGAACGTCAGTAAAGTGAAGGAGCACATGAAGGTAGTTAGTGTTGGAGTAAAATAGACAAGTTTAAATGAAGAGAAGTGATTCTTACAATTCTTTTTCAGCTCGGTTAGATCCAAACACCTTTCTTTAATCCACAGAAGCAGTGAAAAATAACCTTTCCAATCAACACCTGAAATCAAAGTCACATCACAAATGTGTCAGCAGGATTTTATTAGTCACAGAATCACAACTTTTGTGCCAGGTGGACTCCAGCTGATATTTTTCATCCAAATTGACCTTTTTTTCTTTTTAGAAAATTTCCTAAAGTGAATGCGAGAGATGTGTGAAAATGTTTGGGAACTCTGAGTTAATTAGCAACGGTTAAGGTGACACAAACAGGTTTAATTACTTTCTTCAGTCAGTCAGTCAGTCATCTTCCTATCCATCTGTCCCTTTCAGGTTTGCGGGGGTGCCGGAGCCCATCCCAGCTGATTTAAGGAAAGGGCAGGGTACACCCTGAACAGGTCACCAGTCTGTTGCGAGGCCACACACATACAACCATCCATACACACACACTCATTCCGAGGGGCAATTTGGCACCCGCCAATCAACCTAGCATGCATGTCTTTGGAGGGTACGAGGAAACCGGAGTACCCGGAGGAAACCCAAGCAAACATGGGGAGAACATGCAAACTCCACACAGAAAGGACAGTGTTCCAAGCCTCGTCTCCACACGGTACTCGAACCCACAACCTTCTTGCTGTGAGGCCACTGTGCTGCCTCTTAATTACTTTCTTGATCTGAAAATTCGCTTTTAACAAATAACGATTGAGGACGTTTTAGCTTTCTAAAACGTCCTCTAATATTTCTAATATTTTGAAAAAATATTAGAAAGGATAAAATTCCTTTATCAAAACGTTGACGTAGCCTTTTGAGAGTAAAGCCATTAATCCAACATGGCCCCGCATGAAATTAAGCTGAATAAAAATATTTTAAACATAAAGAGCTGAATTACACATGTAGGATTATTTTCCTCTTCACATTATATTTTTCTTATTTTACAACATATGTTGAACATATTGACAAGAAGAATTGAAGGCGTTCTGTGCTGCACTAAAAGCTCTAAATGGCACTAAAACAAACAAATCAGTCGACTTCTTGGCTGCAAAACAGAACACAACAGCCTGATTCTGTCGTTCAGGATGTTGTTTATTTAAATACCAATTGTTCCCAGATAAGCCAGATCTTTCTGTCGTGCCGCAAGCCATCTTGTTGACAAGTGTGAAAACAAGGCAACTTGAACAGTCGGTGTTGAGTAATGAAAACCTGAGATGTCTATTAAAGTCTGTTCATTCCCTTCTGGTAACTTCTGGGCTTAATGAAAACAGCAGTGACTGCATTGAGAAGTTTAACAAAAAAACAAAAAAAAAAAATATGGAAACACCAAGATTTGTCTTTCAGCTTCTACAAGTGGATAAAAACAAAGCAGGGATCAACAGAGTTTTCAATGAGACATGTGGAAGAACAAGAAGTGCATGTACGTAGTTTGACAATCCCATCTGAAAAATAAAGGATGAAGAAAACCACTTCTTTTCTTTCAAAACAGAGACAACTGCATGTTGTAAGAGATGTGGATCCTTTACAATGAATCTTTCAGAACAGTCACACATTCTTATATCCTTCGTCTTTGGTCTTTCATTGAGCCTTCTGGCTGGCAGTTCAATAATTACCATTTACTCTCTCATCTAAAAGTCTCTGCCTCTCTGAGTTTCTCTTTTCATCATTGATTATCCCACCAACCTGTTTTGAAAAGGTCCAGTTTGTTGGTGAATGATTTTTCACTTTATTTTTCAACCATATTTTCTCATTGTGACACACAACTTTACCTCCAGTGTTTTTGTTCTAAAAGTTTCAAATGCAAGTTTTTTTTCTGCCTCATATTCAATCCTAATCATCTGGAGAATTTTTGTATAAACATTGTTTTAAAGAAAATTTACAAAAAGACAGAGTTTTCCACATAAACCATTCAGGTCCTGTCAGTCATCCTCTAGCAGTTCCACCGTTGGGATGAACTCCGTTCTTCTGCACTAAGCCGAGAAATTGTTTAGTAAATAACATAAAAAATGCATTTCTTTATGGGATAGGGAGGAAGATAACACGGTAGATGGAGAATGAAAATGGAACTGATGCAGCTGTTCATGTGGAGAGACGACTGAAAATAAGTAACACCTGGATGAGGAGGCACGGAAAGCGAGGTGAGGAGATGTTTGGAACTCGGTCTGTCTTCGCTCCTGCAGAGAAAGAGCAATGAACTTTGAAGTTTCTTTGGCGCGAGACCAGCAGCTCACTCGCTAACGTTCCCAGGAGCTCAGTGTGTGTTGGAGTTTGCGAGTGAGCGAGCAGGCAGATATAGCCTGTCGGGTCTAGTAGGGTGAGATGAAAACCAGGCCCAGGATGGGATTTGGCCTTCCACTCTCCTTTGATTTAGTAATTGAGGGTTAAAACTGGAAGAGAAACTGACAGGCTTTTGGCCCTCGTAGGCCAAACTCTGGCCTTTTTGAATCCTCAGGCACTGGTTCGTTCCCCAAGCACTCAGCCAGGGTTGAATCTAGACATTTCTCATTTAAAAGAAAACAGAAGAAGCGATAGGTGAGTTCATTCTTCAAAGCTTGCTTGGGGAATGTTCAAGATTGTACACGCTTTTCTAAACAGACATCAGAGCCACTAACCTGCAACAAAACTGTGCAAGATCACTCAAAACATTTCCAAGCAGTTTGGTGGTAACAAAAAAATGTGAAAAAAGAATGACAGGCCAACTGAAAATCTATAAAAACAAGACAAAGGTACAAAAACACATAAACCCGACACTCTGATGTCTAGCAGGCAGGATTACAATAATAAATCCCATCTATGTCAGCTTGTGTGAGGTTGCGGACACAAACGGAGGGCAGTTTGCAGTTTTAAACAAGAAACATATTTATTCTCAAAACTCAAAAATATCCAAGAGCAAGGTAATTTGGGCAAGTCACAAAATATTACAAATCCTCGAAACTGGGAAAGACCTATGGGCTCGTGTAAGGCACAAAGATGACACAAGACAACTCGGCAATGAGTGAAGGACAAGACACGCATTATTACAGACGGTAGAGAAACAATGGGAAAGACGTGAGACACATTAGGAAAGATCAGCAAAGGGAGAACACGAGGAGAGAAGTCGAGGCATTTGGAATGAGAGGGATATCAGTATTTTAAAGTAAAACAGGAAGCAAACAACAGAACCACCGGCAGAGACCTGAAACCCTGACACTGTAGATCAAAAACATCAATTTCATCTTGCAGAAAAATAGAAAAACAAAGTCAAAACAGTGGGTTGATAAAGCACATGGTCTTAAAAAGAAGTCACCAATGAGTAGCAATATTCAGTTTCATTTTATTATTATTCTCAACTGAATGGCAAACAGATCTAAAGTTGTGACGCATGATAGAAACTTATATTCAAGTCTGACCAAACCAAGTAAGACACATGAGGGGAAACAAATAACTAGACAAAGACTTTAAGTAAACATAAAGAACACACCCAGAGACCAGCAGCACATGGCATGATGTGATGACTCAGATTTAGGAAGCCGATTTCAAGGCTCCTCATTCTATTGCTACAACCTTACTTACTCGTGAAGATAAGCTTCCTAACTTGGTAACTCAAAATTAAAAATACCTTCATTCAGTAGATTGCACAGTAAGATAAACTGATGTTAAATTAATGTTTGGGAATAAAGATGTTGTGAGAAGCTAAAATATGATCAATGTGACGTTCGAGATATCACAAATCAAAATGTTGATTTGATCATTTAATTTCACTTTATGCATCAGATTCCTCTAAATCTAAGTGGAAAGAAACAAAGTTAACCTCACTGCATGATTGTTCTTCTTCTTTCGGCATTTTCTTCAGGGGTCTCCACAGCAAGTCAGTTTCATCCATCTAACTCTATCTGCTGCATCTTCTTTAGTCACGCCAACTATCTTCATGTCTTCCTTCACTGTATCCATGAACATCCTCTTTGGTCTTCCTCTAGGCCTCTTTCCTGGTGGTTCCAAATTCAGCATCCTTCTTCCGATGTACTCTCTCTCTCCACAACAAGTCCAAACCATCTCAGTCTGGCCTCTCTGACTTTATCTCCAAAACCTCTGACATGTGCTGTTCCTCTGATATATTCATTTCTAATCCTATCCATCCTGGTCACTCCCAGAGAGATCTTCAGCATCTTCATCTCTGCTACCTCCATCTCTGTTTCCTGTCTTTTTCTCAATTCTATTGTCTCTAGACCAATCAGCATGGCCGGTCTCACCACGATTTTGTACACTTTCCCTTTCATTTTGTCTGAAACGCTTCTGTCACACAGTAGATCTGATACTTTTCTCCACCCATTCCAGCCTGCATGCACACGCTTTTTCACCTCTTGTCCACACTCTTTATTGATCTGGACTGATGATCCTAAGTACACCGTCTTTATCTCTTCTCCCTGTAACTTCACTTTTCCATTTGGATTCCTCTCATTCACACACACATACTCTGTTTTACTCTGACTAATCTTCATTCCTCTTCTTTCTAGTGCAAACCTCCACCTCTCCAGCTTTGATTAACACATAATTTTCAGTAGTAAAATAAATCATGGACTGCGTCAAACTCATCATAATAATGAAAAAAAGAGATTCTGAAACAACAATTTTAAAATCAAAAGTGTCTTGATTTTGTCGAAAGCAGCTGACTTCTAAAAAACTATTTGTTCACAATGGGTTTGTCCCGCACCTGGCACATGTCCATGAGTTCCATAAAAAACTACTATGTAAAAATGAGAGATTGATGAACAAAAATATGAAGCATGCGACAAGAAAACCCAACCTGGAAGGAACAACCCAGCCTGTCTCTGTAGAAAAACCTGCATTATGTATTCATACTAAATTTGAACTTGGACAGATTTAGAAAAAAAAAACTTAAACTTTTAAACTCGAAATGTTCTTGAAGAGTAAAGTCTTTGCTTCAACCTCTAAGTCTGAGTGGCAGCAGTCGAGCCTGACATGTTGAAGCCATTTCCAGCTGTCAGGAGGATATTTACAGCCACTTAAGCTTTAGACTTATCTATGACTGATTTTTGAAGCAATGTTCTCCTATAGAGAGAAAACTTCAAGTAGGTCAGAAAAAATATATAAGGAAATATCTCAAGGAGCATACGTGTAGACAAATAGAGAACGGTTGGGTTTGATAAATGTACTGTTGAAGATTATAGATTAAGAGGACTCGTACAGATTTGCTGCAGTATATTCTGGTCTGTCGTTCTTTTTTTCTATAGATGGTGCTGTTTCATTACAGAAGATAGACAAAAAGCTCCAAGAAAGAATGCAGCAATAGAAGAGATTTTAATCACATTGTTCTAAGTTTAACCCCATTTTAAGACACCATGTTCACATATAGACTGTACCTTTGCTATGTTATTACCTTAATGAAGTTAAATTCTGTGGAATATTGAATCTGACTGATTGGACCAGATATCAGCACCCTTAAGGTGTTGTCATTTTTAAAAGGCTCGCAATGCCCATTGTGATCGATCAGTGTAAGATCAGGATTAATTACAGATAGACTGTCTTTATTCTTTTAACGAACTGCAAGTAGTTTTAAAATCTTTAATAACTCTACAAATTTGTTATAATCCACTGAAGCTCTTACATTTTTGATTATTAAATATTCAGTATCTAATACTCTCACTCAGAGATCAGGTGAGGAGCTCTGCCATCCGGGAGGAGCTCGGTGTTGAGCCGCTCCTCCTCCAGGTCGAGAGGAGTCAGATGGGGCATCTGGTCAGGATGCCCCCCCGAGCGCCTCGCTGGTGAGGTGTTTCGGGCACATCCCACCGGGAGGAGACCAAGAGGCAGACCCCGGACCCGTTGGATAGACTATGTCTCACAGCTGGCTGGGGAACAACTCGGGATCCTTCCGGGTGAGCTGGAGGATGCAGCTGGGGTGAGAAAAGCCTGGGCTTCCAGTCCGAGGCGGATCCCCCGCGACCCGGCCCTGGATAAGCAGAAGACGACGGAACGGAACAGTATCTAATATGGTAACATCCCATTTACACACATTTTTTTCGATTATTTTCGTTGATTGTACGTCTGATTGTGCAGTTTGATTTGATTATCTGTGTGAAGCCCATTAAAACAAATTAAACTGAATCAATCACTTTATTAACAATTAATCAAAACTTTGGCTAAAAGTGGCTAAACAAAAAAATTGCACAATAACACCAAAATTACCATCGGAGCAAGAACGTCAGGGGTTCGAGTCAGGATATGGTGGGGCTTGAATCACTGGCCTTTCTGTGTGAAGTATGCATATTCTTCCCATATGCACATGGGTTTCCTCCCACACTCCCAAAACATACATGTTAGCCACCGAGAAATTTCCCCAGGAATGAGTGTGCGTTGAATGGTTGTGTGTGTGTGTGGCCCCACAACAGACTGGTGACCTGTTCACTGTACACCCTGCCTGTAACCAGACGGGATGAGCTCCGGCACCCCCTCACCACCCGAACAGGTCGTGAGGGGCAATAACTGGCAAAATTAAATTTACGTTGTCAAGAGAGACGTCATTATTTTATGTTTGTCTCAATTGTCTCATGATTGATGCACATTTTTTGTAACATTTAGTAACCTTTCAATTCAAATTATTTTTAAAATTTCTACCTCAAAACATCCAGCTGCTTTAAATCAGAGGAATGTGAGGAGTGTTCACTTAGTGAGTTTGAACCAATCAGAAGGCATGTTTAAAAAGGGCAAACAGGTGTGAGCTGCACCTGAGGGGTATTATTAAAGACATGCAAACACACTCCAAACAAACATAAAACACTTAGCAGTTTAACCCCTATGAGTCTGGCTGGTATTGTATATGTTTGTCAGTCAGCTGCCCTTCAGATGTTTCATTGGAGGATCAAGAGAAGCCTCCAGTGAACCGACTCACGACTATCTCTGCATCCCAATCATGTTTCAAAAGCATTACGCCTACTAAACAATCAGACATGAGTTGGAGTTGCTGCAACCCCCCGAGCTACTTTCAACCTGAGTGCAGCAAAACTACAAAATGCCATACATCATAGATGCTTAAAGCACTGATGTTCTCCCATCAGTGGTCCGCTGTGTACCTTCATCATCCATCACAAGTTCCTATACCTGTCTTTTTCCTCGCTACTTACACCTGCACTTTTTACAAATGAGCTCCCAAGATGGAGCATGTCTATTTCACCAGTAGTGGCCATTTTGCACTATAAAAATAAAATGCTCCAATCGATTGCTCTAACGGATACAAATACAAATCCGTTTGAGAAAATTTTGACAAAAGGCATTGAAGTCCAAAAGATTATTGTTCTAATGATTTTCTGTATTTTTTTTTACCCTTACACATATCGGAGTTAGACATATTCATGGAAGAATGTACATATTGATAACTCATAAATCTGAGAGTTGAATCCAAAAGTAGCATACAGTAGCCAAAAGGTGGAAAAAAAGTTGGGTTATTTTCCTCCAAAGATGAGCCACAGTGTCCAAACTACAGCCAATAAGATTGCATCTAATGTTCTAACCAGCTGGAGGTCTATCAGATTAAAACGGAGGTGTGAAATGCAGATGTCTGATGTGTGAAAATGTCTCCTGGCAGGCATCTGCCCTGTGGTGTTTAGTGTCACACACACAAGAAGGTGATAACTTCTATGAAATGAAGTAAATGTAAAAAATTGGGTGGAAGTAACTCTCTGAAGAATCACCTTCAAAAATTTCTATGCTGGCCTAGAAAACATCTGCATCACAGATGATTGATGCAGATTGGGCTCTACTGAAGGCTGAGGAGTGAGATTTCTCTCTCTATTTGAGAGTTCTGGATTTCTTTTACGTCACACTTCCGACTAATATTGCTTTATTACTTAATTACTTAAATTCTATCAATCCAACGTAGACTTCCGTTTATTGGAGCGAGCTTAAAGACAGTTCTTTAATGCCTGATGAGATGACAGTTTCTCCAAAAGTCATTACATCTAATCAACAAGCACATTCTTTTCCCATCATTCCTGCCTCATCTAACTCCAAAATGGCTCTTGGCAAAGCAGAAAGAAACCAACGGCTCTTCTCTGAGCATTAAAATGCTGAAGCATGTCTCATTAAAACCTGATGCAACATATGAGTGCACATGTGTTCGCTGGGCACCTCAGCTCTTGCTAGATTAATTAACTCTGTGCATTTAAAGAAGGTTGACCTTCAAAAACAAGACTAAAAAGAAAAGATATTTCTTTTAATTGGCTTCAGTCTGTAGCTTAAATAACGACATTAGAAAGAAAAGTATATTTTTAACCGTTTTGTGCTTTATAATGTTATATTTGAAGAAAATTGATGATGCTATGAGGTGGGAGCCAGAAAGACCCAAAAAGCACCCTTAACTTTACTGAAAATAAATTAGGAATGCGATGATATTAAAAATATCAAAGCAGTAAATTCTCACCATCTAATATTTGTCTTTTGAACCGATTTTCCATAACAGCAACACCATTCATCATCAATCATCCTAAATCCCTCCCACCATCTCCATGAATCTGTGGTCCAACTGAAGAGCATCTTCAGCAACAAACTCCTGCAACCCCACTGCTCAAAGGAACGGTACAGAAAATCATTTCTGCCGTCCTACACCAAAATATTCAACCTTTCACTTTCAAACCTTTTCACTTTCACTCACAACAGCGAAAAAAAAAAATCATGCTGTTGTATGACATGATTGTAGCACTGCAGCACTCAAATTTCCCTTCGGGAATAAATAAAGTATCTTCACTTCATTTCATCTTCATTTCACAAGGGTGCCTGAGCCTATTTTGGCTATTTCAAGCAAGAGGCAGAATAGACCCCAAACAGATCACGGGGCTGTTGTAGGGCCACATACGCACTCATTCCAAGTGGCAAGGTTTTAGTGGCCAATCAACCTAACATGTATTTTTTTTGGAAGATGGGAGGGAACCGGAATGCCCGGAGAAAACCCACGCATACACGGGTAGAACAATCAAACTCCATACAGAAAGTACAGTGTTTCAAGCCTCGCCCTACTCCGGGATGCAGATCAAAGTAAGTACTACATGATGCTTTGTGCTGCTGATAAAATAATAGAAGCACATGCTGCACGTTGCCCACACACACTATCCACTTCCCACGGTATTCTGGAGTTTTTCTAGCCTAACACATCAAACTTTTCTTTAACTGTGTGAAAAAAGTCTGATCTCACAGCATTGGGCTGGCAATTCCTTGATTAACCAATCCTTCCTTTCTGATTAGGACCACACATGACAGGTGCAATGCGCCCAAACGGTCAGTATAGTCCAGCTTAACAACCACATCTTTCAATAATCTTTTTCAATGTTTTTGTCATTTTCAATGTCTTTCCAATTACTTTTTTTCAGTCATTGAACTACAAACTTGCCTGGATGGATGCTAATGTTCATCTTGTGTCATCTGTTCACTGATTGATTCTAGTGAAGCCAACATGGCCGCTCAGAGTTGCCTGCTGTTCACCGCTGTTCTGTATGTAATCATCTTCCAAGCATCTGGTCAGGCTTCACCCCACTGACACAGTAGATCATGGCTTTGATGGAGCATTTTGACCTATGACTTTGTCTCTTACACCACTTGGCTCGACCTGCTCATTAGCAGGTCTAAGGTTCCAAACCTGCCATCTGTCCCTGAGCTAAAAATTTGCGTGGAACCTCTCTGTGCCCTACTGCACTTTCTGTGGTCTTCCTGGTTGAGAAGGTGACATTCCAACTTTCAGTCACATCTAACTTGAACTTTTCCCAACATCAGGTTGGGTTTTTTCCAAGAGAATTTAGATCCAACCGAAGATTCACTCGCCCAATAATAACTACAGAAAGAAAAGCAGAGAGTAGCAAGTGCTTTATGTTGTTTGCAATGGAAAATCGTCGTAAAAGGGAAACCGACTGGATCATCTCTTTAAATCTTTCACGGTGCGTTTGTGTGCCGGCGCACATCCTAGCAAACATTTGCTTGTTTCCAGCAGCAGTGTGTGAGGGGGGAGACGAGCATGGGCAGAAATAAACATCTTTTTTCTTTCTTTTTCTTTTAACACTATTTCCAGGGGGCACTGATACTTGATAGAGATGTGCAGGCCCAGCTCAGCATGACAATGTTCACTTCTCTTTTGAAAGTCACAGAGAAAGAATGAGAGGAAAAAAAACAGGCTGTTCAGACTAGATAGACTAAGGCGGCTTTCCTTTCTAAAGCTTGTCTGGTGCTGATGTTCACCATCATCCAGACTGAAATGAGGACAGACTCATGTTTCCGCTGGAACGTAAACAAATTCCACCAACCAATCACTTTCAAGGCTTTTTTTTCTCTTTAGCTACAAGAACTACTCTCCACTTAAAGAAATTTTAGAGTGTGGTAATATGGTTAGCACGGTGGCCTCACAGCAGGAACGTCGAGTTCGAGTCCCGAAGTGGGACAAGGGTTAAAACACTGACCTTTCTGTGTGTAGTTTGCATGTTCCCTGTGTATGTGAAGGCTTTCTCCGGGTACTCTGTTTCCTTCCTCCCCTACAAAAACATGCATGTTAGGTCGATTGGCCGCTACAAAATTGCCCCTACGTGTGAATGTGTGTGTGGATGGTTGTCTGTATGTGGCCCAGCAATAGACTGGCAATTTGTTCAGGGTGTACCCTGCCTCTTACCTCCCCATTAGGGATAAGCTGTTCAGAAGACGAAAGTTCAGCATTTAAAATATACAATCATTAATCAAATTATTTGCCATAGAAGGAATAAAAGTATTCAGAGCTGCTTAATTGTCATAGCAGTAATTTTTACAGCACAAACAATGACAAGAATTTTAATATTAATTCATCTTCTGAATCGCTTATCCCTGTTGGAGATTGTGCCAGAGCCTTTGCTAGCTGGTTACACCCTAAGTAGGTCACCAGTTTGTTGCAAAACTACACACAAAGACAGAGAACCATTCACACACCCACTCATTCCTAGGGGCAATTTTCTAGCAGCTTGAACCCCCGACCTTTTTGCTGCGAGGCCACAGTGCTAACCACTGCACCAGAGTGCCGCCTGAATTTTAAAATAAATCCTAAAGTATATTGACAAGAGGACCAAATATATGTTTTTGAGTGGTTGTGAACATGCTCAAGAAACAGTAGCAGACTGTTAATTAGAATAAAATTTTGATAATGACGTCCCTTCATTCTTGCACAAAATATGAGTTTAATACTTTTATTGGGTTGATCCAGTAGGGGGCAATAACACAGCATCTGGTTTATGAATCTGTCCTGTAGTGTGTGTGTGTGTGAGAGAGCGAGGGTATCATTCCCCATGTTATTTTCCTCAGATACTAACACACATTAACAGGATGGAAGGTTCGACTGATGGTAGTGACTGTAATTTACTGTCTGGTATTGTTTAGAATTTCTTAACACAAGAAATGATTGCATCTACCTTGATCTTAACGACAACTTATGCAGTGAAAAATGAAGAAAAAATGACATCCTTTTGAAGGAGCACAGCGGCCAAAATGTTTTATGAAAGAGGGGAAATAAAGTGTGGCGTTAATGTTGTGTCACAAATGACTCAACCTTTCGATGCCTCTTCAATGAGCATTCAACACTGCCACCTCTTCATCTCTGCATTACTCCCTCTCCTGTTTACTCTCTGGTGACAAACTCCAGCCTAAGTCTTGTATGAGAAGTTTCTATAGCAACCCTGTTGCCAGCATGATTTCATCAGTTAATTTCCCAACAGGCCATCTAACAAAGTGAGGAAAAAAAAGAGCTTGGGTAATCTTGACTTAACAAGTGGGGCCCTATTTTCTTGAGCTCTGCTTTAAGTTAGCGTCCAAATTGTTTGATCGTAAAAGTTTGATTGCTTTCCTTTGACAGGCTGTGGTCACCAGTTGAAAGTGAAGACTGAAAGAATAAAGACACAAGAGGCAAAATAAGCTTTTTTTGGAGGGTCACCGGGCCCCTCTGTTAGAGATATAATGAGTAGCACTGGCATTTGAGAGGGGCTCAGAATATAAGTGCTGCTCCTCCAAGTAGAGAACAGTCAGATGGGGTGGTTCGGATGCTTTGCTTGCGTACACCCCAGAGGACCTATTGTAAAGTCTACATCTCACATCTAACCCAGATAAGCCTATGTTTCCTTCCATGATGACCTGAAAAATTTTCCTAAGGTGAGAGAAGTCTGGGCTTAGAGGAAGACCAAAGAGGAGGTTCATGGATACAGTGAAGGAAGACATGAAGATAGTAGGTGTGACCGAAGAAGATGCAGCAGATAGGGTTAGATGGAAGAAACTGACTTGCTGTGACGACCCCTGAAAGGAAATGCCGAAAGAAGAAGAAGGGAAGTCTGGGCTTCTCTATAACCGACCTCAGATAAGCAGAAGATGAATGCAAAGATACAAAAGCAAGACTCAATGACTGGTTTTGACACCTTTTCATATCACAGCAACAAAAGTGGGAAATACATGTTTGGACTTTCAGCACATCCGTCACCTCTTTCCAGAGACCTCACAGAGATGATCCGATGAACAATGTACAGAAAAAAATCAGGTGTGAATACAGAGGACAGGGCACAACCTGCCTTGTTAATGTCTTCCTGGCAGCAGGAGATGCTGGTGTGGGTGGAACATATCCGGCTTTGGCATTGATGGGCATACAAGGGGGTCGCTCACACGGCTGGAAATCCGGCAGCTTTTAGACTCTGACGGTGGCCCTGGAGGTCGGTGGAAATGTCACCGATGTGACCTCCGATTCACATGCTGCGGTTATTAGGTTTAATATTAACTCTGATTTTTTTCATAAATTTCCGCTTCTCACAAAATAAGTTTCTTTGATTTTTTTTGTATGTTTTTCCTAGAGTTTCTAGTTTATCCCAACAGGGCTGTCATTGTTTGTTATAACTCTGGGATTTAACCCTTTCATGCAAAGAGGTCACTAGAGTGGACAACTTTTTAATTGTTGTTTTTTTCCTTTATGAGCAAATCTGAATATCAGAATTGCAATATCAGAATTGCACATTAGTCACTACAGTGCACAGTTTTGTGTCATGCAAAACTTTTTAAAACAGCGTGGCAGCCCTATAACATCTATTTCTTTCACTTAGGAAAAAAATCGTGGAGTTGTCCGTTATAATTCATGCATGAAAGGATTAACAACTCAATTTGTAGCACGATCAACACAATAATCAAGTAGGCCCAAGATATACTGGTTCATAAATTTTAAAATAAAATAAATTTATCTATTCATCCCTCACCGGGGAGGAATTTGTGTGCTGTCACTCCTTACACCGCAGCAGGCTGCCCTTCGACAGTGCCAATGGTGGGAGAAGCGGGGGTTAGGTGTCTTCTCCAAGGATCCTAGACATGCTCTTTGTGGGACGCGAACTCGTGAACTTCCAGTCTGCAGGCGAACGCTCTAACCACTGAGCTGCCATCTCCTCCTTCTTTCCTGGGGAGGAAAAAAAATGCCCACTTGTATAAGAAAAAAAATCTCATGGAGATTCAGTTTAAGGAGATACCCTTTACAGGACACATGGACAGAAGGTTTCTAAGACTAGAAATATTACACTAACATTGTTTATGCTTGCCAGCTGTGACAGATGGACACAAGTGGAGGTGAGTTTCAGATTAAAAGGTTAAGCGCACTACTTATCACTTCCTGTTTTACTGAACCCTTTTCCCCCGTTCATCTGTTTCCAGCCCAACTTGCCCTCGGCTTTACCAACACAAGATTTAGGAGTTAGCAGGTTTTTTTTTGAGCCTCCTGCCAGCTTTTTTGAAAGACTAACAGAGACTTATTTCCAAGCTTACTTTGATAACATATGCTGAAACACGGCTCGCTTGATGAAGGACCTGCTGAGGTTGAAGGATTTAAAACCAACTAACGTTTTATGAGCTCTTGTCTTGATAATATACCTCTCAGGAAAAATAATAAGAGATGTGTTGATGCACATCTTCTAAACTAATAACCGTAGATAATTGAAATGTGGACAAAAAAAATGAGCGAATCCCATTGCCTCGCTATGTTCTCCACTAGCTCCCAATTTCATTTAAATTCACTGTCTTTAGTGGTGTCAATGTGACACGTTCTTTTTTTTTAATACTAAAAAAGCCCTCAGAAAGCACTAACCTACGCAATGCAGACCTACGCCATCGCAGGCCTACCTAAGACCTGTTCTGGACCTGTTCTGGGTTTTCGGTGTTGGGAAAACCCACATACACGCAAAGAGAAAATCAAAACTCTTATTTCTCAATTTTTGGCTACCTATGTAACATAAAAATAGCAAAAAAAATTAAGTTACCAAAAAGCCAAAAAAAAAAGAGGGGGAAAAAAGCTAAAGTTAGCCAAAAACAAAAAAGCTAAAGTAAGCCAAAAAAACATAAAAAAAGGTCTAAAGTTAGCCAAAAAAACATAAAAAAGGGGCTAAAGTTAGCCAAAAGATATTTTTTTTTAAAAAAGAAGCTAAAGTTTGCCAAAAAAATAAAACATAAAAAAGCTAAAGTTAGCCAAAAAACATTTAAAAAAAAAACAAAAAAAGCCAAAAAAAAAAAAAAAAGAAGCTAAAGTTACCCAAAAGACTAAGAATCAGAAATTGCAAAGGTTAGCTGAAATAGCAAATAAGTCTGAAAGAAAGCAAGAGAAGCTCAAGAGGTAAAAAAATCAGAAAAAGCTTTGAAGTTAAAATGCTAAAGTTAGCTTTTTTAGCTAAAGATATTCAACCAAGGAACTATTTCAACCAGCCAATTGATGCAGATTAACAAACAAAAAGAACCAATGGGGACTTGACACACCTTAAGGTTTCCATAGAGACCAGTGTCCTCTGACTTTAAACAGAACATTTAAAACACTCCTGGACCAAAACGGTAACCTGGATCAACCCCAAAATTTATTCACAGCTGCATCTTTTCATTGTGAATATATCCTAAAAATCTCATAAAAATCGACCCATAGCTTTAAGAGTTATCTTGTTCACGCACTCCCCATCACATAACCTTCTTGACAGATGAAATAAATATAGAAATACACAAATATGTTATCTGTATTTACTTGTGTGGAAAAGAGTATCAACTTTAACCTGTCAAAAAAAGAAGTTTGGTCAAGATTGTTTTGAACACATCCAAATAGGGGGGAATAATACCCAACTTGTAGTCTAAACTAGCAATGGAAGAAGGATTGAAAAGATCTCCATCACCATCAAATGATGAGATAATAATAACTTTATTTTAGATTAGAATAGAACTTTATCTGTCTGACACCAAGGTGACAAAAATCTGTTTTTGACAGGGCTCGAAACATAAAAACAGTTCAACCCACATACAATTAAAACATAACATATTAAAAAAAAAAAAGACTAACTATGACATAGTTGGCCATACCAGCCTGTCAATGCATGATCCTTTCAGACTTCAGAAGCTAAGCATGCAGGGCCTGGGTCGGCTGTACTTGGATGGGAGACCGCTGGAACCCCAGGTGCCACAGTGGGACGGCCATTGAAATTAAATTGTTGCTGTGTCCCTTGACAAGACACTTCACCCACGTTGCATGGTGTGGATGGTGTGTGTGTGATTAGTTGGTGAGGGTCTGAAGCGCCTTGCTTCTGTCAGTCTGCCCCTGCCCAGCTGTGGCAACAACAATAGCTTGCCATTACCTGTTATGCCGTGAATGAATACTGCATATGTGAAGCGTCTTTGATCGCCCTGGAAAAAGCTCTATATAAATACAATGCATCATTATTATTAAAAAAATGACACATAAATACTTAAAAAACGCTAATGAAATCACTATCAGGATGGCTTTCCTGATCACGGCCGCTCATCCTGAAGTGAGAGTGGATTTTGTGGTGATCCAATTATCAATGATTTGTAAACCATGACTAAAATAGTTTTACCGACATTCCATTTTTAAGCTTTTAGAGCAGATGACGGTGCTGCAGGGCCTTACTGCAAAGTGAGTTGGAGTGTATTTGTAAAAGGAAGGCGGGTGTCCACCTGCATTTTTAAACAGAAACCAAAGAAAAGAAAATTTCCTTCTTCTGGAGGTGATTTAAAAAAACACATCTTTGGTGTCAGTCTGCAGAGTCTCATTTGCGTTTGAAAGAATTCTCCAGTCAAGTAACTCTTCCACACAGAGTTGTATTTTAATATTTCTCTCTGATTACAACCGTGCTTCAGTTTAAAGCACATAGAAATGTTTGTAGAGAAACTACATAAATACCCTGCATCAGATACACATTTGAGAAAAAAAGTGTATTTCAAAGAATAAATCATGAACTGGACCAATAAACACAGGGGGACCAAAGAAAAGTGACCACCAACTCTAAATGAACTCATAATCCAGATCCTCGTATTGATTTCCTTCTTCTTTAATCTTTCATAGGCTTTTATCTTCCTGTAAATTGATTCATTTCGCTTCCTAAAAACCACTAAAACATCTATTTGTTTCTTGTTTTCAATCAGATATAGAGTTTTATTACATCTCAATCATTTTACCTTCTGTGTAAACAGCCAAATGCTTACATTTACATTGATTTTCTGCGCTGATAAAGCAGCTAAAAATGATCACAACTAAACGTTAATAGGAAAAATTCAATAATAACAGGATCTTTTATTACTGAAGTGTACTTAAAGTAATAAAAAAGTCGTTTTTTTTTTATGGTACATAATGTTGACAAGCCAGTAAGAGCTCTAATAATCCTGCACTTTTAAGCTTTAAGTTTCAGAGGTTGTATTTGTGCATCAGGAAGCTGGTGTTTTTTTTTGTTCTTAAGGTTTAAACATGCTCCAAGGTCTATCGAAAAAAAAAACATTTCAACAGGGTTGATTGAACCAAAGTGCTCTCCTGTCGTTTTTTTTAAGACCTTTTAGTCATACAAAGAGGTTCATTCACCTCATGAATTGTTGCTTTTCTTTTGTTACTACTGAATAAAATCTTTTCAAAAACCTGGAAATAGAAAGTTTAGCTCTTCCCCTCCGCTCTACTCCCCCTTAAGAATCTCAAGTTCTTTAAACCAAATTAAACAACTGGGTTTGAAACCCGTCGTTGGCTGCCAAGTGGAGGAGTTTAAGTATCTCGGGGTCTTGTTCACGAGTGGGGGAACGATGGAGCGGGAGATCGACAGGCGGATCGGTGCGGCATCAGCAATAACTAGGACGCTGCATCGGTCCGTCGTGGTAAAGAGAGAGCTGAGCCGAAAAGCAAAGCTCTCGATTTACAAGTCGATCTACGTTTCTACCCTCACCTATAGTCACCAGCTGTCGGTGGTGACCGAAAGAATGAGATCGCAGGTACAAGCGGCCGAAATGAGCTTCCTCCGCAGGGTGGCTGGGCTCTCACTCAGAGACGGGGTGAGGAGCTCTGCCATCCGGGAGGAGATCAGTGTCGAGCCGCTCCTCCTCCAGGTCGAGAGGAGCCAGAAGGGGTGGTTCGGGCATCTGGTTAGGCGGCCCCCCCGAGCGCCTCGCGAGCGAGGTGTTTTGGGCACGTCCCACCGGGAGGAGACCAAGGGGCATACCACGGACCCGCTGGAGCGACTATGTTTCCAGAGACTATGTCTCTCCAGCTGGCCGGGGAACGACTTGGGATTCATCCGGGTGAGCTGGAGGATGCAGCCGGGGTGAGAGAGAGGCCTAGACTTCCCGTTTGAGGCTGTTGCCCCCGCGACCCGACGCCAGAACAAGCGGAAGATGACGGAACGGAAAGGGTTTGAAACCACCTGCAGAAATAAAGCGGTCGTGTTACATTTGCTTTCTTTTATAATATTTTTTGTCACCGTCTAAAGCGGCAATTATGAAAATCTGCCCTTCAGATCGAGGTGACACTTGCTATTGATCTGTCGTTGACTTTTCTCAACAGTGACAGTTTTAGAGTGTATACTGTAGAAAGTCTGTTGAAACTACAGTGGACTTTTAACTACATCCCTTCAAATTTCACAAAGTGGTCCCTTTTTGTGTAAAAAGACTAATGTGATCTCATAGATCCATGACAGCACTTCAAAATGAGCTTTAAAAAAAAAAAAAAAATGTCCGCAGCTGGAGCCCATGGTATCCTAACGTAAAAAAACTCTTGAACTTTTACATAAAAATTCAGTCAAACTCATCAATAAGCCAAGCCAAGTAAACGCTTTGACATTGTCACCATCACATCATTATAAAAACAGTTTCAGGTGTGAGTCTGCCTGCGCGGCCGTGACTCTGCCATCTTTATCTTCTCTGTTGTGGATGGACCTGCCACTCCGGGCACCAGATACACGTCAATCACTCATTTGAACGACACATTAATGACCCTCATTATTTGCAGCTGCCATATGGCAATGTGTGTGATGTGTGTGTATGTGTGTAAAGGTGTTTGCTTGTACGCTACCTTTCCTGATCTGGTGCCATGAAAGCAGATTGCATTGGGGATGAGGCCAAACTCTTGGTCACTTTCCTTTCGAATCTCATCGCCTTGGATACGCTGATGGAGGAAATATGGTGAAGGAGCTGGAGGGGCAACTGTAATGGACTCTTTGCATCTGCTCCAGGATATAATTCCAGATGTCCCCTTCTGTCCACCTAAGGCAGCAGAATGAGCAGCATGTGAGGCCACAGAGGGCCGTCTGAGAGCCTCGAAATAGTACAGAGGGGGGCGTGCAAGGCTGATCCCCTTACCCTCGCAATATTAAAAGCGTCCATCTTCATGGCTGTCATTTCTGCCAGAAAAATACTTTGTGGATTCTATTGAGGTTAAATAAATCAAACCTGCACAGTATGTAACCCTGTTGCCCCCTTAGAAAATTGAAAAGTTGGTATTGATTTGAGGCTGGACCAAGAACGCAGCGCCCAAGTAGCTTTCATATAATTATGCAAATCACCAACAAACTGACGGATAATCCAGAATTGTAAATGCAATGAAGAAGGTTTCCTAAAAAATGAAGCAGGATGTCCAAAATTTACTACAGACTGACTGGGAAAATTTGCATTTTCCATTGAGGGTAAAATGAAGAGAACAATAAGAAACAACAAGGCGGTGTTTAGCATCACAAACATGCCCAACACCACAATTACTGCTCTGCAATTATAATAAGGAGTCTCATGGGCAGCTCTTTGGAGAATGATGCATCTATGTTGGTTTGTTAGTTACCCAACAATTTTAGAGAGTCTGACAAGTAATCTCTTTTTTTTACATAACAATGAATGGTGGCCAGATTGGTGCCTTTTAGAAACGTTCAAGTAATAATTATAAAGATTATAATTTCAGTGCTGCCTCGCGTTAAATCTAACTTTAATACTTCAGACACTGTTAATGGGCATGTCTGTGAATAATTTTTTTAAAATGAACATATTCCGTATGGTGTTCCCGGGTTGGCGGTTTATCTCTTGGACTCTTTACGGTGAGATGTCTCTGGTAAAACTTATTAACCTCTTCAACAGATGCCTGAACCACCCCATTTGAATCTTCTCTATGCATGCTCAATCCTTTCGGTTTCTATTTTATAAAGTTGCACTTACACGCTGAAATCGTTCAAAATGAAATTCCATACAGTTAATTTGTTTTATAACTTATGCTTTTTTTTTTGACTCACAACGAGAGCCATGGCATTACAACTGAGAAATTATACAGGACTTCAAATACTTCAAATACATAGATGATAGGATAAATATAAAAGGAACAGTAATTGTTGGAGGTTTTGGAGATAAAGTCAGAGAGGCCAGACTGAGATGATTTGGACATGCGCAGAGGAGAGAGAGACTACATCGGAAGAAGGATGTTGGGTTTGGAACCCCCAGGAAAGAGGCCTAGAGGAAGACCAAAGAAGGGATTCATGAATACAGTGAAGGAAGACATGAAGATAGCGACCCCCCAAGGGAAATGCCGAAAGAAGATATTATAAATATAAAAACCTCATTTGATTAAACATCAAATTAAGTTAGTTTCTAAGCTAGGAACGTGCTTCCAGAAATGTGTCTCCATCCGCTGAGAAAATTGAACCGTCTGCTATAGATTAACAAGTTCCAGCTTCTAACACAACCAACTAACTGGAAGGCTGCCAACATTCCCAAATCTACCAAAATTTAACTTTCTTCAGATCTGAAAAGAGCGAACTGAGTGATACGTTTGACTACTGATAAAGCTCCAGATCCAGATAGAGAGCTTTACAGAAGAACATGCAGCAATAAGAAGCAGAGAAGCTGGTTTAATAACAAACAAAAATAGTCGCCAACATGACGCCAAGGTGTCGAACAAAATGCCTTCGCCTGCTCTGTATCACAAACTTTAAAAATAATGAATGACTTGTGACCTTGAGTTTTGACCTTGACCTTAGGTTGGACATCATACCTAAAAAAAACTGAACAGTTCATGCTGTGAAGCTGTGGGCAGTTTCATTAAAAAAAAACTTTTAGTGGGTGGCCCCATGGCGCAATGGTTGGCACAGTGACCTCACGGAAAGAAGGTCAGGGTTCAAGTCCTGGGATTGGACGAGACTTAAAACACTGACCTCTGTGTGGTTTGCATGTTCTCCCTGTGTATGCGTGGGTTTTCTCTGGTTTCCACACACTCTCCTAAAACAAACATGTTGGGTTGATTGTCCACTATGAAATTGCCCCTTGGGATGATTGTGTATGTGTGTGTTTCCCTGCGACAGCCTAGCGACCAGTTCGTGGTGTACCTTGCCTGTTGCCTAAAACTAGTCAGGATAGGCTCTGGCACCCCCATGAGATTATTAGGAATGCGCGGTTCAGAAGACCAAATAAAATCTTTCACTGGTTCTCAAGATGCAGCACTCCCGTAAATATGTAACATCAACCTTTGGTCGACTGACCCTGAGAACCTAATCCGCTCATCTACAGTTGGTGTAGATGTAGACTTAGGAAAGTATTTAAAAATATCTGCAAAACATTGTTTAACTGCACAATTTATGCTTTTTTTATGATTAGAAATCATCCGTTTTTGGATTTCATTAGTGTCACATCATTAATTTTTATGTTTCAAATGCATCATATTTACATTATAAGAAAATAAAAAATTCAAACTGCAGAAACTTAACTCTTCTAGAAAGCTCAGATTTAAATGTCAGACACACATGGAGTAATTTTCTGTCACATAAAGGCACATAAATAGCTTCGTAAGTCGAATGCAAGATGACAAGAAGAAAAACACTGGGCTTGTCATTCTGCCTGGTGCCTGAGTGGCAGTCGGCCTGTTTGCTTCTCTTGTTTCCTTGGAGACTTCAGAAGCAGAAAGAAAACTTGACAGGGTAAAGAGGGAGCAGACACACTGAGACCAAGAAGTCCACATTTGCCATCTTATTGACTTTGCAGATGGAGGAGGGCAGGACTTTGCAGGAATTCAACCTGCTCTCTGAAGACCATCCTGTGAATATTGTCCAAGATAAATGTGGTTACAAGTGGGAACGCTTGAGAGTTCTTTTCTCTGTTGAATTAAATGCAAACTTTAGATTACGAGACTTATTCAATTTTATTTTATTGTAATGAGAAACTGTTTTTCTTTTTGTTTTATTAAATTTAAATTTTCCCTACAATTTTGCAAGATAAACATTTTGGGAAAAAAAATCCTAGTTTTTCCTAAACCTGAGGGTTCCGTTCCGTCATCTGTTCATCCGGGGCCGGGGGCTGGGGACCCTCGGACGGGAAGCCCAGGCTTCTCTCACCCCAGCTGCATCCTCACCCGGAAGGATCCCGAGTCATTCCCCAGCCAGCTGTGAGACATAGTCTCTCCAGTGGGTCCGAGGTCTGCCTCTTGGTCTCCTCACCAGCGAGGCGCTCGGGGGGCATCCTGACCAAATGACCGGACCACCCCATCTGGCTCCTCTCAATCTGGAGGAAGATCGTCTCGACACTGACCTCCTCCCGGATGGCAGAGCTCTTTACCCGATCTCTGAGAGAGACCCCAGCCACCCTGCGGAGGAAGCTCATTTCGTCCGCTTGTATCAGCAATCTCATTCTTTCGGTCATAGGTGAGGGTGGGAACGTAGATCGACTTGTAAATCAAGAGCTGAAGGTAAACAGAATTTTCTAAATTAAAAATCCATCCTGATTGGAATTTCCTCGCTTGTTTTTATCAGATTTTACATTTTGTGATCAATTAAAAAACTTTAGGTTGTTTGAAGGCTTTCTTTTTAGCAACCGCAGCATTTTAAAGGTCAGCGTTCTTTCTTCATCCTAACCATCTTTTTTCCCTGATGCAGTGAACAGTAAACATATGCATCTCTTTTATCTGTGAGCTTTTGGTGTCCTGATATTGCTAACCTGCGTAGCTGCAGCACCACATACAGATGGTGTGTTCAACTTTTGTCCGAACGTCTCATCTGTTTTGTATTCCAACAATACTAAGGTCAAAGAGGGAAGAAAATGTAACAGAAAAAATAAGAAAAATAGCCTTGACTGGTGGGAAATTTAAAGCATCTTCTCTCTGCTTTTTGACAGTAGGGATTCAGGGCTTGAACCTACTTGTACATTCAATATAAATTCTGATAAATGACAGAAATTAACAAATGAATCCAGTTTTTAAACGCAAATCGTAACCTTAATTTAACCACTATCGGTTGTTTACTGTGAGACTTTGCGTGTTCAAAGTCAGTCAGAGTGATAAACGTGCCGTAGCAACAGAATCAAACATCTGTTCATGCTCCCAGAACAAGCCTGGGTATCGCTGCTGGGTCATAAAACCCTGTCAGAGTGAATAATGAGGTGGTTTCTCAGACTGAGCCTGCACCAGGCCAGGTAGGTGATGTGCTGAGGGCAATGCATGCTGGGAGTCTGTCGTCAGGCTGAGCGGCACTTTGTCATTCGGTGAAGTTGGCTTATGTTCACACTGAAGGGTTTAAGCTGTCAAGAGGATCGGAGGAATCCGGCTCCCTCTGATGATGTCGGATAAACAGTGGGCAGGTCGCACTGCCCGTTACCGAGCAAACTGGAGTGTACTGGGAAGAATGGGAATGAGTTGAGGTTGTATAACCTCTGTTTTTATCTTAGTTTTAGTGGGTTTATTTTCCACCGGTTTGGGAGAGCAAGTCTCTTCAGCGAGCCATTAGAGGGAGAGGTTTTAAAGTGGCAGGAGGTGGTGAGAACCTGCTCGTTATTTCTCTGTTGTCAGCGAGAACACTGGTGCCTTTTTTAAAGCGAGTGCATCACTTTCCAGACAAGGTTATGTACAAAGTTATGACCAGTGTTGAGTCTTCAAGGCACCCTGTAATGGTCGAGGCACAACAGTAAAACAAACTAGACACCGTGAGACGGACACGGCATGAAGAAACAAAGATGATGTAAGATGTACACACTAAGAAACCTTTTCTAAGCTTTTAGGCTCACATAAAATAGATCAAAATGTTTGCCTTTAGGAATGAAGTGAACAAAATTAAACAATAATTGGAATGATAGTGACCCAAACACACTAGCGTGGTACACACCATCTGCAATTTACACACTATGGGACAAATAAAGGTTCTCTTGATTCTTGATTGAATTACAAGTCGTTTGAACTCATCCAAATCCCAAACTCTTGAAATTTATCAAACAGCTTTGCGTGTTCACTGACTAAGAAAAAAAAAGTCAATGCTTTCTCATTGTTTCGAAAAGCTTCCGGCATCTCAAGAGATTACAGATTACAGAGGGTACAGTATTTATCCCTCAACTCGGGAAATTTCTGTGCTGCATTGTACTGCAGCAGGGCAGCCATGATGGCGGCAATGGTGGAAGAAATGGGGGATTAGGTGTCTTTTCCATGGACACTTAGGCCTGGGCCTATTGGTTATAACTGGCTTCTCACAGTCCTAGGGCGAACATTCTACCTCTGAGCTAACGCCTCTTGTCCTTATTTCCATCCAGTTTTGCATTACGATAATATATTGATAAAGGAATAGTCCGACCGTAAAGGAAAACTTACATCCCAAAGAGTTTTGGCGGGGTTAAGGTTTAATGAGTGTGAAAATGAGTCCAAATGAGAATGTTTGTTCAGTTCATCTGCAGGTCTTCTTGCCGTGATGCATCAATCACTCTAGAACAGAATAAATCTGAACTCCTACAACATGAACTTTTTTCATTGGTGCACAATCAAATATTTATTCTCTTTGACAATCCGAAGCCATTTTTTCTGGTTATTGTTAGGATTCTTTTTAAGGATTTGCAGTTGTTTGACGCCAAACGTCTGAGTTTTTTTTCCCGCAATGTGTGAATGAAAAGTCCCTTTACTTTCAATTTCAAGAATAAACCTGAGCTCCACTGTTGTTTTTCTTTAATTTGATTTCACCAAACTGTTTAAGTAAGGGGTCGCATTCCTCGTGGGGTGATCTGATAAAGGTCTGTGATGTGTTCCTTAATGGGTTAATGTCCAAAAGTTTATAGGTTGTTCTCTTCATTTGAGTCAGAAACACATAAAAAAATCTTGGAATCTTGACCCGCAAGGATCTGAATTTGACACCTGGTATGATCAGGCTGCAATCATACAAAACACAATGATTCACCACAACTATGCGTTGGACAATTCATAATCCAATTTCCGCCTTTTCTGTAGCTTCCCTTAGATCTACAACTGACATATTTTACTTTCCTAGCTGAGAAATATTTGCTTAATTAAATCTAGATGGTGGTATTTTTTTTTCTGGTCCAAACCAATCATCCAAAGCCTGGAGCTGATTCCTTCTGAGAAGCATGGTGTCTTGACAGATGGAGGATTTTCCAGATTTAAGTTATCTTTCTAAAGATGGGATTTTCAAAGACAGATCTTTATCTAAATTGTCCTCAGCTTCGAGGTGACTGAGGGGATGATAGCAAAGCCACATGAGAAGCCATTTCCAAATAACCAGAGGGTTCTTCAAGAGGTCGAGGAGGGGTTTCAAGCTACAACAAAATGTTACATCCCCAATCATACTAATGCTCAGACGTACGGGCATTTATTTTTAGGTAGAAATGGAGAACTAGCATATCAATTAGTAAAAGCATAATTGTTTTATTTTAAATTTGTCTTAAGGATGAAGTTATATGTCACTATTATTGTGAACAAACAGTTGAGCTGAAACCAAAATGTTAAGAATTTCTGGAAACGTAAAAAAAAAAAAAAAAAAAAAACCACTATGAATGACAATCTTGTGCTGTTCAAATTTTTTTCTAGTTCAATCTCTTTGAGTGTGGTCCTGCTCAGAATACTGAGGAGTTAAGACAGTCATGGAAGCAAATAGCATATATAAACTTGGTTTTCAAAAGATATCAACTTCTGCTCTTTTTTACTTCAAAAACCTGTAGTAGATGATAGGTTTGTGTTAAAATAAGCCTCGGGTCTGTATCTTTATCCTGGGGCTGATAAGCTGACTGGCATCTCAAATGAAGCCAGTGAAACATGCAGCATAAAAAGTCGACACAACTTGTCTGTCTGCACGGAAATTTCTATCAATTTGTCGATTTTTTAAAAAAAACTTTTATAAAAAAACATTTACAATGATTGTTTTCATTTTAATACAAACAACAAGAGCTTTTTGCACGAAAGAAAAATAAAGTGTAAATTACAGGAGAAACATGAGGTTGTGATCTGAAGTGAGAGGAGAGAAGAGGTGCAGGAAAAGCTGGAGAGGTGGAGGTTTGCTCTAGAAAGAAGAGGAATGAAGATTAGTCAGAGTAAAACAGAGTACATATGTGTGAATAAGAGGGATCCAAATGGAAAAGTGAGGTTACAGGGAGAAGAGATAAAGACGGTGGAAGATTTTAAGTACTTCGGATCAACAGTCCAGAGCAATTGAGAGTGTGGAAAAGAGGTGAAGAAACATGTGCAGGCAGGCTGGAACGGGTGGAGAAAAGTTTCAAGTGTGATGTGTGATAGAAGAGTTTCAGCAAAAATGAAAGGGAAAGTGTACAAAACCGTGGTGAGACCGGCCATGCTGTTTGATTTAGAGACAGTGGCACTGAGGAAAAGGCAGGAAACAGAGATGGAGGTAGCAGAGATGAAGATGCTGAGGATCTCTCTGGGAGTGACCAGGATGGACAGGATTAGAAATGAATACATCAGAGGAACAGCACACGTTACAGGTTTTGGAGACAAAGTCAGAGAGGCCAGACTGAGATTGTTTGGACATGTGCAGAGAAGAGAGAGCGAAAAAATCGGAAGAATGATGCTGGATTTGGAACCATCAGGAAAGAGGCCTAGAGGAAGACCAAAGAGGAGGCTCATGGATACAGTGAAGGAAGACATGAAGATAGTGGCGTGACCGAAAAAAATGCAGCAGACAGTTAGGGTTAGATGGTAGACACTGACTTTCTGTGGCGACCCCTGAATGGAAAAGCCAAAAGAAGAAGAAGTCATGAGGTGGTGAAGGTGGAGATGTAGAACCCAGAAGCATAGCCAGTTATTCCCAGATTAATGCAGATAATGAGGGGTTAGGGAAGTGGGGCCGCATCTGCAGTCCCTTGTTAGAAATATATGGCTATGAATAAAAGGCTTCCTGAAATTTCAGCTGAAATATTGTTGAAAATGAAGGTTTGGCTAACCCAGAACTTTTTAAAAACGGAATGAGGAGAAATCAGAGTGTTTGGACCCAGAGCCAATCTTAGCTTAAAATCTTTTCAAATTAAATCGAGTTCCACACTCTTCCACCGTGGCGTCATCCTGAACAGGGATTATTTAAATAATATTTTAGTCATTTAGCAAATAAAGATGGTAAATTTAATCTAGCTTTTTGCACCATATGACTTAAATATCAGCTATCGCATTAATTTGGTTATTTTGTCTACCTTACATCATCTTTTCTCTCCCGTAGAAAAGCGTGCAGTGGATTAGCTCCCTTTCAGGTGGCATATGAATTGCTACACTGCTTTTTAGCTATTTTTCTTAAAACTACTCATTTTTTTCTGAATACTGACAAATAATTTGTCTACGTAGAAATGTTGTACTTTCGAGAAAAATGTAAACACTAACATTGTAATAAAACATCCTAAGTTGCTGTGGAAAGAACAGAAGACAAAGAAAGATAAATTAGAAATGCCCTTGGCTTGGCTGTTTTATTTAAGGTGTCTGTGCATGACTAAGTTCCCATTCCTACACCAGTGGAAGAGTAATAATTCAATCAACGCACCAGCACTAAAATAGAAAATTGCGGTCGTTGCAAGTGGAGCTAGTACTGAGAGTCGGGATGTATTGAATGATGAAGAAAACCGCTTCTCTACTGATTGCAAAGGTGACTTAAAGAAATTCTGGATCATCAAAATGCTTGTAATCAGGCTTCACATCAGACAGTGCTTTTCAACTCCACCCACCATTTGCAAGATATGTCCGCATTGCTTTGGGACCCAGTGGCCAGACAAGAGGAGAATTACTTGCAAGTTCTGAGAAATATTTCTCTCTGAACCATGTTACAGCGTTCATCGCCGCGGGAGATCCTAAATGAACACCAATCAAAAGAGAATAGAGGCCTACACAGTGATCCGAACCCTCATCATCTCCCAGCGTGAAGCTCAACAGTGATGTTAAAAAAAATAAGGCATCTGGAGAAACCGAATTTGCTTTGCAGTGTAAGTGTGGCTATACAACGTTGTTACGGGCATTTCTGAAGCGTGCCTGTCTTGTTTAAGGAAAAGAAATTTGTTCAAACTGAACCTTGTTATGAAATGTGCCATTGCAGCCACAGAGACCTCCGACAGACAAACGCAAGGGTCATTCGGTCATATGAAGAAGGAAAAAAGCTCTGGATTGGCTCAAAATAGACCCAATCACTACTTGTGAAATTCAGAAAAAACAATCACGAGAGTTTTGAGCTTAAAAAAAAAAAATCAAACCGATTATAACATTCAAGTATGTCGACAGAAAAAGTGACATGATGGTCTTAAGACTTTGTGATCTTATTAACAATAGACTGGTTCATCACATGCTTACTTAATTTTTTTTTCTGTTTGCAATTCCGGCCAAATGTCCCCATAGCATATAAAAATTATGACCTCTACTTGTGTTTATGTTGAAAAACTGCTATCTTTTTTTAATGTTATCAGTCTGTTTTTTAATAGATATAGAGTATTCGACCGACAATGCAGAGGAAATAAATGTGGAAGACCTACATGTTTCACCCACGTTGTCATGTTGCATCGTAGCCGCACAGACAGGAAAGGTTTTTCTAGAAATGTCAAGCATGCGAAATAGACTTGAGTGTGGTACTGCGGCAGATAAGAGCTATCGCACACTTTTAAAGAGCTTTATCATCATGGCATTGTGTATCAACAAAGTGCTCTTGGGGACATTTTGGAGTGTGTGGAACCATGTGGTGCATGAGGTTATTAGAGAGATCTTTGCAAGTACATCTTGTACTGTCTCATAAAACATCTGAAGACTCATTGTGAATCTTCCCTTTGAAAGACTAAAGCAATTAGGGTTAGTTAGCATGGTTACACAGTCTCTCATTAGTTTATGAAAATTACTAAAGTTCAAAGATAAAAGCCACGTTAGAACTACAATGCTAACTAATTCTTTCAATCAGGTGGTTTCCCATCGCCTGAGAAATTAGGTGAAAAAACAAGTGGACTTCATTATGAAAAAAAAAGGGGTAAGAGAAGAGTCACGGCTAAGAATGGGCAATGCTAATTTTTGCGACAAATAAAGTGTGCGACAAAAAGTGTTCCCCCCTGCGTGTGATTGACGATATATTCAATTTATTACTATGTTTGGATTCTATACGGTGGGAGACAAAAGATCAGTGCTAGAGCGCTCGCCCACGGGCCGGAAGGTTGCGGGTTTGATTCCCATTGAGACCACCGTCTAGGGTCATTGGAGAAGACACCTAACCCCCGCTTCTCCCACCATTGGCGCCATCGAAGGACAGCCTGCTGCGGTGTAAGGAGTGCAGCACACAAATTTCCCCGGTGAGGGATGAATAGAGTAATTCGTTTATTTATTTATTTATACAGAGACGTCACTGTGCGAACACAGGCTCTTCTTGCTTAACCATTTATGGCCGAAAGCATGACATCCATGGAAACTCACGTAAGAAAACGAGATTATTCGAGAAGTAAGGGAGCCTTGGACCTTCCCTCATCACCCTGGTTGGGACACCTGAGGGTGATTATTTTGATGCCACACACCTGTAAACCCTGGACCTCCACATCAGGTCATTACAATCCCTTCTAGCCATGTCTCCCTGGTTGCCTGACCAAGAAACACATTCTGAACAATAACCTCTTGCCATGCCACTAAAACTTTGTTTTTCTTTCACAGCATTACTGAACTCCCATTCTCAAATACACCATGTTTTCTGTCCTGCAATTGGGTGCTCCTCCTTCCACCTGCACCCCCACGTCATGACATAAATTTACCTGTTGACTTGTGCTACCCGTGTTAATATTAACCAAGCAAGTAAATACGGATGCTTCCTGGAATTTATTCGTCTTGGAGCACCATTGGATAAATTTACCAACTGAGTTATGATACCAATGCTATGGTCGCAATCAGTAAGGATGCTGAGTAATTATTGTGTTACAGCACAATAAATAAAAAAAGTAGGAACAAAACACTCAAATTAAATTAGTAAAAAAAAAAAAAATCTTACATTTTCCTGGACACAGAACTAGTTTCACTCTATACTTTCAGAGAACAACAAAACAAAGCACTAATTACTTGTTTTTGTAGACCCCCATTGCAGATACCGCAGAGTAATAAGAGCAACTCAGAGGGTTAGAGGAAGAATACTGTCTGAAAAGATGGTGGAGTTTTTTTCTTTTGTTGAGCTCGTCTGATGAACAAACTCTGAATCCACCTCTAACCTTTGGAATTTTTTCAATCTTTTCTCTCTGATTGCCTTCTTAGATTTTACATTTTTATTACGACCAATTTACATAAGCAATTTGAAGCAAACATACCAAAATTCCTTTGTTTATCACGAAGAAATGAATTTGCGATGGATTTATTTAATGGCAAAAAAGCAGAGAGGAAAAACCTCACTGCTGCAACAAACGGGAATGGACATTCTTCTTATATTAATAACAGTTTTTTTTTTTTTTTTTTTTTACTATATTCTGCACTCATTTTTCTGTTTAGCAACCATGCTTCCAAAATTATTAACACAAGACCAAATGATCGTTTATTTTAAGTGCTAACAAGATTTCTTTGTAATATTTTAAACACTATAGCTTAATTATTTTTCAATATAAACATGTTTCTTTTACAATTTCTGGCTACATCATTTTCTTTTGCTTCGTGGAACGTGATCGTTTCTCTAAAAAGGTTTTGTGTTTTTTTTTTTTTTTTGTCAACACTTGATGATTTGCATGAACGTATTAACAAGGACATTTAATCTATTAAAGATTACTAAGATGATGCAGAAACATTTCAAAAGACATTACATAGACATAAAAGTAATTAAACCAAACTGAAAGCGGCCAAAATATAGCATTAAGTTTAATTAGTGTGAAGTTAAATTATGACAGTTTCAGGTAATGTCATTATTATAGTTGTGCATGATTTTCTATTTAAATAAATATAGAAATACATCTCTTTAAAATGTCAATCTAGGATCTAATTATTAGATGATATGGTATGTAATATAAAAAGTATAAGGCTCATACAGAGCCCACATAACTTGTCTATGTGGGCATGATAAAAATTAATATGCTCATATTTTTAAATAGTCTGTAAAGTCTTTTTCATTATGGTTTGAATTAATGACACACTTTTAAAAAAAACTTGTCAACTATTGTAAAAGCAAATTTAACACATACTGTAAACGTACATAGAATTATCTTCTGAGTCTCTTCATCAAACTATAAAATAAGCGTTGACACATTTTGGGAGAGTTTAAGTGATTGACGGTAAAAATGATAAAAAGCAACAAGCAGTCTTACCATTAAGTTTCATTTCACCGCCTCTCTACAGTTTGATTTCCTAGTTCTTCTGTGATCACTATTTGGTGCTCTAATAAAGAACGAAATCAGACGTTCAAATGAAGAAAACAAACATAAAAATTGGTCAACTTACAGACAGCTTCCATGGATAAAAGTCTGCCATTTCTGGGAGGTTGGCAGCAGTTTTTTTCTTCTTGTTGAAATGTTTGCATTTTTTTCTGCAAATATCAGGAAACAAACGTTGGGCAAATTTTAATTGAAAAAAAATAAATAAATAAATAAATAAAAGAACTGTGGGCCAAGTACAGATCCCTGGGGGACACCAACAGCAAAATGTTTTAAGGAGGATTTAAAATCAACAAGTATTACAATGTTTCTCATTGAGGTTTGTTTGTAGTTTGAAACCAAAGATTTATCAGAAAATTAAATATTTTTGAAAAAAATAAAAACATTCACACTGACCATTCAATGTAACCCTTCCATAGACTAGTTAAAAATCCAGGGATGGACATTTTGCTAACAATAAATTCCAAAAAATATTTGCCATTAATTTTGAATTTCAAAAAATGTTCGAGTATTAGCATTCAACAAACAAATGGGACTCAAATTTAACATAAATAAAGTGAAATAAGCAGCTTACCGTTTGTAAATTTCTGGAACAGAGTAGTTTATGCAGTCTGTAAGACATGTACAACTGGCGCAGAGATGACTACTTCGAAAAAATAAAAAGTACTCCAGCCTCAAAATTTGTTCTGTTGCTTCTGTCAGCTTCCGCTTATCCGGGGCCTGGTCACGGCGGCAACAGCGTCAGATGGGAAGCCCAAGCTTCTGTCACCCCAGTTGCATTCTCCAGCTCACCCAGAAGGATCCCGAGTTGTTCCTCGGCCAGGTGTGGGACTTACAGTAGTCTCTCCAGCGGGTCCAGGGTCTGCCTCTTGGTCTCATCCCGGTGGGACGTGCCTGAAACACCTCGCCAGCGAGGTGCTCGGGAGGCAGCCTGATCAGGATGCATCTGCCCTTTGTCAGCACTCAGAATCAATCTTCTGACTTCATGGACTCCTGACTTCTGAAGGTCTGGCTTCTCTCGACCTGGAGGTGGAGCGGCTAGACACCAAGCTTCTCCTACATGGCAGAACTCCTCACCCGATCTCTGAGTGAGAGCCCAGCTACCCTGCGGAAGAAGCTTGTTTCGACCGCTTGTATCCGCAAAATTTGTGTCAATGTTTGTCAAAAAGTAATTTTTACAAAGGAGCTTTTATTGCAAAGTATGCTCATTATGCTATTCACAAAACCATAAAAATGACCAAATTACAATTATATCACCTCCAAATGTAAACAGGTTTGTGTGCAAAATCAACACAATGATTAAAAAAAAGTAATAAATGCAAAGATTTTTATGTTTTAAAAGAATAACTTCAACACAATGTAAACAATGGACAAATTATAGTGCATATTTACTTTAAATGACGTGAAAGAATTTTTTGTGTAAATTGTTAAAAACAAAAAGAGTAGGCTTAGAATATTAGTTAAAATGTAAGAAATATATTTTTATGTAATAAAATAAATGATCAATGTGCATTATTGGATTCAGAAAAAAAAAAAATGTTAAAAGAACAAAGGGTTAATTGAAAATAGATCATTTGGACTAAATATGGGCTTAACACAGATTGAAGAACATAGATTGAACACATTATTTATAATTGTGCTGTTGTTTTAACAAGAGGTTTGACTTATTTGTGCACCAATGAGAATCCATTCAGAGTAGTTGTTCTTTGACGCGGTTGAAGTCAGTTTTTATATTTCAATGCGGTCTGAAGGCAAAAAATGTGCGATGCATTCAAAATATTTTGCAGCAGAGACGATTAAAATCTACAGTACAAATGGTTCCTTTATTTACACTCAATCATGACAAGAGTTTCCTAATTTTTTTAGGCCTTCTGCTTTAGAAAGAAGTGCAAAAACAAGACAGGCAGTTGAAGCCAGTGGAAAGATGAACGTGCTAGTTTTAGTAGTCTTGGCCCATGTATCCCAACATGTGTTAACATCAAAACAGTATTTTACATCCCCTCTTCTGCATCAAGGAAAATGCACAAGCAAATGCAGATCTTGTGGTGTTTTTGTTAGAACTACACCTTTATTAGAGATGACGTTAGCAGGGCGATATGCAGTTGAAGGACTCAGATGTTACGTATGATAGTCCGAAAGTTCACAATCTCAAAACGTATTTGCTCAAAATGTTACTTTTGAAATGAATTGGAGGTGAAACCTTGTAGCACAGTGGTTTAATATAGTCAGTGGTTGTTTATATTTTGTCTATTGATTCTGAACATAGGTAAAAATATGTGTGCAGGATATAAATATTGAATGAAAATGCAGTTTAAAAAAGATACATTTTTGTATATGTAGATTATGTGGTTTCTGAAGACATTGTAATAACCATCAATTTGAGCTATTGGTGGTTCACACATTAGACATGAGAACTAATCTAAAAAAACATCGTATTAGAAGAAATTATACTTTCATATCGCACATGAAAGAATTTAAGAAAGAAGGAATCAAGCCCCCCCCTGATCAGAGTTTTGTGTTTTGGAGAGGAAATTATTAATAATAAGAATCAGATGTTTGGGGAGTCATCACTGAATCTAAAGGCGGTGACTCTGACTCTTCGTCGGATACGCTCTCAAGAACTAATGCATTTTTACTTCTTTGTTGTTCCCTTTCTTCTTGTTCACTTTCTTGTTCGCTTTCTTCTTGTTCTGCTTCTTGTTCTGCTTCTTGTTCATCTTCTTTATGGTAACTTTCTTGTTGGTAATTTAGCTTCTCACTTTCTGGTACCTCAAATTCTTGCAGATCTCCATCTTCGTCACCTCCTTGTTGGTCTTTTGCGAAGTTCACAAATACCTGAAATTTGAATGACAAGTAAGATATATAAACCACTGGAATAAAAATAAACACATTCAATATTGAATATTTCTTTCTTCATTCTCTCCTTTCCTTTAAACTAAAAAAGAAATTGTGATGGGAACAATAGGGTGCATATGAATGAGTTGCCAAACGGAGGCTTAGACGCGCTCACACTGCGAATACCGGTTTGACATGTTTGACCAGCGGCGGAAGCGAATAAAACAATCATTCTTCTCTCTGTGATGCCCATTTAATGTCAGAAGAAATCAAATCTATGGCTTTCATCAAAAGCAGTGTGTGTTTCATTGTGCTGTAAACATAAGCGTGGAGCGGGATTTGCTTTCTACTAGCCTAGTGGTAAAACTACACAAAAACTTTCATTATGCAGAGAGAAAAAATTAAAAGAGCTTTGCATTTTCATTAAATGGGTTTCATTGGCTGCGTAAATGCAAAAAGATCATGAGATTTATTGCACTGCATTTACAAGTCTCATGGTTTTGGTGAGACTGGCCATGCTGTTGGTCTAGAAACAGTAGCACTGAGAAAAAGACAGGAAACAAAAATGGAGGTAGCAGAGATGAAGATGCTGAGGATCTCTCTGGGAGTGACCAGGATGGACAGGATCAGAGGAACAGCGCATGTCAGAGGTTTTGGAGATAAAGTCAGAGAGGCCAGACTGAGATGGTTTAGACATGTGCAGAGGAGAGAGTGAGTACATCAGAAGAAGGATGCTGGGTTTGGAACCACCAGGAAAAAGGCCTAGAGGAAGACCAAAGAGGAGGTTCATGGATACAGTGAAGGAAGACATGAAGATAGTTGGCGTGACCGAAGAGGATACAGCAGATAGGGTTACTTGGAAGAAACTGACTTCCTGTGGTGACCCCTGAAGGGAAATGCCGAAAGAAGAAGAAGTCTAGGGCTTTCTTTTCATTAAATACTTTTCAATAACTTCAAATCTGCTAAACTGACTAGTAAATAAATGAAGGAGAACATGCATGAAAAGACGTAAGATAATTACAAATAATAAATCTATGAATAAAAAAATTAACGTTTACTGTCTAACTTTCTCAAGTTTAAGTAATAATTTCTCTTTCCAAACAATACGGTGGCATTCATCTTGAATAGAAATGTGGTTTCTAGCACACGTTTCTGACCAAAGGAAATCTCTTTGTCAGGACAAATACAAAATTCTATTAAAAATTTAATCTAATAAAAGTACGATAGACACGTTTTTCTAATGCACGGTTGCAGTGGTTAGCATGGTGGCCTCACTGCAAGAAGATTGAGGTTCAAGTACCGGAGTGGGGGGTGAGGCTTGAAACACTGGTCTTTCTGTGTTGAGTTTGCATGTTCTCCTTGTGTATGTGTGCATTTTCTCCAGGTACCCTGGTTTCCTCACACCCTCCAAAACCATGCATGTTAGGTTGATTGGCTGCTATAAAATTACCCCAAGGAATAAGTGTTTGTGTGGTTGGTTGTATGTGTGTGTGGCCCTGCAACAGACTGGTGACCTGTTTGGGGTGTATCCTGCCTCTTGCGTGAAATCAGTCAGGATAGGCTCCGGCACCCCTGTTACCCTTTAGGCATAAGAGGCTCAGAAAACAAAATGAAAACAATTTTTTTTTTTCAAATAAAATATATTTTTTTAAACTGTAATTGCATGTTTATGCAAATGCGAAGATTAAAAATACAAACCAATAAATCAACATGCGTTTACAGACTGATCACTTTTTGGCATGGAGTCACTTTACACCAGACCACTTAACCACCAGAGATGAACCAGAAAATAACTCCCTGCCAAAAAGTGATCTGCAAACAAAAACATTTCTTTGTCTTTATTGGCTGGTTCATAAGCTGTTTTTTAAATTAAACCAACATCACACAAGATTTTAATGGTTCATTTAGAGATTCTTATTTTTCAACTTCTGTTGCTTTATGTCGCAAAATAAGGATGTGACAGAGTAGGAATCTGAATAAAATATAGATATGTTTTTGAAATTACGCTCGTTTTCAGCCGCCATATGTATAAAAAATACACCTTGCGTACGCCTAAAGAGGACAGGTACATCCTCTTCATAAATTCCACACACATTCTGGCATATTTTCTTGGAAGCCTGAAATTTACACCATGTTGTGAACTACTTTGATACATGAGGATAAATGTGAGCTACAAACAGAAAAAAAAGCCTTCTACTAAACCCGAAAAGCAAAATTATGCAAATGAAACTTTTTCACAAGATCAAACAGAAAATGTGCATTTTTATATGATCTTTCTAAATATTTATTTTAAATGCATTTGAAAGAATAAAACCAAACAGTCACATGATGACTTAATAAGTAACTTTTACATCATCAGCGTGTAAATATGTAAAACATTCAAAGAAATTTTTCTTATTTTCCAACTTTCATCCCTTTATGCTGTAAAAAAAAAAAAAAAAAAAAAAAAATTAAGAAAAAAAGAAAAATTTAGATGTTTCATTTCGTCTTCTGAGCCGCTTATCCCTTACGGGATTGTGGGATACTGAAGACTATCTGGGCTAATTTAAGGTGAGAGGTGAGGCACCCAAAACAGGTCGCCAGTTTGTTGCAGGGCCACGCACGCACGCATGCACGCACGCATGCACACACACACACACACACACACACACACACACACACACACACACACACACACACACACACAATACCATCCACACATGCAATTTTGTTGCAGCCAATTAACCTAACATGCATCTTTTTGGAGGATGAGAGGAGTACCTGGAGAAAACTCATGCATGCATGGGGAGAACATGCAAACTCCACACAGAAAGAACAGTGTTTCAAGTCTCATACCATCTGGGACTCCATCCCCAACCTTCTTGCTGTGAAGTCACTATGCTAACTGAATTTAATATGTAATATAATATAGAATAATATTTATATGTAATATGTAATATAATTATGTTTGTTTTTTGCTGCAGCATTTACTGTAGCAAGATCCTGCTTTACGTACCCCCTAAAAGGAATAGGTATACCCTTCTTCATAAATACCATGTGCCCTCTTGAGTATTTTTTATGTATGCCTAAAATTTACTGCACTTTGTCTGCAACCAGGATATATGTGACAAGAGTCAGTAAAACTGTAAAACGGCATGGCCCTTAGAAAACAGAGCTTTCCTGGGAAGTTTGTCAAAGTTGGTACCACTAGGGTTTTGGAAAACAGTCTTGTGACTGTGAAGCAGGATAGCACGAAGCTCAAGGCTAAAGTATGGTTGTGTGTGATGTCATACCATCAGCAGTGTGTATCAAGGTCAGCGCTGTCAAGGCATCTTGTCAGGGGAGGATGAGTAAGTAGATAAGAATGACAGTAACAACAAATACACTCCCCACCCATCTCTCTTGGCCTCTGCCACTGGCTGATGCTAGCTTGATATGCGAAGACACGTGCTGCATTTCCTATTCCCGACCAAGGCTGCAGAGGATTGCAGCTGAATTTCTAAGTGCTGTTCGTGGCAAAGTTTCAGCGAGTTAGAAAGTGCCTGAGTGGTGTAGTATTTATGACTGAGAGAAGCCAGGCAAACTCATCTCTTGCTCTGATTATTTCCTAATGTTCACTTTTGGAATTAGCAAACCATTCATTCATGGAGTGAATGTCATGCACCAGTGCTACTGAGTGGCATTTTCTTAATAACAGATGGATACAGGCATTAATTACATTACAGAGGGTGCATTTGGGTGTTTATTTGCTGCCCGTTGAGGCAGAACACACCAATCACCCAATTAACCTCTGTAATGTATCAAAAGAGTCCTTCTACCAAGTTCAAAGTACTTAAAAAAAATTACAGTACAGAAAATAAATATTCAAGCTGCCAAAATTGGTCTTTTATTATTTTATTTTGCATTGATTAGTTACCAGTATGGAAAAAAAATAAAATTATTAAATATCTAATACGTTTCCAACCACAATAATAATTGGGTGTAGTAACAATGCAACATTGTGATTGATCTTTTGTTTTTTTGGAATTTAGGTACTTTTTACAAAATAAACCAGTCTAGCAAACATAGCTAAATTTTTAAAAGATTTACACGTTTGCGTATCACTATTGACACTCGTGATTATTGTAGAATACATTTGTTGTCATATAATTTTTTTCACGAATATTTAAAAAAATGTTGAAAACTAAAATGCCTGTTTCGCAAAAATGAATGCAATGCCAAAGCCACGCATTTTGTTATTTGCGACTTCTTATGTTAAAACGGGCTTTGAGTGTTTTCAGGGGCGGATCAGGGGGGAGCGGGCACGACACTCCTCTTTTGGTCCACAAAAAAAGTGTTCTTACTACTTTAATTATTATAAACTTTGGGCAAATATTCACCAAAATGCAGGAAAATGACTTATTTTTCAAAATTTTCTGGGGAGATTGCCCCCATACCTGCCTCATACTGGTAAGCACCACAGGTGCTCGTTTTGTCTATGACCTCACGTCCCCCCTTTAGAAAACCCTGGGTTCACCCCTGGTTTTCTACTTTGTGAATGATGAAACGCTAACGTTAACATTATTAGAACCACAATATTGGTTCTAAATGTAACCTTTACAGGTGAATAAAATTTACAAAAGTTTGATTTGAAAAATTCATTCAATATTGGATTTGAACAAATTTTCAGGATTTTTTTTTTGTTTTTGCAAGGTTTACTTGAAATGTGTAAAATAGTTGTGTTAATACATTCCTCTTTGTGAAGCCCATAGAGACAGAAATTCTGTGATTTTGGGCCATACAAATAAAATTGAGTTGAAAAATTTGAATTGACTTTGAGGCATCAAACACAATCGACACAAAAATTTTGAGATATTCTGAAAGGACTGATGAGAGAACTTCTTTGTCATGTTAAATAAACAGAATTTCCTTTGCAATTCTTTAACATTTTTATAGTTCCTTTTTATAAGATTATAAATAGTATTATTTTGTTCTGTTCCACCATGTTTTGCTAATCCGGGGCCGGGTCGTGGGAGAAACAGCCTCAGACAGAAAGCCCAGGCTTCTCTCTCCCCAGATGCATTCTCCAGCTCACCCGGAAGGATCCTGAGGTGTTCCCTGTCCAGCTGAGAGACATACTTTCTCTAGCGGGTCCAGGATCTGCCTCTTGGTCTCCTCCTGGTGGGACGTGCGTGAAACACCTCCCGAAGCTCTCAGGAGGCATCTTGACTAGATGCCCGAATGACCCTTGGCTTCTCTCGACCTGGAAGAGGAGCGGGTCCACACAGAGCTCCTTACAAATGGCAGAAGTCCACACCCGATCTCTGAGTGAGAGGCCATCCTCCCTGTGGAGGAAGCTCGTTTTGGCCGCTTGTATCTGCAATCTCGTTCTTTCGATCACCACCTACAGCTGGTGACCAAAGGTGAGTATGATCATAGCCGGCAGTCGAAATGTTATTCAGTATCAGAATATACTTTAATGATCCCACACATGGGAAATTTGTGTGTCACAGCAACAACTTCCTATCTGCTAAGTGAGTCATTGTAGAAAGTTGTTGCTGTGACACACAAATTCCCATGTTATTATAAAAATATTAAAAGTCTGGTCACATCTTTGGATGTAACAAAAGTTGCTTGTAATATTTTCTTTTTGTTGCAAAATCAACAAAAATTGACTCCAAAATTATATCTACTCAGCCACAAATTACACATAATTCATAGTCAATCTATTTCCCAATAATTTTAGTTTTCCACTTCAATCCTGTTGCTCAGAACAAAACGGTTCAGCGTTATTTTTATGCAAATTAACAGGAGATCATAATAGATGATCTTTGTGAATGATTAAGATGACAGATTTAACACATTCATCTCACTCATACCTGCATGTTCATCATCAGAGCAACGCAATTTGTCAAAGTTGAATTAAACTTGCAGTGATTAGATCTGGATCATACAGAGTTTGCAAGGATTGGATGGATTTGTGTTAAAAGCTACTATAGTTACATTAAAAAATCAATAAGTCAATATAACACGTCCTCTTGCGTGTTCTGAGCATGTGTGGGCATTCTCAGTTTTAATAATGAATCTCTGATCAAATACAAACTCAATCTAGTTTCACTTGTATGTTTGATGAGGTCAAGGTTGACATGAATAACGGGTAAGGACAAAAACATCCAGTGTGGGAACAGAAATGAATTAAGAGATCCATTTTTAGTCATTTGTCCTCTTTTAAAATGAATAAAAACACTAAACTAAAAAAAAGACTCAAAGTACGCTGAAAGAAAGATAAAATAAAAGTCTTTTCTGTACCAGCTTGGTGATCAGCACCCAACCTTTTGCACCCCGGGGTGTTTGGATCAATATTAATTGCAGTGCAAGTCAGGTGTTATAGTACAGGTCAAGGCTCCTCTCTATAAATCACCCAATGAAAGGTGACTGTCTGGATCTCCACAGTTATCTCGCCCTCCTGCTCTGTGTTTTTAATACTGTGACCTCCCAGTCTAACTATGATTTATTTACTGCTCCTGATCTGGTTAATATTGACCTGGACAGAATTTTGAGGCGAGCTGATACTGAAGTTAAAATAATAATAATAAAAAACCTCACAAGTTTAGAAGTCATTTATGTCTAATTCCCCGTTTTTCCAGCTAATTCAAATCTGCACTCTATTAGAATTCCTTCAGGGGTCTTTAAAGTCTGAATGTCACCATTAGAATAAAAACATTAAGCTTTTTATATCTTTCTACTCTTTTAATTGAGGTTTAAATTCTTTCTAAAAGGCCAAAGTAAGATCATAAAAAGGGATTATTATAAAGTTATAAGATATTCACAAAGGATTCCTGTTAAAATATTAAGAGTGAGATCTTTAATATATCTGTTTTTTACTTTATGGATTATAATCATAAAAAAATCTGTTAAAATTAAATATGACTCCATCTTTGTGTGTTTTTCATTTGATATTTTCCGCCCAAGCACAGTTAGAGGAAATATGACCTCTCTAGGTCTACGAGAGGTCACTTTCACCTCCTGCTTGGTCATCTGCTGCTGAGCTAATAAAGGGCTTGGAATATCAGACACACCTGTATTCACTACCTAGTGTCTGGTTGTAGCAGGTCTCAAGGTCCGGGAGGGAAAAAACACGCACAAGGTGAAAATAGTGAACAATATGTGTGACTACGTAGGAAAAATGAGTTTGCGAGAAATTTTCCAAAATGTTATTCTAGATCAAAAACCAACACTTGAAGTCATCAGTTCCATCTTTACCATAGTAAAATAAATAAAAAATAAAAATAAAAAATCCAATAGTTTGTCTAACCATCAAAATTTGTAAAAATGTGTGATGTACGACAAACTTTTTTTTGAGGACTTTTCCCAATTAGAACACAGAAATTAAGTTTTTGGGGAGTTTTTTGGTAAAATTCATTTTTTTCCTTTTTCTTTTTTTTTTTGGGTGGTCGGATATTTGACTACTTTGCTGAGCTCTGCTGTCCAGGAGGAGCTCGGAGTACAGTCATTGCTCTTCTGGGTCGAGAGAAGCCAGATGGGGTGGTTCGGGCATCTGGTTAGGATGCCTCCCGAATGCATTACTGGTGAGGGTGCTTCGGGCACGTCTCACTGGGAAGAGATCCAGAGGCAGACCCCGATACCCGCTGGAGAGAATATGCCTCACAACTAGAAGGGGAACACCTTGGGATCCTCCTGGGTGAGTTGGAGGAGCTGGGTTTTCATCTGAAGCTCTTGGCCCGCGACCCATCTTGGACGAGTGAAAGACAATGGAACAGAAATTTTTGTAGTTTTTGTGTTTTAATAAATGAACCGTAGCAACTCTTAGTGAGTAGTGCTCATGTACTTTTTTTCTTTATGGTTTGCGTCTCTAATCTGTGCACGTCCACCGCCATACAATTGTTTGTTTACTCCAACCTCCGCTCAGATCAAATTGGACTCGTCACTTAGTATGTTGAACTCACCGATGGTGAGCAATAAATATTCTGCATTTTTCAAACAGCAAACATGAACTTCTCAAGTAAAGGTTGGCTACCACATAGTAGACTGATAAGTTATGCATATGCTAGAAAGCGCATGCTGAAGAGAAATAGTCACATGCCGCAGAAACAAGGAAGTTGACAGAAAAGTACCCTTGTTACAAGTAAAACAGGTAGTCTGTCGTTTGTTCTCCGGTCAGCACAGCTTTTAATAACTTTTCAACATGGGCAAAAATGAGGAAATATATCTCTCTGGCAGTGACCAGGATAGATAGGATTAGAAATGAGTATATCAAAGGAACAGCACACATTACAGGTTTTGGAGATAAAGTCAGAGAGGCCAGACTGAGATGGTTTGGACATGTGCAGAGAAGAGCAAGAGAGTACATCGGTAGAAGGATGCTGGGTTTGGAACCACCAGGAAAGAGGTCTAGAGGAAGACCAAAGAGGAAGTTTGTGCAAACAGTGAAAGAAGACATAAAGATAGTTGGTGTGACCGAAGAAGATGCAGCAGATAGGGTTAGATGGAAGAAACTGACTTGCTGTGGTGACCCCTGAAGATAAATGCCGAAAGAAGAAGAAATTGAATTCTTCACACATCAAATACTGAATAAATTGTAAATCATATGATGTTGTGTCAAACAGAAAGAGCAAAAAGAAGAAGGTTTGAATATAATTTGCAAACATTACAGTAGAGATCGATTATTTTTTATGATGTACTGTCAAAAACTTCTCCCATGGCAACAGTTTATCATGTTGGGGTAAAAAAATAGTTAAAAAAAGTCATCACTTTTATTGTTATTTTACTAAACAGCAGACATTATTGTGGTCAGTTTTTCTATATCACCCATGGATATACACTTCTAATTAAAACATTTCAGAAGTAAAAACTTCCATTCTTACCTGGTCTAAGGTGGTCTGTGTCACTGAGAAGTCCTCCACACCCAGAGCCTCTTGGTTGGTGTTGAGGGTTTTGAAGATCTTAACTAAAGATCCTTCTGAAGGTGGTAACTGGTACTGCAGGGTGTTGTAATACCTTTCCTTCAGAATGATGTCTGGGAAAGCCTCCTTGATGAACTCATGCACTGCCCTCAGATCAGGAGGAAAACTGCTGACCTTTAACAACACCGTGTAGCCTTCACTGAATCTGGAAGTAAAACCACCACATTACCAGCGAGTTGCAAACAAGCATTGATAAACAAAACTTCCAGGGTGTCATCTTAATAATAATCTTTTTTTTTTTTCTCTGGTCACTGTTAAATGTCATGGAGACGTTTGTTTTTGGTGACAAAATTAAGCTGAAAGTTTGGGAAATGAAATTATTTATAACATAATTCTTTTCAGAAATCCCACATGATGCTTGAAGCAAAACCAGCCAGATATTTAAGATTCCGTTCTAGCTTCTGGACTGCTTATCCGTAACAGGGTCCAAGGAGTGCCAAAGCCTATGCTGGCAGATTTCAGGCAAAAGGTGGGGTACACCTTGAACAGGTCACCGGTCTGTTGCGGGGTCACACAAAACAGACCGGTTTCTTTGGGGCAATTTTGTAGTAGCCAATTAACCAAACATGCATGTTTTTGGAGGGTGGGAGGAAACCAAAGTACCCAAAGAAAACCCACACAGCTCTTTCTACACGGAAAGAACATACAAACTCAACACAGAAAAGCCATTGTTTCGAACTCCGACCTTCTTGCTGTGAGGCCAATCTGGTAAGCACTGTGCAGTCCGGAATATTAAGATTTTAATCCAATTTTTATGTACCAACGTTTTGTTTTTGTTTTTTTTTCCAAAACAAGACAGGTCTTAAATGATTAAGGAATCACCTTAATAATCTGTTTTAATGATGACTTCGTCTAGACGTCATGGAAACGTTACAGTCGCAAACTAATGGCAAAGGATTCAATGTAATTGTTAACCTGTTTGAAATTTTGTCCAAAGCTGTACTAAAGGTAAATTTTTACAACCTGAGCATAATTCTTTCTAGAATTTTTTTTGACCAAAATGAAAATAAATCATAGCTAAGCTCCAAATCTAATTAGTATTCTGCATCTTTGAATATGTCTGTTGAGCACAAAATAAAACCCTGTGCCTTGTTATTCTGTCGTTAGCACTCTTATGACCCGTTGTTTTCTGCCTAATTAATTCCCTAATGTTGGATTTACTCTCAGAAATGTCCATTGTGCCTGGTACTGAGCAACATGCAATGAGAGTTAGAGGCTCCCTTAGTGGCAATTAGAGATATGGTGAATAAACTGCAGGCGCACACCATTCCCAAGGCAGTGAGAGAGGAAGTGGTGTATTGCTACAACAAAGAAATGAATGAACCTCGTGGGCCCCTGAGTGTAAGAACCACAGTACAGTGTAAGGAACACTTCTATTGACAATAAGATTTTTTTTTTCTAATATCTTAGGATAATTTTACAGATAATTTTCAAAATTTTGGTCCGTTTAAAAATTAAAACTCCCCCATTTTTATGCTCTGATGACTAGATTGTTGACTGAAACATGTTACAATTTTTTTCAACTCACAATTGCAAAAAATAAAGACAACTAGAGATTCCTGTTGTTTCGTTTTGTCTTCTGAACCTCTTATTCAGAGGGGAGGGGTATTGCCAAATCTTAACCAGGCTCATTTCTGGCAAGAGGCAAGATACACCCCGAACAGGTCACCAGTCTGTTGCAGAGCCACTCATTCCTTGGGGCAATTTTTTTTTTTTCTTCTTTTACATACTTCATTCATCTCTCAATGGGGAAATTTTTGTGCTGCATTACACCGCTGCAGGCTGCAAGGATGGCACTATTGGTGGGAGGAACAGGAGTTTAGGTGTCTTCCCCAAGGACACCTGGACATGAGGTAAGCAGGATTCGACCCAGTGAACTTCTGGGCCAAGAGTGAACATTCTACCACTGAGCTATTGCCTCCTCACTAGTGGCCAATCAATCTAACATGCGTGCTTTTGGACGGTGGCGGGAAACTAAAGTACCTGGAGAAAACTCACACACAAATGGGGAGAACATGCAAACTCCACTCAGAAGTTGAGTTTTGATGTACTTTTAGACAAGAGCTGAAACATTGCTAATTTTTTATTTTATTTTCCTAAATTTTCACAAAAACATGATTATCCTGGGCTACTGCTGCCTGCCAGTGTGCTGCCAAAGAGATAGCCACTCCACACAAAATCTTAATGATATTTCGTCATTAAGAAAACTAGTGACAAGAAAGCACCAAAGTCCAAATGCTCTAAAATTTTATTTTGATATATTTTTGTGTGAAGCAGCACATTTGCATTTCTTGACAGAAAACCAAACAATAAACCACAATAAGTGTCATTGCTAACTTTAATTTCTTTTGCCCTGCGAGATTATCATAAAATAAAAACTAATGATGTTTCACGTGGACATCAAACATACTGTATGTAACCTAGGATTTTAATGACTGAAAAATAGTCAAAGTAATTGCAAATTAGATGCAAAGTAAAAATATTTTGGGTGAATTTCTTTTTTTCAGTGTCTTTATTTCAACGTAAATTGTCAATCTTAAAAAGTTCTTACAACTTTTAATAGAGCAATAAATATCTTCAGCTATCCACACTGCAGCCTAAATTTAAACCAAATTCTTCTTTAAAACTCTTGTTTTTGTAAAACGATGCTGCACTAATTAAACACCCCAGTAACACAACGTCATACCAGCCAAGAAAAATCCAGCGTTTTCCTCCTCCAATCGTGGCTGTTGCCATAATCGCCTTATGTTTGTGATGACTGCTAGCTAAAGAGATTTTCTTTGTCCAAACATTGCCAAAGCTCAACCGAGATGCAAAAATATTTGAGCGAAAACTCCAATCAAGCAAGAGAGCACTGAGGCAAAATTGTTTGGTGGGTTTAAGGTTGGAAATGCAAGGCTGCTTCTTGGTGACGAGAAAAAAACAGGTCTTGTCAGTTATACTCCCTTCATTCCATCTCACAGCCAAACTTTCATTTTCTGTTTAGTGCAACATCACAAAAACCTCAGGCAGTTCTTTCTAAAGGAGTCCTATCACAGCTTTATCTATTGTACTCATATTTTACACAATAAAACATTGTCTACATTCGGTCTTATTGTGATCACATAAAATCCACGAGATAAGTCAAGGTTGACAGTATACTGATCCAAACGCTTCGCTAGGTTTATTGTAATTTTAGTTGAAACCATAAATTAGGTTTATAAATGGCTGTTGTGCAAAAAAAAAAAAAAAAATCCCCCCCAACAAGATCTGTGAAAGTTGCAGGTAAATTCTACCTGAAAACAAAAAGTAATTGGATGCTATTGGTAGTCGTGACCACACATGATGTCTTGAGTAATCCTTTAAAAAAAAAAAAATTATCTCACAGAAATGATACAGCTGCTCAACGCAGCACGTCTGAGCCAGTCTAATTTCTTTGGCGGACTTCTCTCTTCTTCATTTTCATTATTCTACCTCAATCGTCAGCTTCACTCTGGTCCACTGGAAAGTCATTCTTCCATGTAATTTAAAACAAACAGCCAGGGAGAGATAAGGACATGACAGGCGGAACATAATTCGACTGCCTTCCTTCATCAGAGTAGGCTTCAAAAAAGGTCACCCTGACCGTAGACAGACTCTGTGTGTGTACATAAGGAGGAAGGCGAATGCGGGTGAAAGCTTGCGGTACGTTTTAGGGGGTTTGATTCTAAAGAAACTTCCTGCAGAGTGTGTATGAGAGCTCTTGATAGGGGCTCCATAACCAACTCTAGACGGTTAGGTGAATGGGTGGATGGATAAAGAGCAATTATCCAATCAGTCGAGGGTTGTTTTAGAATGCAAGAGGGCATTTATCACAATCAAAATACTTTATTTATGCCTGAGGGACAATTAGGTTTGCAGACATGGGTCGCTTCAAAAGGCAAGAGATACTCATCACATCTAGATTCATAGACGAAGGATAAAATACAGTTGTTGTAAAGTTATTGTACAGTCACAGTTTAAATGAGCACTTAACTTGGATCAGTGGATAAACTCAGGAGGAGGAATTACCGTTTATTCCAGCCTCTACTTGTTAAGAACGAGCCCATATAGCCGAGGGTCACACCGCCAGGGTTCGCACCGTCGGCTGCCGCCTGTGTTCTCTTTTACCAGACCCCTATTGCTCTTCTGCAGGTGCTGAGCCCACTGGAAGGGAGGCTTATCTTGCTTATTTGGGATGAACCGAGAGGTGCCCGATAGGCAAGAGTGCAGCCAACATGCACCAGCTTTTGTGCCCCATCTCAGGGCCTGGTGACCAGTGTCTGGGTAAGGGAAAGTCAGCCACGGTTGTTCTACTCATTGGGGGTTTTTTGAGCAGTGCTTTTTCCAGCGCCTCATCTAGGACCTGTTTGCCTTTGATTACTCTACCAGGGGCATTAAGCCCCCAACAATATAGCTCCTAGGATCATTGGGGTACATATAACGTAAGGTGGCGACCATAGGAGGGGAGAAGTCTCAAGGAGGGGGCCTGCAGATGACTTATTATAGTTAAAATATGACTCAGATTGTTTAAAATTCAGCTTTATAAAAATCCCATGCAGGGTATGACTTTAGCTTTTCTAGTCATGTTTACACTGAATCACAAAAAAAAACCTGACTTAAGGTATACATATAGATGCTAAAATGCTGTTCTTATAGTGTGTGTTTTAATTTAAGACACAATAAAACATTTTAAACAAACTTTTTCAATAATGAAGCTCTCCATAAGCGATCAAAGTTGAGCATTATTTTAAATAACAAATGTGGCTAAAAATGATAACTAAACACGGAGTACCATCTGTATGTGTCTTTCTTCTGTCATAGCTACACCTACGTGGCTAATATATAGTAAACTGCAAAGAAAATTAGTTTGTCATCCATCTCTGAGGGTGACAAGCACTTAAATGTGGTAAACTATTTCCTTAATGGCTCACCTGCAGAACGGAGGCACAGCGAGTAGGGAAGCATTTTATTGGACTTTCTAACGTCAACTGGAAATAGTTCCAAACTTTTAGATACCACTCCACTGCCTCCACAACACATTAGTTTAATGCATTAAAGTCACTCTACATCGTGCCGTTATACTACCGGGTGTTTTAAACATGAAGACTGCCAGCTCTATGGCTGTATTTAATCTATACTCCGAGGACAATATATGAACGGTATCAACTGGTAAAAGAACCCGGCGAGTGTCCTTCCTCGCTGACAAGATTATAGGGAAGCTTTGAAGCTGCTTTTATTGCTTCATCTACTTCCTCTCGGTTTAGTTGGCTGTCACAGCCACATCAGAGATGTATTTATAGCTTCTTAAACACATTTCTCTCACTTTTCTGCATTGACCATTCAAAAAAAATTGATGGACAATTAATTGAACGGTTCCGTTACTGATAGTGGTAGTAATTATGCAGTGAAAGAAAAAAAAATTCTTAAGTCAAAATGACAACATCTTCACGAGTGTCAACAGGCAACTCAGGTCTATTTAGGATCTGACAACCAGTGGTTGTTAAAGTAGAAGAACATTTTGAAAGTAGAATGACATCTTGATGATGAAGAGAGAAATTAAAGGGAGCAGCACTAACAAGGTTTAGGGTGGCGAATTTGGAGATTTTCCACTTGAAAACACAACTGAGTAAGATTGTGTCTGGAATTTTTTGAGGGAGAGTGGTAATGGGAGGAAGTATTACAGATCCTGCGTTTCAGCAATGGGGGGTCAAAGTGGAAGCGTTCCCCCCAATGGTGAGATTCTGCACTCCTTCAGGTGCTTTTGATGAAAACGCAACGCCGGGATGGGGGGTTCGGGAGAAAAAGCAGCACCCCCTGCTTTGCAGGTCAGCCACTCATGCAGTGCGACAATGGTGTGCACCACCTGCCTCTACTGCATTGCCACCCCCTCCTGCTGTCTGATGGAAGTCTTCCCGTCTATGGACAGGCAACAGCTTGTGTATTTGAGAAAAAAAATTACCTCTTTTCTTTTCTAACATAGAAAGTTGTATATAAAAGCTTCTTTCCAGGGGTGGGGGCAGTGTGTCTGCATGACAGCACAAACATGTGGTGGGATAGTGACGAGAAAAGAAAACAGGGAAGACATTCCTTAATTGCCTTTTCAGTCATTAACAGGGTCCCCACACCTCATGAAACATTAATTACACCGAAAGCTGCTGAGATAGGGGCGCTTAATTAGAAATTATTCACTGCGTGGTGAGAGCTGAGCGATAGTATTTTAGCTGTGTGCAAATTGCCCGTGTGAAATTTAAAATAAAGCATGCCAGCGATCTGGGTAGACGGCGTGGCTTATCTGGTTTCCTCTCGGTGGCCCCGTCTCTGTAGTGAGATTTCCTTGAAGTAGGACATGTGTTAACCTGCTGTCCTCATCCCGTGTTTGCTGCTCCAACCCCTTCCCATTTTACCCCCTTAAGCTCCCCTGGATCCTACCTACCCCATACATCCTGCGTGCTTCATAAATTATTTACCGCACCCTGCTCTTGCCCCTTCACTGGGGATGTAATTGACACAGAGAATCTGCCAATTACCCTAACATCTGGGAAGGACTGATTAGTACATCCCTCTGCCTCCTTTGCTCTTTCACATTTCAACTCGGCCTCTTTTTATAGCCCGGTCTACATTAAAGTCTATCTTTTATCTTGCCACGGCAATTTAAAAGCCGAGTTATTGATATGACATTAACATTCTCGATTGAAAATACCCTTGACTCTGTAACCCCCCCCTCGCTCCTCTCCTCATTCTGGACATTTCCCCTAATCCCCTTGCATGAGTTGAAAAATGGTCTGCTCCACCTCCTCATCCCAGGTGTATTGATCCTGGTCTTCGCAAAGCGATTGCAGCGACATTTTTCTGTCAGGAATGTCGCTCCAGCGAGTGTGTGTGTGTGGCACGTCCTTTCTGTCACACGTTCACACAAAGGAATGGTGATAATGTCAGCAGACTGTACCCAAGGAAATAGATTGTTCTCACAGTGCCGGCCTTGGGGAAATGTCACATGCATATCAGAGTGTGGAACAAAGTGCTAAGAGTTAACAGCAGGGAACGTCTAAGATGGAGATGTACCCAAACGCATTAGGGACGTGTACAAAGTCTATTAAGCTCGGGAATTAGATCAGCCATGCTGGAAACTGAATTTATAGGTGTAGAGACAAAAATGTGAGGGATGAATAATTTGGGATGAGTGTGAAGAAACAATGTTAATTTTTTTGGTGTAACATCAATGCAGGATAATACATGCATGATGTCTCATACACAAAACCAGTAGTTACACACACTAGAAGCAAAGCCAGGCATTTAAATAACAGCATTACACAAAAAAAAAATTCATTCTAAAAATTTTGCAACACTAACATACAGTAGCAACATCTCCTCCCCTATGGTCACCAGCTGTGGGTGGTGACTGAAAGAACCAGATCGCGAATACAACAGACTAAATTTTTTGTTTTTATTTTCGGATAGGCTTCGGCCCCTCTACGACCACATTAGGGACAACTTAAATTTCCTTTCGGGGATAAATAAAGTATTTTCAATTCAATTCAAAACAAGCAATCTCCGCAGCAATAGAGTGATGAGCTCGGAGTAGTGCCGTTGCTCTCCTGGGTCAAGAGAAGCCAGTTGTGGTGGTTTGGGCATCTGGTTTAGGATGCCTGACGGATGCTTCGCTGGTGAGATGTTTCAGGAACGTCCCACCGAGAAGAGACCCAGAGACAGACCCCGTGCCCGCTGGAGAGACTATGTCTCACAACTGGACAGGAAACACCTGGGGATTCTCCAGGGTGAGTTGGAGGATACAGCCGGGGGGAAAGACTATTAGACAGAGCCTTTTCCTGCTGGTTTCAGGGTACACCCTGTAGAGGTCGCTAGGCTATGTTTTTGATGTTTTAAAGTTTAATATTGGATCAGACCAACCATCAGAGCAACAAAACAAGCTTTTTGATTTGAGCTTTAATAATGTAAATAATGTAAGTGGTGTGTCTGTAGTAATTTGAAAGAATAGGGGGCCGGAGAGGGTAATTACTGTATGTTTGGCCTCATTTGGAGACAAAATCTTGATCCTGATTGGTTGCTTTTTGACAAGCTGTGAATCATGTGAAAATGCTTAAAAACTAATAGTTTGAATTACTTCGATGTCCTCTAAGCTTGGTGGAATTTTTCTTCAAGTACTAGATAATTCTCTGATCATTTATGTAGTTGGTTGCAGAATTAATTAATAGATTTTTTTGGTTGCAAAAAACTTCATATACAAAACTTTTCTGTGTAGAGTTTGCATGTTTTCTCTGTGTATGTGTGGGTTTTTTCGGGGTACTCCAGTTTCCTCCCACCCTCCAAAAACATGCATGAACAGATTGGCTGCTACAGAATTGCCACTAGGAATGAGTGGGTGTGTGGCCCCGCAACAGACTAGTGACCTGTTTGGGGTGTACCCCGCCTCTTACCTTAAATCAGCCGGAATAGGCTCCGGCACCTTCTGCGACTCATTAGGGATAAGTGGTTCAGAAGACGAAACAAAGCGTAACTACATAAACCAGGTCATAATTTTATTTGGACTTTTTTTTTTTATCTCATTTTAATATGCTGAAAAAATTTAATTTGAAAATATTTTGTATGAATCTTTGTTTTTGTCTTTTACGTACTAATAAATGAGGACACCTACCTGTTTTTCAGATGCTGGATGCTTCCCAGACACTTGAAGCGACCGTTCACCATGATTGCGATGCGGCTACACAACACTTCACATTCTTCCATACTAGCAAAAGAAGCACAAGTAAAATTTCAATGACAAACGATAATTTGTGATGCTTAATGAAGCTCTTCTCTAGAACGGACTGCATCGTATTTCAGAAATATTTAGGATACAGTTTCTACTCAGTGGAACATCATGTTATATTCCTCAGATATTTTATTTCCATAACGTTCTGAATTACGAACATTTAACATTTTACATTAAAAAGAAAATAAATTTGATAAATTAGAACAGGGAGAAAAATCTTTATTGCTTCCTTTTCTGCTTTAATTTGGAGTCATTTGTACTTTAGCTTCTGAACCATTTTATACTTTTCAGAGGATTTGTGCAATTAGGATTATGACACTGTAAAACCTGGTGAATTAGCCACATCGCAAACATAACCACCTGGCCATGCCATGGACAATTGGATGCAGCGCTGCAGCCCACGACGACAAATTATGCTCTTAGTTCTCCATGAAGGGAACACATGTAATGAGGAGAAAATATTCCAAAAGAAACAGATCATTCACAAACACTGCCAGGAGTACAAATGATTCAGTCTGGAAAGTGTTGGAATAAACGGGCAATTAAGCAAATTGTTTAATGTTCCATGTCATCTTTTTTTTCTTTTGTAGTTTTACAAAAAATAATAAAAAGTTACCCGATGAATTGTGCTGCACGGGAGAAGAAGAAAAAATAAACATAAGCTTGCTTCGGGAAGTGTTGGATAATGAAAAGGCTACTGCACTGATATTGACAGTTTTCTTTTCTCAAAAAAAGAAAGAAAAAGCTTCAGTCAGTCAATACAGCCTCACGCCTCATGAAAGCTTTATAGCAGCCAGCGGGTTCCTGACAACCAATATTAACCGCCACTCTGGAAACAATACCTCTCACCCGAGTGAATCTCCGATCAATTATAATTACAATATTTATGGCACATGGTCATGTATGGACAAATTGGTTCGATTAGAACCAAAATATTTTGACTGGGTGAATCCATAGAACAATAAAAGGTAACAAAAATAATTGAAAGATGATACAATGTTGTACCTGTGGGTTGTTAAAATGACAGAGCGGCCTTCTTTCACAAGGCCGGTGATGATATTCCAGAGGAAGCGCCTGTTTTTGGGGTCCACGCCGGTGGTTGGCTCATCCTGCAAAAGGTTACAAAATGAAACCCTAGCTTTTTATCCAGAAAAGATGTGAACAAAGACCTGTACTGCTGACAGATTTCTTTATGGCTGTTACTTTGGCCAAGCAAGTGACAGATCTGTGACTTTCCACCTGCTGATTTCTCAGATGGAGCAGGAGATTATCAAGAGCGTTGTAAAAATCTGGACCGAGAAATTTTGACGAGTGTTTGTACAAAACACTCTAGACTCTTGTGTCTAGACAGTTCACTAGACACAAAATTGAGCTGCAAATGGGTAAAACAATGGAAAATGTATCTTCCCATTGCCTTTTCAAGATGCAATGCTTTGGAAGATGAATGTTGGCCCAGTGTGAAAGAATCATCATCATTTATTGATACATTTTGAAGCCAAATCTAAAGCACATTTTGTTCAATGATAATAACAGAGAGCATTCCCAGTGTTAGCCGTACTCTGAAAGACACTTCCTAAAGGCCTCACAAGTTCCTCCGGGCTACAAGAAAACACTCAAATTTTCTCAGACAGTAACAATCTATTCTCCTGTTGAGTTAATGCGAAGGCTAACTTGAGTAAATGCGGTAATTTGGAAGCATGCCCACACCCTGCTACAGCTGGAGAAGATTATTCTATTGCTTGCATTTTATTATGAATAATTTTTTTTGGTTTATTTGAGTAATTACAAACACAAGCCAATAAAATGCTACAAATTAAATAGGATGATTTACTTAACATGGTACTTAAAAAGCTAATGCAGTTAAACACAAGCGGGTTACGTGGGCTCACGAGATGTTAGATGCTTTTAAATTTTGGCATATTCTAGAAATGTCAGGCTTTTTTGTAAAAGCTGTTGAAAACTATGCTTTCAGTTTGTCTTCAGCAAGACGTGACAAAAAAATTAAAATAGTAAAGCTATTAATTTGAATGTATGCTCAGATTTATTTTAGTCACCCATTCAGAGGGTTGAGGCTGCTTGTGTTAAAAAGGAACTTCTTTTTAAGTTACCATGTTCTATTTTAGATTCTTACCAATTAGCAGTTTGTTTTTGTAATTTGCGGTGCTTTCACTTCCTCACTTCAGATCGAACCTCTTGATAAAGTATGTCGATTAGTACTTATTGTAAAGTAAGCCAGCAAATAGTCTTCTGTTTATTACATGAAAGCTCAGAACTTTGCTTGATACTCTCTCTGTGTCTCTTTTATGGCTCTGCTTAGTGGTTATATTTGGCTTTTTGGCTGAGAAGTACTCAAGTAAGTTGGGTCAAACATCATTGACCTATTGACCATCTCTTACTTCTGAGAGTTGTATGTGTCTGTATCCAGCTAACCGATTTAGAGCGACACTAGACTTCTTCATCTAAAATTCAAACTTTGATGTGACAGTGGGAACATGGGACCACTACTAAAATAAAATCTCACTCAGTATTCAGCATGACTTTGAGTGATCAAAGCTCATCTCTGGAGGAATTGGGGCATGGCCACAGATTCATATTTAAGCTTTTTCTAAATGAAAGCGAGTAATGAAGAGAGTTCTAATCAACCCTGTAATTGCTTCATATTAGAAAAAGGGTCAATAAAACCCATCAAATAGTTTTTGGATGAATAAAAATTTAATCATACAATTGTGGACTTCAATAAAGGACATCTTACACAGAGATAGAGGAGCTCGGTCATCAGGAAGGAGCCTGGAGTAGAGCCGTTGCTCCTCCAGGGCGAGAGAAGCCAGATGCCGTGGTTTGGACATCTTGTAAGGATGCCTCCTGAATGCCTTGTTGGTTAGGCAAACCATGCACCCGCTGGAGAGACTGTGTCTCACAGATGGACAGGGAACACCTCGGGATCTTCCCAGTTGAGCTGGAGGATGCAGCCGAGGTGAAAGACGCCTGGGTTCCCCATCTGAGGCTAGTGTGCCCATGACCCGGCCCGCATAAGCAGAAGACAATGGAACGGAGTAGTGGGGAAGATTTTTACTTTTCTATATATATTTTTTTTTATTTAAAAAGTAAATGAGACTTCTTCTTTTGAGTGCTTTTTCCATTTTCAAATGTGTGTGTGTGTGTGTAAAGAAAATAATTCAATACAAATGTGGGAACCATATTTATACTAGTGAATAACATACTTTATATTTTAAAACTTCTATTGCTTTTATCCCAAAATCAACATTTATATAAATATTCAGCTTACCAAAAAAATAATAGCAGGAGCTCCAATGAGGGCGATTGCCGTGCAAAGTTTACGTTTGTTCCCGCCACTGTATTTTCCAGCAGATTTGCTGGCTAAACCGGTCAGACCCAGCTTCTCGATTGCCCAATCAGCCACCTTTGAAGAGAGAAGATAAAATGGACATCTGCTTTTGAGCATACTACAAAAGTAGGACAGTCAAACTCCTCATCTTGGATAGAACAACGCTTTAGTTTTGGTATCACTGTTAAATTCTAACCACTGAAGGAAATGGGTTGATCCAGTTATCAGGTGCAATAGAAAAGTGTAGGACTAATGCTTATAATGTAAAATCATAGACTTACACATCAACATCATGCTATCAAATACAACCCCTCTATACAAAGGTTTGTTTACCTTTGATATGTCTCTGGTGCAAGAACCGTATTTATTCATGTATAACCCGTAAAATTTTATACCAAACACATCATCGGCAAGAGCAGGTGTGCGTTATTCACGAGGACTGACATTTCACCTGTTCAACAATAGAGTGCGCACAAATTTGGCTGTGCGTTCATTGAGAATTGCTTGTGTACATCTGTGTCACGGGAACGTGCTATGTCCCCTTTTAAGACAAACTGTTCGGTGAATCCGACACTGAATCCGACTTTAAAGAATTTGTATTGTAAATTGTAATTGTACCGTAAATAAATTGATGATTAACAAGACATTGAACGGTTTTAAATTATAAATTTCATTAGGGATTTTTGTTCATACTTGCGAGTTGCCAAAAAAAAGTGGGAAACCCCCGCCCCATTTTCAGGCCAGAAACTTAGGGTGCACATTATACACGAGTGTGTGTTATATTTGAATAAATACGGTATGTCTGAAATTGTTTACTTGTTTTGTGCTAATGTTACGCTTAAGTTATTTATTGCGTATCATGGTGAATTTGCACTTTACAACAGACGACGGTGATTGTTGATGATCTAAAAGTAACTTTATTGGTAATCGATCACACTGACAATTAGATATTATATTACTACACAAAATGCAATGTAGAATCCACAGTTACCGCTTAGGAACCAGAGAGAAAAAAAACCAAAACATTCCAGCAGAGTAAATTGGAGATTCCTGCCATCAGAAAAAAGAATCAAAAGAAATTTGCATAAAAAACCAAGAAACATAAAACTAAGCTTTATGCAGATGATGTTTCACTTTTTTCTTCAAATCTCAATTGTCTCGTTTCCGGGCAATTGCTTTCATTATGAAGCTGTTGCCTTCCAATTAAACTTCAATAATGTCAAATTAAAACAACACATGGTCCAGCACAAAACTATCCTCTGTAAAATATATCACAATGGGTCATGCATTTTAGAGATGTGCGAACGTCATAGAATTGGATCCTTCTCCATTGCAGTAAGACATCACAGCTTTGGCACCAGGTCTAAGGCCCATGGTCACTGCCAGCCCATTCCTCTTTTGATGTTAGTGTTGGAGAAGTAGGGGGTGTGAGCAGAAGGACGTCTAGAGCAGGCCACACCACTGGGCATTGTGAATAATGTAGAGCCATAACCCACAGCTGCTGCTGTTCTTCAGCTGTCCCTTTTTAAATTATGCATGGCTTTTTCCCCATCGAGGTTGTGTCTTCAACATGCTTTTTAAATCGCACTACATGCATTCTAATAAACACATGCTTCACTGCTAAATGGTGGAGAAACAAAACGAGCTTATGCTACATGGTAAAAAAAAAAAAATTCAGAAACCAAACTAAACAAAAAGTAAGCGTAGCATGTAACGACTTTAACATCTTGCCACGGGTTGGATTGGCAGCAGTTTTACAGTAAAATGAAGATGAAGCAGTAGTTACCTCTGACACTTCCTTTTCAGGTACTCCTCTTAACCGGGCGTAAAACTTCAGATGTTCTCGTGCATTCAGCAGGTCATCAAGGGCATCAAACTGAGGACAATAACCCATCCTCTTGTGAACATGATCCAAATCTCTTGTGATGCTAGGAATAAAATAAACGTAAAACAAAATTGCAAAAATTATTTGAAAAACTGTCATTGGCTAAAAACATTGAACCCTTCAAGGCTAAATATGTTTTGTCCCTGAATAGATCGATGGTTTTGAGAAAGCTCCTAGCAACCAGTGAGAATGTGATGAAAGCTGTTTTTTCTCTTTATTTTCTTCAACAGATGTGTGTTTTTTAAGAGTGGCTGCAGCGTGCCAATTTACTTGTCGTCATAGAAGCCATGACGTTTCTCGCTGACATGCCCTAAATGCCCAGGGCAGGCGGTTAGCGATTGTAAAAGCATGAAAGAAAATCTTTTCAGCAAGCTGAATTGTTTCACACTCTCTACAACATCCCAGCAACATAACCTCAGTCCAAGAAAGATTTAATGAGCATTTTGTAAAAAAAAAAAAAAAAAAAAAAAAAAAAAAGCAAAAAAACTCAGGGATGAACACAGAAAAATCCCACATATTTGTGAAAGCAGTAAAAAAAAAAAAAAAAAAAAAAAAAAAATCTATAAAAATAATACAAAATTGTAACAATTTGAAGCTATTTGACAAAAATCAAGTCTGGGGAATTTGAGAGAATCAAAGTGAAAACTTCTGAGTAGAATTGAGAGAATGGTTACACGAGGTAGCAAAGAAGTGTGTACTACAGGTCTAAGAAGCTCTTCTCTAAAAGAGTAAGAAAGTGATGATCAAGAAAAACATTAATTTAAGAACTACCACTCATTTTATGGATGTCCAGAGACAAGAGCGAGCGTCTTGATTACTGTAGGCGAAACCAGGAAATTGACATGATTGTCAAAGTGTAAGCCAAACTATTTTGCTCACTATTTAAAAAGGGTACAAATATTTAACGTCCCACAGAGTTTAATTTATTCTCAGTCGTGCTTTTGAAAGCAGTTTTAAGCTATATTTCTCAAAGTTTTTAGTAAGATTTCCCAATTAAAATTTAACTTTAATTTTGAATTTTTACTCATTCTATGAATCCCTCACCAGGAAAATTTGTGTGCTGCAGTACTACACCGCAGCAGGCTGCCCACAACGGCGCCAATGGTGGGAGAAACGCGGGGTTAGATGTCTTCTCCAAGGACTCTAGACGTGCACTCAGTGGGATGCGAACCCACGAACTTCCGGTTGACTTTACCTTTATTTTATTTTTTTAATTATACTGTATTAATCCCTCATGTGGAAACTACTGCGCTGCATTGCACCGCCGCATGTAGCTAATGATGGCAGCTGTAGTGGGAGCAACTGGGGGTTTGGTGTCTTCCTCAGGGACAAGTAGACATGATCTCGGCATGATTCAAACCGGCAACTCTTTGGTCCGAAGATGGCAATTTTCCCACTGAGCTATGCCCCCTTATACAAATAAGCCAACATGGTAAAGTAGGTGAAGGCATACGACGTTTGTTTAAAACCTCAGACTGATATTGTGAGCAACACTTGTTTGTGGCTGATTTTATTGGGCTGAGGCAACAAAAAGAAAAAAGAAAGAAGCAGGTACACGGCAAAGATGTCAAAAGGAATAAAAAATGTGCAACAGAGAAGAAAATCTAAAAGTCAGTCTTACTATAAAAGATGAAGAAGGAAAACATGAAGGTACTTCTTAAGAAAAAAAAAAAAAGAAAGTGATGTAGCAAGAAATGGGGAAAAAGGATTATGCATGTAACCCACTTTGACTTCCTTCTGGATCTGAGTCGACATATTACGTTTGGCTAATTATGATGATTACTTGCCAGGAGTTGGTTCCTCACCTGTATCCTTGTACGAAGGCATCTCCACAGGTGACAGGGATGTCTGCTGTCAGCATCTTGAACGTGGTGGTTTTACCTGCGCCGTTGAGTCCCAGCAGGCCGAAACACTAACATAACCAATGAGGAAGCACTTGTTAGGCAAACAGTGTTTTGTAATTTGAAATCTCACAAGAAAACACAAGCATGTTGTGTTTTAGTGTTGTGCCACACTTTGAATATTCTGCAAGTAACGAATTAGCAAATGCAATTAAGTGTGTACAAGTAAATATGTCTCCTGTATAACTGCAGGAATGATTTACTGAACGCTCATGACCACCTTATTGATTTCCAAAATAAAATCTGCCCACAACCCAAACAGGCAGTAAATCTATACCCTGTAAAAAACATGGAGGTCCCATACATCTGTGTTTGGATTCTATAATTTGCTACTACCAAACATCTGATGCAGGCGATTTTACAACTTCCGCTTGTCAGGAAGTTCTCTCTATGGTGCCCTGTGGTTATGTGGCCCACCTTAGAAATACATTTTTCATTTCTGTCATTCATTGATCCCAGCTTGTTTGTGACCTGTGATTGTGAACGCACAGAGGAGGGTTAAGCTTGATGTAAATAATGCATGGGAATGCGATGTGTGATCAGCGGAGCCACGTGAATTGCAATATTCCACTGGCATTTACATTGGGCTTTGAGTAAACACAGGCAGGAGGACGGATTCTAGAGGAAGGCTTGTTGAGCACGACTGTCTGTCAGCTTTTTGGATTGTGTTTAAACCGTGCTTCCAGCTGTACGGTGTGGGAGAGAAGACGCTTAAGTCATGTGCATAATGTATAGCATGTTATAAAAAGATCCTTTACACACGCGGTTGGTCCATTTCAGATGGTGGCTTTTGTTTCATTTCCCCATTCCAGATTAACAGCATACAGAAATAAATATGGTTTACATGCTTCTTCGCCACACTTTCAATTGATCTTCTGAAATGCGTTTTTGCACATTTTTTTTAGCACACAGCTGGCGTATAATTGTAAAAATGTTAAGGAGATTACAGTTTTCGCCATAAAAAGGTTGGAAGGATATTTTGATGCAGCTTAGATCGAGAAAAAAAATTGAGCCGAACACTCCTTATTCAGATGTTTAGGATAGAGCGAATTGTAACCAAGAGCTTTGCATAAATTATTTATAAATAATATCACTGATAAGGTTTAGTATTAATTCTTATTTTCAACACTTCCAAATCTGGAATCATTTTCCTCAACTGGAAAAGAGTGAAGTGCCCTCTACAGGGAGGTCATGGATAGGACCTTGCCCCAAAAAGGGAAATTCAAGCTTCTCAGGCTCACTTACAATACACTTTAGTTTGTAGCTTACAAAAGCATTCTTACACCTACTTTTAATGGTGGGTTACAAACAGTAATTAAAGTGGTAACGAATGGAGTTTTTGGGACTTTAGAATAACTTCTAATATTCTTCTTCTTCTCCTTCCGGCATTTCTCTTCAGGGGTCGCCACAGCAAGTCAGTTTCTTCCATCTAACCCTATCTGCTGAATCCGCTTGGTCACGCCAACTATCTTCATGTCTTCCTTCACTGTATCCATGAACCTCCTCTTTGGTCTTCCTTTAGCCCTCTTTCCTGGTGGTTCCAAACCCAGCATCCTTCTGCCAATGTACTCGCTCTCTCTCCTCTGCACATGTCCAAACCATGTCAGTCTGGCCTCTGACTTTATCTCCAAAACCTCTAACATGTGCTGTTCCTCTGATCCTGTCCATCCTGGTCACTCCCAGAGAGATCCTCAGCATCTTCATCTCTGCTACCTCCATCTTTGTTTCCTGTCTTATCCTCAGTGCTACTGTCTCTAGACAAAATAGCATGGCCAGTCTCACCACGGTTTTGTATCTTTTCCTTTCATTTTAGCAGAAGCTTTTCTGTCACACATCACACCTGATACTTTTCTCCACCCATTCCAGCCTGCCTGCACACACTTCTTCACCTCTTTTCCACACTCTCCATTGCTTCGGACTGTTGATCCTAAGTACTTAAAATCTAACTTCTAATATTTATGTAAAATATTTAACAAATCGAGAAACATCGAATCAATTAAAAAAAGAAGAAAAGACCAACTAAATATCAGAACTTAGAAACTTATTTTTTTACGTTATTTATGCTCTAAAGACTTGAGATGAAACTTGAGACTAAACTGAATTTCACTGCATTGGTTTGACAAAGTTGTGAAACCGATGTGTTTAATTTACCGGTATAAGGAAATACATTAATCCTGATGAATAGAATAGCACTTAAAAGTTGAACACGCCCAGTTCCACTTTGAAATCCAATGGAAAAGTGTGTCTAGATTTGTGTGCCTCTGGAGCCTCCTAACAGATGTATTCCTTACCAGAGTTGGACCGGTCACATGTGGACATTTATCAATTGGCTCCACAGCAAATGAGGTGAAAACATATGCATGAATCACTGTTGAAATTTTTTCCCAACACCTCTCAACTTTAGTCATCCTTTTAGACGACTCTGTGTGATGCCATTATATAGAACAAAATGACCCCAAAAAATGGAGACAATTTTTGGTTGTACGATTCTTCCTAATAAGCAGCAGTGTTGTGCAATCCTCAAACAAGGAAACATTTCAAGTGTTCCTTCTGAGAGTTGCTCGTGTGATCGAGCAGCATCTGGCTTACCTCTCCAGTAGGTATCCCGACACATAGCCTGTCCACAGTGGGGGTTTTCCTCCCAGGGAATACCTGCAGTGAGCAGACAATAAAATGAATCAACCAAGCAGCCAGAGACAAAGCAGGAAGCAACGGAGTGTGTGCAGCAGACGGTAAGAACCAAGCAAAGTGGATGGCATGAGAAAATACAGAACGATAGACCAAAACAGCAGGGAAGGAGGTGAGATGAAAGAAGCAGGTGGCAGGAAAGGAGGAGGACGAGAGAGATGGTGAAAGTGGAGGAAACAAATTTTAACAAGAACAGATCATTTGCAACAGTCAGAAAAGAGAGAGCCAGATGGGGAAAGCTATTAAAAAGTTAGACACTTGCACAGTACAAAGAAGCAGAGGACATTAAAGTCAGTGTTTGTGACTCGGTATTCATGAGGTAATACATCTTGACTTTGAGGACCACTTTAGAAGTCTCAATAACCATTGGCACTCAGGAGCTGTAAGTAGTTTCGTATAGACACTTCTTCCGATGCATTTAGTCATTTAAAAGTAAAGTGTCACGACCTCGACGAGGCACGCAAAGACAGTCAGTTTTTGTAAAGAAGTTGAGGTTTAAGTTAAATTTACAAACTCTAGAAAAAGTAAAAAAAAAAAAAAAAAGTTGTTACAGTAGCATTTCTAGTATACCCGAAAAATAAAAACAACACAAGTTGTGGCTTGAGTACTGGTTTGCTTGTCTAATTCTAATTTTAAATTGTATTCACTTTACTTTATAAAGAGAGAAGAAAAAAATACTTTAATCAAGCCTTGTACAAGCTCGAGCATGCTGATCGGACTTTCAAATTACATTGCACTCAGAATGTATACTCACCTTAATTTCTTCGGGAAATTGCCACAAAAAAAAAGAAGAATGAGATAAGAATTGAATATATTGCAAGTTAAAAAATAAAGTGAAACAAAAATACTGAATAAAGCGCTGCTCCAAACACAGGCATTTTTGTGTGCAGCTTGTATATTTAGCTTATGCAGCCGAGGGTCTGACTGCCAGCGTTCCACCCCCCATCTCTTCCTTCACCCAATCCAAATGGCCCCAGATGGTGAGTCCACTGGAAGGGCAGCACATGTCCCTTGTTTAGCCTGAGCTCGGTTGGGCCCTATCTCGAAAAGCCTAACTGCCAGGCACTCACTTGCTGAGGACCTGTTTGCTTTGGTGACACCAACAACGGCATTAGGCCCTTGACAACATAACTCTGAGGATCATTGGGGCACGCAAAACCCCTCCACCAAGGGGCTTTTGATTTACGTGTCGATCTATGTTCCTGTCCTCATCTATGGTCACCAGCTGTGGGTGGTGACTGAAAGAACGAGATTGTGGATAGAAGCAGCTGAAAAATGAGCTTCCTCCACAAGGTGCATGGGCTTTCACTCAGAGATAGGATTAGAAGCTCTGCCATTCGGGAGGAGCATGAAGTAGAGCCATCGCTCCTCTGGGTCGAGAGAAGCCAGATAGCATGGTTTGTGCGCTTGGTTAGGATGCCTCCCGATTGCCTCGCTGGTGAGGTGTTTCACCCACGTCCCAGCAGGAGGAGACCAAGAGGCAGACCCCAGACCTGCTGGAGAGAGTCTCACAGCTGGCCAGGGAACACCTCAGAGAGCTGGAGGATGCAGCTGGGGTGAGAGAAGCCTGGGTTCCCCATCTGAGTATGTTGCCCCTGTGACCCGGCCCCGGATAAGCAGAACAGAAGTTTATATAGATTGCCAAATGTCCATATGATTGTGAGTGTGCACGATTGTTTTTCTTCTTCTGTGTGACTGTGACTATTTACCTATCCAGGCTAGTTAGCAGACCCCTCGCCTGCAAACTAGCTCAGATAGGCAGTGGCACCTTCACAAATCACCAATGAATAATAAAATGAGCAAAAATCAATCAGAATTATTGGAAATTTGAGCATAAATCAACAAAATTGAAAAATTAGCCTCATATTGAACTAAACTTTTTAAAACCATCAACCGCTGAAGGTGGCATTTCTACATTGGAGGAAAAGAAAGAATTTGATTTCATTCACACCTAACTTCAATACTTCTGGGAAAAGAGGGTCTATGTGGTTGGACGGCGATGCGCTGCTCTAAGCAATGAAAGCCTGGTTGTTTGATATTTTTAGTAAAATTTAGGAAAAAAACCCTTCTCATAACTCTTCTGTTTGCTCTACCGCATCATAATAAACCCTAAATAAAAGTGAAAAAGCCTGGCATCACACTTTTCGTAACATGACGTATAGAGTCCTTGTATATGATCCATAAACCTTTAGAGAGGCAGTTGTGTTGCCAAAAAAAAAAGCCAAATTTAAGACAAAACACTTTGAGCCTGACAAACAATGAGTCTACATTTATTGCACAGTTGGCAAATCAAAGCCGTTTGATAAAAACAGAAGTTGTTGAGAGTCATGAGTCTTTTAGTGCCATCTGGCAGCAGCACTCAGAGCAAATCAATCTGGATTACACATACTACCTTTCAGCGATCGTTTTTAGTGCAAGGGCTGCATCAAAGCACGAGATGTATGGATGGAAGAAAGATGTTGAAGGATAATTTCTCTTTCATTTGAATAAAGGTACGGTACGGCAATCACAAAAAAAACTAGAGCAGATTCTAATCAAAGAAGAAACAAAAAAAATCTGGGAGGGCAAAAGTGGTGCAGAGCTGTAAAAATAAATTTCAGTCTTAAAATCATAAGCTTTAGCTCAAAATGATGTATGTCAGGAGACAGGCTTTGACATTCACAAAGCTGTGTTTTAAAGGACAAAGCTCACAGGTGTTTGTTCTATTCGGTATATTAGGCATTTTCCCATGGGATGCTATTGTTAAGGACACAATGGAGGTCATCCCCACTGGTATTACTCAGCATTTCAATGTGCTTTTTATGAGTTTATTACAGCTACTTAGTAACTCAGATTTTTTTGCTCTTATAAGTTTAAAATAGGTATTAAGCAATTTGGATTTAAACTTAGTGCAAAATGTGTCACAAGCTTAAGCATTCTTACATCAACTTCCGATATTAGAGTTGATCAATTTAGAATCTCTTATGGACGGACACGCTTCCAAAACACACTCATGCTTCGGCTTTAACACCCCCAGATCCACCCATAGATTTCCCTTAAGTTCTAGCGACAGTCTCTGACAGTCAATGAAACGAATGTCTTAAAACTTCCGCCTTCACTATATTACAGACCATATCAGTTCATAGATAGTTGGTGTTGAGTAATGTTGGAATCGACAAAAAAGGGATGGGTAAATAGAATCGCTGGCATAATAGTTTTAAATTAAGTTTAAAATTAAACAAAAACTTTCAATTGAACCGAATTGTTCTATTCTCATCCGCATATCAGGGGCTGGGTCACTGGGGCAACATCTTGAGACGGACCGACCAAGACAAATTTAAAACATCATTAATCAGACTGGGCTGCACAATGATACAGTGGTTAGCAGAATAGCCTCACACCAAGGTCAGAGTTCGAGTCCTGAGTGGGACGAGGCTATAAACACTGGTCTTTCTGTGTGGAGTTTGCATGGTCTTCCCAAGTATGTGTAGGTTTTCACCAGGTACTCTGGTTGCCTCCCACTCTCTATAAACATGCATGCTAACATTAATTTTAGAGATTGTGATTGTCCACTGTCAAATTGTCCGTAGAAATGAATGGATGCGTGACCTTGCAGCAGACGGTCGATCTATTTGGGGTTTACCCTGCATCTTGCCTGAAATAAGCAAGTATAGATTCCGGCCCGCCACAACCCCATTGGGAATAAATGGTTCAGAAAATGAAATGGAACTAATAAGGCTTAAAATAAAATGATTAAAATCCCCTTCTTGTCATTTAAGAATTTACTGCTTAAACTACCAACATTTTATCATTTTCAAATAAAATTTTAAACAAACAAAAAACAGTCATTAGCTTTAATTTCGATATGCATGCTGTAACTAGGTTTGAATAAAATCATAACTAGTGCTCACAATCAACCAGCTAACATGGTTTTTGGAGGCAGTAAAATCAGGTCGTTTAAAACCAATTCACCATCTTCTTACTATGATACTAGTACATGGTCTTACCATGACTAGTCAGACCTTCATCTAATGTTTTGGTTTTTTTATAGGTTGCTAAAATAGTTAATGTTACTATAAGTTTTTTATTTTTTAAATTTACAGTTCAAAAGAGGCAAATCTAAAAAAAAAAAAAAAAAAAGTGGGGTGGAGTAAATCACTTATTGCCCAAGATAATCCACTTGGAAAGAGGTGTAAATTAACTGTCGTATTTTTACACTAGCGTGTCACAGATATCTTTTTTACAGGGACTTCATTAATTTGTGTCAGCTTGAGAAAAAAAAAAAGTGACATTTTATGTTTTCTGTGAGGTGCCACTTGAGCTCATTTCACTTATAAAAAAAAAAAAACATATGAAACCGAGACAAAGAAAACAAAATCATTTTTAAAACGTATTTTTGGTAAGTGAAAATAATACAAAATACCTTGTGAGAAAAAACAGAAATAACTTTTTTAATTAAAGGAAAAGAATATCAAAGTAATTCTAATTCTGAAACTCCTCAAAAGAGATTTTTGTTTAATGTTTAGGGAGACAGAAAATTTAGGGAAGAAAAAAAAGTATGGAAAAGAGGTGAAGAAGCCTGTGCAGGCGGGCTAGGACAGGTGGAGAAAAGTATTAGGTGTGATGGAAGAGTTTCAGCTAAAATGAAAAGAAAAGTGTACAAAACCGTGGTGAGACCGACCATGCTGTTTGATCTAGAGACAGTGGCACTGAGAAAAAGACAGGAAACAGAGATGGAGGTAGCAGAGATGAAGATGCTGAGGATCTCTCTGGGTGTGACCAGGATGGACAGGATCAGAGGAACAGCACATGTTAGAGGTTTTGGAGATAAAGTCAGAGAGGCCAGAATGAGATTGTTTGGACATGTGCAGGGAAGAGAGAGCGAGTACATCAGCAGAAGGATGCTGGGTTTGGAACCACCAGGAAAGCAGCCTAGTGAAAGACCAAAGAGGAAGTTCATGGATACAGTGAAAGAAGACTTGAAGATAGTTGGCATGACCGAAGAGGATGCAGCAGATAGGATTGGATGGAAGAGACTGACTTGCTGTGGCAACCCCTGAAGAGAAATGCCGAAAGAAAAAGAAAAAGAAAAAGAAGGGAGACAAAAAATAGCTTGTATTTACTGTGTAATCTAGTTAAGAATATCCCGTTCATGTTGAAAACAAACAGTACAAATCCTCACATCAATTCACCCCTACCGTGCCAATGGAGTAAAATTAAAACATTAAGTCCTTCAAAATAGTTCAATCAAAAAGTTAACTGTTAACCATTAACGCTAAAGCAAACTGGATTGGAGTAGGTGGAGTGCAAAACAAAATTCATCTACTAAGAGCAGCAAAAGGAAAGGGAGGAGTATTTTGTATTTTTGTATTTTGTATTTTGAATTACTCTATTCATCCCTCACCGGGGAAATTTGTTTGCTGCACTCCTTACACCGCAGCAGGCTGCCCTTCAACGGCGCCAATGGTGGGAGAAGTGGGGGCTAGGTGTCTTCTCCAAGGACCCTAGACGTGCTCTCCATGGGACGCGAACCCGCGACCTTCCGGTCCGCGGGCGAACGCGCTAACCACGCGGCCACCGTCTCCACCTACTACAGTACTGTGACATCTGATCGATAGCATGTCGATTGCTTCAGAGGCATGTTTGGATTTATGACAGGGTCTGGCCTGCGGCCCATGACCATGGAAGCCGTGCACTCATTGATCAGTTGGTTATCGTCCCCCCCGACGGATGAGGGACAGATGTTGTGGGAGTCAATGAGGGCATTGCATGAAGAATCCGGATGCTTTCTGCCAATGCTCAGCTGGGGTTTTTTGTAGTGATGGGCCAGTGTCTTTCATTTCAGAGACACACTGTCAACTTTAAAAGATTATCAACAGGAAATGTGCAATCAAATTCTCTTTGGTACCCGTTGATGTTCCGCTGTACACTGTAGTTAAGAAGTTCAGTCAAAGACGAGGTGTGAACTGAACGTTCCTGCAATCCTCTGTAAGACCGTGTCTTACGTTTCACCTTGCGAGATGATTTGTAATACATTAACCCTCCGACTGTTCCTCTCGGTGCTTGTTCAGTAATTACCCCGGAGAGTGCGGTGCACGACTGTGCGAGTGAGCAATAAGTGAAAGATTAAGTATGGAGAGAGTGAGAAGACCAGGGGAGTGAAGGAGGTATGAAGCAAAAGGCTGTTAGATTATCCAGCTGCCGGTATTGGAGGTGCAAAGCAGTTCTGCTGCTGTGACACCTCCTACCATCACAAAACCATCTGCCAATGGAGGAAACATTCATTTTACGTAGAGGTTATTCAGACGTACACACCACCACCAGGCATCGTTCTCATGTCCTGTTCTGAGGGTTCTAAACTAGAACAGCTTCTTGTGTTTTCCACTTACCCTACAGATGGAATAATAAATGCGTGTGTGCGTGGAAAGAAGTTTTAAAACCATTTGCCTCCCACATAACTCACCATGCATGGCTGAAATCCATTTCTTGTTTTTTGTGGATGAAATAGATCAAATTCAAAGAAACAGAACAAATGAAAATGATTCCATTGCTGAGCGACATGAAAATAATATGAGCCTGGTTAAAAGTAAATGGAGGAAGTTGTGAAGAATTTATGGAAAGAAAACATTCTGAGCTCAGAGGACAGAGGTCCACATCCAAATTGCAAATGGGAAGAAGCTGCTTTGTTGTACTTGTGATTAGATTTTCTATAAATAATGAAAAAGAATCCCATATTTTATGAAAGGAAAAGGCAGCCGTTGCTCAGGAAGCATTAGGGTCTGATCCTACAAGAAAACTCATGCTTCATTCCACAACTAGGCTGGAAAATAAAAGTTGTGTGTAATCATGTATGGTTATGGCTTGTAGTCCTAAAGGGTTTTCTGTGGTTTTACAAATCATAGAGACCCCTGCCACAGAAAAACAAACTTTTGTACGAAGCTTACATACCTTTGTGAGGTCAACTAGCTGCAATATGTCCCTGTTAGCTCCTCCTTCATGCACTCGATTGCGTTCCTCGGCGACATCTATGTCCTCGTGATCTAAAGGGAGAAAGTCTACTTCTTCGGGGCGTCTGAAACAAAAATTAAAAGAGAAACATGACAACTAACTTTTATAAATGAGTTAAAAAAACGCGACAGAATATCCCAGAATTTTTTTTTTCTTATATTTGTAACTAAAATGTTATGACATGATTTCACACTTTAAACATGAACAGCATTGGCTTTTCTGTAAGAGAATATTCTAGATTGTGGCTGTCAAACTTAAAGCCCGGGTTCAAACGTTGGCCTCTTGGAGGTTCTAATCGGGCCTACAAGAAGAATTGGGCACAATTTAAATTAATTTACAGAAAAAAATCAGTACATGTACAACACTTATTAATATATGTAGATCCTTAAAATGAATCTATATTAGATCCCATTTTTAACATTATAATACAATTATTAATATATTCTAAAACATAAAGCTCAAAAACACATTTTTTTATACCAGAAAATTGTTGGAATATAAACAAACATAAAACAAGGCAGGAAAAAAAATAAGATACGACAGAAAATACCTTAATTAACCAAAAAAAAGATATTGTTTTAGATATCTGAATTTGGTTTAATATTAAATAGCAATGAAACAATAAAAATGATCTGGTTTACTTATGTGTTTTTATATCACCGGTGCAATTACAAAACGAGCCATTGAGAATGCATTTGGCTCCCAGTTTGACATGCCTTTCTCAGATGATAAAGTACAGTCTTTCATTATCATTGAGACAATGTCCTAAATTACTTAATTAAAAAGACAGTAACAAAGTAAATAAAGGGAAAAACTTTTAAGTCCTACCTTTGCGTGTAGAATAATTTGTACTGAATGAAGAGTGTGATGGCAAACATCACAGTTCCCTGGATGCCCATGGCACAAAGGTTTTTTCCCACCATCTCCCAGCTGAGTGGGTCCTCAAATCGATCTTCCCCTGATTAAAAAAAACAAGATGGGAGCAAAACAGGACAGTAAGATACCCACATACGTAGAAACAAAAAGCAAGGATTTTTATTATTATGCAATTAATTATTTTACTGCAGCACTGTGTCATAATAAAACTAGATAGATAGATTGATGATAGATAGATAGATAGATAGATAGATAGATAAAACTTTATTGATCTCCTGCAGGGGATATTCTGGTGTCCAGGCCATACATGCAAATACATAAAACAACATACTATATCAAAAGTTACAACCGCTAGTGATAAGATACTCATTAGGACTCGGTCCTTCCAGGCTCTGTTTTAAATTGCCTGAGGCCTGAAGGGATGAACAGCCTTTTAAAGCACTCAGTTCTGCACCACAGAGAGAGGAACCTGTTACTTCTGACACTCTTCTGGGTTGTGACCACATCATGCACAGGATGACGGGGATTTTTCAGGATGCCCTGCACTAGAGCCGTCATCCTTCACTCCAAAACAAGTCCCACAGAGTCCATGTTTCTCTCCACCAGAGTTCTATATTTTCCTATCAGTCTGTCCAGCAAATTGTTGACCCTTGTGGACAAGCTGTCTTCCCAACAGACAACCACAAAGAAAACTGCACTTGCTCCAAAATACTGGTAAAAAATGTACAGCAAGTCAATTCATCCATTAAAAAGTCTCAGCATTCTCAGGAGACTGCTCTGACCAGTCCAGTTTGCTGTCAAGATGCACGCAACCATGAAGGATGATAAATATTTTTAAAATATCTTAACTGCCAAAGAATTTTTGTGTGAATTTGCCATTTTTTCAAAGCCTTTGTGAAACGGAACGAGTTGAAAGCGACCAGTTAAAAATACCACTTTGATTTATGAATAAATTTAAGCAAATAACGCTTCGATGTCATGTGCAATATTTAAGACTTGTTAAAGTCTTAACGGCAGATAAAAAAATAGAGAAGGTACATCCCTGCTTTATAAACATTTCCAAACGTGTACTCTCCATATTCGCCTCTCCTCTCAGCCTCCATAACCCTTAAGCCAGAGTGGAAGGAGTGCAGGAGAGGGGGGTGGTTAAGCAGACAAGAAAAACGAAAGCGCTTTCAGTCTCATTCTCCTGTAAATAGCCCCTCTCCACACTAGCCCTTTTAAGTTGTGATTGCTTTTCTCTCCCTGCTCTCCGCCGTCGCTGCAAATGATTCCACAAACTACTATTTCCTGCTCCATCTCTTCACAGATAAGACTTCTCTTCCTCTTTCATGTGCCTCTTTGCCTCTTGATGGCCTCCTCAACCCTGGCCCAACCTCCACAACCGGCACCCAACTTGTCTCTCTTCTTCATGTCTAAATTTAACTCATGTGAGGAGAAAAGCTTTAGAGGAGGTGTGGGAGCCATCTTATTGTTCAAATATGTTCTCCCTCTAGAACTCACACTTTAAATACCCAGCTATGGTGTCACTATTGTGTTTCTTAAAGACAGGTGTGTGCTGGTGTGTGACTTCTTTAGATATTTAGCTGTAGTGTAAAATAAGCTAATATTTCAACAATAATCTTTGACACATTGGTTGCTCTTCCCAGGGAGGGATCTCTCTTTCATGTGGATCCCCACGAGGTTTCTTATTTTTTCTCCACTGATGGGTTTTTCGAAGTTTTTTCCTCACCGAGAAGGAGTCTAACGGCATAAATGTGCTGGTCGTGTTTTCTTAGCATTTGTTAGTTATTTTTTTTACTGTGTACTTGTGTTAATACATTCCTCTTTTCTTGTGAAGCCCATTGAGACGGAAATTCTGTGATTTTGGGCTATACAAATACAATTGAATTGATTTGTTTCTTTGATCGCTGCTTTTTAATTTACAATGCTGCACCTGCAATTTACCTGACGTACTTCTGTCGATTGTTTAGTTTGGAACAGCGGTTTCCTCTCACCCTCCAAATACATGCACGTTAGGTTGATTGGCTGCTAAGAAAATTGCCCCTATGAATAAATGTGTGTGTGGATGGTTGTGTGGGTGTGGGTCCATCTCTGTAAAAATCCGTAAAGCTTATTTTTACTCACAATATCCCACGGCAGTTACAATGTACCTTCGTACGCAAAGAGTAAACTATATAAAACTTATAATAGACAGTTAAGGCTTTTATGGTTTCTTGCAAAATGAAACTATTTTTCCATTTCTGGCATTTTGGTAAAAACAATGTTCCTGTGTGGGCGGTAATAATTCCTACATGTTCTGGAGAGTGATTGTAAATTGGTTTTGCTTTCTGCTGAGAGTAAAGAGTGTCTAATTAAACACTCCATTGTAGATGCTTTGTGTTTGTATATGAAGAATAGTGTAATGTTGAAAGCAAATTATTCTTTCTAATTAATTACTCTTGTCCAATGTTTGTCTCACAAAACAGCAATCAGGAGTTCTGATGCTTCTGCAGCTGATTAAGAAATAAAACAAATTCATTTGAAACAAAAATAAACCATTCCGCATAATGTTGAATTTTTTAAGTAAATTTACATTCCAGGTAAGACTTGTGCATAAATACGATCATGTGTGAGGAAAGGGTGTTTGCAATTGTTCTTCTAGTGAACTGTGAAACATCTCACCAAAAAGTTTGTAAAGTGCCCCTATGGCTTGGTTCCTGACCATGTCGATCAATCCTCTGCCCAGACAGAAATGTGGGAAAATTAACAGCACCTTCTTCAACACGTCATTGATCCTGGTGATGGTCTGTTAAAAATAAAAAAAGAAACCAAATCACACAAACACAAAGGAAGCAGGTGAACATTTACCAACAGACTAACATCTTGAATCAGCAGGAACACAGATGCAAAAAGTTCAGAAAATATGCAGATAATTAACAAACATCTTGTACACCATTTGCATGCCGAGCTCTGCTATGTCTCAGAGCTCCAAATGACACCCTCACAAAACACAATGCAGCGAGGTTCATCTGCCATTTGATGCTGGGTTCCAGCAAACATTATGGAGTGTGCTGTGTGATCGGTGAGGAGCCGGTTGTTCTTTAAAGTATGCGTGAACACAATTGGATTAGAAGCTGCTTAGGCAAACAGATGTTCATCCTTAAGAACATAACTGAAGAAAAGAGAGCATCCAGAGAGGCCTGATAGAAGCATGCAGTAACTTTCTTTTTCTTTCCCATGATGCAATAAAAACAAGACCAAATGCAACAAGTTGAAGCATACAACTCAGGGATTTGGATTTTCCCTGCATTTTATCATACTTCTTTACATTTTCTCACTTTATAGAATAAGTTGAACACAGAATATTTTCTTTTTAAATTTGAAGCAAACAAAAAGCTTTTTAAGTGAGATTGAATAAAAATAATCCAAGGTGAAAGGGGCTAAGTGCTATTCTCATGATGGGTAAAGATTCAAACTTATTTATGAGACCGATCACATCAATCACACATCACTGAATAAAGTTCTTCAAACAACTGTTGAAACAACAGCGATGGTGCATGTTTCACTTTTAAATATCCTGCAACTTTCTGATAGAATATAATGTATTTCTGCAAGACGTTTAAACTGGTTAATGGTGGTTTGCCATTATTGGCAACCATTATTATTTTGTTTCGTTTTCTAAACAGTTCATGCCAAACGGAGTTGCAGGGGTGCCGGAGCCTATCCCAGCTGATTTCAGGCGAGAGGCAGGGTACACCCCCACAGGTCGCCAGTTGTGGGACCACATCCACACAACAGTCCACACATTCCTAGGGGCAATTTCATAGTAGCCAATCAAATTAACATGCATGTTTTTGGAGGGTGGGAGGAAACCAGAGTACTTGGAGAAAACCCATATATACACGGGGAGAACATGCAAACTCCACAAAGAAAGAACAATGTTCCAAGGCTTGTCTCCACCTGGGACATGAACCCCCGACCTTTTTGCTAAGAGGCCACTGTGATAAGCACTGCGCCACCGTGCCACCCCAATTATTATTTTTATAAGTAAAAATGGAAGTACAGTATATGAAAGGTACTGCAAGCAACCGTTTTTTTAAGCAAGATTATTGTACAAAGCCTGCAGGTCTTATTTACATAAGGCCCAAAAGTCAGATTTCAAAATATTCTTGAACAAAAAAATTTTCCAAAATGCCTGCCCACTGTAAATGAGGAACACTTTTGTTTCCTTTTCTTTTGTTCTGTTACAGCTGGGGAAAGTTTGCTTACAGTTACTTTTTCTTTCTGCTTTTTATTTTTGGTTAGAAAGCTGCATTTATAGTTTTTCTTTTTTTTTTTCAAAGTAACTACTACATCAAAAAACTGTCATCAATCATGTTAAATCCCTTCCACTCTCTCCATGAATATGTGGACCATCTGAAGGGCAGCTTCAACAACAGACTCCTGCAACCCTGTTGCTCAAAGGAACGGTACAGGAAATCATTTCTGCCGTCCTCCATCAACATTTTCATTCTTTGACTTTCAAACCTTTAAACTTTCACTCACAACAGCTGAAAAGAAAAATTATGTAGTTGTATAACATTGTGTGATTGTAGCACTGCAGCACTCAAATTTTCCTTCGGGAATAAATAAAGTATCTTCAATTCAAAAGCTAGTACTGGTTTAACTTGGTGATAAAAACGCTCGTTTCTGTTCTGCAAACTGAAAACGCACACAGAGTCTTTATGGCGTGCCTTATCTCAGAATAACAGTAAATTATTCATGTAACAAATCATTTTCAGAGCAATTCGTTTGATTCAGATTTGGGTGTTTTTTTTTTTTTTAAGGAAATGCACAATCAATAAGTAGAAAGCACTCTAACTTAATCTTCTTTATTTGAGAAAAAAAAACCCTGCAAATTAAGTGTAAGATCAAAGCAGTTATGCATGACTACTCTTTTTTTCTTGTGTGGGTGGTCACTTGGCTTTTCTCTGAGGCAGATATGAGACCATGATGAAAAAGTCTCATTGATCATGTTGGTAAAGCAAACCCTCAGATGTTCAGAAATAATTTATCCCTCATTTAATCTTCATTTATACATTTTGTTGTAGACTTATGAGCCCTATTTTAAGAGCTGCAGAGTCTGGGGTTGAAGTAGATGTTTTACATCAAAACATCATATTAAAACTAAACTCTTACACAAAGGCTTACAGGATCTATTGCAAACTAATAAAGGTGTATTGACATTTTTCTTTAATATCGGAGTTCAAAGAGAGCTGACGATATCTTTACTTAGAAGCAATACAATTATTTACTGGATTTTTTTTTTCTGCAAGCATAGGTAAATGTCAAACATTCACAACTAGAAATATTTTTTACAAATCTACTCTAAGTCTTGTGTCAGGTCTAGAGATACTAGATACAGACGTTAAAGTCCCTTGGCTGACCAAAGCATGACCAGATAGAGGCTTATTAATAATTTTTTATTCACTGCAGTGGGAAGAAAGGTATAAGGATGTGAAGGTTAAACACATGCTCGGCTCTCGCTTTCTTCTGGTTTATTTTCACACTTCAGGGTGTATTTATCGTAACATTAAGAACATGCCCATTTACAGTACATTGTTATCATAAGGAAACGCATTGGTAGACCATTGAAATAAACAGGAAATTATGAGTCTTCAGACACGTTTGAGTGTATTGCCGAGCACAACTAAAATACAGGTGTGAACTAATTTAAGCACATCCTGTAGTTGAAACAGAGGTCACACATCCTCTGATAAAAACAGGAGTCTGAAGAACATCCTCTAATTAAAACAGGAGTCTGGAAAACACCCTCTGATTAAAACACAGGTCTGAAAAATACACAAACATCTTGAGTATATAAGAATTTACCCAACACTTGACGCTCACAAAACTCACTATTTCAATAAGTACAGTGCATAAATGTCCTCAGCAGAAAGCAACTTATTGTTCCTACCGACAATAAAAAAAAAAACGATTGAAAAAAATCCACATCTCATTTAAGCTTCAATTAAAAAAAACAAAACATTGGGCGGCCAAATGGCAAAGTGGATAGCACAGTGGCCTCCCAGCAAGATGGTCGTGAGTTTGAGTCCCGGGTGGGGAACACTGGCCTTTCTGTGTGGAGTTTGCATGTTCTCCCCGTGTCTGTGTGGTTTTCCTCCAGGTACTCTTATTTCCTCCCACGCCCCAAAAACATGCTTGTTAGGCTGATTGGCTGGTGCCAAATTGCCCTTAGGAATGAGCGTGTGTGTGTGTATGGTTGTATGTGTGTGGCCCACGAGAGACTGGCAACTTGTTCGGGGTGTACCTTGCTCCTCGCCTTGAATCAGCCGGGATGGACTCCTGCAACCACGTAAGATACAGACGGCTAAGAAGGTGACTGACGAAACAAAACATCTTTTCTTAGCTGGTTTCTCATCAAGGAGCTCCAATAGACGTTTGAAAGCACGGGTAACCTTTTCTACAGTTTTTGCAGCATGCCCTTAGACTATTTTCTAATATTTCTGAGGCAGTACAATGTGTTCATCTGACCTATATTGCTGCTTGCGGGTATTCCCACTGCATACTAAATTCATAATACCAGGATTCACACAGTAAATAGAAAGAAAACACGGCAGAACATCTCTGAAATTGTTTTCAGGGGTTTGGTAGAAATACAAAGTGACATTTCGAAAGTTTCTTTTGCTATAATGTGGGTTTATATATATATATATATATATATATATATATACGTATATAAATGAAGGAGCCAATAATGTTAGAGGCAAGCTAACAATCTGAATGTTTGAAGCAACATTTCCTAGCCATTCGTTTTGTGCAGAGAGGGCCAGCTGAACAGAATCTGAAAGTCTTTCTGTAGCTCCAATGATTTTAGCCTACCTGGCAACAAATGCAGGCTGAAAAGTGATTGGTCAAACGCTTTCAAATGAAAACGTGCATTTAAGTTCAGCATAGTTATCCGAAAAGGCATGGCAGGGAACACCATTTGAAAATATATATTAAATGTTGAAGACCAAAAAATAATTAACAGCAATTTGTTCATTTTTACTTTTTAGGCTTCTGATAGGACTGTGAAGGTATCCAGTATCCATAACTGCTGTTTTATAAAGATGCCTGCTGATGAAGAGAAACCAGGCCAGAGTTGGGACATTGATTGATGTTGACCCGTAAGGATCCATTATCATCAGTGAAATTTAGCTTGAATTAGCAGAATTGTGGAGCCATATCACTTTGGAGTCTCCCAGAAACAATATCTCCTTCCCTAAAGGCGGAACATGAAAAGCAGGCTGTAAATCCATCTCCTTACATTGCCTGTGGGCGACAGGCTGCCCATTAAATTATAAACAATGGCACCCTTTATGAGTAATATGCTCCACTCACATTGTTTTAATAAATAAAGAGAATACAGACGACACAATTGAAGCGGAGGAGACGAGCCGACTGAAAAATACAAATTGATAATGAATGGTGCTTCTAATGAAATCACAATGAGGGCGAGGCGGCTTTGTTGGGAGACGGGAAACATCTCATGATGCAGCGCCGGAGGAAACATCAAGTCAAAGGCATCCGTGTCAGCGGGGACAAACTTTGTAGAGGCAAAGTCTTTCAGACAACATTACACAGCGTTTGAAGTACGGCAACGTGGCTGAGGGAGACATTCGGATGAAACATCAGATGTATGAGCAGCTTGTCAGAGCAATGTGTTCTTCTGTCTGTTTACAAGGGAATGACGGATCAGCACAAAAACAGAAAATTCAAAGTATGAGAAACAAATAATGAAAAAAGAATCTACAAATCCATCTGGAAAGTTTTAAAACAAAAAAACAGTCTGAAATGTATATAATCTTCAACATCAACTGATTTATATAGAATAAATCCTGACATAAACTGGGAAGAAGCCTGATTCTTTTCATGGAGTTTGATTGAAATTATAACCAAAAGTAAAGCGATTGACAGCAAGCAGCCTTCTTTCCACTGCTTTCCTCTCTGAGCCGCTCCATCTCTTATTCAGCTCATTTTTGGCGTCTTTGTCTTTTGATTCCTGCGAGACTGAACCAGCTTGCAGTTAAAATGAACACCCGCTGAAAGATAGATGAGGAAACTTCTCCAAAGACCCAATTCTGAGCAAATGATTAAACATTAAAAGAGAATAGGGAAAGAAGTTCTTTGAAAAATTCTTGGGAGGATAAAGGAGTTGTTTTAAAAGTTGTACCAGGTGGGTACACACTGCACCCACAAGTGTAAAGAAGACACTTGCTGTAGCCAATAAGAGAGACTCTTACAGATGTCTTAACTAGTAAATAGTAAAAGTATGGTGGCCCATATTGGGATAAAATGTCTTTAATGATTTTTAAATTTATTACTGGTTTGCTTAACATCTAATCCCTCTAACTCGTCTGTTTCTGACAGTTGAATACATTTTGGAGACTTACTTTGGGGTCATAAAAAGTTTAGCTTTAGTACATTCTGCTAATAAACAACTGCATTTTGATTAGAATCTATGCTAAGCATACCTTAGTCATACCTTATCTTGGAAGGATAGTAAAATATTTACGTGGCAAAACAAAGTATACGTTAGCATAGAATTTCAGAAAATTTGAAAACAGGATTTGGATTCTTACCATCATAAAGTATACAAAAAACCCAGTTGTGACCGTTTTTTAAAACTTTTAAACAGTGCTTTTTCACACTAGGAATTATTGTTGTGTAAATACACATAATTTCTAATCGCGTACGCATGAAAGCCAGCCATACTGTACGTCCAGCAAGTAAAACGCTCACTATAGGTCACACTCCTACAGACAAGTTATCTACTGAACGCATTGCTCATTGGAAACAGTTTCAATAACCGTCAATGTGATGCTTATGTAATTATTCATGTTTTACGCTGCTATATTGTATAAATAAACTTTTACACCACTCAATTTTTAAAGTAATAATAATGATAAAATGTTAAATATTCTAAAATCGAGGATAAAAAAGCAAACACCAAAAGAAAATGATCTAGTTCGTCAATAGCTTTTTTTCCGCATTTTGCGCTGCTGTTTCAAAAATGTCCACGTTAAAAATTGTCTATAGGCAACAATCCAATATGTTAACCTGAACTTTCAAGACTTAGCTACAAACCATGGCATTCTTTATTCAGGCAACAATTTTCTTGTTCTCTTCATAGTATCTCTTCAAAATGATCTCACTCAACCTTTCTAAAATGTTTCTGTAATGGCGTCAAAGTACTCCTTGTCTCTCTCCACAAATATAAACACACACACATCTATGTGTAGCCATAGCAACATAGCATCAACTTCCAATGCACACTTCCTTCCAGCTGCTGCGGGGCGCAGCAGGTTAGATGAGATCAAATGCTTATAAATATTGAAATGTTCATTTTAGAACACAATAAATATATGATAAAATAGAAAACATGTTTATATTAAAAGTCATAAAAGGTCAGTCTCTTACCTTCAATAACCGTCAATGTGATGCTTATGTAATTATTCATGTTTTGCGCTGCTAGATAGCATAAATAAACTTTTACACCACTCAATTTTTAAAATAATAATAATAATGATAAAATGTTAAATACTTTTAAAACCAAGACTAAAAAAGCAAACACCAAAGTAAAATGGTGTTTTTACTATTTGCCAACAGTCAGGGTAGATTTATCATCTCTGGTGGCAATAAAGCTACTTTAAATTATGTTGATAGGGGTGTAATGATACACAAAAACTCGTGGTTCGGTACGTACTTTGGTTTAGAGGTCTCTGTTGCGTTCATTTTCGACGTGGTTGGATCAAAATGCAAGACCATTTATTCAACCAACTATTTGTTTTAATATTATATATTAATATATATATTAACTATATATTAATTGTATATTAATATATATATATATATATATTGCAGTCAAATTGGCGGCTGCGACGGTCCTAGTGTCAAGTAATATTTACATTTTAACTTGAATTGTAAGTTTACATAACTAATTAAACACCAAAATATATTTTGTATGAATTATTTCCAGATGCATGACTACTGTATAATTTAACACAACTTAAAAAGGGGTGAACACAAAATAAAATGGGAAATGTGAATCATACTGTATATCTCATTTATGTGTCTGATTGAAAATTCTAGGAGTCAGAGTTTCCTCAATGAGAAAGTATGGGTTTGTATTCGGCTGAGGGTGCCACTCACTTTATTTTGAAAATGCTCCATGAGAAAAGTGGCCACGCTGCCATTAATACCGATGAAGAGGTTGATGCTGGTCAGCACCACGTAAGCTGTGCTGGGCACGTCAAAGATGAAGGAGGCTGGGTACATCATTGGGGTGATAGCCCACCTAATGTGAACAGCAGAACATAGGGGAAAGGTATGGATTATCAAATTTAACCAAAACTTCGTCAGTTTAAATGACAGACATTATCCCCACTCTGGTTCATGCTCGCTGAGAAATCATTGGAGAAAATACTCATGGCAAACATCAAATTATCAGTCACAGAATGTGAGCCATCTTCAATTTAAGAATGTAGATTACCAGGTCAGCAGTGCTATTTCATGACTCCAGCAGCCTCGTCTCTGATCATTTGCATTTCAAGTAAGTGACCCATAAAAGCAATGAAGAGGAAAAAAAAAAGGCCAACCACACTTGGCAGTCGGTAGATCGTGTTTACTGTTTGAAGCAGAAGTGGCAAGGCAGTAAAGTGGCTTCATGGAAACAATACAGTCCCACTACCTTGACTAAAACATGCAAAATTTGAGACTATTTTTGTTTATTTTTTAGTGAAGGTTTGACCTTCATTAGCTCAAGTAATGGTCGAAAAATATTTTTTTAATTTACGTATATGTGAGGTCACATTTCAGGTTGATCTGATCCCCACAAGCCACAGTAACCACTTTTATTATTGTGAAGTAAATAGAATTAATGTGCTGTTTGAGATGGTGCAAAGCAGCACTGACTCTGGTAGAATTATGTCAAACAAGTACTTACATATTTCACCCTCCCACCCCCTCTACCCCTCCCATCACTTCTACTCTGCCAAGACTATTATTGGTAATTACTTTCTGTCAATTGTTTGATTAATGTTGATGTTCCTCTGGCTGAAATGTCCGAAATGATTCAACCGACCTCCTAATTGACATCAAGACATCCATCATGGCCGGTTGAAACAATAAGGAGCCAACTGGGCTCGGTCTTTGGTTTGATTAAAAGATGATCCAATTGCTATTGTTTCAAGAACCTCCCTGTATTTTGTTTTAATGTGAACTAAAACGACACTTCTAAGTCATAAATACCACCATAAGTATAGTTCCCAGCTAATTGAATTGGTAAATTTTGTGAGAAAGTGCTTCTATCATTTTATTTTTCCCAAGTAACCTTGAGACAGAAATTATGTTGCTATTCAGGAACTTTGAATGCAAAATTTGATGAGCATAATGTTTATTAAATGCTAAAAACGTTGCTTTACAGAATTTAGTCTTTTGAAAAATAAAATACTTACCCATACAAAGTCAGAAGCAGAATGAAGGCAGGTAAGTTGCTGGAGGAAACATACGCTTCATGGTCGAAGGCGATAAAGATCCCAACCACAATCGCACAGGGAACGCTGTAGTTACACTGTTGATAAAACCACAAACAAGCAAACACAAAGTAAGCGGCAATTTCCATCTGAGCTAAAGTCTGTCATAAAATTAAACAGTCACTTTAAAAAATAAATTGTTTGTTTTAATTCATGTTAAAAAAAACTAAAAAATGAGAAAAATAAATAAGCAAAGAAATTTCTGGAGATGTCATCTTTAACACAGTTAAATAAATAAAAAGAACATGATAAAAGATCATTGAAGAAATATAGCATTGTAAAAGAAAGTCTGGAGTGATGGAGAAGACATATTTGAGGACTGTAAAACGGTGTGCTTTAGGTGTGACCGAGGAGGTGGGACTGTATAAGCAATCTGCTCTGAGTCTCTTTCTGTTGCTATGGTGATGTACAGGCTGACATATGAGGTTAGACAGGAATCACCATGATGTTTGCAGATGATATTGTGATCTGTAGTGAGAACAGGGAACAGGTGGAGGAAAACCTGAAGAGGTGGAGGTTTGTCTTGGAAAGGAGAGAATTGAAGGTTAGCTGCCATGAGAGAGTCCATGACACACATGTGCATAATGATAGGGACCCAAATGGAAGAGTGAGTTTATAGCGAGAAGAGACTTCTTCTCCTTACAGTGCTGGGCACACTACTGTAGGAGAAATGCTCCTCTCCAGGATCTTCCAGACAGACTCGGGCCAGGCAGTCAACCCTCAGCCGATTGTACAAAGTAGCAGTAATGTATAGATCAAAACGTGATGTTTCATGGATGCCTGATTGGATTAAAGTTTGGTTAAGAGACAAATTGCTCTGTGGCTTCAACATTTGAACACCTCCTAAAAGTTTTATGAGAAGATGACAGAACGTGATGCAAACGTTTGCCAAAAACTGGGAACTAACTGCTTTCCCCATCTGGTACTGGAGTTCACGTGTCTTTCCAGGGGTTGTCTCACTAGATGTCTTAAATTTATACCTCCTGCCAATGCCATTTCTACAGCAGCAGGTGAGATTGATTCACAATCAGTGTTACTTTAAAGCCGAGTGGTTTCATGTTCTGCAAGTGTGTCTGACTTTAAACTACTTAGTAATGATTATGTGTTCAGTTTCATCACTCAAGAGACAAACTGTTCTAAGCATACGGTACTCAGTTTAGCTGAACAAAATATTTCACTGGAAAAACTGTTTTCTTAAAACATGTAAACCACAAAGATTAAAGCAATAATTTTTCACTTGACGTATGAATTAGTATTCTTTTGGCGAACATAAAATGTCCAATATGTGTTCACTTATTGTTTAAAAAAAATACTTTTTTCATGAAATGTTCAACTATATAACAGGAAATGATAAAGATTATCTTGCTTTTTGATCAAGTATTCATATTAATTCAGAGTGCCTGAGGCCGGAATCATGAGACTGAGCTGCATTTGTCTTCCACTCAGACAGCATTTATCCTGCATAACGATGGGTCTCCTGCTGCCATTTCTCTACCAAAGGTGCCTGATGAAATGTTTACTTCTATGATGCCTGAGGGAAAGTACCGGTGAGCCTGTTGAGCAAAACCAGCAGGGGCAGCTGCTGTCAATAATTATGCCTCAGCCGATAACCAGCACTCAGGAGAAGCTTTTTAGAGCAACCAGCAGTGTCAAAGCAGCGATATTAATAACTCTGGATAGTTTTTATTAATAATGATGGAAAACAAATCTGTCAGAGTTCTTGCTGTGAAACCTTCGACTTGAAGCCATAATACTCACCTGAAAGGACAAAAGGATACGTGTTTCTGTGCTCGGTTGGTTTTTATTTGATTAAATAACCAGGACTTATTCTAATTTTATTTGAGTGTCTAGTAGTCTGGGTGAAGCTGGTACCCACCATATCCCAGAAAAAATTAGCCAGCCAGTAGACACCTGGGTTTACTCCACTGACAAATTGGACATGTTTGGATTTGGACACTCGATCTTGGATGAGAAAGACGACGAAGCTGGCAGGGATGAAGGACATGGCAAATATAACGCAGATGGACACAACCAAGTCGGTAGAGGATGTGAGCCTGTGATTGAAGAGAGAGCAACGAGAAGTTAACACAGAGAAAGTTTGCAAGAGGCAGACAGAAACAAGCTACTGACTGTTCACTGATACTTTTTTGTAGTATTTTTTAACTGTTTTTAATGACAATTTGTTCTACTTGGGTCCAAATGTAAAAGGTTCCACACCAACAGTAAATTTTTGATTAATACTATGTATGTGAATAAAAGTAACAAAACAGAAAAATAAACTTGTTCCTTCCGATTGAAGGTCTTCGTTTAGCTATCATTCATACTTCAGTTATTCTACTTCTTAAAATGTCCTTGGGTCTGAACTTCACAATTAGGAAAGATACAACTGCTTTCTGTTCTTTTAACCTTTGCATGCAGTACTTCAGAATCTGTCCTACTGCATCATTACCATATTAAATCAACAGCCCTGTGTGACCACACTGTTGCATTCATCATCGCCAACTAGGCGCAATTCTGACACATAAATACAAAATCGTTTAAAGCAAGTAGGTGCCAGCACAGAGTTCGGCAGGTTTCGAGGGCTGCACGCTCCATTCACAAGGGGAGGCAACGCAGGGGGCAAAGCAATGAATGATCTCACTCAGAATGCTTGAAGGTGGTTAATTGCTGTGAAAAGAGGACAAGCAATTTGCTAATTAACTAATAATGAAAGAACAAGAGGGATGAGCAGTGGGAGTAAAGCTGCAGAGAAACTATTGCTTATTCTGTGGGAATGTTTTATTGCTTGGGGCTGCAGGGCACAGCTTTAAATGCAACAGTAGAAAGAGACAAAAGCAGTGAGAGAAGTATTCAATCTGATGCTTTGTATTTAACGTTTGAATTGCTAATTGCAAGCCAATGTTATAAGAAAAATCTATGGATGCTGGCAAAAATTACAATTAATTTAGCTGTTTAGTCGTACATTATATTTGTCACAACATGAACTTGTGTTGGGTGGAGATAGAGTTTTAATTAGTGGAAAATAAATAATTTCATTCAATAGAATTCAATGAAAACTTTCCACAGCAAATAGAATCAGCATTTACAAAAAAAAAAAAAAAAAAAAAACAACTCACAAAAATGAAAAGAAAAAGTCAAATTATCAAGAAAGTTCCACTGTTCTTGTTGAGTTCAATTTAACGGTGCCAGCTTTGTGAAAACACACTGGTACATTTTAATTGTGTTCTTGATTTTTCACTTGTGGATCAGGGCAAATTCGCACTTAAAAAAGCCTGTTTTGATCACGCACTATATTTATCCCACAATGGGAAAATTTCTGTGCTGCATTGCACCACAGCAAGCTACCACGACTGCGCCAATGGTGGGAGAAACAGGAGGTTAGGTGTCTTCCTCAAGGACTCCTGGATATAAACTCAGTGGGATTTGAACCGGCTTCTCTCAATCCAAGGACAAACATTCTAATACTGAGCTATCCTTAAAACAAGTGTGTTTCATAGTAGTCATGCTAATGTCTCCTTTACAAATTTTACTCAAAAAAGTGACTCACTAAAAGTTAAGACATCATGTTCATAAACTTTCTGGAACAGCTATGAAATATTTAAATAAAGCTGAAAATTTAACCACACATTGATTATTATTGTTATTGAACACAATAATAAAAACTTTAAATGTCTCTTTTATTATTTAATCTATATATTCAATGTGAGTGCGTTATACTTTTTTACGACGTATTAAAACTCATACCATTGCTATTTTTGATTAAATAAAGAAGAGAATCAGCGACCAAAGGCAGTCTTGGCAAAGTCGAAGAAAGAAATACATTTAAATATACTGACTAACCAAAAATATACTGTCTAAGCTAACGCTATATTTAGCCAGTTGCTTCCCTACTATTGTCCTTCTTTTCTTCCACTGACCCGGCCACTTATTCAACATGACGGAATGTCCAATCTAATCTTGAAATCAAAGCTCCTAAATTGTGTGACACTCAAGAGAGAAGGAGAAGGAAATCTACGGCTGGGAAAACGCAATTATCCTTAGTGTTGGTGGGGAATTCCACCGTAACTCACGGCTGTCGTCACCCACATAAACATCATTAGTGGAGCATCATAGAACATACCACCACCATAAAGAAGAAATAGTATTATTTCCTATATGCGATCAAAATGTATTTTTAGCCACTTTCTAATAACGTTAATGGACTTTTTAGAGGTGATAAATGTAAAAAAATACAAAGCATACACAGTTAATAATGATCAAACAGGACACAATTGCTTAAAAATTGTGACTGAAGCCGAACAATGCACCACACATAGGGGCCAGTTAATTCTGAGTTAACACGTTGTAATTAACATATAATTAAGCCCTCGCCTTTTAGATTTTTTAAAAACTTTTTTTTTGCCCAAATTGCTATGATAGCCAGCTGATTAGAGCAAGTGTTTGTTGGATGTGTGCAGAAGTTACCTCAGGCAAAGGCATTGAAGCTGAAATTGCTCCATGTGTGGCAGGCGGCCAGTTAAGCTGTCAGCGATGTGCGTGTGTGAGTGTGTGTAAGAATGAATCAATGAGAAACATTCACTACTTTGTAAAGTAAAGTCTGCTGTTCTTACAGAAGTGCTGATCATTAAAACCTGTTTTGTTTTTCCTCTAATGACCTTAATCATCTTTCACAATTTTTTTTGTATTATTCTCTACGGATTTTAATCTGTCCCAACTTAACCTGAAAAAAACTATATGATAAAAACTACCATTTTTGTTTTTGCAGTTTTGTTGTTTCCCAACATATGGTTCATTGAGAAAACTTGATTTTAAAAGATAACTAGATAGATTTGAATTAAAGAGAACAGAGAACATCAAGTTTTTTTATATAAAAGTTCAAGTCCTTTTTTTATATGCAGTGTTATATGAGTCTGCATAAAACATTTGTGTTGTGATATGTATTTTTTACATTTTAGCATGTTTGTTCTACTAGAATGGAACAGAATTTCCAGGATCAAGTAAAAACCATTATACATTCAAAAATTTGTCATTTTCACAGCTTCCCTTTCTCAGTATCTCAGATTATTTATTCTTGATTAAACACATTAAAGTGGCTTGTTTTCAGATTTGGACAACTATAGAATATAGAATATGTGATCAAAAAACTTGCCCTATGAAAAGATTATTCAAAAAGATTGTAAATTTTGTGTTTTGACTCACATGGCAACATAAGCGAGCTGTTCCTTGGTAAGATTGAGGGGATGATTGGAGGTGGAGATACCGTATTGACGTGGATCCGAATCCTTTGGTAGATTTCCTCTCAGGATGCCAGCGTTGGCGACACTGAGAAAGGACACCATACCATGCCATGCCCAGTTGTAGAACCACACCTGTTGAAAAGAGATAAGAAATGGCACATTTAGAAACAATGTGCCAAAACCTAATCTTCTGAAACAAGAAGCATTTAATCTGGTTCTGATCGCAAATATACAAGCAATTTTGAATTTTGTCATTGCTTTTTAAAATAATTTTGAAGTCAAATTAGTTAGTGAGGTTCCACTAATTATAAAAATGATTTTGTATTAAAGATTCCAACAAATTGGAAGTTTGCATTATTTTAGGTACAGCCATCAGTAAAACCTTTCAATTATTTTTGAGGACAATTTCTTCATTTTCTTCTTCTTACAGCAAAATTTAAAGCTGAAATTCAAGTTTTTGTGTTTCAGGGTCTAGCTTCGCATTTAGCGAAATGCTAACTTACCCGCATTTAGCCAACACTTATATGGCAAATTAGATAGATGACAACTGACAAGCTACTGTACCAACTTGCCATGTTAGCTTAAGGCAAAGCCTAAATCTGTATCGATATTCACTAGAACGATTGAGAGCGTGGACAGGGACAGAAAAAAAGTAACTCTGGAATCTGAAAAAACTGTGCCATTACAAGCCCACATGTGGACAAAGGTCCTATATAAAAACAACATGTGTATGAATCCGTGAGTTTGCATGCTCTATATCAAAAAGACAATGTTTGGCTTAAACTTGTATGCTTTACAAAGATTTGACATTTTAAAACAAAAAATTTGCAACTTCCAGTGTTGTTTTATTAAACCGTCATATATAATATATATACATATATATATATATATATATATAAAAAAGAATGTTACTTATTTTTATCTCCAACATGAATTTATATGACTTTCTGTGAGCTTTAAAGAATTAGTTTGGCATTTCTTTTACATTAGATAAAATACTAAAAACACCTGGAAAAAGCTTCATGAAAAATGTATGGTATTAAAATTTTAAAAATGATTGCCCATGTATACTAGGTATGGTAGAAGGGATTTACGTTTATGCAACAAGACACTCAAAATCTATGCAAACATCCAATTTAATTTCCTCTACCAATACAATAATTTCATCTAGAAGTGCCTAATAATTAAATCCAAACCTTGACATTTTCTCTTGTTCCAGCATTCTTCATTACTTGCGCCATCCTTTCGAAAGTTAGCCTGCTCAACCCACCCTAAGAATAAAAAAAAAGGTGAAGAGCAGGTATACAAAGACTTAATTGGATACACATGGAAAGCTAGCTCAACTCTTTGAAATGCAAAACATTAAGATGAGAGAGAAGAACTAAGAGTTCTCGAGGAGAGCATTTGGGAGAGTGGAGTTTCTCTAAAATTCGCACATTTTGGGGAAAAAAAAAAGTCTTTTTTTTTTTTTTTCAAAAAGTGTGTAAAAAACTTACAAAAATATAAAAAATACCCATCAGTTTTGTCTGAACCTGGAAGACAACCCCTAAATGTAACACTTATTGTAAGCGTGTAGGATGCATAAAAAAAGTGGAAAAATGGACAGGGTACATTAAAATCCGCTTTACTTCCCTCATGCATCATGTAAAATGAGCATTGAGATGATGGTACGAAATGCCACGCACGCGATTCGGAAAGTGTCATGTTGGTGGCGTGCTGTTTGGCCTCGCCGTGAGACCGCTGAGCACATTACATCTGTGATATAAATGCAAATGGACCTCCTGTTGGACTCCTCCTCCATCAGAATGCACAGCAGAGTGGAAAAGAGAGGAAGAAAGTGGATGTGGCATGGAGTGAGGAGAGGTCTATGAAGGTAAAGCATAGGCAAGAGGTGAGAGGAAAGAAATAAAAAGAAGAGAAAAATTGAAAAAGACATTGGAGGATGCAAGGGTGTGCTCAGGTGAAGGTCTACATTGAAGGGGGGAATGAAGAGATTTAGACAACAACAAAAAAAAATGACGTCAGAAGCATGAAGCAAGAGAAGAAAATCATTCTAAGTCAGTTTTTATTTATGTTTTCATCTCACAATTTCTCACTTAGGCAAATGGAAGATGAAATTACTCAAAATGCTGCATCTCTTTCTTTCTTTGTTTCAACTCTGACACTAGGAGTGCGAGATATGAGGCATAGGCAAACTAATTTTCATGTAAGAAAATTAGCATATAATAAAATGTTACAAAAATAGAAATACTAAGATTTTTTTTCTTCTTCATCCGTCAACAGTATTTCATTTGGACTGTATTAATAAAATAAACAGTTTTTGTACCATTGTGGTTTATATGACATTATTTCCAGGGTCGCACTTTCTATGGTTCTTGCAACTGTTTGAAGACGGCAGTTATGTCCCATATAGATGCAGGGGAATATGATTTCTTATGTCCGATCCCTATTTATAGTCATTGGCTATTGCTTAATAACAGGCAGTGGTTCTTAAAGACACAAGCTAATAGGAAACAGGTAAGCCAACCAGGGGGGGAAAATAGACATTTGTAATTGTTCAAGTTTGGCAAACCATTTGTGGCCTTTGGGTGTCGGCTTGAACCATCGCTGGTCAAGACATAAAATATAAATTGGTCAAGATACTTTGTATAAAATTAAGAAAAGGAAACCTATTCTGATCTAGTTGCCCTCTTACATTCCATGTCTAACAAAGCAGCAGAGAGTTGAATATTTCCCAAGGACGGGATAGTGCTTTACTAACAAGGACGTCGAGGCTGGGATGGCTAATGCGCGGCCATTAGGGTTACATCATTGCTGCTGCTCAAATTAAAGTCACATTAGCATCGAGATCCATGAGACTCAGAGGGGGGCATGTGCCTGGAGGCGCCTCAGGGATACGTATTGTGCTGATCTCACAGCAGTTTTAAAGTGCAGGAAAAAATTGAAATGTTAATGAGTGAGTTTGCAAGAAGGAGACCATGAGGGAGATGGCAGAAGACAGAAATGGATGAGCTCAACCGATATTGTCATTAAAGACACGCACTGTTCATTTAAATATGACTGGATGAATGTTAAAATATTAAAGGTAAGTAACAAAAAAGAAAACAAACAAATTTACTGTTCCACTCAAAGCAATGAGAAGAACCATTAGTCTGATACCATGGACTTTCAAAATACAGATTTAAATTTTTTTAGCTTTCTTCAACCATTCAATTACATTCTTTGTTCTTAGTTCTTGAATTCAGTGAGTTCAAACGGTCAATCCAAGCTCTTGTATCTGAGAAATAAAGCAAGCAGTGTAAAGCATGCAGTGCTTGAATTAGGAGTGACACACTCAAACGACTTCTGGCCAGCAGCCTCAACTGGAGAGCAGAAGAAAATCTCTTAACTCACAGAGCTGGTCTGAGGAGTTAGTGCTGGAGCCACCAAATGTTTGGAACATTTGTAGAGTTTTGTTGAAATAGAAGATAGTAATTTAAAAAAAAAAAAAAAACCAAATGTAATTAGCATAAAATCTCCTTCTGCTTATCTAGCTTGTTTATTTAATATACTTTACTAATCCCTCACTGGGAAATTTGTGTGCTGCACTACCCCGCAGCAGGCTGCCACCTACGACGGTGCCAATGGTGGGAGAAACGCAGTGGTGGAACGTAACGAAGTAAATGTAGTTTGTTACTGTACTTAAGTACAAAAATTGTGTATCTGTACTTTACTTAAGTAAAATTTAAGACCGGTACTTTTACTTTTACTTCACTACAATTTTAGAGCAAATATCTGTACTTTTACTTCGCTATTTTTTAAAAGTGTGTTTTACATTTTTTGTTACATTTTTGTTCAGGAATTTGTAAAATACACAGGTTTTTTTTAAGCGCATCTTGAAGCCGCATTGTCAAAATCAAAAGAAGCAGTTGATCGGGAGAAGTAGTAATGAATCGAGAAACATTTTCCGCATTCATTCAGCGCCAAAAACCTAACATCAAATCTAGTACAAATTAAAAAGAGTCAGAAGATTGTTGTGTTTACTTCTAAATAAAAAGTTGAACCATCATTATACAGAGCAGGGGCGGTTCTAGGATTTTCCAAAGGGGGGCGGGGCTTTGACAAAGCCAATATATAGTGACTGGGGGCCTCGCCCCCAAAACATTTTAAAAAATAAGTGTAATTTTTCTCCATTTTGGCGGCCCATTCACTGGCCCTTCTAGAGGATAGCTTGACTTGTCCCCTTTTATTTTATTTTTATTTATTTATTTATTTTGTGGACCAAAAGAGGCGGGAGAGAAGGGGGGTCACACCCCTGCAGAGTATTTATCCTGGTTACCATGGTGACACCCTATAGCACAAAAAATAACACTTGAATTATGATCGAATACTTTTACTTTTTACTTAAAAAGTACAATTTACACCAACTACTTTTGTACTTTTACTTAAGTAGATTTTTTTATTGGTACTTTTACTTTTACTTAAGTAAATTTTTTGCCTAAGTATCTGTACTTTTACTTAAGTACAAAAAGTGAGTACTTCATCCACCACTGGAGAAACGGGGGGTTAGGTGTCTTCCCCAAGGACCCTAGACGGGAACTCAGTGCGATGCGAACCCACAAACTTCCGGTTAACTTCCCGTCTGCGGTCCACTTTATCACCGTTTTATCTGTCCACTTAGTTTTTCCACATCCAAAATACAACTTTGAAGGGGAAAAAAAAGTCTCAGCATTTCCCACGCTCATTAATGGTGATGGGCCACTTTGATTGGCTGTCTGGCTTCTTTCTTTCTTTCACGCCACCATTTCAGTGAGTTCTCCTTTCTTTATCGACACATACTAAATCAATACACAATTAGAGTTGAAGCATTTTTGGACTCATTTTGCTAGTTTTTTTTCCCTCCCAAAAAACATCAGCTGCTACAAAAACTCTTGGCAGTGTCGATATTTTAGACAAAATACATGACAATGGTTAGAGGTGAGTTCCTTTGATGTTCTTTTAGGAGGTAAGACAGAATTAACATAAATATACTTGTATTTTTCTAGCTTTGAATTGCAACAAAAATACACAAAATTATTTCTACTGTTAATAAAGGCATTTTTTTACATCAATGTTTACAATCTTTTTTGTTCAAAACAGACAAACCTTAGTAGCATTGAAAAAATCTGCTAGATGTTTGAATGCGTCTTCGATCATTTCCGCCGTCATGAGAACTTGAGAGTTATTCTCGCCGACAGAAATGCCTCCATATCTAGAGTGGCATAAAACAGAAAACTTACAATACTTACAATACACATCCAGATAAGGCCTGAAAAAAAGAAGGGGATATTTCTTTTTCTTTTGCATTTAAAATTGAAAAATTTCTGTGTATAAAAGTAGATGTAATCAATAACCGAACAAAAGTTTCATTGTTAAATTACAGTATGTGTTTTCAGCTAGTAATTATTTTATTTCTGATTCAGGGATAAAATAATAGCCACATGCTCTATAATTAGGTTCAAAGTTAATCCAGTCATTACAGATAATTATATACTGGTCTTACTGGACCTGTTAGATATTCCAGTCTGTTAAGCAAAGGCAGTAAAACAGACACTGATGTTTTGTTGTGAATTCTACGTTTCATTTTGTCTTCTGAACCGTCCATCCCTGATGGGGTTGCTGGGGTGCCAGAGCTCATCCCGGCTAATTTAAGGCAAGTGGCAGGGTACATTCTGAACAGGTCACCAGTCTGTTGCAGGGCCCGCACTCCCACTTTACAAAAAAATCTTTTGCCATATTTTATTTATTTATTTTTACTCACTCTATTCATCCCTCCCCCTGGAAAATTTGTGTGCTGCACTCCTACGCCGCAGCAGGCTGCCCACGACGGCACCAATGGTGGGAGAAACGGGGGGTTAGGTGTCTTCTCCACGAACTCTAGATGTGCACTCAGTGGGATGCGAACCCACAAACTTCTGGTTGACTTCCAGTCCGCGGGCAAAAGCTCTAAACACTGATCCACTGTCTCCCCCATATTTAGGTGCTAAAACATTCTCTTCATCATGCACTACCACTCTTCAGCAATTCCTATAACGTTTTATTGTTTTAAAGCCAAATGTCAATGGTTATAGACACATTTCTGGGCTGGGTAACTGACCAAACTGATTGGGCAGCTGCAAACGACACGACCAATCAGTTGGCTGCTACATTATGTCGGAAAAATGTAAACTGGGAAAAAGGGACCGAAAAACAAAATGATACTTTGATGAATATCACAATGTCAATATGATATTGAGGGTGTAGCAGCCTGCACCCACGTCTTATTGAGGTAGTTTGGGCGCAAGTGGGGTTTTGCTAGTAGGATCAAGGTTCACTTGTGGGGCACCAAAGAGAGCCCACTGACTTTGAGGAAGTTATTGGGATGGGTTAGGGTCTCTAAGTAATGTTTGTGGGGAGTTCATTTTGGACTGAAACCTGCTTTGCCGAGGCTATGCATCCATGGTGTAAAGGTAGGTTGACCAATAATGGAGATGGGGTACATCAAATGGGGGTTTTATGTAGGTCATTAGGTCATCAAGTAGGCAGAAGGGACACTTATGAGTGGGCAGAAAAGTAGTTCTGGTCTTACGGGCAGTCGGGACTTCAGGACCTGGATGTGGTTAGCCCCACTGGGGGCTGATGACTCCCCTCTTGAGCCAAACAGAACACAACAGGCCTGAATTGGTACCATCAACGACTATCTAGCTGTTTAAGCGAGCTGTGGTCGCTGGCTCTTCTCTGCTTCATGTTTTTTTTTCTGATTGTTGTCATGGAAACAATTTTTCCATGGGTAATGCTTGTGGCATGACCTTTTCTCCAAACAATACTTGTTCATTTAGCCTAGAGTTCATTTGGTGGTTTTCACTGTATAATTACTACACTAGCTGCCAGGAATGTTTCTGTTTTCTATCCTTTCAAATGTTATTTTTTCTACCCCTCACTACAAACCGGATTCCGAAAAAGTTGGGACACTTTAGAAATTGTGAATAAAAACTGAATGCAATGATGTGGAGGTGCCAACTTCTAATATTTTATTCAGAATACAACATAAATCACAGGTCAATAGTTTAAACTGAGAAATTGTATGATATTAAGGAAAAATATGCTCATTCAAAATTTCATGGTGTCAACAAATCCCCAAAAAGTTGGGACAAGAACCTATTAGAGGCTGGAAAAAGTCATTTGAGCATACAACAAACACCTGGAAGACCAATCAGCACTAATCAGGTCAATTGGCAATATGATGGGTATAAAAAGTGCTTCTCAGATTGGCAGTGTCTCTCAGAAGCCAAGATGGGTAGAGGATCACCAACTCCCACAATGTTGCGTAAAAAGATAGTGGAACAGTATCAGAGAGGTGTTACCCAGCGAAAAATTGCAAAGAGTTTGCAGTTGTCATCATCAACTGTGAATAATATCATCAGAAGATTCAGAGAATCTGGAAAAATCTCTGTGCGTAAAGGTCAAGGCCGGAGAACCATACTGAATGCCCGTGATCTCCGGGCCCTTAAACGACACTGCATCAAAAACAGGAGTGCTACTGTGAAGGAAATCACAGCATGGGCTCAGGAGTACTTGCAGAAACCATTGTCAGTGAACACAATCCACCGTGCCATCCGCCGTTGCCAGCTGAAACTCTATTCTGCAAAGAAGAAGCCATTTCTAACAAAGATCCACAAGCGAAGACGTTTTCACTGGGCCAGGAGTCATTTAAAATGGAGTGTGGCAAAATGGAAGACTGTTCTGTGGTCAGACGAATCACGTTTTGAGGTTCTTTTTGGAAATCTGGGGCGCCATGTCATCAGGACCAAAGAGGACAGTGACAACCCAAGTTGCTATCAACGCTCTGTTCAGAAGCCTGCATCTCTGATGGTATGGGGTTGCATGAATGCGTGTGGCATGGGCAGCTTGCACATCTGGAAAGGCACCATCAATGCAGAAAAATATATTCAGGTTCTAGAGCAACATATGCTCCCATCCAAACGTCGTCTCTTTCATGGAAGACCCTGCATTTTTCAACAAGATAATGCCAGACCACATTCTGCATCAATCACAACATCATGGCTGCGTGGGAGAAGGATTCGGGTACTGACCTGGCCAGCCAACAGTCCAGATCTTTCACCTATAGAAAACATTTGGCGCATCATTAAGAGGAAGGTCAGACAAAGAAGACCCAAGATGATTGAACACTTAGAGGCCTGTATTAGACAAGAATGGGAGAACATTCCTATGTCTACACTTGAGAAGCTGGTCTCCTCAATGCCCAGACGTCTGTTGAGTGTTCTAAGAAGAAGGGGGGGTGTCACACAGTGGTGAAAATGGCCTTGTCCCAACTTTTTTGGGATTTGTTGACACCATGAAATTTTGAATGAGCATATTTTTCCTTAATATCATACAATTTCTCAGTTTAAACTATTGACCTGTGATTTATGTTGTATTCTGAATAAAATATTAGAAGTTGGCACCTCCACATCATTGCATTCAGTTTTTATTCACAATTTCTAAAGTGTCCCAACTTTTTTGGAATCCGGTTGTAAATAGATTTTTCCTGCTACTACTTTCTCAAAAAAAATTTTTTTTATATTTAGTGATAAAATGAGTTGGGAAAGGATATCAAAAAGTGTCCCTGCAGGATTTGTCAAAATATGACAACCACATTGTGTAGAGATGAAAATCACAGCAAGCAGGATATCGTCCTTTCAATCACAAAAGCCTCATGAGAAAGCATGTTATATAAATGGAGCCACCAACATTTGAACACATTGAGATTTAATTTAGTTTTATGTACAAATTGAAACTGTAAAAGTTGGCCCAGGGACTTGAGAACCACACAAAACCTGCTTCCTAACACTTGAAATTGCAATTCTGATTAAAATAATAAAAAAATCCTTTTGAAATACCTTGTTTTACCCAATGTCTCAAATGTCTTGACCAGGTAGTCTGATATGTTGCGAGCAGTTAAATTCAGGAGGGTGTCAGTGGTGTTCTGGATCCTCTGTTTAAAAAAGAAAAGAAAAAAGAAACACTAATCAGGTTAAGAGTTACATTCAGCATACACAGACTGAAATGACAAGACGTGTGCATTTTTGGGAATGCTGTGTCTCCAAAATCTGTAATAATTACAGATTCAGGACAATGTTTTTGGCTTTTTCCACAATAATACATTTTTTTTTTATTTTTAGTAAAAACTTGTGTCATTCAGAGTTAAAATAAATATAAAAATCCGATGCACCACCTTTTGTCTCACTCAAAATGAAGTTAGCCGTAGTTTGTAGCTTTGAAAAAAAATAAATGCAACTTTTAAAATGTTGGAATTGAAGTTAACCTTGAAAGCAATACAAAACAGCTTTGCTAAAATATTGCACCCTCTTTGATTTTGTACATAAAAAATAAGCCAGAACTTATGAAACACTTTCATGTGGAGCCTTGCTGTGTTGGGACCGTAGCGTAGCATCTTGAAGAGAAAAGCAGATCAAAGCCACACTACAAAAGAAACAAACACTTACACAACCCCCTCCCCAAAAAAGTTGACCTGATACAAAATTTACTATCCATTTTAGCTGGAATATATCTGTTCACGACACTGTGAAACATATTCTCTCACACCTTATCATGATAGTCAATTAAGCTTGACTATGGGAAGCTTTGCTGAAATCTAGACCCCTGTCAAAAGTTGGAGGGCTGTGTCTAATGTCAAAGAACCCTAATTAGATGCCCCTCTGCGGATGAATAGGCACATTCAAACATCCAATTAAGAAAGGGTGCGACACACTGCTATGAATACGCTCTACCTTGTGCAGAGTGATACTCAGCGCACACACACTCGTATCACAACCCCAAGCTGCTTTTGCCTTGCTTGTTTAGTGATGAAACACTAATTACGGAGCAGAGCCATCCTTTATAAAGTGCAATTTGGAACCCAGACTCCAATGTAATTTACCAAAATATATCCCCCAGTTACAAAGGACTTGATTTGTGAAGGTTGAAAACACACAGAATGCTGTTTAACCAGTTGCCCTTGTGGCAATCAGCATTGTTCAAGTTTCCAATCGGATATGAGTCAATATTTAGAGCTAAGTTAAAAAAAAAAAGAAAAAAAAAACGACAACCTTGTTTGACGGATTAGTCTGGACAATTTTGGTAAAAAAAAAAAAAAGGGAATAAAAGGAAAGAGTCAAATAAGTTTGAATTTGAATTCAGGAAAGAAAAGAAACAAATGAAAAGGCAAAACAGCAACAATAGGAGAAAACAAAAGAGTAAGAAGTCCCATCTGGCTTAGGAATCAGAGATAAGGAAGAGGAACGACACAGCAACCTTGGCTTATCTCTGAACAAACACGCTTCCCTTTTTGAAATCCACGGGAACCGAGACACAAACAAAAGCAGAAAAAAAACAGCAAAAACAAAAAACCCACATCGGAGCCTTTACACTTCACTGAGTGTACAATGACTTTATGCTCAGGCCCACAGTCTGTGAGGGTCTAATTATTTTGGCCTGGCTCCACATCCGGCATCAAAAAGACTGGAATGGGAACATTATGTGGCTGTGTTTTACCTGGGCCTACATCTCTTCATTACATGGAAGCAAACCGGCGTGCTTGGCATTCTGTACAAGACATCAGTTTTCCAGCTTGATGACTCGAGGAAGAGAGCGGGGGTGAGGGAAATGTAAACTAAGAAGTAATCAAATCTGTTGAACGAGCCAGCATACTGGAGCACTGCAGAGATAAGTGCTTGTGCTGTGCTCATATTAATCTTAGCTCTGGTTAGTTTGTGCTTTACGTTTAAGATGAATCCGAGACAGATTGCATGGTCACTCGTTTTGTGACCAAGAAACAACATAATTAAATTAACAAACATGTTTGGAGTCCTTTTCTTGAAATCATATTGCCAGGATGTATTTTTGGAAATATTTGTGGGTTAAGTATGTTGTAAAATTTTACACAAAAAAATTCATAGATATGAATTGATGTTCATATCTATAACCAATGGCATTGGATTTTTTTTAACTCAGCAATTACTTTTCAGCTTTAGTTTTCAAGCACCCATAATCTTTGCAGAAAGGATGGCTCAAGACAGGTTGATTGAACCCAAAATCAACCTGCATGGTGTGGTAGTCAAAGTGACAAATTCACTAAGCAGTGACGACATGTGATGGTCCAGCACCATTGGGTTAGCTAAACTCTGTGTACACAGGCATGTAATCAGCACCTTGCTAAGTTCACCATATTTTCGGACCACAAGGTTTTTTTTTATTTTTTTATTTATTTATTTATTTATTTCGGTCACAGTGCAACCTCACATCAATGAAATAAAGAAAACAACCATATTCCAGCAAAGGACCGAAAAGGTAACGGCTGAAGCAAACGCTTATTACGCCGACCCTTTTTTTTTTTTTTTTTTTTTATGTCATAATAAAAGCAAAAAGACATAAGTAAATACTAAGTCATCATAATTGTTATAACACATAACATAATAATATCATAATACATCATAACATAATCATAACACATCATAACATATAACATAATCATAACACATATTCGTAACACATAATCATAATCATAACACATCATAATTGTTTACTTTTTATAGAAGCTTGAATTTAACCATCAAGACTTGCATATTTTTTAAGTATTAATAACTTAAATTTCTTTTTTAAACATAAAAGATTTAAACACAATTTAAGTTCATCATTACAATTATTCCAAAGATCCACACCTTTAATAGAAATACAGAATTTTTTAACATTTGTTCTAAATTTATTTTTAATGAACACATCATTTCCTCTTAGTTCGTATGGACTTTTCCTAATAATAAACATATTTTGTAGAGAGTTTGACATCATGTTTTTTTTTATCTTAAACATAAATTTTAAAGTGTGTAATTCCACTAAATCATAGAACTTTAATGTTTTTAAATTTATAAATAGATTATTGGTAGGTTGATTATAAGATGAGAATGTTATTGCTCGTATTGCTTTTTTTTGTAAAATATAAATTGGTTTTGTGTTAGTTTTGTACGTATTTCCCCAAATCTCGATACAATAAGTTATATATGGAAGTACTAATGTATTATATAACATAAACAAACTTTTTTTATTTAGGACAAATCTGAATTTATAAATGATTGCTATTACTTTAGACAGTTTATTTTTTGTATAATTTATGTGTGATTTCCAGCTTAATTTGTGATCTATAATCATTCCAAGGAACTTACTGTCGTAAGCTCGTTCCAATGGGGTGTTATTAAGCATAATTTGAATTTGTTTAGGTACTTTTAATTTTGTAAATACTATAAATTTCGTTTTTTCAATATTTAATGATAATTTATTTATGTCAAACCATATTTTTATTTTACTCAATTCTCTTTCAACTGATTGTATCATTTGGTTCAGGTCTTTTCCTGAAAAGTAAAGAGTAGTGTCGTCTGCAAACAGTACATAATTTATTAGTTTGGATGTGTAACACAAATCATTGATGTACAGGATAAAGAGTTTAGGCCCCAGCGTTGAACCTTGTGGAATTCCACATATGACTTTTAATAAATCAGATTTTTCCTCCTTTATTTGTACATATTGATATCTATTTTCTAAGTAGCTCTGAAGCCATGTATATGCAGCTCCTCGAAAACCAAATCTGTCTAGTTTGCTCAGTAATATATTATGATCTATGGTGTCGAAAGCTTTCTTAAGGTCTATGAAAATACCGATGCCATAATTATTTGAGTCTATTGATGTAGTAATATTTTCTATTAGTTCTGTAACAGCCATATTAGTGGATCGGTTTTGTCTAAACCCATATTGTTTGTCACTAAGGAGCTGGTGTTTCTCTATAAATTTATCTAATCTTATTACAAATACTTTTTCTATTATTTTTGAAAACTGTGGAAGTATGGATATAGGCCGATAATTTGAAAATAATTGTTTATTGCCATTTTTATAGACTGGAATAACTCTAGTTATTTTCATTTTTTCAGGAAATTTACCAATTTGAAAAGACTTATTGCAAATATATGTTAGAGGCTGTGCAATATGTTCTATTGTATTCTTTATTAAATTCATATCAATGTTAAGTGTATCTTTAGATGTTTTTGATTTAAATTGCTTTACTATTTTAATTATTTCATTTTCATTTGTTGGGTTTAAATAAAATGTAAAAGGATTTCTGTTTACAGCATCACTTGGACTTATGTTATGCTTCTCAATACTTTCAGCCAAGGTATTTCCTACATTAACAAAATAATGATTAAATCCTTCTATAATTTCTTTTATATTTTCCAGCTTTGAGCTTTTGTTCATGAATTGTTTTGGTATTTTATATTTTTTATCTTTTATTTTAATTATTTTATTAATGACATTCCATGTTCCCTTAATATTTTCTTTTTGTTCTTCAAATAATTTATGAAAGTATTCTTTTTTGGTTTTCCGCAAAATACTAGTCAATTTGTTTTTATAATTTTTATATTTTATTTCAGATTCCTTGGTTTTGTGTTGAATAAACTTTTTATATAACATATTTTTCTTCTTACATGCATTTTGTAATCCACTTGTTATCCATGGCTTTATTTTAGAATTTTCTTTAAGTCTTACCTTTTTTAATGGGCAGTTTTTATTGTAGATTTCTAAAAACATGGATATAAAAATTTCATACGCTTCACTTGGGTCAGTTTGGTTGTAGACCTCGTCCCATTTCTGTTTTAATAAGTCTTCTTTAAGTTTATTTAGAGTTTGGTCTGTCACTCGCCTAATATATCTGAATGTTTCAGAGTTTTCTTTGTCATCAGTTATAATTTTATTTTGAAATATAGCAAAAACTGGTAGGTGGTCACTTATATCACTGACAAGAAGGCCACCAACAATTTTAGCTTCAATATTGTTTATAAAAATATTATCTATTAGAGTGGAGGAATCAATCGTTATCCTGCTGGGTTTATCAATAATTGGTAGTAACATATTTGAAAGCATCATATTTATGAAATCAGTTGTTTTCCCATGGGTAGTTGCTTTAAGCAAATTTATATTTAAATCTCCACATATTATTAATTCCTTTGTGGAATATCCATTTATATTTATAATTTCATTCATTTTTTCATTAAATGTATCAATCGGTGAACCAGGTGTTCGGTATACACAAGTAACATGTACATTTTTTGTTTTTTTAAATTCAATTTCGACAGTGATTAATTCCATTATATTGTGAACAGATACTGATTTATCTTCAATGATTTTACAGTTAAAGTTTGAGTCCACATAGAGGGCAACTCCACCTCCTTTTTTGTTGTTTCTGGTGACTGTAAATAGTTCGTATCCCTCTATCTTTACTAGTGTTAGAGGGTGCTTTAGCTCGTCCAGCCACGTTTCAGATACGGCTATAATATTAAATTTACCGTACATATGCAGTAGGTCTTTGATTTTTGATATGTTCTTCCAGAGACTCCTAATGTTAATATGTAGCACTGAAAAGTTTTTCTCCAGTTTAACGTTCTCTTTAAATTGTTCGCTTGTGTAATAGTCACAGCTTAAGTCCAAGTTATTGTAGAAATATAATTCTGGATCAAGTTGTTGATCAATACAAGTCATAGTTTGTCTTGTGTTCAGTGCACATATGTTCACCTGTCTCCTTTTCCGCGATGCATAATCCGTGCATCATCAAGCGCTCTTTACAATCTTCCGAGAAATCATAATCCTTTTTTAAAGTAACATAATCCAAATAATTATTCATATGGATTGAGGTCTTTCAGCTCTCTTATCGTGATCACTTTCGCTTCTTCTGGCGTACCATTGAGTTTAATCATCACTTGCCCGTTCCGAGTCCACGTAGCTTGTATTTTTTTCTGTTTTCGCAAGTTTCTTGCATGTCTTGCGATGTCTGCACGTCTTTTTGTTAAGTGTTCATTCAGATATACTCCCGTGCCTCTTAACTTCTTAGCTTGTCGTAATAGCTCTATTTTGTGTTTCCTGTTAACAAAACGCACAATAATGTTTGTTTTTGCGTTTTTTTCCTTCTTCGGAAGTGTGTGACAAGCGGATATGTTCTCTTACCACACACAAATTCCTCATCAAATATGACACTATCCCTGAAATAACGAGAGTCAGAACAAACGGGTTCATTTAACATAAAGTTAGTGTCAAATAGTAACGTAAGAGTGACATCATGTGATAAGTTCATGATTCATTTCCTTTTGCTTCTTGTAAAAACTGATATGACAAATTTTGAGTGGTTAGAATAAAAGCAAATGTGGTGCAATCAGATCTCACTAAACTTTATTTCCTTCTTATTGTGTAAATCCATCTTCTTCTTCTTCTCCTTTCGGCATTTCCCTTCAGGGGTCGCCACAGCAAGTCAGTTTCTTCCATCTAACCCTATCTGCTGCATCTTCTTCGGTCACACCAACTACAGTATATTCATGTCTTCCTTCACTGTGTCCATGAACCTCCTCTTTGGTCTTCCTCTAGGCCTCTTTCATGGTGGTTCCAAACCCAGCATCCTTCTGCCGATGTTCTCTCTCTCTCTCCTCTGCACATGTTCAAATAATCTCAGTCTGGCCTCTGTGACTTTATCTCCAAAACTTCTAACATGTGCTATTCCCCTGATGTACTCATTTCTAATACTGTCCATCCTGGTCACTCCCAGAGAGATCCTCGGCATCTTCATCTCTGCTACCTCCATCTCTGTTTTCTGTCTTTTTCCCAGTGTTACGGTCTCTAGACCAAACAGCATGGTCGGTCATAGCAAGGTTTTTACACTTTCTCTTTCATTTTTGCTGAAACTCTTCTGTCACACATCACACCTGATACTTTTCTCCACCCGTTCCAGCCTGCCTGCACATGCTTCTTCACCTCTTTTTCACACTCTCCATTGCTCTGGACTGTTGATCCTACTGCTTAAAATCTTCCACTGTCTTTATCTCTTCTCCCTGTAACCTCACTTTTCCATTTGGATCCCTCTCATTTACACACATGTACTCTGTCATACTCTGAGTAATCTTCATTCCTCTTCTTTCTAGAGCAAAATATGTAAATGCATATTGTTGAGTAAGTAGAACTTGACAAACATAAAAGCTTTACTTCAAAGACAAACTCCAAAGTTAAACTCTCTAAATAAGCCTTTTGTCATTGTTTCTGTAAAATTGTCATTGGTTGGAATTGTCAACGTTACTGATTGCATTTATTCAGGTCAGTTTTTTATTACAAGTTGCATTTTTAAACTTATAGTTTGTTCACACTGATCCAGCATTAAGGGTCCAAAGTGTTGAGTTTTACTGCAAAGTCTCACACGATATGTTTTATGCTTATTTAGATTCAGCTCACTCAACTGAGCTTGGTTTGCATTGCTGTTTAATATAGTTACTCAGATCATTTGGCCGGATTAATTGGATTACGGTTGTTATAGTTACCTAAAAAAAGGCATTTCTTTTTGTACAAATCTACCTCAGTCTCCATGTTTCAAATTACCGGTATGCCAGCTGTCACAATCACAATCCACTGAAAACACTGCTCACACCTGTGCCCATCACCAACTCGTGGAGTCAACTCATGAAGGGGTTGTTAAACTTAATTTTTAAGCTCCACTTGGATTGTAGTTTATTTAGCCTAGTTTTTTTCTTTTTTCTTTTTTTAATCAGAAAATACAATCTAGGTTTTTCTAATCTAAATGAAATAAGGATGGGAAACTCTGAATAAAAATATATTTTGAAAAAATAGATCAAGGTTGTATTTTAAAGTGTATACATAGATCAAAAGGTAGAAAACACCCATTGACAATGCTGATGACTGAGCAATAAAAAGTGCGATGACGTAATTTGACTAAATGGTTTTTTTTTTTTTTAATTGCCCAAGGAGTGCTAATTTCTGCATCAGTAAAGAGAGCTGCGTTAATGAAGGACTTGAAGGTCACTGATAATTTTCCTCATTTTTTTTTCCTCCTTAGCTTACTGCTATCTACTACTTTGCCCACTGCCTGAAACCATGGAAACCACATCACGAAAGATATCAATGTGTATGCTGTATGAATGAGTCTGTTTCTTATCATTTCTTTAGTCATCTTCTTGGCGTTAAGGCTTTTCAGAGTGAGATAATTTATTTTAAATAACTTTGAAAATACTTTTTAAAGATTATATTAAAGTAAAGTAAAAAAAAAAACAGTGAATGGAATACATTTCCACGTGTGCTTTTTTTCACCACAGGGACACAGCAACATACCAACAAGATTACCATTTTTATAAATACAATATATTTAAGTAATGTGTAACGCACTTTATTATTAGCGTTGGCAGCCTTCTCTCTATCGAGACAATGGAGTCTGCACCTAGTTATTTATCCATTTGTGTAGCATCTGCTGAGACGAAATAAGCCAATGTGTGAGCTGCAGCTCCTACCACACTTGCTGTAAATGTGATAGGTGGTATGAGTCACAGGAGGAGCAGTGGCAAACTGACTATTTTGCTGTTTCCGGGTCTTTGTAATCAAAATGTATCATGTGACCTTTATTGTATAAATTTCCGAAAACGGTGAAGTAAATGGAGTTGGTGTAGATTTTGTAGATTTAGTTGAGTTTAAACAAATTGTAGTTCACTTGTTAGTAGTGGTAGAAAAAAAATTACAACTTGGAGGTGGTTCCTCAAGCTCATCTGTAGTTGGTACTGAGTAACTGGGAAGTTTAATTAAAATCCATTAAGTGGTTTGGAAGAAATGGCATTAAAGAAAAAAACCCCCATGATCTTTAACCTTTGCGATTGAGTATTGAGTAACTGTGGGCACCTTCAAAAAACTCCCTTTTTGTGGTTTGGGATAATTTACATTAAACATTCATCATCTTGAAAGTATATTCAGGCAAAAAATATTCCATTTAAGAAAAAAAAAAAAAAAAACGCCAACATTTTTTTAATGTGTAAAAGCCAAACAACAATTCTTTGGGAAATTATGTAAACTTTTTTATGAAGACCCGTTTTAACATTGGATTTTAGTTTGCATTCGTATGATTTCCTCACCCTTTTAGCAAAAATGTGAAATAAAAATGAGACACTAGTTGAGACACACTGTGTCCTTCTACTTGTTCTCACCACTACAACCTTAGGGCAATGGATGTGGCATTCAGCCGTAGGTATAGTGTGATTTTGCTATAAAAGCTCCAAAAAGAAGCAATCATGGTTAAAAATCTCAGAGCAGGTGGGATAGAAGGGGGTGATGAAGTCCTCCAGGTCCAGAGGACATTAAGTCAGAGTAAAAAGGAAGTGTTCATGATGGCAGCAGCAAATTGTTCAGCACATGTGGATGTGATGTCCCGGTGGCAACTGGTCTGAATTACAGATTTGGCTGCAGGGAAGAAGCATTTCAAATAAAATATAACTAGAAGGTGGTCTGACAGAAATGCCTAAGTTGAAAACATGAGGAATGGATGAAGTATAGAAATGATAAGGTGTTTCTCCATGTTGATCAATGGGGACATTTCCTGACCATGTTAATTTAAAAAGAGAAACAAACGGATTTCAAACTATCTATTGGTTGGACTGGCAGGGTGAAGCCTATACAAAGCTCAACCTTTCCTGGAGAGTCGTGACTAACACCTTAAATGGCAGCAGCCTCTGACATCAGGTCTTAGGCCCTGTCCACACGTAGACGGGTATCTGGTAAAATTAATATATTTTTATCCATTTTGATCAGTCATCCACACAAACCCGTGGGTTTTTTCACTCAAAACCGTAATTTTTGAAAACTCTGATCAAAGTGAAGATTTTAGAAAACTCCGGTATTGCGTTTACGTGTGGCCATGCATAATCAGCATTTTGCGTTTTTAATTGTCACTACCTGCGACAATTAAAGCATAAACGTTATTTGTGTGCGTTCTTGTTTTTAAATATCAGACAGTAGGCAACATGGATCGTCTGATAAAAAGTTACTCTCTTACGCTCTTTTCTTGCTTTTTTTTTTCTCCACATTCAACTGCTCTTGCTTCTTGTTGAGGAGCAAAGGAGGAGAAATGCGTTGCAGTCGGCTATTATCCATCACACAAGCCTTCCTAGCGCAGAGCTTACATTTAAAATAAATACTGCCATACTGCCGACTACTGGTCTGGCATGCTTATAACTGCACTCGGAAGCGTATGTATACGGGTTCATGTGGATGCGGTTATATTGAAAACAATTACGTGTGTACGCAAGAGTTTTTCTAAAACGGACAGCGGATATACGTTTTCAAAAATACCAGGCTACATGTGGACATGGTCTAAGCGTGAGCAACATTTCAAAAGCTTTGAGTGTTGTCACAGATGAAAATGTGCTTTTTAAATAGAATCTATTAACTATACTGTGTTTAAATTTGTTGAGTACTCTAAGAACTCTGTAAAAAACATTCCAGTTGAATGTAGAGCACAATAACATCGAAACGAAGACTCAAACTGAACCAAAATTAGTTTAACCTTGGAACTGCAATGCATTTAAAAGTAGGATCAGTCAGTAGTTTAAATGTTTGAAAACCAAAGCCAGACCAGAAATTTGGAGCATATCATGAACAGAATAGCCGTGAACTCACAGAAAGAGTGGTCATTATAATCCATAATCATGGATGGGAAGATCAACTGCATTTACATAATTTTTAAAAAAAATTGAACCAATTCAACAATAATGAATATTTGGCAAACTTTTTTTATTTAGTGTAGGAGGATACATCAATCTGAAACAAACTCTGACTTTAAATCCTCTTGTTGCAGGACTTGTTCAGACATTATTTCCAACAGGTTAATGTAAGCTTCATGGTGGTATTCCCCACACAAACCTATCTGTGTATCTCCATACCAATGCTAAGCTAATGGCTTTTCAATAGGATGATAGATGAGGCCACACGGGATCATTTGCAAACGAACTGTAGTTAGGCCAGTTTCCAAATGATAAAGACATCAATCGTAATGTGGTGAATGTGTCTGCAGTATCAATTCCTTCGCATGCATGATGGCCTATTCATCTATGAAGGTTAAATATCACCGTTGAGAAAGAGTCAATACCTCGGAATTAATAGCTGGTTTACTATTGCCTGCTATTCCCATGGAAACAACGACTACGTCTCGTTGTGCTTTGTTCCCCACTCCTCTTATTTTCAGGACTTTCTCAAGGGCATATTTGGAAGATCGGCAAGATAATAGATAAAAGAAAAAAAAAAGAAAAGGAAAACTGAAGCTGAAGCACTTTATCATGATTTATTCAGTAGGAGAGACTTTCAGGTCAAAAGGAATACATCCTCCTGATGTGCTCCACTTACATGGGTGGTCTGTGGACTGGACTTGAATTCATTTACAGTCCCAACAATGAGCTATTTTGTACAGGATAGCAAAGTGGGGATATCATGAGATGTATGTATTCCCATATACAAAAGGAATAGCTCACCAAGCATCGATTTTCTTCAGTGAACTACTTAAACTTAATGTTCTGAAAGTTGTTAAAGTAGAAAATTTTTATTAGTCTATATAAAAATATTTTACATGATTTCAAAAGAAATAATTAGTAAGCAATATATTTAAAACAAATCAGAGTAGCTTTTTTTTAATCATTTTTACTCTTTAAAAGGTACAAAAAACTTTAAATTACCAACCGCAAAGTGGGCGATGAAACAGAAAGGCAGAAATGTAGGAGTTTTGACAGAAAAATTGATTTAGAAGGTCAGTGTAAATGAAACAACACAAATTGTTTTTCAATGAATACAGAAGAGTTTTTATGAAAGTGTAAGAAGGGTAGAAAAAGTAACATTAGAACCGTTTGTTCAAAGGTCTAAGACCTGAAAAGGTTAGATAAAGGGCAGTTATTATGCTTGATTGGTGGCTATTCTTAAACATCATTCCTGGACAATTGTTCCCTTTAAATGACACTTAAAAAGCCTTGTCTGAGATAAAAGTGCACAGCACGACACACGAGTTGGACAATGATCTTCAAAGTGACCCATTATGATGAGATAAAAAGGGATGAGACGATCTACTGCCATGGTAATATGAATGGCTCCTTCCTGGCTATGTGTAAGACATGGTTTACGAGTTATGTCAAAAACTTAAATGGAATAGGACGCAAGTGGAAACGAGACGTTACAGGGAAGACAGATAAAAATAAAAGGTCCTCTTTATGCAATTTTAAGTACTTTGGCTCAATAGCCTAGTTTGAAAAAGAGGTGAAGAGAAATCTACAGGCAGATTTGAACAAGAGAAATTTCAAATGTCAAGTGTGATGAAAAAAAGTTTCAGCTAAACTTGAAGAAATGTGTACAAAACTGATCTCAAACATGCCTCGACTTCATCAAATAATTGATTTTTCTTTAGACCATGTCCACACGTAGCTGGGTATTTTTGAAAACGCATATATTTTTATCCGTTTTGGGCTAGCCGTCCAAACGAAAACTGAGTTTTTTTCCCTCAATACCGGCGTTTTTGAAAACTCCGGCCAAAAAGGAGATTTTGGAAAACAGAGATTTGCGTTTTTATGCGTCACTATCTGCGACATTTAATGCACATAAGTCATTCGTGTGCGTCCTTGTTTACAAAAGCAGACAGTGGGCAGCATGGATTCACAGATACAGGCATTACTTTTTACCCTGTTGCAGACCCTCTTTTCTTGCAATTTTGTCCACAAATGCGTCGCAGTCGGCGATTATTAATCACATAAGCCTCCCTCCTCCTCTACTCAATACCGCCGACTACTGGTCTGGCACACTCAGAAGCGTATTTACAGTATATGGCTCCGGGTGGACGCGGATATTTTGAAAACAGTTGTGTGGACGTGAGCGTTTTCCTAAAACAGAGGACAGCAGATATGTGTTTTCAAAAAACTACTTGTGGACAGGGCCTTAGAGAGGCATATTTAATTAAGTATACTAAGACTAATTTGGGAGGTTTAAAGTTAGCATTTCTAAAACAACTAAGCAAAGAAAGAATTAGACTTTATTCACCCCTCAACAGGAAAATTTTTGTGCTGGATTGCATCGCAGCAGGCTGCCATGACGATGCCAATGGTGGGAGAAACGGTGGGTTAGGTGTCTTCCCCAAAGACAGAGAGACGTGAGCTCAGTGGGATTTGATCCCGTGAATGTCCGGAGGAGCGATCATTTTACCACTGAACTATCGCCTTCCCTCAAATAAGCAAAAAGTTAGATAAAGATTTTTGCCTTATTTAGAGGTCAGCTTACAAAAACTGAATTAAAAAAAAACTTTTATTATTCATCAAAAATTATGCTTTCTTCATTCATCTAAATACTTAAGGCTGATTTTTTTTTCTCGGCATCCAACATGTTTCTTATTTTAAAATGAAATAATAGTCATTTTAATTCTTTTAAAATAGGCAAAATAAGTGATTAAAAGCAATTTTTTTTTTGTAGTTTAGATAAACAGTTGGTGAATCCATGTTCCAAATATCTGCAGAGACGGACTGGTTCCGTTTGTACAAGATTAATACCTCAGTAATAATGACAACCCCCACAAATATTTAAGGTCCCATACACAGTTCAGCATCTCACTCATTGGAGTCGGTCCAGTTTACAAATGAATGCACACTCAATTATCTGTGGCACAATATCCTTCAGGGTTGAGTTGATGGCTCTGATTAGGGCTCTGAGAGGGACATTGCTCAAGAGGTGGCTGCATTAGAGCAGAAGAAGAGAATATTTTCAAACTGATTTGTTTTAGAGGGAACCAGCACAAATGTGAGCAAATCAACATTCACCAAGAATAAAAGACCCAATATTCTTTCTGAGTAGGACGGCACTTCTGTATGGGACTTGTAAATACTGTTTCACAAAATAAACATGAAATGGTTTACATTTACAGATTAGCTGACATGGTTCTTTTCAGGGCCTATTATTTGTTGCTAGATGTGGCCAAATCCAAATTTTAGAAGCATTATTGATACTGCTTAAAAGTGTAAAAACTGTCGGATTTATACATGCAATTTTATGCAAATGTAACAGTTGTTGTGAGTGCAATTAAACTCCTGACAGAACACAAACAGTCTTTAGGACTTTAATGAGCCAGCTTAGTGATTAAACTAGCACCATTTGGTTTAGTTAAGTCAGTCCTTCAAATTATTGTTTTGTTTCGGCATGGGAAAACTACAGCCTGCGGGCCACATGCGGCCTGTTAAATGGTACAGTCCAGCCTGCCAAACTTGAAAAATTAAATAAACTTTGTTAATGTTTTATTTCCCCTGCGATTCTGATGTTTCCTCACTGGATGGCGCACTCTACATTTGTTGAGAAAACAACAACACTGCTCCCATTAAAATAAGTGTCTTTCCGTGTTGCGCACATTGTCAAAATAAACAGTATGCACAGATATGGAAAGCCATCGGGCTTAATACACGCACGTAAACAAGCATGTTAATTGTTAAAACAAGCAAAATGTTCCATCAAGCGCTTAGATTTCAAACCTAGCGCCACCAAACGCCCGTTTTTAAGCGCTACCGCACTAGATTTCAAACCTAGCGCCACTAAACGCCCGTTTTTAAGCGCTACCGCACTAGATTTCAAACCTAGCATGCTAGATTTGAAATTTAACTCACTTGATGTAACATTTAGTGCGCTTGTTTAAAATCTAGTGAGCCATTCTATCGGTCTAATCTAGCGGTTACCAAAGCATGCCATCCATCTGCTCCTGTTCCAGCCCCTTTGTCAAATGTTAGAACTCAATATGGCCCACAACCTAAAAAGTTTGCCCACCCATGGTTTAGATCATAGGACCAGAAAGCTCACGACACCATTAGTTGTGAGCTGCAGAGTTTTTGATACGATTGTAATCGAAAACAGAAACTATTCTTCACATTGCATACAGTGCGACTCTAATAAAGACCTGATTTTGGAATTTTTATTAAAAGAGGCATTTTATGTTTAATTAACTTTTTTGTAGGTTTTTATCATTTTTGAAGATTATTCCCACATTAAAAATACACCCTAGATGCTTTTCCAATTCATTCACGCCAGGTAGTTTTTCACTATGCCTTTTTTTTCTGCCACGCCCACATTCCAAAGTCAGCAATGTTTATGTAAATGCCCTAAAACAAGAATATGTGATAGCTTTCCTTGCTTAATTTGCTTTACACTGTATTTGCGGCCTCAAAAGAGATTTATACTTTGTCGTGCGAGCCGCCTTAAAGTGTGACCGATATAAGTGTGAGACGTGAGGAGATTTGTGTGTTTGTGGTTAGCTAGTCTGATGTGACGAGGTTGATTATTAAGATACAATGAAGTTTGCAGTAGTTAGAAATGTATTGTCGTTCAAGCAGCAAGGATAGAAAATGAGAAAAAAAAGTGGCGGGAATATATGGCAGAGGTTTATCTTAGTTGATTTTTATATTTCAAGCCATCAAAGTAAAAAAAAGGCAAATATCTTTCAAAAACTCAAACAATATGTCTATAATCAGTTTATTTCTATATTTTCTATATTAAAACTAACCTTTGCGCAGGTGGTTTATTGAATACAATGGCCTCAAACAAGGGCTACTAATTTAGAATGAGCCTTTAATAAGTCTCCTTCAGGAAGACACTTTAAACAAATTAAACTATAGTGTCCTGTGAGACACCAAAATCCAAACCTCTCAAATTCAGGCACATGTCAAAAAGTCAATGGATGTTCTGATAAAAAAAAAGTTACAGTGGTGACTTTCCCCTGAAAACCTTGGAAATCTCATCATCACTGGGTTCTAGGACATTTCAGCCACGGCTATTTCAGCCACGGACATTTGAGCCAAAACACTGCAAGCTAGGATATTTGAGCCATGTGCGCCCCCTAGTTTAGGACATTTCAGCCACGGACATTTCAGCCACGGACATTTGGGCCAAAAACCTATTTTATGTAGAAAATTGTGATATTTTATGTAAAACATAGTGATATTTTGTAAATAGCCTAGTTGCAGTTTCACAATTCGTGGAGGACAACTAAACTTGTAAAATATTGTGTAAAATTGTTATTGTGTATTATGTAAAATATGTAAAAAATTTATTGTAAATAAACAGTTGCACTACAGAAAATAATTGGTTTTAGTCATTTTTATCCCATGGCTCATATAAAAAAATTTTATGTAAAAATTCTGATATTTTAAGTAAAAATTTTATCGTAAATAAACAGTTGCACTACAGAAAAATTGCTTTTAGTCTTAAAAAAATTTATCGTGCTTTTAGTCATTTAATTTTTTTTAATCTTTTTTTAAATAAACAGTTGCGCCCAGGTTGCAGTTCTTCAAATGTCCGTGGTTTATCGTGCAAAATTTTTTATAGTGCTTTTAGTCATTTAATTTTTTTTAATCTTTTTATCTTTTTTTAAATAAACAGTTGCTTTTTATCTTTTTTAAATATTTTTTAAGTAAACAGATATTTTTTAAATAAACAGTTGCTTAGTCATTTAATTTTTTTTATCTTTTTATCTTTTTTTAAATAAACAGTTGCGCCCAGGTTGCAGTTCTTCAAATGTCCGTGGCTGAAATGTCCGAGTCACCGTGGCTCAAATATCCTAGCTTGCAGTTTTTTGGCTCAAATGTCCATGGCTGAAATATCCGTGGCTGAAATGTCCGTTCACCTCATCACTGAGACACCACAGAGCAAATCAGTCAGGTCCAAATGGGGCGACACTTTCTCTTTTGTATCCTGATTGGTTCAGTCAGCATTGACGGCTGCTAGATGATGATGCCGGATTGTCTGAGTTGCCTATCGATCTCAGTTTGGATCAAATCATTTCAGGTCAGACCAGGCAACATTTATCCTGGCTGCATTTGGCCATGTAAATTGTTAAAGTAATAGCCTATAAAGAATTGATATTGACTTTTGGTTGGATTGTGTGATGTGAGTACAAGAGGAGAGGTCTATTAGTAAGTCCATACTAGTTCAGATGTCATTGAGAAGTTCAGAGGTCTGGTATATTCTAGTAATAACTAAAAGAGGAAATGGACAAAATAAATGCATTTTAAAACAAGGTATGATAAGGAGTTAGAGCAATAACAGTTGAAAACAATTTCCATGTAATTAGTTTTATGCTAAGATTGTATCTAACAAAAGAAAGGCATTACAAAAGGCTGATTTACATTTTGCAATGAAATGCAAATTCCCATTTGGTTGGATCCTTTATATTTCCAAATCAAAATGCTGCTGACTTGGGCTTCCTAACTTATGGCCAAAAGCTCCCAAGAAAAGCATTTTCATTGTACTCTTATGTCATTGATTTATATTTAATCTTTTCTTACATTTACATCCCTTGAACTTTCACAGAAGTATAGCTACACAACCGAACAAAAACCAAAGTCCTTCCTTCTTCAGAAGACTTCAGACTAACCTGAGGTGGAGGAAGACCCCCTGCACCCACCGGACAGATGGGTAATACGGCTTTCTCGTCGCAATAGCACGAGGGTGATGGGTTGGACATGTTCCATTTGTTGAAGATAAAGACGTCTTCGAATTCCTGGTCTACTTTGGGGGTGAACCAATCAGACCCACTGGAGGAACAGGGATAATCTCTGGAAAAAATAACAAGGAAAATATAATTGTGTTGTTGTTCGGCAACTTCTGTGGATTGCAAATAAAATGCCAACAAGTTATTTAAAATAGAGGCTTGAACAAAGCGTTTTAAATTCATAACTGCTCAAAACACATATTTCACAAATTACTCATTTGACACCAAAACTAGAAACGGGCAATATGGGCAAAAAATATCCCAATAGTTTTCAATATTTTGTTTGATAACTATAAAAATGATAATCAATGAACACCCATAGCATTTCTTTTCTTTTGTTTTATCCCACAGTTCTTCTTTTTAAAAATTTGTAGTGATGTCATTTTGCAAAGCATTGTGGGTGTGAATAGCTAACTAGCAAAGCTTCTGTTATGTGCTATTTCATCAAAACAACCTCAATTTTAATTTTTAAACACATGTAACATTAAATTGTTATGTCACACAAATTTTGACCATACAGAGAATTTTAGTAAGAGTTTTTCAATTTTAGTTAATCGGTGCCGGTGTCCTGACGAGATCTGCGACCTAACAAGATTTGCGACTTTGTGCTCTGCGCATGGCCCGAACGCGTCATCCATCTCCCCTCCCTCCCAGAATGCGTCACTCCTCTCCCCCTCCCATCCAGATGATCTAAACATCGAGATCTGCGACCTGGCAAGAATCCAATATTTTTATTGGAATTAGCGTTTTTTTCACACCTGCTCTGCATTTTTCGACAAAAATCTATCATTTTAAAACATACTTTAGGTTCTACAGCGAGTTGTTCACTTCCGGTTGTCGTCAGGTCGCAGATCTCGTCAGAACACCGGAATTCTGCCAGAATTTCTTTTCCTACCAGAAAATCATATCGTCGGTGACATGAGGTATGATTTTCTGGCACAGAATGAAAATCTGGGAAAACGCTTGATTGGATTTTGCTACCAGCAGTGTTTGCGTGTCAGACTTTAATGACGTCACAAGTTCCGTTTTGTCGTCTTCCGCTTATCCGGGGCCGGGTCGCGGGGGCAACAGTTTCAGTTTTTGGGAAGCCCAGGCTTCTCTCACCCCGGCTGCATCCTCCAGCTCACCCTGAAGGATCCCAAGTTGTTCCTCGGTCAGCTGTGAGACAAAGTCTCTCCATGGAGTCCGGGGTCTGCCTCTTGGTCTCCTCCTGGTGGGACGTGCCCGAAACACCTCACCAGCGCTCGGGGAGCATTCTGACCAAATGCCTGAACCACCCCATCTGGCTTCTCTCGACCTGGAGGAGGAGCGGCTTGACACCGAGCTCCTCCCCGATGGCAGAGCTCCTCACCCGTTCTCTGAGTGAGAGCCCAGCCACCCTGCGGAGGAAGCTCATTTCGGCCGCTTGAATCTGCAATCTCATTCTTTCGGTCACCACCTACAGCTGTTGACCATAGGTGAGGGTGTGAACGTAGATTGACTTGTAAATCGAGACCTTTGCTTTTCGGCTCAGCTCTTTCTTTACCACGACGGACTGATGTAGCGTCCTAGTTATTGAAAACGCCGCAACAATCCGCCTGTCGATTTCCCGCTCCATCCTTCTCCCACATCTGAACAAGACCCCGAGATACTTAAACTCCTCCAGTTAGGGCAGGACTCTGTCCCTGACCAAAACTATACGCTCAACTTATGAAGAAGCTGGAGCTCTGTTTCAGAATAAACTCTGCACTGCATGGTGCACCTGTTATTATAAATAATATATTTTCCCTGAGCATCACTGGCACACATTAGTATTTTATTACTACGTTATTCTTTTTGGAATACTTTGAATTACTCACGGTAAAGGGTCATCCTCGACGCAGCGAGACCCAAAGCCTGGGTTGTCAACCAATGAGTCCACCACGCGAGCCACCTCTTTGTTTTTTGGCATATCGTTGCTGCAAAAGTTTTAGAATTAGATTACAATGCTTGAAGTTATTTTCAGCTGAAAGTTTCATTTTCCTGGTGGAAATGTTTGTTGTTACAGTCACAAATGTCCACAACTTAGTTGTGTAAAACTAACAAAATAAATACAAGAACTTTATTTTTTAATAAATCAAAACATTTGGTTTTTGTAATAAAATTTTAAACAGGAATCATTTGAGAAAAATCAGATGAACCAGATGTTGTCTGTATAGAACTTTTCAAGGTGCTCAACAATATTTAAAAACCCAATGACATTCTTTAATATTTATTTGACATGTCTTAATATTAGCAGCTTGTGGTATGTAGTTGGTTTTAATGTATGGGTACAAAAAGTAGTAACTCAGTAATTATTTCCCGTAGGCTTGCTTGTTGTTTTTTTACAACCCTGTTTCAAATACGTCGCTACTTTTCCAGTAATCGTTGCAACGCTTAACTTTGAAAAAGCTCAAGAATTTAGGATTAACCAAGAACATGAATAGTAAATAGGATTATATTAAGACAACAAAACTTTACTAAGTGAAGGTGTTAAATAAATAAATAAAATAAATGAAATACTCTATTGATCCCTCACCGGGGAAATTTGTGTGCTGCACTCCTTACACCGCAGCAAGCTGCCCTTCGACGGCGCCAATGGTGGGAGAAGCGGGGGTTAGGTGTCTTCTCCAAGGACCCTAGATGTGCTCTCTGTGGGACGCAAACCCGCAACCTTCCGGTCCGCGCGCAAACGCGCTAACCACTGTGCTGCCGTCTCCCCGTCTGCCATCTAAATTTAACAACTCAACAGCAGTGCTGGCTGGTATACAGTATGCAAAAAGAACACGGCTCTATAATTTTAGAATGGCTTCATCAAAGTAATAAGATAAGTTTAGTTTTTAACCTTTTTATGCCCCCCCAGCTTTGAGTATAAACCATTTATCTTGGTGATGCCTGTGAAACAATGCCCTTCATAGTATTGGATTTGCTTTTTTTTTCTTGTGTAAGGGCATGTCTACTAAGTAGGCTGAAAGTGTCCTGTAGGTCTCTAAGAGCAAAGTCTTATTTGAAAGAAAGAAGAAAAAAAAACATCCCCTTCTCATTACTTGGCCCACACACTGTTCTTTATCTTGGGGGTAATGTTAAAGTTAAAACATAACGTTTCATAACGACCATCACGGTGGCTTTGAGCCAGCAGTGGCCGTAGCCCAACCGACCATTTGGATTAATCCTGTGTTCATTGTCTCATTTAAAGGCGTCTCCATGAAGGTCGCACGGTCATTTCCTGGCCACCAGTAAATGCGATTGAAGTGATCTGCTTGTAAAAATGGATTATGTGCAGCCATCTGGCTTGCAATTAACAATGGCTGGGTTAACATGTTATTCAAGATAATAAAACTATTGGATGGCTTCAAAATGAAGACTTGTGCATACACATGGAAATGGTGGAACTAATGAATAGCTCTCAGAGGGAAGGACTGAGATAATATCTGAAGAAAGTCAAGTGAAGGCTACATAATAACCCAGCTCCTTTAAGTTTTTTTTTTCTAAAGACTGTAAAGGTGCCAAAAAAAGATAAGCTTTTAATCCAGAAACAGAAAACATAAATGCTGGAACCTATTTGCACAAAGTAATGAAAATCAACACTTTTAAATAAATTTCAAGTAAGAGAAAGGGTACACCCCGTACAGGTTGCTAGTCTATCACGGGGCCACACATACAACCAACCACACACATTCCTAGGAACAATTTTGTAGCGGCCAATTAACCAAACCTGCATGTTTTTGGAGGGTTGGAGGAAACCGGAGTACCCAGAGGAAACCTACACATACCCGAGGTGAACGTGCAAACTACACACAAAGGCCAGTGTTCCCAACCTCATCCCCACCCAGGATTCAAACACCAACCTTCTTAGTGTGAAGCCTCCATGCTAACCATTGCGCCACCATAAAGCCTTCAGCACTTAAAAGATTTAGGTGAATTACCAAAAGTAAAATCTTGAAAAAGTTGATTTTTTTTTTAATAGCTTTTCACAAAACACAAAAAAACCTCAGGAGACATTTTTATAAAATAGATATTTTTTCAACATTAATTAAATCTCCCTTCACGTGTTGCACTGAAGCTAATGTTAAAAGATGAGTTGTTTGTAAACTGTTTATACATGGATATTAAACTGTGGACATATTTTTAAAAGGTGAGCAAAACCCATTCATCCAAAGATTGTAAATTAATCTAAGTTTCTGGTTTTGTTAATGCATTAATATTTCTGTGAAACCTGCATGTTCCAGTGCAGACACACGAGTTACAAGCTATATTGTATATTTCTGGAGAAAACATTTTTTGAAAGGGTATATTAGTAGTACAAATTGCAGAATGTGAGTCCGACACACTAACCTACAAGCCCAATGTTGAAAAAATGAAGGAGCAATCTCAAACACAAAGATTTCCAACACAAGTATCATTGGTATTCCCATTTATCTCCAAAGAATGGCAGAGCAGATTCTGACGATATTGTACTGGTAATGTAAGGTGTAAACTACACTTATCGTGGATTTATTTGTTTTGGTTTCCAAAAAAATGAACTACTTTGTGGATTAACAAACAAACTCTTTAGAAGACATTTACACAGCACTAAAGTGGAACATTTAGGAGACATACGTCAAGTTTTGATTTTCTAAACATGTTCAATGTCTACATATTTCACATCACAAAGGCATTTTTATTGAAGCATATTTAACAGGGTGCAAATATTAAAAAAACGAATGTCAGAAGGTGTTGAAAGACCTCAGCCAGGAAATATTTATCATGCATCTTCAACCATTTTTAATTTTCACCTGTCTGCATTTGCCTTTTGCTAGGTCTACACATGACAACTACTTAAAGCTCTTTCCCCATCACATTTAAAAACCATGACAACCCAATCGGGTTAATACATGTTCTATGTACGTATTCATGTAGATGAGCTGACAAGAAAGCCATAACACAAACTATATAGTGATAAAATTTTTGTAGGCACATGACACAATATGAAATCTGATAATTTTGCTGTCATAAAGCTGAGAAGTAAAACCTTTTAAAATGCACATGCACAAATAAAATCCATCAAAATTTTGTTTCAGAAAACAAAATTTCGAAGTTAAACTCATTTTTTTTATATTTTACACAAAGTGTCTAATGCAGTCTCACTATTTTAGTGGCCTTCGAAAAAGCAAACTGTTTTGTAGAAAATCTCTTTAAGTCTGTATTTATTTGTGTACCAACATCAAAGTGGATTTTTCAAAAAGTGCTTTGAAGGGCAATAAAAATTTGTCAAACTGGATGAGCAACAAGCGCTTTGTAGCATGAGAAAGCTAAGATTACTGTGACCGTTTAGACAGACTTTGTAACCAGCAAGGTGTAATAGAATCCAACTTAAAGCATATATTTTGACAGGCCATACTGCTGCATTTTCTGTGATATTTCAGCTTGCTAGAAAATAATCCTTGTCACATTCTTCCTGGTAACTGTCCTGCTGTTAATTGTGCATATCTGGGTATATAGTTTATTTTGGGATTAGGGGATGCATAGCTCAGAGGTAGAATCACCGTCTTAGTGCCAAAGAGTTCCCAGTTTGATTCCTGATGAGCTCATGCCTAAGTGTCCCTGGAGAAGACACCTAACCTCGAGTTACTCCAACCATTATCCACTGCCGTGGCTGCCTGTTGCGGAGTAGTGCAGCACAGTAATTTCTCCACGAGGGATCAATGAAATACTATTATAATTACCAAAAAATGTGCAGTTGTCAAAGTATTCATTTGATATACCAATTTGAATAACCTTTTCAAAACAGTGCTTATGCACCATCTGTTTCTTTTAATTATTGTAATTACCAATTTTTTAGATTCACAACAGTTTTTCCCATGTACTATGCATATGTAAATAAGTTTTTGATAGTTGATTTCTTCTTCCTGTCGGTTCTTCTTTTGGTTCTCTGGTTGCACTGCAGCACTCAAATTTCCCTTTGGGAATTAATAACGTACTTTCAATTCAAAATAAAAAAAATCACTTAAATTGTAGTGACCTCAACATTTTGAGACCTCAGAAAATCAGCAACCACCAAATGTAACTATAACAATGATTTTCTCTATATATTTTTTTTATGTGTTTTAAACCTAAACTCTGGAGTGCATCATTTTTTTCCTGGGGGATCATTTGCCCTAATACAAGAAAAGATTGTTATTATAAGTTATAAGTATTACCATTTAACTATAACATCCTTGCTATGATTCAGGATAGATTAATTTGCCTAAATTTATTATAAATAGAATTTTCAAAGTTGAAGTTTTATTTCAGACGTATTCCACTTAAATAATTACCTGTAAAATGTGGTTTGAGGCAGCTCGTATATCCAGGGGTGTAACTCCAGGCTTGGAAACTCACGAAACGGAGGGACGAAGAGGGAGAAGGCCATGGATAAGCACACAAAAATAGCAGGCAAGAGCACCTGGGAAGATGAATAGAAATTTAGCAAACACCCAGTTGAACTGGAGGTTTTACAATCTCAATGAATGACATCTCCAACTGTAGGGGGTAAAATTTTACCCAACTTATAGACAGTATGGAAGATCTTCCAGCTCTACGAACCTAGTGTGTTTTAAGACCTCTAATAATCCATATGAGTCTTTTTTGGCTATTCAAGTCTTGAAGCAACCATTCAACGGTACTGCTTTTTGGGTATGCTTTTATGTTTTTAGACTCAAGTGGACTTGTTCTATGGTCAAACTGACTGTTGGTAAGAAATGTTCTGCATGTTCTACAACAAAGATAGTTATGAAATAAAAACAAATACATACTGTAACTGTATATACCAGTTGGCATTGCACAGACCAATTTAGCACTTGGTTTTGCAACCATGCTTGAGTATTGTTGTTTGTTTACACTGGCAAGTTCTAGACTGTAACGGACTCATCACTTAGTATGTCTGACTCGTGATTGGAAAGTAATATTCTACATTTGCTACAACAAAAGCAAGCTCTCAAATAACAAGTAGTTACACCTGAAAAGTTGTACCTTGGAGCAGAAGAAAAGAAACAATATTTCGAAAAACTACAGTTGAATGAATTTTTATAACCCAGAAATATACATTCAGTCCTTTAAAGGCCTTCAGATCTGCAGCTGTGTAGAAACTTGGAGTGAATATATGGCTCTTCACAATGTCCGGGTGCGTAATTGCAGGCATCAAATCAGAACTGATTGAAAATAAATTATGTTGAATTGTGTAAAGATCTTCTCCACCAATTAATTGTAGTTTTTCTAAATATTGTCTCTTTGCTTCCGTTCCAAGACCAGACAATTTTCCGCCATATCACGCGAAAGACGTAGAAAATAATTGTACCTCTAAATAATACCAAAAGATGAAAACAATTGAAAAAGGACCGCTTTTTTGATAGTTTTGTACTAAACTATGCCTGATCTATCCCTCCCAAAAAGCCTATCGCCTGGTTGATGATATCATGTGGGTGCACTCTATTAGTACAAAAGATTATAAATAAGCCAATGAACTTCTATTTACAAACCCAGTATATTTATCAAAGTTTTTAAAATAACTTAACTTGGTATCTAAGTTCCAGTCATTTTTATCAGCACCTCACACAATCAGATTAAATTAGAACGATTTGCAAACCTAAAAGAAAGCATTATGTCTGCTTGCTGGTATTTCTGTACATTCATGTGAATCCATGTTTTTACATGTCAGCATTTTTGCACTCAAATAATCAATGACATATCAATTTCATTACCCCGAGCTTGTGCATTGTCATTACGTGCAACAGAATGCAAAACAGCTGATGCAATCAACAATTTCGAGGACCGGTGCAATAATGTCCGCGCATTAATATGCTTCCCACCAACGAGTTCGGGCTCCTCTGAATGCTTTATGAGTTTGATTAAACACTCTCAACACTACAACCCTCATCTGGCTACTCAGATAATTAGTTCCTCGCCATTCTCTTGTCTTTTGTTATTTATAAAATGAAAAACAATAGAGGCTGCCACCTTTCTCAGACACCCCCTCCTCATGTTCACACTCATCCCCCTGCTCCCTTCTATCATGTAATCCTCTTTTCATAGCATTGTTAGAGTTGACAAATACGTTGCTGGGCAAAAATGGAAGATATCTTTACTGTTTAATCATTCTAAGCTTGGGCCAGGCTTGGAGGCAAAAGGGGGCGAGGTGACTGGGTCCACTTGATTAATTGCAGGCCACACAATTTACCAAGCCAATTCAAGATGTTCCAAATGGAAATTCTGCATTTACCGCACGGCGTGACCGCGGAAACGTGCTCGGGAGAAAGATAAAGAGCGGCAATGAGACTTAAAAGCTTCAGGGTAGAGCACAAAAGAACTACTCCTATTCTGTTGGTTTCCTTTTTCTTTCTTGCTTTCATTTTCTCTCTTTCCACAGTAATTGCAGGTGACAGCTGGTGGCGCTGCCATTGAGAGCAATGTGACAAAAAAAAAAAAAAAAAAAAAAGAACGAAACACAAAAAGGGGAGAAGTCATTATGCTTACACAGTCAAAGCACATCCGTGAACAATGCGTGAGTTTATCGCATTCTTGAGTTCAGTAGGGATTTTATTAAGAAAAAAAGAGGATTATATTTGAAGTGAGTAAAAACCCTCCAATTCGATATTTGTTTTTCGCTTGCTGAGCCGAGTTTTTTATTGGATTAATCTTATTTTCTTATGCATAAGTATTTTTGGGCAATTAGACATGAGAATTTTGGTGTAGTTATTGTGAAATTTACACACTTTAGAAAAACAAATAGCAAAGTTTTTGTTAAAACTTTGTGAAAAAATACTGAGTCTTATAGGCTTTATAAAGACATCTTTTGAGTCATTATTAATCCAAAAGAACCAGTTTCTTTGGTACCAAACAATCTTTTTTAGTGACACAAATTTAGAATCTAATTTCTTTGTAGCCACAATCAGCTGATAAAATACAACTGATGAGTAAAATTAAACCAGGAAAAAGACTAAATGATGGTAAATAGCCATTAGCAGATGAGTTTATTCAGTTCATGTTGCAATTTGGCAAAAAGAGTTAAAGGTAATGTTATGGTTTTAACTCCTTAGTTTCTCGGTGATGGCTGAGCAGAATCATGTTTCATCTTAAAAGAAGAAGATCAAAGAGATCATTTCAAATATAGTCAAAGCCCATTTGAGAATGTGTATTGTAGTTTTGGAATGAGTCGATTAACCGGTAAGCACTGTGAAATTATTGCCTTAATAAAAAAGAAAGAGAGAAAATAACAGAACTTTGTGAAATATAACATAAATCGACATGGTGCATGGTCAAAAAGTTTTGGCTGGATTGCCCACTTTACAAGCAACATCACTATTCTAATGCAAAAGTTTTTGCCGGGACCAAAATAATAAAACCAGAACATATTTGACTCAGGGCACAAATGCTAAACTTAAATGCTCAGTAAGGCCAGAACTGGTGTGGAACAATGACTTAATGTTACATGAGTAACTAGTTAGAGTTCTAACATGAGTTCATGTTAGAACCGAACATGAAAAGTTTTGCTTGCAAGAGACAAAGCTAATAATTGGTTGTTGGAACTCAAGAGATGTCTAGAATGCCACCAAGTAAAAATGTGTAATTTTCATGAGGCAATCAAAAAAATTTGGTCATGCATTACTATAAAATTAAAGTTTGTCTCAGGATAGATCGTGAAGAATAAAGGTTTTGGAAACACACACACACAGTGATACAGCTGTTGCCGTCACAATGCCCGAAGGATTTTGCAGCCATGATATTATGGGGCATGTCGTCACGATATTTTTTTAGTAGACAAAGTGTTGTTGGGTTTCAAAATGAGTCGGTATAACTTTTTAATCCCAATTGCTCACCCAATAAAAACCAATTTTCCTTTGGGCTGGAAACCAGTCAACAAGTTATTAGAAATATATTGATCAACTTAATAAAATCAGCAAATGTCAAATCTTAAATGGGATCTGAACCGTTATTCTTGTACAAAGAATAGAGAAAACAAGAGCAGTCTAAACAAGATGAGTGGACACTTAGGAGAAAAAAAAGCTCTATAAGTCAGACACCATTCCACACAGAAACATGGTATGTAATATGTGCAAGATCGTACAAAGTACTTAACTTTCTATTCTCTCAGGATGATTTCTGAGCACCAGAACTCTTTAACTCACCCACTGGAACATAACTGATGGCAATTCCTCCATTTTTCCTGACATTGTGAGGGCTTGCCTTATTCCAACTTCCAGCCTCATAAATCATTGCTTTTGTGTTTCGTGCCAGAATGTCTTTTATATTCCCATAACTGCTTAAATGTGAGGAGATTACCGTACCGCACAATCATAGTTGCTGACAATGTGTGCTGTTGACGTGATGGAGGTAAAGAAAGAAGGTGAGAAAAAGCACTCTATCCAAATGAGTGCAGCTATAGATTATGCCCTTGTGGACAAAGAAAAATTTGGAACGTACACATTCACACCTTTATCCTACCATCCTGTTCTCTGTTTGCACTAAAGAGGGACGTCTGAGATTGACAGTGACTAATGGGGATTGGTGCTGCAGCAAATTATAAGAGAAACCCACACACCTTTCATAGGTGAAACCCTATTCTTTCCTCCACTCCCTCGTTCACAGTAGTGTTCTCTACCATCTAATTTCCGTTTAGCATAATACCACTCATCTTCACTGATGTCACTTCTTGTTCTTTGAATTTTTTTCAACTGAATATGGACCTGCGTGGTAGTTGCTGCGCGTGCCATTGCAATTTAAGTTCAAGTGCACTTTTGCAAACTTACCAGGCAAAAAATATTTGTCTCCTCAAAACTGCTAGTCACAGAAATTATTTTGGACTTGTTGAAACTGTGGCTCTTTATTAGCTTTGACTTGTGAAATTATGTTTATGAGCAGCAAAATAATATAGACGTACACTTAATGAGCTAATAGAAGGTTTGTCATCTGCGTAATTGTTGTACGTTCACTTTTAATACAGAGCTAATGAAAACACATGATTAGCACACGGTAACATGAAGGACAAACAAATCGCAAGTGTCATTTTGCTTTTGTGGTGCCAATCACAGCAACTAGGTATGAGTTAGGGAGCTCACTTGATACCAGGAAATCTTTTTTCAGAATTTGTTTCACCAGCTTAAAACACCGGCTTAAAACTAGGACGCTGCATCGGTCCGTCATGGCAAAGAGAGAGCTGAGCCGAAAAGCAAAGCTCTCGATTTACAAGTCGATCTACGTTCCAACCCTCACCTATGGTCACCAGCTGTGGGTGGTGACCGAAAGAATGAGATCGCGGGTACAAGCGGCCGAAATGAGCTTCCTCCGCAGGGTGGCTGGGCTCTCACTCAGAGATCGGGTGAGGAGCTCTGCCATCCGGAAGGAGCTCGATGTCGAGATGCTCCTCCTCCAGGTCGAGAGGAGCCAGATGAGGTGGTTCGGGCATCTGGTCAGGAAGACCCCCGAGCGCCTCGCGGGCGCGGTGTTTCGGGCACGTCCCATCAGGAGGAGACCAAGGGGCAGACCCCGGACCCACTGGAGAGGCTATGTCTCACAGCTGGCCGGGGAGCAACTTGGGATCCTTCCGGGTGAGCTGGAGGATGCAGCCGGGGTGAGAGAAGCCTGGGCTGCTCGTTTGAGGCTGTTGCCCCCGTGACCCGACCCCGGAACAAGCGGAAGATGACGGAACGGAACGGCTCAAAACAAATGAGGATTGTACTAATATAGCACCTGATGGTACCAGTGCCGCTTTACATACGTTCCTGGTGGTGGAAGCATAGCATGCAAGGCGCTCGACCCCAATTTGTTGGCAGCAATTTAGGGGTTCAGAGTCTTGGGCTGGCAATAGAACCTGCGACACCTTCGGTTGCAAGACATCCGCTCCACCCACTGGGCCATGTCACCTCATCTACTTTCTTACAAACTTCAACATTAAGACTGAAAAGGTGACCAATTGAATTTGATGTCTGAAACCCTTATTTTTGTTCCTTGGGCATCTTTTGGTTCAAAGATAGTTGTGTCATAACTTTACTGACATGAAGTTACACATTTGGATGCTTATATCCAACTTTTCAAAGAAATTTTTTCAAAAACTTAAAATTCCTCAACTACTGACTCCATCTTGATAAATGACTTTTCTTTTCAGAGTTTAAATGAACTCCCTCCATCACACATGTCCCTTACTGATTTTGGAAGTCAACATATATTTTACACAATCTCAACTTGATCAACCCATGTAACCACAGTAGTGTAAGCTTTTAATTTATCACTATGACAGACTGAGGCCGTTACCTGAGCGACGAGTCCCTTGCGGCTCCTCCGGGCGTGGTGGAAGCGCTTGATAAGAAGTGCGATGAACTGTTTTATCATCAGCATACATCCTGTGACAACCTTGGATCCCCTTCCAGAAAGACTAGCACTGTGGCTCCAGTCTGGTGAAGGTGTAACATTTTTTGGCGTTACTTATCATTTATGCATTACGGTGAAGAATATGCAGAGGACACCTTTCACTAAAACTAACGGGCTGAGAAATGCGTCTTACATGCAAGATTTTTTTTTTTTTTTTTTTTTTTAATGTAATCAACTCTTTCTCACAGTAAAATGTTGTCATTTTAACCACTTAGGTTTTTTTTAAATAAAGTGCTTTAAAAAAAAAAAAAAAAAAAAAAAAAAAAAAATGTTGCTCTACAGGAAGATACTGAAAAAAAAAATCCAACAAAACCTTTGTGGCATCTTCATAATTCTGTTAATAAATAGCAAGTTATTGTGATAGTTTTGGTTCCTTTGAACATCTCTGATAAATCTGCATTTATTATAAATGTAATTGTTTATTCTTTAATGAATACATTTAATGGATAAAGTTGTGCACGAGAACTTTCTATTTTTATGTCATACTGTATTGATCCCTCAATGGGAAAATTACTTTTACCACATTGCACCACAGCAGACAGCCACTAAGGCGCTAATGGTGGGAGCAACCAGGGGGTTAAGTGTCTGCTCCAGGGACACAGAGGCATGGGCCCAGTGGGAATCAAACCAGCTTCTCCCGGTCCAAGGACGGACGTTCTACCCCTGAGCCAACTTTTGTTCTCAGTTTTAGAAAAATAGCATTCAAAACCGGTGATTCAGTTGGCGTAAGATTATAAAAGAAATGTCTAAAATTTGATTTTATTACTTTATCATGAAGAAAAATGACTGGATTACTGAAGCTAAATTCAACAAATTTGCAATGTTAAATGGATTTAAACTTTGGGCTTACCGCTCACTTTATTTGAACGCCAACATCTTTCTGAAAAAAAAACCCCAAAAATATCAGAAGATATGAAGCAGCTTCTTGCGTAACTAACTGTTAAAATATTATAATTATTTTATTCCAAACAGTAAATAACAATCTTAAAACTGATGAAGGTAAAAAAAAAAAACTATATGTAGAAGAAAATGGTTGGAAAAACAAAAAAAATAAATAAACACAAGAAATTACAATTATGCAAAATTAACTTCCACAGATCAGTTAAATATATGAACAAGACTATTGATACATAAAAAAAAAAGTCTGATAAGAGAGCAGAATAAATAATTTGGAGGCACTTGCCGCTACCCAGACGTGAACATTTTTCGGAAGCTTCGGCCATTGTGTCTATCGCAGATAAGCAGCAGTTGTCTTTATTTGGTGCTGTGGGAATACAAATAAGATATGTTGTTTCAGCCTGACCCAATTTGAGGATATAAATACCATAAGACTACTATCTTGTATCGGTCGGGACGAATGACAGGCTTTTTGTGATGAATAAAGGTTGTGAAGTTGTCACCTTTGAGATCAAGCAAAATAAAGTTTATTAACTTGCTTTTTTTCTTCTAAGGAGTTGGAAAAAACAATGGTACGAGAAAGTAGGGTGTATGTGCAACAAACCATTCTTTTTTAGATTTATTGTTTCACAAGACCAAAACAATTTTGTTAAAGAACCGTTCCGTTCCATCATCTTCCGCTTGTTCCAGGGTTGGGTCGCGGGGGCAACAGCCCCAAACGGGTGGCCCAGGCTTCCCTTACCCCGGCTGCATCCTCCAGCTCACCCGAGAGGATCCCGAGTCGTTCCCCGGCCAGATGTGAGACATAGTCTCTCCAGCGGGTCCGGGTCTGTACCTATGTCTCCTCCCGGTAAAACGTGCCCAAAACACCCCGCTCACGAGGCGCTCGGGGGGCATCTTGACCAGATGCCCGAACCACCCCATCTGGCTCCTCTCGACCTGGAGGAGGAGCGTCTCGACACCGAGCTCCTTCCGGATGGCAGAGCTCCTCACCCGATCTCTGAGTGAGAGCCCAGCCACCCTGCGGAGGAAGCTCATTTCGGCCGCTTGAGCTTTCTCAAGCGGCCGAAATGAGCTTCTCATTCTTTCAGTCACCACCCACAGCTGGTGACCATAGGTGAGGGTTGGAACGTAGATCGACTTGTAAATCGAGAGCTTTGCTTTTCGGCTCAGCTCTCTCTTTACCACGACGGACCGATGCAGCGTCCTAGTTATTGCTGATCTCGCACCAATCCGCCTGTCGATCTCCCGCTCCATCTTTCCCCCACTCGTGAACAAGACCCCGAGATACTTAAACTCCTCCACTTGTCAAAGAACCATCCCCCCTATCTAAAAAAAGTCAGTGTGGATTTAGATTAGCCCAACTTCTGACTTCATTTTTACAGTTTTTTTCTTTTGTTTTAACGTTGTTTTTATTACAAAGTGAACAATTTCTTTCGTTTTTATTCTAAAATGCCCCCGAGAACAATTCTTTATTTGGTGATGTCACACTCAGTAGGTTCGTCCTTTTTCTAGTCAATGAATGAAACTGATCATCCCTTTCATCTTCTATATCTTTTGGATCTACCCAGTTTTTTCGTCTTAAAAACCAAGTCAGCTTCTTGCAGAAGTGAGTTAGTTTCACTTTAAGGGTTTCAAGTTTACAGCCATGATGGTTTGTTATATACACTACTTGTTCATTTATCTTCACAAAGCAACACATTCACACATTATTTTGTTTCTTACTTTGAGCTTCCATCAACGTGTCGACCTGGTCCGACACTCTGAGAAAAATCTGCAAAATGAAAAAGAGTGCATGATTACACAACTGTAATCACTGTAGATTCTTAACCCACCAGAGAACTGAAAGCAAGCTGTATAGAGGCTGAGGAGGAATTTGTCCCCACTCTGTTATGACAGAATGTATCAGTGATACCTTTTAGTTTCAGTCTAAGGATTCAGATGTCTAAAATCCTTTAGAAGATCTTTTAAGTGGCCTCTGACAGTGATGAGCCCTTGTTGTCTTCTTTTTAGTACTGCAGCCTGTATGTCAGAATTAATAATCTTCCCATTTCTGACCATTTCTTACTACAAATGTAACATGTTTCTCGCGTGAATGTATAGACCTCCAAAACACATAAAAATTTAAGTCTTTTTTTATTGATTTTTTTCATAAAATGGAAAAAGTATTTAAATGATGTGCTAAATTGTGTTGCTTTATAACTAACTTCTTTATTACCTCCTTTCCATTGAAGCTAAATAATCACTTCATCTCCCACCCACGATGCATTTTGACTTCAAAAGAGAACTTGGATGGAAGTAAAAAAAAAAAAACTTGTCATGGTGGGATTTTAGATATTCAAAAGGAATTATTCACATCGCCTGTAGGCTTTGAGAGCATGTCTGAATTACATGAAGAGCATTTGCCAACAGTCACTCAGCTTTCTGATCTGACACTAGTCTGGCAAATGCAGAAACGCAGCTCGGGAAAAACAAGCCTGTTTACCGAGAATGTGTATAATGACTACGACAATGCTTCGATAAGCTAATTTACATCCAAAAAAAATAGGTCAGTTTGTTTGGCGTTGGAAAATTGTTGGAAACGTTTGAAATAAAAACTTAAAAGAAAACTAAAGTCCAGATAAAGAAAAAAAAATCCAACAACTTTTTCAAATCAAATAAAAAATAATAATACATTTTGGCAAATGATCAACAAAAAAATGACGCAAGCAGCTGAAACAGAAAATCTTTTAAAAAAAAAAAGTCCCAACTATTAAGCTTTACGTACAAATAATGTTGCTTCATAATGTTTTAAACATTGTATATTTTGACCACAAAATGTCATTAAAATACACTAGACAGTAAAAATACGATCATTATAAAACACAGATAAATCAGTGAGAGATTAAGGCTAATCCAGACAATATTAGAGAAATAAGATTTCTAAATCTATATTTTTACACTATGTTGTAAGTCTGTAAGTACCAGCGGCGTTACACTGTTTTTCGTCCAGTGGAATGACAAGTATATTGATAGTCTTTGTGTCAAATCTTGCTGGACAGATTTGCATAAAAATAATGGTATTTCATTTCAATTTTCAAATATGTATTTCTGCTTTGTTGTTGGACCTGGTAACAGAGGCGGAAAGTGAAAGAAAGGGGTTAGAAAGAGTTAAACGGAAAGAACAAGGAAAGAAACTGAGATACTAGCATTGGCAAGATGAGATAATTGCTGATTACGTATTACAGCAACGATGGAGCCAAGAGGCTGGGTGTGCCGGTGATTTCCGGCACCAGGAAATCTTTTACTCTCAACGCAATAACACTTGCCTCGCGACAGACTGGCGACCTGTTCGGGGTGTACCCTGCCCTTCACCTTAAATCTGCCGGGATGGGCTCAGGCAACCCCCGCTACCCCGTAAGGGATTGACGGATAAGAAGATGACTGACTGACTGACAATAACACTTTATAATAGCTCACAGAATAACAGATAACTGGTTCATGTTCACTGTTTGTCACTTTATATCCCTTATCTCGCTTTTTATGTCACTTTTTAACTCCTTATGTACAGTCAGTCCGTATTGTCCTTATTGTCACATTATTCCTTCTATTTTATTATTTTTTATTATCCTTCTTGAATATATACTGTCTATTTCTTTCTTTCTTGTTTGCTGCTATAACACACAAATTTCCCATGTGTGAGATCAATAAAGTCTTTCTGATTCTGATATTTTATGGCAGATAAAATTCTTTCTAGCCTGAATGTCTAACGTGGGTAAATTTAAAGACTTTTGATGGAAAAACAGAACATTTTGAACATGAAATTGAAATATGGAAAAATGGATTTGTTTGGGTTTTCTTTTAATTGAGATGGTTCAAATAGTAGTATTTTTAGTTAGTTTCCTCTCTACGTTTTTTCATTGCATGTGTATGCTCCTTTGAGCCAGACAGATTTGGCGTACCTCATCCAGTGTGGTGTCAGAGATGCCATAACCAGTAATGCCAATGTCATCCTTTTTTTTGTCGAGTTTCTGGAAGAGCTTGACAAAGCTACCATCTTTGGCTCCACTGTAGGGCATACTGAATGTGATTTCCTTATTGTAGCACTCACTGATAGCGGCTTCAGGGACGTAGCGCTGCACAAGTTGAGTCACAGTTTTCCAGCTTGCTTTAAAAAGAAAAAAACAAAACACACACACACAATGTGACTTCCTCTATTGCATCTTTTTTGATTAACTTAGCATTCGTGCGATGTTTACAGAACATCAGATTTAATACCAAGTGTTGATGTAATATTGCTCTGCCTTAGAAATATGTCAGGGAAACAATGCGTAACGTAGCGGGATGATCACACATCTGATTATGTGACATTTAAAAACAGTGTTGCTCGGTAAACACACTCGTCTGCCTCATCCGTTCCGAATCTGGGGCTTAGTGAGAATCAATCCGCACAGTGTTGCAGAACACAACACATCCATTATTGATCCCAAACCTCTCATACATAATTACTGAAGCTTAACAAGCACTGGCTCTGTGCTTTATGAAGAAGTAAATGGATCTACTTTACACCTCAGACTGAATTATTTGGCAAAACGTGTGTGTCAGTGAGTGTGCGCGCACAGTGAAACGATACAGAATAATGACCTGTTACATAATGAAATATGATTACTTTAAAGGCATTTTATTTGTATTTGTATCTCTTTTAAGCAAAGAAGCAGGTCGGATTTAGATTTATTTTACTGTATGTTTGATGACAATTTGAGAGTTTATTTCAAACAAATTTTCAAAGAAAACAAGCTTTTACTATGTTTAGTTTATATATACATATATAACCTTATATATATAACCTTATATAGTATAAGGAGTGTTTTTGTATTACAAATAAACAATTGAAATAAGGAACAAAATACAAGACAGAAACCTAAACTACTAAAAAGCCTAAAAGGGAAAAAAACCCAAAATATTTTCCACCCAACACAATGAAAGAAAGACAGATAAATCTACGTATAACGTATAGACAGTGTAGGTAAATAAAAGTCTTTCGTTCTCTAGAACATTTATCATATCATTTGCTCAACATTAAATTCTATTGGCCGAATTAAAACAATATGATATTTATTATTTAAAAGATTCAGCCCAAATGGTGTACAAACAAAAGATGTCAAGAATATGTGTTTGTGTTCTTCTAAATTAAATGAGGGGATTTATCCAGATACAAGCAGTAGGAAACCATGTTTATTCTCTGTTTTCAGACTTCTTAGATTCTCAAGGACTTTGAACTATAAGCTTTGTAACCAATCCTCCTCAGAAATAATCAACAGAGCTTCAGACTAAACAGAAACGGTCTAAACTGCTGGTTTTACTTTGTACACAAACCATGAAGAGCTCAATGACCGAATACATACAGGCTTTTTACTCAGTCAGATTTACAAAAATAGCACCACCCACATAGATGGTATCTGCATCTTTGGAATTACCTTGTAAATCTTATTTGGACAAATGATGCAGAACTTTTATCACTCAAAGGCTTGAAACATAATTCAGCCCACACTAAGAAACCTCTGTGCACACTAGTGGGTGCATCTGACATGATTTATAACTGCCCAGTAGATACTGTGAGAGTGAAAGGTGGTCTGCAAACAGAAAAGCCCCATAAGGGAGTGTACACTTACTATTTCCTTTCAAGCTCTACACACTCAGTCTTATCATCTACAGGATTATTTGGACAACTTGGCAAACGTGGGATAAAAGACTGAGCAAACAGAAAAGGAGTACAACATCTCAATCATATCGAAATGGAATGTGCACTGTCACAACTTGGGCAGTAGCAAATGCTAAATGCCTTCAAAGCCTTCTCGACTGGCCTTGAAAAGATCTGAACCAAAAAGAAATCAACAATATCTAAATCAACATTAGTTTTCAGTCATTAATGTTTAAAGAACATTTCTGAATGATTTGCTCTTTTCCTTCTGTGGCTTTCTTTTCTACTTTCTGCTTCTAAAGCATTTGACTAGTTGATCCCAGAAAAGTGGTGGTAGATTTTATTATGATTAAAAAAGTGATCACATATCTATTTACTGGTCAACTTTTTTTTTAAATAGGTGATTTATTTTTATTTAGATGCAGGCAGGTTGATTTGGCAAAAAGAGATGACTTGCTTTACTGTAACAATAGCAACAAAAAAATATCTCGACTGAACCCTGTAAGAAATGTTCTTTACTCCCTCTCTGTCCCACGTTTCCAGCAATGAACTGTTCTGATGAAAAAATATAAAAATAATAAAATAACACAGTAGCAGGAGTTTAGTTTTTTGCATTACAAGGACAAGGTGTCTTGTTTTTATGCAAAATAAAATGTAATTTTGCAGTTTTCTCTACGTTAAAAGTGTGAGAAAGTTTCTTGTAGATTCTTGTTAAATTCTCTAGGAAAAAAAATATAATTTATTTTAATGTAAAATGCATTTGACCTCCAATATTATTAAAAACAATCTTACGTTTTGTATCAGGGGTAGATCACTTATGCAAGGTTATTTTATTTATAGATTGCATTCTAAAAAGTGTGGTTAAAACTTATTGAAACATCAACGCACTCATAAAAACTTTTTTTAAAAAAGTTGTTTAAATATTGTGTCTTTTTGGGATTTTATGAATAAAAAAAAAGTTGATATATTCTTAGTTTTGTTTTCTTCTCCGTTACTATCTTTCAAGTATGTTACGTATGTCCAAGGCCTCTAATTTATGCTTGCTAAGGTGTGTGTGCAAAACAACTTAGCTTTTATCTGACAGTCCTTTAGATAAACTTTGTACCTTTTAGAGAATCGATGTCCGAGTTTTGAAGGCCGTGGCCGCCGTCTGCGGAAGATCTGGAAAAACTGGAAGAACTTGTCCTCACCTGTTAATCAGAACGGGATTAGAAAGGCTTTATCATTCTTTTCCACTTAGGATGATGAAGAGTGCCTCCTTGACAACTCCTGTCGAACATTAATCAAATAGAGAGCGCTCGCAACTTTTCATTTAATCGCTCTGAATGATGCGTTGTGCACGGATTGGCTGGTAATGTAGACAAGCAGGTATGCAAGGCAACACATACAGGTGGAGACAGCAACAATAACTTAGACATAGATTTAAAAAAATATATATTACAACCATTTCAAAACATTTAGATTTTTGCAGTTTATATACTTTGTAATTTTATAATAATTATGGCAACATGTAACGGCTAGAACTATGGTGGTATTTTTCCTTTCTCTAACAGGTGTTTGCATGTATCTTTGTAAAGGACTCCGCTCACTTCAAAGTGCCTGCAGACTAATGTTAATAGCTCCAGCCTTGCTCACACAAGTGCATCTTGTTCATTCCCTTCAATAGATCCAAACTAAATGAGCAAAGCATCATTGGTGAGCAAAAGAAAGGATTACCATTTTCCCCAGGTAACAATTAGCATCATCCAGAATGGAGACATTTGCCAATTCTCATGCTGGGAGGGACTAATCACAGATTACTACAAGGGTGGGCGGCAAGAGACAAAAAGAGCATTTAGAAGAGTCGGGAAGAGTAACAACGAATTCCTGCTGTGTTGGAGTAGAGTGGCTTTTTGTGACAAAATCAAGCACAAGAAAAACCACAGAAGAATTTCTAATAAGAAAAATAGGTTCATCATGAGTTTTTTTTTTTTTTTTTTAAATACATAGATAAAAGCAGAGGGCTGTTTGAGTGGAAAACCTCACTGTCAATAAAAAAAAAAAAAGAAAAAGAAAAACAAATGTGGTCAAACATTAAGGATAAAGGCAAAGAAATCAGATTTAAAGTTTTAGAAATTCAACAAAGACAAAACTCAGCTGATTAATTCAGATTGGAGACACAACAACAAACAAGCTACAAATAAACCACAGCAGGAAATAACAATTAGCCTCAAGGATTACAAGTTAAGGATATGCTGAAAAATAGAAAAAAAAAAGGTCAAACTAAAACCTAGAATTAAAACAGTTATAAAATCACTAAATGTGCAAAACAAAAATTTGTTACAAACTTTAATACATCTTGTGCAGTATTTTCACGACCATAAGGCGCATATAAAATTTTCTTCAAAATGAGAGGCGCCCTATGTGTGTTGTGAAAAAACAAGTAAAGCAGATGAACGCTGCTACGCTTGCTGTGATTCTGGGAGGTCTTACAAAGGAACTCCAACCGCTGGACATCGGCGTGAACCGGCTGTTCAAAGTAAGGCTGCGAGCGTCGTGTGAGCGATGGATGACACAGAGGAGACCGCAGCTTGACGAAGGGTGGAAGAAAGTGCCGGGCGAGTTACGCCACAGTTTGCCAGTGGATTGTAGATGCTTGGACTAACGTGTCTGCTGGCACTGTTGTCCGAGCTTTCGCAAAAGCCGGCATTATTTCCGGCTTTTGCGGAGTCACGGTATGAAAAGTGACTCTACCAGTGAGCCTGCTATGTTGGATTTAGCACAACTGTTAGATTCCGAAACAAAGGATGAGGACTTGGATGGATTTGATAAATGACTTTATGACGACTGTAACTAATATTTAAATAAAGCCAACCAAACTCAGTTTTACTCCTGATCTTTTTTTTTTAAATATGCACACTTGTCTGCTTCTGTGTGTGTGTGTTCTAAAGCGGACATACTACGTAGTGGAGGATATGTATATAAAACCCGCGCCCTATCATCAAGTGCGCCTTATGTATGTGTTATATACAGAGCACATGAAACTGGGACTCCCCCTTTTAATACGGTGCGCCTTTTGGTCGTGAGAATATGGTAATCCTTTTTGGGTTTTTTGTAATTATCAATCCTTTTTAGACTTTATAATAAATTATTACTATATAAAAACTTTTTTGTTTTGTTTGTGCATTCTTGTCGTGACCTTTTTTTTTTCTTCCTGTGCCTATTCTTTCGCATACTGCAATTTCCCCACTGTGGGACAAATAAAGGTTTTCTTATGTCTTATGATTAATTGAAACTTTCATTTAAAAGTACTTATAATCGCTATTGCTAGAAATGACACTTTTTCCAATTAGTTCACTGAGATCAATAAAGTATTTTCCAATTTAAAAAAAAGAAATAATAATGTCAACCCGGAAAATTTATGGAAATGAATGAACAGAAGTGTATGTCGTAAAAGCAAGATTATTTTTATCTTATTGTATATACAAAACGTTGTAAAAAAATAGTCTTTTTCAAAGCCATTATTATAGTAAAAAATGGCATTTACTTTTAAAATACACTTGTGTAAGTGAAAAATAAATAAATACCAATAAAATAGTGCAACTGCTTACTTTTTCACTGAAAGCAAAAAGTAGCAGCTAACTTTGACCTCTTGTGTATTAAATGTGTAGTCCAGCTCCTCCCTGCATACTGATGTGTATTTGGCAGCTTGCCTAGCTGAGCTGCACACTTCACTAACTTTTCTGAGTCTTGCATCTTCTGTCTCCGGGCTACGGAAAGGTGGATAGGTAAGGCTTCACTTTTCTATGGTTTCTTTTTTATATGTTCCAAAAACATTTCTAAAATACACCATCACAACGTGTTTTTTTTTTTCCATATGGAGAACAGTACACTGTGTATGTGCTGATTCCATTCTCTTCAGTCACACTGACGAGAACATTGGGGTCAATGAGGGGTTCAGTGTCTTTTCCAAGGACACTGCAATACATCCAGCAGCTGGGGATCAAACAGGACACCTTCTGGTTGGAGGACATATTGTACAACTTTATAACCAAAGGGACAGTTGTTAATCATCTGAACTAAATTATTTATCTTTTATTAAGGGTAAATTCTTCTAAATTTGATTTTATCTAGAAGGAAATGCCCTTGTCAGGACTTGGAGAATGAAAATAATCTGTAGTGTGAGTAAAGTTGAACTGGAAGGTTAACTTAATTTTTTTTTTAGAATAACTGGAAACTACATCTACTTACATGTTTATCCTCTTGATTGTTTCCTTCTTTTTTCTTCTGAACTTCACCTCTGGCCAAAGTTAGGTAGTAGCCAGTCCCAAAATTTTTCTTTAGGAAGTGTGAAGAGCCGCAGCAGTAAATCTTCCCATGGGCGATGATCGCTATGCGATCGCCCAATATGTCCGCTTCATCCATGTGGTGGGTGGACAGGATGATGGTGCGACCTGAGCAGAGACAGAGAGCATCATCTTATGCTGACAAGTCGTCTCTTCTAACAATTTCAAGATTTTCAATCATTAAAAAAAGCATTTTAAAATGAAACTAACATCAGTTTTATTTCAATCTGGGCTGTTTTATGGACTTAGTGGACTCTTTAGGTCACAGGAGGATGCATTGCTGATGACGTTGCACAAGGGTTTGCAGGGTCTATGATGATTATTTTATGTTTGCCAGTCTTTTTTTCCATTCGCCTGCTTTTTTATTTGATATTTTTAAAGCTATATCAACCTTTTTTTTAACTTGCAAAGCACTTTATGTTAGTAAAAGATGATATATAAATAAAATCTACTTATTCACTACCTTTAATAATCCAATAAAACTTGTGTGGTTTTTACTTCCTATTTTTGCATCTGAAATGTTTTTTTTTTAATGTTTTTTTTAAAATATTTAATCTTCGGTTTTAGAGCAGCCAAAAAGAAACTGTCCAGATAAAATCCCATTCTGGTGGTCGTTTTGCTGTGAAACCAATTTGTGGCACTCCTAATCATTATTTTCATTTAAATAACTTTTTCGCATTCAGCATATCAGTAAACTCTATCCTATAATATGCAGGAAACACAATTTACCGGCCTTGTGTACGTTTACTTAGATTTGTGGGATCTGTAATAATTCACCTGCATATTGTACATCATTACAACTTACTTCAAGCTACTGTAGCTCAACCTTGCACTTCCTAATTGGAACAAAGCGATCCATTCTTAACTAAACGTTGATAGAAAATTCCACAATTGCCTTTTAAGAGGCAATAGCTCAGTGGTAGAACGTTCGCCCTTGGACCAAAAGTTCACGAGATCGAATTCCACTGAGCTCATGTCTAGCTTTCCTTGGGGAAGACACCTAACCCCCCGTTTCTCCCACCAGTGGCACCGTCATGGCAGCCTGCTGCGGTGTAATGCAGCACACAAATCTCTCCGTTGAGGCATAAATGAGGTATACTTTCTTCTAAAGATTTCTATACGTTTAGGTGAAAAATATTAAACAATACAGGACAAAGAAATGGTATTGATCCTATCAAACTAATCATGAGACCAGGTTGGAGAATTTAACGAGGTGTGCAGGATAACTCAAACTATTTGACAAACCCATGAATTTCACAAAGAGGATTTGTATGCTTTGTAGATTTGTCTATCTAAGCTGCACTTTGTGAAAAATTCAGTTTCTAAAATCTTCTTGAAAGAAAATTTTGATTTTGAAAAACAATTAAATGATTTCATTGAATTGCCTTACTCCTCATTGATTTTACTACCTCAGAGAGCCACAGTGTGAAACTGAAGAAGCCCCACATTGCCAACCCCTTTTCTAAGTTCTGGTTCCAAGAGTTTTTTTTTCCTTTTTCCTTGTTCTCATCGACATGGCAACAGAGCAAACCAAAGCAGATCATATGGGACTAAATTAAAACCACAGAAAAAGCCATACAAAGCCATCTTTCTAGAGTTTCAATAGGAAGTTGTATTTAATCCCTTTTCTATCTTTTACTGTTTAAGTCCTTTGGTGAGAGAGGCATCGAAGTGAAAACAATTGCAATGACAACTTCCGCCTGTTTGGCAAGATTATTCACAGGTGCTCTAATCTTTTTATATCATGCTGTATCAGATTACACATATTAATTAACACATACCCCAGAAAACAGGGAAAAAAGCCCAGAAGTGTGACGAGCTCACAGCGTGGTCATTGCTGGCACCATCATGACAATGTTATCTGTACCTGGTGATTTTTCATCATGTTATAAAATATAAAATAATTATTCTGTCACTTTTATTTTCAGTTAAATAAAGTTTCTAATGAGACAAACTTTTCCCTAAGAAATATGTTTAGTTAAAAAATTGGTTAACCCTTTAACTACCCCACCTCTCATTGAGATATAGAGGCCCAAAGGATGGAAGAAGCAGGAGATCGATAGACAGATTGTTGTGGCGTACGCAATAATCAAGGCACTGCATCAATCCGTCAATGTGAAGAAAGAGCTGAGCCGAAAAGCAAAGGCTCTCGGTTTGTTGATCTACATTTATACCTTCACCATGGAAACCAGCTGTGGGAGGTGACTGAGAGAATGAGATTGTGGATACAAGTGGCTGAAATGAGCTTCCTCCACAGGGCGGCTGGGCTCTCACTCAGAGATAGGGTGACGAGTTCGGAGTAGAACCGTTGCTCCTCCAGGTCGAGAGAAGGGAGATGGGGTGGTTCTGCCATCTGGTTAGAATGCCTTCCAAACGCCTTGTTGGTGAGGTGTTTCGGGCACAATCCACTGGGAGGAGACCCATAGGCAGACTTCAGACCTGCTAGAGAGACTGTGTCCCACAGCTGGCCGGGTAACACCTTGGGATCTCCTGGGTGAGCTGGAGGATGCAGCCAGGGTAAGAGAAGCCTGAGTTTGCCCATATAAGGCTGTTGTCCCCACCACTTGGTTCTGCATGACTAAAATTTTTTTCACCAAGAATTTCTAGTTTGTCATATGAACTCAAAATATTTCAAATTTCAAATATTGAATTTCAGAGAGATGATACACCCCAAGTTTCTAACACCAACAAATTATTAAAATTCCTACAATGCATTTACTGTATCAACAGATGATAAATGCTCACCTACATTCGTGTTTATTGTAAAAGGTTGAGCACTCAGCTGAGGATGGCTATTTTTGCACAGTTATATTTGTATCTTCGTAAGTCACACTATCATCTAGGTACAAGGGCATAGCCGGAGGTTAGTAAGGAAGGCTGGAGCAACCATTTTGCTTGACTAGCCTCTCCCTTTTTCACTACATAAATCCACTCTTTCTCAATTAATTATTGCTGCCTTATCCCAAGCCAAGCAAGGGTGGATTTATAAACTCCAATATAATTTCATAAATGACTGGTCAATCTACGTACAGTAGGAGAGAAAAATATACAATGTGCGTGGATGAGGAAGGCTAAGGAAATGTGCAGGTTAATTTTGCACGAGGCGTTCAAACTCAATAGATGACTTTCTTGAGGTTTGGTGCAAAAAAAATAAGAATTAAAATCAAAAAGCACTGCATCATCTGTGAGGACTGTAGGCAGAAAAATAAATGTGTTTGGACTGCAGATGGCCCACAAAGGTATACTGATTTATAGAGCGTTGCAGTGCATTATAGCACAAAGTAATATATCAAATGGAGTTGGGTGTGTTCAGGTAAATTGCAATGCATACAGCCAAGTGGAGCCGGAAAACTGCTTTCTGTTTTTCAGCTTCATTCTCACTAAATCAAGCTGATAGAAATGGTTTTTTCTGTGGAAAAGAAATAATAAAAATAAGAAATCCGGACACTTATTATGAGCATCGGCAGTGTGATGAATCATTGTGCCAAACTGCATTAACTGCTCTTAGTGGCAATCAATTCAGATCAATAAATTTAAAGATTATTCTGACATCATTTACTACCTGTCCACTTGGTTATAAGAAACAGATGGGATGGCGTTTACAGGGAGATTTGAACAAAAAAATATAAAAAGACTAAAGTACACATACAAATGTTTGTGCACTGGTGTAGCAGAGAGGTACAACAAATTTTTAAGAAAAAAGAACTGAGTAGTCAAACTGAAATTACAAGGGACAAAGTATAAAGACATGTAGCATTTTCAATACAATGCTCAACAGGTCCTCCAGACTTTGTTTTACTAGGATGATTTGACTTTTAACATTTTTTTTACATTTTTTTATGAAGCAAAAAAAAACCCTTCAAGATGTTTGGTTTTTTTTGCCACTCTTATTTATGGAGGCAAGTTATGTGGCATAAAGTAAAAACAGATACTGTATATTTCCATACCATTTGCACTGCTACATTGACTTCAGCTTTATATTCATTTATATTCACAGAAGACATGCATAATGTATAACAGACTGGGGTTTGAACAGCTTCCAGAGTCAGCAACCAATGAAGTTATTACAAACTTCCAACTTGTTTTTATTTTCAAAATTGAACAACAAATTTTGAGGTAACTGTATACCTAAAAAAATCCAATTGTATTGCTTATTAATAATATAAGTTTTTCAAATGTTCTTTTTTTGCAAGGTAGAGCAAGACAACAGGTTGCAAAGAAAGACAAGTTAATAGAAGAGGACAATATTTTAATTGAGTTTGTTTTGAACCCATTTTGTTTTCTTTTTTTAAGTAGCTATAATCTAATTTTACGACGTGATAATTTTTTAATTTTATTTGAGTGTTGCCTGCTAGTTAAGTAAATTCTTCTACGACTATCCCCAAAAGCAATTTTCTAATCCCAATTTGCAAATTTCTGAAGCTCATTTTACAAACATATTTTTACAAAGAACTTCTCAAGATAAAGCCATACATATTTTTAAAAACATTTTTTTTTCTCTTTTGTTTGATTAGGTTTTATTTTTTTCTGGTCTTTATCCCTGCCATCTGTGTGTACTTGTTTTGTGCAATTACGTGTGTAAGTACTAGTGCCCTAAGATTGATACATCTACTGATTAAAACTCAATATTATTTTTTTTTAAACTTTTTTCAGCTCCGAATTGCCAAATACAAGATATCCAAATGAAAATGTTAAGAACCATGAGTTTAAGCTTTATAACTTGATACTGGGAGGGAATTGGAGTGGGAAGGGAATGCACGCTTAGCACAATGACCACACAGCAAGAAGCTTTAGAACACTGGCCTTTCTGTGAGGAGTTCGCATGTTCCCCTCGTTTATGTCTAGGTTTTCTCTGAGTGCTCTGATTTCTTCCCACCCTCTAAAAATATGCATGTTAGGTGGTTTGGCCATTATAAAATTGCCGTGAGGAATGACTGTATGTTTAGATGATTGTGTGAGTTTGACCCCGCGAAAGACTAGCGACCTATTCGGGGAGTACCCTGGCTCTCGCCTTGAATCAGCCGGGAATAACTCCGGCACCCCTCGCAACCTCATTAGGAATGGACGGTTCAGAAGACGAAACAAAACTCGATACAGGTGATTGTGCAAAACAGATAACGCTCAACTCACGCTAAAGATAAATGTAAATGTATGTAGGTGGTGCATCTTCACCAAGAGGCCATAGCATGTACACTGTAAACACTGTACTTGCTTTATTTGACGTAATAATAGTGGCCATGAATGTGGCATAAAATATAGCAATGCAAAGGACGAAAACAAACCAAAAAAAATATTGAAGAAAGTTTATGTTTCTATTCAGTTTTTGATGTTTAAAACGTTTGTAAAATGTAGAAAAACACGGTTTTTTATGTACATCTGTCAAAACAATAGCTAATGAAGTTAAAATGAACCCGACATGGAAGCTTTGTCACTCTATTCTCCGCAAGACCCTTAAAAACTATCAAAGACATTAAGAAGAATCAATAAATCAAGTGACACACCATAATCCAAAGCACACCAAAACTCGAATTGCTCAGAGCGGTACGCTAGAAGTGCTGAATCCATTTTGTTCATTTCATCCCCCAATTCTTTGGATTAATGAGAGAGGTCATTTAATGGTGATCAACTACCAGTGATAGATATAATTAAAAATCATAATTGTCCCATTTTTACTTTAAATCTTGACCTTCTACTGTAGCATTAGAGATGTAACATTAGAAAAGAGTAAAAACCCAACCGAATGGCAAAATTACACATCATGTCATTTTGATGAACAGCCACTAATTATGAAAAGATGGATTATATGTATGCATCTCCAGAAGAAAACGAGATGTTAATTTCAGCTACAAAAATAAACTCGACATGTTTGTGTTGCTTTGAAAGTTGACAAGTTTCAAGGCAAAATGGGAACAGAGTGAGCTCCTATACAGTTTAATCAAAACTACACCCACTTGGGGCAATGTGGTCAACCTGTCTGGGTGAAGGAAAAATGCACATTTAATTAAGTGTGAAGCATCAGCTTTCATCTTTTTTTAATGCAACTAATTTGCCTGAAGCTTTGTTTTTCTTAGCTTGATAACAATCCTGGTAACACAGAGGCTCGAATAAAAACCTGAGTGTTGTGCAACAAGAGTAGTGCCAACAGCTAGGATGTGAAGGTTTGCCATGAAAGAGTTATCTGCACCTCTCGATTGGAGTGAAATGACTTGATCACAGAGAAGTTAAAAGGGAGGGCGGGAGTTCATGTAAAATCAGCGTCTAATCCGCATGTCCTAATGTCCTAATCTTCCCCACTACCAAAGTCAACATACACACGGCTAAAGAAAGAACAGATTAACAAAGTGAGCATTTAAGGGTCTTGTTTATTAAAACTACATTTTTGCATTTCTAATTTAGTTTAATTATGTGCAAATCCTTCCTTCTGCTGATTTAATATTCACTGATATTTATGTTCACTGATATCTGATTCAACCTCATTGTCACTGATATTCAGATTTTATATAATATTTCAAATAGTCTCGGCTACACTCTTATTAGAAACATGTACTTTCCCAGTTAAAAGTTTACCTTGAGCCAGGATCGAGTTTGGAAAAGTTTCTCGGTTTGAAGCAGATCAAATATGTGCTTTGAGCGCTGAAGTCAATTCAACAAACATAAGCAGCTTCAAAGCCTTTATCCAGGCTTTGGATTGTTAACAGTGAACTCATACCTTTCTTGTACTTCAACAACAGTTCCCAGATGGCCCTGCGGGCATAGGGGTCCACTCCTGCAGTAGGTTCATCTAAAATAACAATTTTTGAACCACCGACGAACGCTATTGCCACAGACAGTTTTCTCTGCATGCCACCTGAAACACAAGGTTGAAAAAATAGTTTTGTTATCTTGGGACTTAAAAATTACAAAGTAACTGAGTGACATCTTTGTGTGTTTGGTATGTAAAAACTCTTTTGCCGCTACTTATTGACGTTGGGTTGTGAATGTGATCCAGACACATATCAAGAAGTGATTATTGAACAAACATGTCCGGACATTGCTTTCCGTATTTTATAGCCACTTACATGCTGTGAAATGATTGATGGCTAAGGAGGAGATACACTTTCCTACATTAATTCCACTCTCCACGTTTTTAGTAAGCTCTTCAAAATGCATCCAATGTAATGCTAATGTAGTGGAAATGTCAGCATAGATCAACCTTGAAAGTCATATTTCAGTGATTTTGCTCACACGCGATCCATGACTGGGGACAATTTATCAAGTAGGACTTGCATGTGCCAATGCCCAGGTTACCCGCTTCATATAAAGAATTATAACAGATGACACGCAGGTGTAGTGACTGTTCAACACAGATGCATGTATGTGCTCGGAGGGTAAAACCATGTAATGAACTTTAAAAATCCATTCTAAATAATCTATCTTCAATGCCAAAAGATCCTTCTCTTAAAGTAGCTATGACACAATTGCAAAATATCAAACAATGCATGTACATTCCCATTCAACTCCGCATTGTAATTGTGTTTTTTTTTTTTCAAAGAAAAATTTAAATCATAAACAAAAGTTTACAGATTGAAAACAAATTTGCACTTGGAGCCAGCCAATGTAATCGATCCAGAAGTTGACCTAGAAACACAGCCATGTTGTGACGACAGAAGTCGCTACAGTTATAGTCTTTTGCATTGACGAACAGAGAAATCTCTGAGGTAAGCTCATCAGAAAATGAAGCCGTTTTGCAACTGTCATTATCTGACAGTCCTTTTGAATTTGAAATTTTGGACAATGTGAAATTGTGACCAAAGTTAAATTTCTGTACTGTGATGCAGTATTACTTTATTGTCTTTTTTAATTATTTGACCGTTACCAGAAAAATACCAGTGATATGGATTGAAGTAATATGGATTGAAAAAATACATTATTATTATTATTAAGTCATCCCTCCCCCCCCACACACACGCAAATAGCCCAACTTCCACAAATGCTAAAATAATACTGTTTATAGTTTTTTTTTTCTTATTTATCCACTAGGAGATTCTCTAATCTGCCAACAAGGGTTGTATAAAGCTTGTATTTAGTAAACCCCTTATTATGTACCCCTCATGTTCTACCAGTGCCAATAACCACTATTGCCTAATTATCATTATCATTTTTTATCAAATTAAATGTTTACTAACAATGTTATTGACATACCCTTGAACATTCTCGTTTATCGAATGCAATTCTTTTTTTTTTCTTTGGTGGCGATGGCAAAGTACAAGACTGAGGTCTCTCACTGTGACTGTTACTGGACATTGTTTCTGTGTCAGATGCTGTCAGTGTCACACTAGCAGGAGTGAAGAGAGTTTACACAACGGCAGTTCTTGCACTTGTGGGGCTATCAGAAACGTGAGTTGGCCGTGGAAATAGCTTCTGGTAACAATCGAAGTGGACAGCTTGGGTTAATTTCCATTTCTCTTATATAGAAACAGCAAAACATTCTCTTTCATTTCAGTACAGGACCCAGTACTCCACTTATCCCTTGTTCTCTGGACTTGTGTTTCCTACTGTTTTGAATAATCCATTGAAATATCTTTTATGGGAGACTGATTGCACAAATATACTTACTTGTGGCAGATTTAAAAAAAATGTATTTATTGTTTGGTATCATGGCAACTTTAAAATATGAGCACATACAGACTCACCTGACAAGTTCTTTGCTATCTCACGCCTCTTATGTGGTAGGCCAACGTCTTTGATCATCTGTGTCATCTCAGACATAACCTCTTTGTCACTGAGGCCTTTGAGTCGACCGTAGAAGTAGATGTGCTCCTCCACAGTCATTCTGAAAAAACAACATTTAACATATCCTTAATCTCACATAGATATAGTTTTCCAAACAAGCGAAGGAGCTACTAAGTTAAATCTCAAATCCAGATTTGTGATTCAATGAAATCTGTCTCGACGGCTTCACAGCTGAGGATTTAACATGTCGTAATGCACAACCTTTTGTCATTGCGTGACTGAAAATAGACGCTTCTTCTGTGTGGTATTAATATTAATGAAAGTAATTTACAGGTGCTCAGCTGTAATTATGATGTAAGGCCAGAAAGAGGTTGAGGGAATTGCTTTGTGGAGAAAAAGGAATGGAAGAGAAGCTAACGTAAAGTAAGAGAACATTAGTGGGAGATGGCACAATTAGGAAAACCTAGAGGGCTAGGTGAATAAAGATGATTTAATTTTTTTTAAGGAGGAGGAAATGGTTTAATGGTGTTGCTCAGCCGATGCTAAAGTCTGATTATAAATCAGATTAAAATACAGTGAAATTTTCTTGCAGTGCCAGAACATACATGAATCTCTTAACCTTCTTCGAAATTCACTTACCCATTGAATAAGACGTTGAACTGGGGACACATTCCCAAATGCTTGCGGATAGTATCCATGTGTTTTCGGATGTCATATCCCTCGATAAAAGCTGTTCCAGATGTAGGTGGGAACAATCCAGTCAAAATGGACCTAAAAGGAACAATTGTCCAGACGTAGATATAAATAATTATCTTTATTGTTTTTTTTGGGTTTTTTTTTCAAAATGTGAAGTAAACATGTACTCTCCTTTGAAATAAAATAGTTAATTGTTTTGTAATAAGTTGTACTAAAGTTGTACTTCTTCTACTTCCTACAAGCATGGGCTATTAAATTGTTGATCTTGATGGACTAATCTTCTAATTAGCATTGCATTCTGCCTGTCTATCCTGGGAGATCTATCCTGTAACTGGGTCTCAATTGGGGATGGGTGTCAATAAAGATTTATCGATACTAGTCCTATTATCGATACCACTTAACAATCGGGTCGTTAACAATTCTCTTATCGATACTTTTAGAAACAAAAAAACAAACAAATAAGTATTATGCCCATAAAAACTTTGATTCGGATCACGGTGGAACTCACAAACAGAACAATATTTAAAGAAAATATACCTTACTTAAATCAAAAAGGATACTTCAAAATAAATCTGAACTGGACTGTAATAAAACCCAAAAAAAATGTCAAAGTTAGAAAGAGAAATAAATATTTTTTTTTGCCAACAATAAGAAAATGTGCAATTTTTTTAATCACAAATAAGTTAAAATATTGATTAATGCAGTACTTTCATTTCACTTTTATTGTTTTTTTTTTTTTTTTTTTTTTATGAAAGAACATGGATCACGTGCGTTTTCAAGTGTGCTTGTGCCGTAATTTATTAGCGTACGTCTTGCATCGGAGTCGGAGCTGCTTCAACGCACTCGTCAAACACAGTCTGCGTGCTGTGGATTTTTGTAACGTGTTTGGACAGATAGCATGTGGTTCCACCTTCACATAAAGATACTTTATTGCACTTTAGACAAGGTGTGTTGTCGGCATCGATTTTGGTAAAATAAAGCTAAACTCGAGATCGCTTTGCACGTTCTGCCATCACGCCTCTCTCAGCTTCACAATAGAACTTTGTGTGTGTAGCAGCAGCAGTGAGTCCGAGAGCACGTGCGCACCGCCCCTTTGCAAGTGAGGGGGTGGTGTCAGCGAGGTGCTACTGCTTGTAGCGAAAAGTGTTGCTGCACGGTGTGACCGGAACCGATAGCAGATCCGTTTGGACTAGCGCTTATTGACGGCTGCGGAACTGGTTCCAAAAAAATTCAGTTCTTGAAACCCATCCCTAGTCTCCCTTGAGGTTTATTTCTATGTAATTATGTTGATTTTTTTTTAGAAATTGTACATCATTAATGAAGTTCCAAATGTTCAGATTTGTGAATGTGCAGTGAAGAACCGAAACGCTGATAAACATTGTGTCCTTTTGTGATAAAAAAATATATTTGTACAACACCCATGTTGTTTTATTGCGTCTCAGAGATAAAAAAGAATTGTTCTATGATGTGACATGAACACAGAGTTTCACTGTGTGACAAAGTCCTTTCTTTGTCCTTTGTGTCTCTGTGTGCTGTTGTGTTTTGATGCGTTCCTCAGACCTTAGTCTTGCATCGCTTACTTTCTCTGTCACTCATACTTTCTGGGCCAGTGGATTTCATTTATTTTCTGTCAACCCAAACCCCTACCAACCACCTTCTACCTATTTTTCAAGCAGCAATTAAGTAACTCTCGCTATCAGCACTACAGTTCACTCTGTTGAAAAATTCCCTCTTACTAGAAGTTTGTCTTGGAGAAAACTGGCCGGTGAATTAATTCAGTTACAGCTCAGTCAACACCGAGATAGTAACACCCCACTACATGACACTAACGCTGAGACAATAAGTAGGATTACAAGTGATAAACAACTAATGGTGCTCACATTGTGGTGGTTTTTCCCGCACCATTGTGGCCGAGAAAAGATGTGATGTGATTTTCGTAGAAGTCTATATTCAGTCCGTCCAAAGCTACCTTATTGCCCGTCTTGTAGATTTTGATGAGGTTGCGAATTGAGACCCCAGCCTTCCACCCAGGATCTGGTTTCTCGATATGCGCTACAGGAACAGAAGTTACTAAACATCTGGCATGCTCTAACAGGGCACCACAAAACACTGAAATGAAGGTAAAGAGTTCATACCAGTGGATCTTTCGGCGAGTTGCTGTAAACTCCCAACCTTGTCAAGTGATATGGTTTGGCCAAACCAATAAGATTTGGTGAAAGGGAAGTACACCGGCTTAGGAACTCCATACTGGCCTGCATTAAATTGTGGAGAATGCAGCACATGTGTAGATATTTCATTCAGCTGACAAAATTTGTTGGTTTGTGTTTAAGTTTTCTTGCTTCAGCCCTTTTTCTATTAAAAGAATGTAATTTAAAATAACTGACTCAAATACTGTACTTGGTAAAAACTTCAACACCAAAATTAAAAAACAGCATTATCATTAGGTTTTCTTATACTGTACATCTTTAAAGAATTTCAAGCAATCAATCATAAAATAAGTTCCATATTTTCACGACCATAAGGCGCATATAAAAGTCTTAGATTTTCTTCGAAATGAGCGGCGCGCCCTATCGTGCAGTGTGCCCAATGTGTGTCATGAAGGCCGGATGTTGTTTTCCAAGCATCGCCATCGCTTCTGATTTACCGTATTTTCACGACCACAAGGCGCACATTAAAGTTTCCAATTTTCTTCAAAATGAGCTGTGCGCCCTATCGTGCAGTGCGCCCTGTGTGATTTGTGGACATATTAGAGAACTATGAGGCGGACGCAGTTGAGAACATGAGAATATTAAAGGGGGAAGTAGCTTGGGCGTGGATTGTGTATAAAAGAACAGGTATGTGCTTTATGCAGAACATTGCTGTTTTAAAAACACTGAAAATGACAGAGAGACACGCTTATGAAGCTTAGTTTAAACTGATGGCAATCAGCTACGCGGAGAAACATGGTAATCGGGAAAATTTTAAATTATTGAGTCAATGGTTTGTAAGTGGAGGAAGCTGGAAAACGAGCTGCAACAGGTTAAGAAGACACAGCTGAATTCCGTTACATTTCATTATCTTCCGCTTGTTCTGGGGCCGGGTCGCGGGGGGAACAGCCTCAAACGGGAAGCCCAGGGTTTTCTCATCCCGGCTGCATCCTCCAGCTCACCTAGAAGGATCCCAAGTCTTTCCCCAGCCAGCTGTGAGACATAGTCTCTCCAGCGAGTCCGGGGTATCCCCCTTGGTCTCCTCCCGGTGGGATGTGCCCAAAACACGTCGCCCGTGAGGCGCTGGGAGGGGCATCCTGACCACATGCCCAAACCACCCCATCTGGCTCCTCTCGACCTGGAGGAGGAGCGGCGCGACACCGAGCTCCTCCCAGATGGCAGAGCTCCTCACCCGATCTCTGACAGAGACCCAAGCCACCCTGCGGAAGAAGCTCATTTCGGCCGCTTGTATCCGCGATCTCATTCTTTTGGTCACCGCCCACAGCTGGTGACCATAGGTGAGGGTAGGAACGTAGGTCCTGGTTACCATGGTGAGGGTTGGAACGTAGATCAACTTGTAAATTGAGAGTTTTGCTTTTCAGCTCAGCTTTCTTTTTACCACGATGGACCGATGCAGCGTCCTGGTTATTGCTGATGCCGCACCGATCCGCTTGTCGATCTCTCGCTCCATCGTTCCCCCACTCGTGAACAAGACCCCGAGATACTTAAACTCCTCCACTTGGGGCAGGACCCTGTCCCTGACTCGTAGGGGGCATTCCACCCTTTTCCGGGCGAGGACCATGGTCTCGGATTTGGAGGTGCTAATTCCCATCCCGGCCGGTTCACACTCTGCACCAAATCGATTCAGTGAGAGCTGGAGATCATGGTTCGATGAAGCCAACAGGACTACATCATCCGCAAAACGCAGAGATCCGATCCTGAGGTCACCAAACCAGATACAGCTGAGTTTCCGCGGAAATAAGGCGAGGTGGCCAGAGTTTGGAGGAAAGACTCCTACAGCGATGGATGATCAGAGGACACCACAGCTTCACGAAGGGAGGAAGGCAGCGCTGGGTGAGTTATGCCACAGTTTGCCAGTGGATTGTAGATGCTTGGGCTAACGTGTCTGCTGGCACTGTTGTCCGAGCTTTCGCAAAAGCAGGCATTATTTCCGCAGAGCTCCACGGTACAGAAAGTGACTCTGACAGCAAGGAAAGTGAACCTGCGAGGTTGGATTTAGCGCATTTGTTAGATTACAAAACAGAGGATGAGGACTTTGAAAGGTTTGATAAATGACTTTGATGAATGCCACTAATATTTAAATAAAGCCAACCAAACTCAGTTTTGCTCCCAATCTATGTTTAAATACTCACACTCGTTTGTGTGCGGGTGTGTGTATGTGTGTGGTGTTGTTGTTGTAAGGCGGACGGTGAAGAGGATATGTATATAAAACTGACATAAAAAACAAGTGAAGCAGATGAACGCTACGCTTGCTGTGATTCCAGGAGGTCTGACAAAGGAACTCCAACTGCTGGACATCGGTGTGAATCGACCTTTCAAAGTAGGGCTGCGAGCGGCGTGGGAGCGATGGATGACCAGAGGAGACCACAGCTTCACAAAGGGTGGAATGCAGCGCCGGATGAGTTACGCCACAGCTTGCCAATGGATTGTAGATGCTTGGGCTAACGTGTCTGCTGGTACTGTTGTCCGCCGCACAATACAGAAATGAGTTTGACAGCAAGGAAAGTGAACCTGCTATGTTGGATTTAGCGCATCTGCTAGATTACGTAACAGAGAATGAGGACTTGGATGGATTTGATAAATGACTACATGACGACTGTAACTAAAATTTAAATAATAATTAAAAAAACCTTGGTTTTGCTCCCAATCTATTTTTAAATATGCACACTTGTCTGCTTGTGTGTATGTGTGTTGTTGTAAGGCGGACGTACGTAGTAGAGGATATATGTATGTATAACACATGCCCTATCATCAGGTGCACCTTATGCGTGTTTTAAATACAGAGCACACAAAACTGGGATTGGATGGCTCAGTAGGTAGGGCGACCATCCCGTATCCGGAAGGTTGCGGGTTCAATCCCACGCCCAGAATCCATGCCGAGGTGTCCTTGAGCAAGACACCAAACCCCCAGTTGCTTCTGATGATAGTGGTATGCGCCTTGCATGGTAGCTCCCATCATCAGGCATGAGTGTGTGTGAATGGTTGTATGGAGTGAATGAATAAAGCATTTGTAAAGTGTCTTTGAGTATCTAGAAAAGCGCTATATAAGTACAATACATTATTATTATTATTGCACCTTTTAATACGCTGTGCCATTTGGTCGTGAAAATACGGTAGTATCTAATGTAAACCCGATTTGGTCCTTTGGGTTAATTTATTTGTTCTTTGACAAAAACTGCTTCTCCACTCCGAAGCTAGGAGTTATCACAGTCCAGTTTGTCTGGCAGTGTGACTGAGTTCCTAAAACTTTCAGACAGTATTAAGTTCACCATGGGGTCACCTCCTGGTGGAACATGCATAAAACATTTTTCCAAGGAGGTAACCAGGGGGCATCCTAACCTGATACAACCTCATCTGGCTCCCCAGAGTGTTAAGGAGTTCTACTTTGAGCGTTCCCAGATTGACTTACTCCTCGTTTTACCAATTCGTGCCACTGAGGAGGAAACTCATGATTGGGTTTTTTTGCATAGGAGGTGGGACGCAATTTTTAGTATTAATTTTTGGGTAAGTTGACAATTAGCTCTCGGTAAGAAAAACCTGGAGAATACTACCCATTCTTCTAATGAAAGATGATGACCTTTTCATTGCACCTTTGGATATTTCACATAAAAAAAATATGAACAATGTTGTGGGCCTGACCAATTTATTGATTGGCCGATTGAATCTGAAGATTTTGCACTCTCACGAGACATAGACAAAATAATTTGTGAAAATGTGGCCAATTGGCACTAAAGGATATCTGTCTGAAAGCATCTGCCAAACTCTCAGATTAACAAAGTTTGATAAGCAAGCCATCATGTAAAATCCCTGTTCGGTGCTGGTAAAATGATAAAAAACGAACACCCTTTTATTATCATGTTCATTGCTCTGTATGTGTCAAATAGATAACTGAGTATGTTTATGTTGTATTATTATGTTGGATTATTTGTGTAGAAACAAATCAACCAAACACAGCTAAATCCTCTTCGTTCTATCAGAGTTTAAAGAATTCTAGTAGAAAACATATGGGCTGGAAGTTTACCTGGAAAAACTTGTTCGATGTACCAGGTGAGCAGCCAGTACAAAATACCATCAAGAAGCATCATGCCGATGGAAACAAGGAAGCTGGAACGGTCCCCGTCATCAGCACTCTTGTGTATGTTGTACCACTGAATGCCGGTGCCTTGTTCCTCAAACTTAGAGGCGGTCTCACATCCGAAGCCAAACGCGACACTTGATAGTAAACTCTAAATGAAGAGACCAAGATAATGTACAAACCAATGCTCAAATGAGAAATCATAGCTTTCTTTTTGAAGGGAGTAACTGGTTGAACATACTGCAGTATACAGAAAAATGATGAATGAGGGAAACATCAAAGTTGGATTGACATTTTGACAATTTATTTAGAATTTTGCCTCATTCTGAAAGACAAAAAGTACATTTTGTCAAACAGAATGAATCTGATTCAAAGTTTATTAAATATATGTTTCTATTATCAAAACTGTTTTATTCAATAATTTATTGCTATGTAAAAAAAAAAATCAGTCACATTTGATGACTTATATGAAGTAATAAGTACAGAATTAAATTGATAAAACGTGAGACAAAAAGCAAGCCTAATTTACTCCTGGTTGAATCTGCTTCAAATGAAGATTTGTTCGATTTTTCATTTTGTAGGAAACTGTAAATGATGCTTCGCCCACAAGACATCATCTGCCATGGACTCTCATACGGCACCACCATGTTGCCTGCCAGCTGTTTTATCACACCTCATTTGCTCACAGCATTTATCCTTCAACAGAAGTGTTTGCTGAAGCTTGAGAGACAAATCATCATGCGGGCCCTCCTGTACTGATCTCCACAGTGATGCCAAACCAACGGCCTGGCTGCAAACACTGCAGGCGACTTCTCGCGCTGTCCTCCATGCCCATCTGACAATCACTCAGTAGATGAGGGTAGACGGGGCCGAGGGCCAACGGGCACCCATGCCTGACCTCTGTATGAATGGCTGACAGAACAACGGGAACGACTCTTTTGGTAGCGGTGAAAAAGGGCACGGTCAGCGGGCAGACAAAACAGCCGCCTCTATTGAACACATGTCAAACTGTAGATACAGCCATCATTCAGTTGGCTGTGGACAAAAACCAGTGTGGAGAAAAAGACTAATCTAGGCTTTTGCTGGCGGGGATCACATCGGAGACTGATACTTGCTGGTGTAAATAATGTTTGCATGAAGGAAAAAAAAAACAAAACTTGATGTCATACAACTGCTGGAATAATAAGCCTGCAATGTGACTAAAATTTGAGCAATTTCAGGGTTAACCTATTAATCCTATTAACTTTTCAAGTAAAAACATCAATTATTTTCTATGATTTGAAATGCAAAAATGAGCAGCTGGGACACATCCATTTCTGCAAACATCAGCTGGATGGTCTAAACAGCCAGGTGAGAATTTATCGAATAAATTATTCCCCTTTTTCAAAATAGTCTCTGGAATAAATGCTATAAAACACATCTGCAACTTATAACCATTGATGAAAACAACTTGTAATTTGAATCAGCCAAAATGTGCTATACTTTCAAACCAATGTTGGAAAAGTCATATTTTTCTAATAAAACTAAGTCCAGCTTTAATTTTGAAGGATGACTTATGACTTTTCAGGACTCCGATTAATTGAAAATTCTCTAAAATAAAAACCTTTTCAACAGTTCAATAGAGTGCTTGTTTTTATGAAAGCACTCAACCCATTGGCTGAAATTCCTCAAGCACACATTCAAAAACTGCTTAGAATTTTTTATAACTCTAAAACTTCATTGTCAAGGACAATGTAGAGGCGGGGGAGATCGGTATGTCTTGGTGCGGTCTTGTCTGAGCTCGGAGCAAAAATGAAACAGCGCACAGAGAAGACACATCTCTGATAAAGTGCAGGGCTGAGCTGTGTAGCGGTGTGGTCAGAGGGAACATTGCTCATGCTAATTAGAGGGCTAGAGGGCTATCCATCCAACTAGGGCAGGAAAGAAAAATCTCAGTGCCACGGGAAGACTCAGTAATGGCACTTTGTGAGTAGATTAAATAAGGTTTTCTATGTTTCATTGGCAAAAATGGTAAAACCTAACTCTAGTTCAGCCATTTAAAAAAGCCAACTGGCTGGAGATTTTTTTCTACAATTGAATTATATTTGGAGGGCATACTTGAGGTTGTGCAATTTCAGCAGGTATGATGGTGAAAAATTTTTTAGCAAAAAAAAAAAAAAATCTGGTGAGAAGATGAAAGTTGCCAGCAGAACGAGCTTCTGTGGGGACCCGGTGCAAAATGTTGTTTCAAATTGAAATGGAGACATGAGGAAACAAGAGAGTGGGAGCACACACCTGATACCGCTCTTCTTGAGTCCACATGAAAGAAAATATAACTTGATTAAAATTTTTAGAGGACGCAATGAAGAGCTAGTTTTTTCCCCTTTTTTTGCACTTTAGTCTTCAAATGATTGCTAAAGGACAAATGATACCAGGAGGCAGGGTAAAGGCCACGCAGAAAAGGCTGCTCTGAAGCCTGAGCGATGGTTCACAATTTATCCTTAACCCTCAGAGACAGAGAGAAAAATCCCCACCTTTTTCTCTGCGCTTGTTGCTTTCTGTGTAAGTGTCATTGTTCCTGTCAGTTTACTGTTAAAGCTCGGGTATGAGAGGAAAATAAGTCAGATAAAGCATTAGTGATTAAGCAAAAACATTCTTTTTAGCAATTCTGCATTAATTTGAAGGTGATCTGAGGTTTTAGTTTTTTCACACTCTACTAGTTTGCACAGATAGTGACAAAACACAAGTTTTATTATCTTTCTTAATAAGCATACAAAAAAAACGCAAAAAAAACGCAAAAAAAAAAAACCTGCAGGCTTGCGTTGGTGTGAATTTTAAAGCAAGAGAAAATGGTTGTGGAGCAAAACTCTGTGACGGACAAAGTGTGATTAAAGCAGTAAAAACATAACCTTGGGATAAAGGAGGAGATTAAAAAATTGGTCCTTGCTTATGATAACAGCGGGGCGAAGATATTAAAAAATATATGTCAGAGCTAAAGATGGACTTACCACAGCAACCTTGGCCTCGTAACTCACAATGTCCCTCCAGGCGTAGCAAAGCACGTGCGGGAGGTAGAGGAGAAAGTAGATGATGCCACCACACGCCGCTGCTAAGTTAGCCTTAGAGAAGAAGACGCTAATCAAGAAGCACTGAGAGATGGTGGCCAGGCTGAACACTACCAGGAAGATAAAGACCACAGAAGGGTCGCTGTATTCCAGGACGCCACCTAACTGTGCGAGGAGGTGACAAAAATACAGTAATCTTTATTTCAAACAATTTTAAAAAGTTCTTAAAAGGAAGAAAGGTCAAATAGATAAAGTCAGAGAGTTTGATTATGGTATTTGATTTTGATTCAACACACTTTTTCGAGTTAGCCTGGAGAGCAGACATAATCATGTACCCATTATTCCAAATGTGGTCCAAAATTTCCATCCAGTCTGCCTTACTGTTCCAACATTTTTTTTTCCCAATGCACACATTTTGTCTGAGTGGCTCCAGGCTGACTTTAATTGGTACATTTGTATGTCTACATCAAACCAAGCAGAGTAAAATATCACCGCAATTTGACTGTATGTAATTTTTAACTCGCATACAGATATTCAAAATATACAGTGCCGCAAATCCACTGAATATTCTACTCTGCCTGTTTGACAAAGGACCATCATCTAATTTTAGAGAGCTGAATGCAACCCATATTATACATTGGGGTGTTTTCTTTTAAACTTTTTCAAAGTAAAAAGATTTTATATAAAATTCATAACGTTTATAAAGAATTGCCATGAATGTTCAGTGTAAGCATTTTTTGTAAAAACTTCTTTTACAAGTACTTTTACAAGTAAAAAAAAACCAAAACAAAAAAACCCATCAAAACTCTCTAAAAGTAGTGTTGGGTCCTTTCTTAGACACTATAATATCATCCTGAAATCACCTTGAGTATTATAGTCAGCATCAGGGCACTGATGCTTAGAGGTATGAAAGCGGACACGGCGCAGCCCAGCCAATAGATACTGGTGTCCAGGCCCATGATCCTCACAGTCTCCTTCAGCCTAGTTTCTTTTTCTACGACAATGCTCTTAATGATCATGGCCACTGAGAAGATCCAGGCAAGTGTCATATACAAGGGAAGTGAGTTTGGCAGTATACGTAGAAACCTAGAAGGTGGAGGAGCCAGACCAGAGAAAACAGTGACCCTTTTCCCATTCTATCTCAAAAGTTATACTCTTTAAAATAAAATATTTAATGGTGATTCATCTTTTTTCCGTACTCAAAAAAGTGTCATTTTTGTCTAATTTTGTCTAAGATTTTTAAGTAGAGCTGACAAAAATCCATTCCCAGGAGAAAAAATTGAATCCAGTCATAGCAAGGCTCATGCTAAGAAATGTTTGGTGTAGAAAGGTTAGAGCGAGAGACTGATAGGTTGTAAGACCTGTGAGAAGCGGGTCAGGTGATAGTCTATCACACAAATGTCACACAAAGTTCCCGTTTGTAGATTTTGTCTTTGAAGCTTGCATCGAATGTGCAGCTTCATATACAGTGAGTAATAACAGTGCCTTGATGATTTCCATCGCAGGCTGGACTCATTTCCACCAGTGATGGGATCTCTTGGACTCTACAGTAGTTTTGCCTACCTGGACTGAACAGCTAGAACTGAAAAATACCTTCAGCATATTGGAGAAAAATACTGATACCTTCATACTTTAGAAAAATTAAAAATAAATTAATTTCACAACCAGTATCTAACAGTTTTTTTTTTCAGTGAGAGATCAAAGTTGACAGAGTAAGTTTCTACCAACACTATCATTTTGTTACAGATTATGTTAACTAAAATTATGGACATACATTTCCAGGCACAACCAAGGTAGTGAAGAGTGGTCTAAGAATTGGTTTTCTTGTTTTTCTGCTTTTTGCAGATGATGTTTATTGCATAGGCAGCATGAGGTTATGGTCTTCAATTCTTACTGGATTAATTCGCAGTCAAGAGTGAAGAAGCCAAGATTAAATCAGTTCCAAATCCAAGAAGATGATACCCAACTGGAAAAGGGTAGCTTGCAACCTCTGGGTCAGAGATGAAGATCAGCCCCTAGGTAGAAGAGTTTAACAGGTGCATCGGTACTACGGATCGGTATCAATAAGGATTTATTGACACGAGTCCTCTTATCGATACCACTTAACGATCCGGGTCCTTAACAAATCTCTTATCGATACTTTTAGAAACAAACAAATAAGTATTATGAACATAAAAGCTTCACTTAGATGATGGTGGAACTCACAAACAGAACAATATTTAAAGAAAATATACCTTACTTAAATGAAATAGGATACTTCAAAAAAAATCTGAACTGGACTGGAATAAAAACAGAAAAAATGTCAAAGCTAGAAAGAGAAATAAATATTACTATGGTTGTTAAGTTTAACAGCAGCATTTTTTTTGCCAACAATAAAAAAAATCTGCAATATTTTTTTACCAGAAAATAAATTTTGAATGACTCTGCCTTTTGCGGATGATGTAGTCCTGTTGGCTTCATCAGACCGTGATCTCCAGCTCTCGCTGGATCGATTTGCTGCCGAGTGTGAAGCGGCTGGGATGGGAATTAGCGCCTCCAAATCCGAGACCATGGTCCTCGCCCGGAGAAGGGTGGAAAGCACCCTGCGGGTCAGGGACAGGGTCCTGCCCCAGGTGGAGGAGTTTAAGTATCTTGGGGTCTTGTTCACGAGTGGGGGAAGGATGGAGCGGGAGATCGACAGGCAGATCGGTGCGGCATCAGCAACAACTAGGACGCTGCATCGGTCCGTCGTGGTAAAGAGAGAGCTGAGCAGAAAAGCAAAGCTCTCGATTTACAAGTCGATCTACGTTCCAACCCTCACCTGTGGTCACCAGCTGTGGGTGGTGACTGAAAGAATGAGATCGCGGGTACAAGCGGCCGAAATGAGCTTCCTCCGCAGGGTGGCTGGGCTCTCACTCAGAGATCGGGTGAGGAGCTCTGCCACCCGGGAGGAGCTCGGTGTCGAGCCGCTCCTCCTCCAGGTCGAGAGGAGCCAGATGGGGTGGTTCGGGCATGTGGTCAGGATGCCCCCGAGCGCCTCGCGGGCGACGTGTTTTGGGCACATTCCACCGGGAGGAGACCAAGGGGCAGACCCCGAACCTGCTGGAGAGACTATGTCTCACAGCTGGCTGGGGAAAGGCTTGGGATCCTTCCAGATGAGCTGGCGGATGCAGCCGGGGTGAGAGAGACCTTGGCTGCCCGCTTGACGCTGTTGCCCCCGCGACCCGACCCCGGAACAAGCGGAAGATGACGGAACGGAAAATAAGTTAAAATGTTAATCAATGCAGGACGACAGCACTTTAATTTCACTATAATTGTTTTTTTTTTTTTTTTATGATAAACATGGAGCGCGTGCGTTTTTTAAGCGTGCTTGTGCCGTAATTTATTAGCATACCTGTTGCATCGGAGTCGGAGCCGCTTTAACGCGCTCGTCAAATACAATGCATCTTTCTGTCTGAATGCCGTAAATTTTGGCCACGTGTTTGGACAAATTGCTTGTGGTTCCACCTTATATGAAAATACTTGCATTGTCCGCATCAATTTTGGTAAAGTAAAGCCAAACTCGAGATCGCTTTGCACATTCTGCCATGACACCTCCCTCGGCTTCAAAATTGAACTTTGTGTGTGTAGCAGCAGGAGCGCACGTGCGCACAGCCCCTTCACAAGTAAGGGGGCAGTGTCAGTGAGGTGCTTCTGCTTGTAGATAAAAGTGTTGCGGCATTGTGTGACCGTAACCGATAGCAGATCCGTTTGGACTGGCACTTATCGTCTGGGTAAAATGACGGCCACAGAACCAATTTAGAAAAATTCTGGTTCTCGATACCCATCCCTAATTGGTACTGTGTCGCAAGTGATTAGTCGGATTGATTTTAAAGCGAAAAAGAGAAATTCTCCTTTATCGACATTCAGACTCTCAGCTATTGTCACAAAGTTGGTGGTGTCTGAAACTAAATCAGGAGTGCAAACAGACAGAATAAGAATATCAACAAAATTAAGATGAAGAGGTCTGCCTCTTGAATGAAAGACCTCCTCAGAGGTAGAGTAGAGCTGTTGCTCCTAAACTTAAAGAAGGACCAGTTAGTGTTGCCTGTGTATCTAGTTAGAAGGGGAACCGGGCAAGTCACACCTAGTGAAGGCCGAGGGACAGACCTCAGGAATGCTCTGGAATCACCCAGTTCATGCTCACAAAGTTCATGCATCTGGAATGAGGGATGTCTTATGGTGCCCCAAGACTCCTCCTTGAATAAGCGCCAGTTTATATTGTTGTCATTCGATGGCGCTTTCTGCTTTATCATGGACAATGCCGCGGTAGCAACAGCATTAGTCGGGAGCTCAGGTTTCTCTCGCCCTGCCTACGTTCCCCAGCTCACCAGGGAGGTAGATTATTGTCACATAAATTGTAGACAAAATAAAACAAAATTTTTAATGGTTTTATAGTAACGAAACAGCATGGTGACAATTTGAAAGATTTTTTCTTGGATTATTTCAAATAATGTCTCGCTTTAGCTGGTTTGGTGTCACGTATGATATACCAGTGTATATCATACAGGTGCCTGGTTACCAAACAAAACCCCTTCCTCAATGAAGATGGTGCTAAAGACAGAAATAGAATCAGAGGACTCAGGTGTAGATGACAAACATGGTTGTTGTCACGTGTAATCCTGATACAGCCTCATGATAATTAGCGTTTGATTTGCCATTATTATTAATGTGCTGAAAATGACTGTGAAATTATCATTTAGAAGGAAGCCTGTGATCTGAATTCTCACGCTGCTCGCTTGCTCCTCTAAGGCACTCAACTAAACCAATTTATTGTTATTAATGTTTACAAACTGTTGATGGCTTGCAAACACATTAGGCTGATGGGAAATTACATTTCACCCAGCTGTTCAAATATATTTTTTTTATTAACCAGCCACATTTCCCAATTACACCAGAGGAATTGATTAGCCTAATCTATAATAGCCAACAGTTTTATTCCATTAAGTATTCCTGCAAACGAAGAAGCTGATTATTAATGTGCGCTATTCAAACCAAAACAACAAAAATTTTTAGCAGTGCTATTTCATTAAGCTGAAAACAAAGTGAACAAGACTGTTAAATCTTGCTGGAACACAAATTCCAATAGACTAACAGAACAATGTAGTTACTTTTGTCTATAGTTTCTACATTTTAGTGCTCTCTCTTGGTCGACAAAAAATTTTTTTTTTTACTATTTTAATTACTGTAAACTTCGGTTAAAATATGCACCAAAATGCAGAAAAAAAACTTATTTTTCAAAAATGTTCTGGGGGGGCGGAATGCCCCCAGACCCTACTATACTGGCACCATAGATGCTTTGGTAACCGCTAGATTAGACCGATAGAATAGTGCGCTAGATTTTAAACAAGCGCTAAATAGCATATAGCAGCGCTAGATCTGAAATCTAGTGCGATAGCGCTTAAAAACGTGCATTTAGCAGCGCTAGCTTTGAAATCTAAGCGCTTGATGTAATATTTTGCTTGTTTTAACATCTAACACGTTTGTTTTACGTGCGTGTATTGGCCTCGATGGCTTTCCATATATGTGCACACTGTTTATTTTGAAAGTGTGCACATCACAGAGACACACACATTTTAATGGGGGCAGTGTTGTTGTATTTCTGGCGCCATCTAGTGATGAACACAAAAAAAATCAAGAAAAATCAAACAAACATGGTTTATTTTATTTATTTTTTTCTAGTTCGGTGGGCCGGATTAATAAGATTCAAAAACAGGTATATTTTCTGAAGATGAATAGAAAAATGCAGTTGTCCTTGAGGATTTTTATGTTGAATATGTTCATTCTTTTATGCCAGTCAACTGTAGGTGTGATAAATAATAAAATAAAATCTTGGTTTTTTTTTTTTTCTGTAAACGGTCTTTGTTGACATCATCGAAGGTACAAACTTAAAATGAAGGTTGGGGATTTTTTAAAAAAGACAAATAAATGAGGGGATTTCTTACCCTGCAAGCTTAAACAATGTCTAAAGGATTGTGACTATGGATTTTTATCTGACAAATTGTTTAACGTCTCTAAAGCACATTAAAAAAGAAAGCCTTGCAGGGTTTCAAATTTTTTTCTATTTCTCAATTTGTTAAGATAATGTTCAAATTTTTTTCTTGTTAATTTCCATAAAAAAGAAATACTCTTAGAGATTGAATATAAAAGCAAATACGTATAAACACAGGGTCAAAATACCAATTTAGGAAAGACAAGGGCCTTTTGGCTGATATATTTCAGTCGCTTTTAGAATAAATTCTACATATTTTGGGCAAAATTTTGGGGAAATTTCAGCCTTTTAAATGAAAACCCTTTGATACTAATTATGCTACTGGATTTTTGATCAATTCTTTTTCCGCTCTTTATGGATCAAAGCCCTTTTACATTTGAAAAATACCCACTTCACCCTTTCAAAGAGCTCTAGAAAAGAGCTTTTTGCAATACATGTGGTATTAGTAATAATAATATCAAGTGGGGGAAACGTTTGTGTAACAATGCATAATAGATTCAACACCATGTAGAATATTACACAACATTTCAGTTCATGCAACAGATAATTCATTTTCATGCAATTATGAAGTGGCATGAAATAATCTCATCTCAATTTACAAAAGAGTAGGTGCATCCTTCAATTACAAGAAATAAAATCATTAAAGGCTTAAAGGCGGCATTTTGGTTAGATGTGTGATTAATAAGCCTACGAAGGCTAATTTGTAGAAATACAGATAATAAGCTGATTTATTTATTTATTTGCTTATTATCTGGTCATGATTAATACAGTAGGAGTATCAAAACACAAAGCGTGAACAGTTCTCCATCCCTTATGACCATTGTCAGGATTACTTGGCTCGTTAAGTTTTAGTGGGGTCCTTGTTTGGGTGGAGATGATGCATTTAATTAGCTTTGATAGTTGTCTTTATAAGGACTGTTCATTTTTATATAAAAAAATTCAGTTAAAACAACAGCAAAAGTGATTATTTACAACACTTACGATGAGAAAATAGACTACCGGTATTTTGTTACTTTCAATGCAATAAAAAGACCTAAATGTTTGTAGGTGGCACATTTTAAGTCTTTTGCACACTGTCACTTACAAAAAGTAGAAAATATGAATAACTTCATAGATATGCTTTGTGTTTTGATATTTTCCATTCTGAAACTCTTTTCTACTGACCTTAAACATGACACAAATGATCACGCAAGGAACTAAGAGCAGAGCAATGTTCTCTATAAACCTTGCAGACCACAGGGCATTGTTGGTAAGGCCAAAGGAACGCAGCACTTCCTTCAGCCGCATATCCTTCTCCAGTACCACATCTTTGATGATCAGGGACACTGAGAATATGAAGGCCAGTACCAGCAACATTGGCAAGATGGCTCCGATGTTCTCTCGGAAGCTGGTTGTGAATAAAAAAAATGGAAAGCAATCAAAAAGATCAGAGATGCTTGTTCACAACAGAGGTGACAAAGCTGCGACATGGAGGCGAAGCCGCCAGATGGATGTATCTCAGTAAAGATGAGGAAAGATAAACTAAAAAAACTCGCACTTAGTTTTAAAATAAACAACTACATAAATATAAAAAGTGTGTTTGGTCCATTTTGCAAGACTACCAAAGTTTTTAAGACTTTTAATTGTTTTCAGAAAGTTGCTATCTAACGGAAAATGTTCAGGATTTGAAACACGTATTTGAAACACATGTTCATTCTTTTGTCAATTTAAAATTAAAAAACATCATAGCAATATTTGGAAGATCTAAATGAAAACTTATTTACTTAGGTTCAAAAGTCCAAAGCCATGGGAAGTGTGGAAAGGAGGTGAAGAAGCATTTTGAGGTATGTCTCAATGGATGCCAAAATGAAAGAAAAGGTGTAGAGAGGGTCTAAGGACGTTTATGGATGAAATAATGGAGGACATGAAGGCAGTTGTTGTGAAAGAAGACACAACAACTGCAGGAGACAGTGTTGCCCCTGAAGGGAACAATCCAAAAGCAGAAGAAGAAACAACTTGAACTTCAGACCAACGGAAACAGGTTGAAAATAAAATCATCTTTTACGCTCAAAATTTGTAAGACAAATTAAACCAGGCACAGAATATTTTCAAAATGTTTTGAATATCAAATCCAACATTTATGCCCATTCGTTTGTGCCGAACGCTGGATTTTAGAAAGTTTCACACTGAGTTTCATGAGGAACAAGACTGGAAAACCATTCTGCATTTGTGCTTTTTGTACACATAAGGTGTTATCATTTTTACGCTGAGCTAACCTTTATAAATTTGGTGCATCAGCTCAATCGAGCATTTAGAGCGTCGTCTCAGGCCAAAGATGATGTATGATTTGATGTTGTTACCACACAATAAGACGATATTAAACTGGCTTCATAATGCCACTGAAATGCCATGTCAATATCTTCCCTACTGCCAATATAATAAAGTGCTTCCTTTGATTTATTAGACAGCGAAGGAGAGATATCAAATGCATTTTGACTACGTATTCAAAATTGATGCTTGTATTTTATGAATGCAGGAGGTACATACTGCTTAGCTGAAAGGAACAGATGAAGTACAAAGCGAGTGTCTGGAGTAACTGGCTCAAAAACGTCGTAAGGCGAATACTGATTTAAAACACTTCTTAGAATATTTGTAGGATATCATTTCTGCTTCAATTCCAAACAAGTTTCAGACAACTGAAATAACTTGGACATTTGTTTTAAACTTATATTGCCAAAGTTACCTGGCAGAATTTATGATCGTTCCTCAGAACGTTCCTCTAATCTTAATTTTAACCATAACATTTAGAATTTGGTTCTCACAACGTTCTGGGAAGGTTAGGTTCTAACATAACCCCCAACTAACGTTTAGGGAACGCTAGTTTTTGGTTAGGTAAAAACAAACCTTTAGAAAGCTTCAGGCTGACGTTCCCTGGAGTTTCTCTGTTTGCTGGGAAGCCACCATCAGGAGCAACTAGGGGTTCAGTGTCTTGCTAAAGGACACCTCGGCATGAACTCCTGGCGCCCTGTAACCAATAGGTTACAGGGCAATTACATATGTAGACAATTACAGCATGATGTGATTGAGAATTTCCAGTTATTAAGTAATTCTGTATAAAAATCCGTGATCAAACTTACGGCAGCACAGCTAAGGCATTGTGTTAGTTGTACAAAGCAGAAAGTTTATTCACATAAGAAGCTGAATGAAATAGAAATTTGTGTGTATTTGAGCACACTTCAACAGCCCCTGTGGGATGGATCACCTTTCCAAAAGAGTTTCCAAAACCACATGGTAGATTTGCAAAGTGTTTCTGCAAGTCTAGAAACTGAGAAACCAATGCCCAAAAATCCACAAGATTTAATAAATCAAACTAAATTTTGGGGGGTAAAACTGTACGGATACACCTGTGGAAGTAGTTGAATGCAACATTTTCTATTCTCTAAAGGTAGGTGGTCTGAAGTAAGAAGTAGAATACTAATTCTGGTATTATTTGCTCTCTAACATCTTTGTAAAAGCTGACAGCTTGCGCAAGTTAACTCCTCCTGTGACTTCTTCGCCAGAGGGGAAGAGATCAGTCATGCGCACCATGTCTGACACTGACAACCTTGCCACCTAGACTCTCTTGAATTATACATTTGCAGATCGATCAAAGGTGCTTAAGTAATAGAACCCGTGGCAGGCCAGTGCTGTGTGGGCTCTAGTTACATTGGTGGGCTGACCTAAATCTGGAAAGGCTCAAAGATCTCAGTGAATGGAGAGACTCCATCTCCCCTGAGGTTGGCGAGCTCCATTCTCTCTGAAAAACTTCCTGCCTCATTTTGAGCCATTATACATTTTAACTATGTTGTGCTTTCAAGCTGTAAACAATTTTCTGGAGGAAGCAACTATTTCTCCAATGTGGGGATTCTTTTATTGCCAGTACGAATAGCTCTGCATGAATAAAGTGTGCATGTTTTGGCTTCTCAAACATCAAAGACGTTGTATCATTCACAATAATGGAGATCAAGCATACACTGGTGTTTGACACAACGTCCGGCACATTTTGACCAAAAGTTTTTTTTTTTTTTAAAAAATGATCCTTTGGTAAATAAGAAAAAAGTATATATAAAAAAATGTTTGCACTTTAATGTCGCATATTAGGTGGGAGGGGAACCTGCAATTTTCCGCTCATTGCTTCAAAAATAGTATAAGATTTTTTACGAGGGCTATGCGTATGAAGCAGAAGCAGCAAAAAACAGTGAGAGGGTTCCCTTGGTCACAGTAAACAAGCTATCTGCCATACGTTTTAGCCAGACAGCCTGTGTGTCTGTAAATAAAATGACAAGATTCCATGCTGAGAATAAACAAACTCATTGTTTAACACCAAAGTGAGTTTTATGTCGAATTGCAACGAGAAATGCAAGAATGACTTAACTATGACCAGTAAGCAAGGCTTCAACAAGGCCGGCTAAAGTTTAAATCTATTTGGTGAATTGGAAATGTTATAAAAAAAAAAAAAGAATTTAATCAAATTTCAAAGAAGCTAATGATGTGTCCTTTTTTGGCAGCTGTCAAAATTGTGCTGCTATGTAAATTCCAAAAACGAATATGTTACACATCGATCAAATTTTGTCTAAGAAGCTCGGAAAAAAGTTAAACTAGTTTTTCTTTTAATCCATTATCTTTAAGATGAGAAAAAACAGTCATTACAATCTTTTCACCACGCCAACATAGAGTTTAGAAAAAAAGTCATTTACTCCCAAAATTCCACCACGTCTTTTTCCTCAGTATGATGACATTCTCTAAAGGCCTAAAAGTATTTTCAAGTTTGCATAATGTATGGAGATGCCAAAATCTCTCACTCGGTAAGAGAAAAATGAAGCAGTTTAATATTAATCCTTTGTATTGGAACGATATAAACTAAGGAGATTAGCACAGCATGAGTAAATAAGCCATATGTGTGACAAACTGAGCTCAGAATATTATCATAACAATTATGGTAAAATGAAATAAAATTAATCCACAAGATGTGCAGAAAAAAATGTATGGAGTTTTTAAAGAGGGGTATAGTGCTGCAGGTCAGGGACAGGGTCCTGCACCAGGTGGAGGAGTTTAAGTATCTCGGGGTCTTGTTCACGAGTGGGGGAAGGATGGAGCGGGAGATCGACAGGCGGATCGGTGCGGCATCAGCAATAACTAGGACGCCGCATCGGTCCGTCGAGGTAAAGAAAGAGCTGAGCCGAAAAGCAAAGCTCTCGATTTACAAGTGGATCTACGTTCCTACCCTCACCTATGGTCACCAGCTGTGGGTGGTGACCGAAAGAATGAGATCGCGGGTACAAGCAGCCGAAATGAGCTTTCTCCGCAGGGTGGCTGGGCTCTCACTCAGAGATCGGGTAAGGAGCGCTGTCATCCGGGAGGAGCTCGGTGTCGAGCGACCCTCCTCCAGGTAAAGAGGAGCCAGATGGGGTGGTTCGGGCATCTGGTCAGGATGCCCCCCGAGCGCCTTGCAGGCGAGGTGTTTCGGGCACGTCCTACCGGGCGGAGACCAAGGGGCAGACCCCGGACCCGCTGGAGAGACTATGTCTCACAGCTGGCCAGGGAACGACTTGGGATCCTTCCGAGTGAGCTGGAGGATGCAGCCGGGGAGAGAGAGTCCTGGGCTGCCCATTTGGGGCTGTTTCCCCCTGCGACCCGACCCCGGAACAAGCGGAAGATGACGAAATGGAACGGTATAGTGCTTTTGTGGGGTAATGATTCTTAACTTGTGTACATTATTTAGTTTCACAATCATCTACAAAATATGAAACTGAATCTCTCCCTCCTCCTGCTTCTTGCTTAGTCCCGCCCCGTGGTTGCATGCATGACACGGCGTAATTCTTGTTTGAAGTCACAAATATAGTGTCTTCAAATAGTATCAAGTTAGCAAAACAAGAAACAAATTCTTTTAATCGTTACTTGGTGCATCTACATAAAAAGTGTAACAGTACTCCTTGTTTAACAGAGGCACCAAAAATGAGCAGAATGTGTGCATGCTGCAAAAACACTCCCTGTTTGCATTAGAATTTGTTTATGGAGAACAAAATCCATAAACAAGGTAGAAAAATCAGAAGTTAATTTAGCATGAAAACTGTCACTGTGCCTTTTAGGAGGAGCTCGGAATAGTGCCGTTGCTCCGCCCGGTCAAGAGAAGCCAGATGGTGTGGTTCTGGTTAAAAAAAAAAGGTCTCTGCCGGACACCTCTCTGATCACTACCTGGTGAGGTGATCTGGGCATGTCCCACCGGGAGGAAGCCCAGAGGCAGACCCAAGACCCCCTGGAGAGAAAATATCTCACAGCTGGCCAGGAAACACCTTGGGATCTTCCTGGTGAGCTGGAGGATGTGGCCAGAAATTGTTGCTTTCGCTATCCGTCACCGCGGAAGACAAAGGAACAAATGTTGGCTGATACACGAGGCACTACTAAACAAATCTCAGTTATGTATTTTGAATTAAAAAAAAAAAAGGAACATAAAAAAAGCTAAAAGCTAACAAACGCCAATAGTCACTAAAAAGTTAGTCTTATCAGGATTTGGTATAAATTTCAATCCAAACATCTTGAAAACCATTAACTTTGAAGGCAGGTAGTCAGATCCTAACACATTCAAACATATCTTCTCATGGTTTATTTGTCTTTTCTATTTATTTATTTGGGGGTGCGGGTAAGGGGATAGAATTTCATTAGCCCTTTCATTTATGAATAAGGGTCATAGTACATTGTAGATAGAAGTCATTTCTAACACACACAAAAAATCTGGGTTATGGAAGATTTAGAGTCACACCAGGTCATTTGCGTCCCAAGGTGAACAGCCAACATGATATAGGCTGATTCTATCTATAGCTTCACAGTACCAGTTGTGTCTAATGATGGCATTGTGCAATGCTTGCTTTGATAAGTTTCAAAGAGCGACCTAATTCAGAATAAAAATCTGAATAAAAAAACAATTTTACTAATAATTTACCTCCCTATTGCATCTACTCATTCCATGTAACCATGTCTTAGTATTAGCAAAAGAGGTTGCTAGATTTGCTAATTTGGCTGATAAATTGTAGCATCAAGAACAAGAATAGCACGTAGATGTAAGAAAAAGGAAGCCCCTGCCCACTGGGAAATCTGAGATGACTTAAGTGACCGATAAGGCCATTACTTAGCCATGCAGGGCCAATGTGTGGACATTCCCCTGAGATGGCACGAATGGCTTCAGGAACAAAAAAGAAACTTTTGTACTCACGGATCATCGAAATAGCAAGGATAAGGCATTTGCTGGACAAAAACACCCAATGGTTGTTTCTTTGATGTTTGCTGTCGGATAATGCCGTGGTCTATCATATCCTGCAGGTAGACGAAGCCCCCCCATACGTAGCGCATGTCATTAATGGTGTTGGCTCTGGCCCCAGGAGCCCATGATCTAAATAACAAAATTCAAAGTTAAAAGACGTATATTACAAAACGTGACAGAAATAGTAGCATATTAAGCATACTAATGTACTTTTTAAAAAGAAAGAAAAAAAGTTATTGTGTATGCTTTTCAATATTAGTTATACAATGTTTTAAATATTTGTCAATGCATGATTTTTTTTCAACCAGTGTAACAGTATATTGACAAAGCCTTACCATTACAATTGCCTTTACAAACAAATTGAAAAAAAGGGATGAAATGTATGCTTATTATTTCAACTATTTGTGAAAATTAATCGTTCACTCTTACATTTAGTGATGAATGAAAAAGTGACTGTGTAGATTGAGTCACAAGTGTGAATACAGACGTTATTTTGAGCAATAAGCAATCAGTAATCTAGTCTGGCCTGTTCACTGTAATAGGAAACTGCATTTGAGATGGGAACATTGATCTTGCTATTGAACCACATAGCACTTTTAGTGGATTTTAAAAATAAATATGTAAACAAAAAGTATCTGAAACATTTTTTTGCAATGAATCTCAATTATATCATCTTTTCCTTCCAATTTTAAATTCACAATTACCAAAGATTTTCAAATGGGAAGTAATCTGATGTAACAACTCAATTAAAACCAGATCATCAAATGAATTGGTGCAGTGTCCGTAATAGTAAGGATGTTGCGGCCTAATATGATAAAAAGACGGCTAACCCAAAAAGTGAAGCTTACAATTTTTCGGTCAGTCTATGCTCTTACATAAAAAATGTTTTTTCTTTAAAACTCATTTTCCACACCACATAACACGCAAGATTATAAGACTCCTTCTCAATTTTGGGGTCTTTATTTTTTTCTTTTTACTGCCACAAGACATGCTTGGCCTGGAAAGGTGAGTAAATTTGTCTTCATTTTAATTCCAAAACTTGCATAAAAATGTAACATTAAAAAAAAAGAATCTTCTATAAAAAATATCTGCAATATATTTTAATAATTAAGGTATATAATTGAGGTATACAACTAGTCTAGAAATGTTTTTCTGTTTGTTTATTGCTGCCAGTGTATGTACTATACATATTGTGTCACTGTGTCAGCGGAAAACGATTTGATGGTCAATCAAATGAAGCCTCTACCGAAGTTGCAGATATTTTAAAGTTAAAGTTCTTGCTGTGAGGCTACAATGCTAACCACTGCACTACCAGTTGAGCTGGTGTCCAACACTCGTGCCCCTAAGCATGAATATGTGTGTGTGAATAGTTGTCTTTCTCTTTATGTGGCCCCGCAACAGACTGGTGACCTATTTAGGGCATGGGTCCCGTCTCCAACCTGTAACTGGGATAACCTTCAGTTGGTTACGACCCCGACTGGGATAAGCTGGACATAAAATAAATCAAAAACAATGAAAGGTTGATTTTATGCAAACGGTTCTGTAACATCGTTATTGCTAACAATAGTGATAACAACTGCTAGTACAAATTAGAATACAGTCAACTTGTAAAACATTATACAAAAATACAGTTCATAAAGTTAGCATGAAATACATACCTAAGTTTTAATTTGTTAGTGCGATCTACTTCATCAATGTCCATGCGTATCTTATACTTGATGTAAGGTGGCATCTCGGTGGTGTCATTTGGAAGATTTTCAAAAACGATCCCTGCCCAGAATGTTTCATTATCCATGAGCTCCAGAGATTTGTTCACCAGATCGCCTTCTGTGGACTCTCCTTCAAACTTATCGAGATCGAAACACTGTGAACAAACAGACATGTAAGAAAATTCAACAATCCCGCTATTTATCCAGTAAACTTGACTCTTTAAGTAATATTTTTTGGTATTCATACAAGAGGAACTGAAACTGATGTAGACATTAAATTACTGGCAGAGCGGCAGATAGAAAGTGAGCAAAAAAAAATAATAAAAAACTTTTCGTTTTGCTATTGACTATGCCACCATGAGTGTAGTTCCAAATTATCTGGAGCTGCCAGGGGGTGGGAATTGTTCTGGGCTTCAGCGGAGACAAGCAAATGAGATACAGACTCTCTGGCACTCCTCTGTTTTGTAGGCTCGTCTCTCCGTTTCATGAAACGATAATGAGCTAACCTTCCTGGGAGGCAGTCACACCTGACAGCTGTCCAGGCGTTTCAATGCTGCATTAGTTTGTGTCTTTTATCAAGCAATTGAGAGAAACAAATATTACACAACACTATTTTGTTTACTGCAGAAGTCCTCTTATTGTGTAGTAAAGAGTCAAATGGGCAGACAGTTGGAACAAGGACCGGGTGAAAAAGAACAAAATCCTTTACACATCCAGGCAACAGTTGCAAAATGTTATTTGACTGAGTAAAATAATAATGATAAAAAAAAGCCCCCAAAAACTTTTTTAAACCAATTTAGGGTTGAATGAATCGACTGGATTTGGGGATGTTTTTTGAGCTTTTCCAGTCGATCTCAAATCTTCTGTGTTCGAAGGAAGCATTAGCACCACTTTCTTTGCTACAACTTTTCATATAAATCTACTAGAGGTGTAGAGAGTTTACATTTTAATTTTGACTTTAACCAGTCAATGCTGATCAGTGTAATATTAATTTGATTCTAGTTGCACACTCAAACTGATCCCAACAATGGGATCCAAATCCTATCTTGGCCTAATTCAGTGATCCCCGAAGCGTTGGAGGGATCCGATTTGGTGACCTGAGGATTGGATCTCTGCTTAATGTGGATGATGTGGTCCTGTTGGCTTCATCGGACCTTAATTTCCACCTCCAAGCCTTTTTTTTAAATAAAAGAATAAAAATAGAGATGTTGAACCATAAAATTAAATGAGGCGTCTGAGTCAGAACAGAAAAGTGTCAAAGATAAAATGAATTTTTTTTTCTTTTACGTTATTTATATACACATTCATATTTCTTGAGTGATCAAATAGACTCACTAAAAGTTATTGAAAAAAGCTAAAAAGTTGCATTTACCACAACATGTCTCAAAAGTCTTTGGTATCCCAGGTGCAAAAAGTGTCTAATTGGCACCCAATTTGCCATGCACGTGTAGAGTGACCTTGCCATGGTAACCAGTTGTCATCTGCTCCAGGCATGATATGACTGACGGGCAAAAAGCCTAACATGACTGCAGTGACATCTGGACCTATGCTGTCGGGTTATAACCACATTCTGCTTCTAAAATGTATTAGTAAAGTTTGATTAAAAGCCGGCGGTTAATGCTACCTCAATTTGTCGATACATTTTGAAATAAGTATTCGCTTTTTCAACTTTCAGTCAACCAATTTGATAAGAAACAACAAAAAAAGGAAAATAATGACAAATGCTCCTCAGACAAACGTATTTGCAAAAAATTGTGGAATGTCTACACCAAAAAGATGACAAAATTGATTTTCATGTTGGCCTTTTAAACATAGCTTTAAAAAAAAAATACACAAGAAATACATTTTTTGTGTTGGGTTTGTACAGAACAGTCATTAATGAATGTCTTCCTTTTAACCACAATTCTTGCATCATATTTGCATGGGATTAATTTCTTGTAAGGGACATCTGGTACTTTGTATTTAACACAACTGCAAGCAAATCAGCCTGGACTGTGCACGTAAACTACCTATGACGATTTGGTTCTGTTGTAATTCTTATTTATGCAAATCCCATTGACTGTGATTTGCGTGGTTGCACTATATTACCTCTCCAAAGGGTATATATATGTTCTTATTAGTGTTCAATCAACAAATGTATATTCTTAATTTAATTTTTGTTTCCAATGAAGCTATATGATTAAAATAAAAAATTGGAGAAAAAAGTCACTAAAAATAAAAATGTGATTTTTGTGACTCCTGTAAAAACGTGGACTCTTAGAAAATAAAATTCTCTTAAAAAAAAAAAAAAAAAAAAAATTTAAACTTTTCCATCATAGCTGTGAATATTTGTTACTATGTTGGAACTTCCATATTTATATCCAGTGAATCTCAAAAACCTAAACTGATTCATCTTTCATCAGTTATTGAATAAGGTCAATTTTGTGTGAGTTTGGTGTAAGCCATTTGTACATGTTTCACCAAGAGATTTTCTATAAGACTCTTCTACAATCGATATGTCAATGTCAACTACAGCATGTGGGTGTTCCCTCTAAGACATGGCGTGTTGTTTGATTCCATTTCAGATTCACCGCAGTCAGGCCAATAACACTGCTTTCAGATTATCATGATGGATGTCTCACAGTGACTGATCCTGACACTTTGTTAACTATAGTAAATCTAATTTTAATGACTAAAAGACCAAATCTCTTTGTGTCTTTCTCGATATCACATAAAAACTAAGATTGAGTGAAATTTATTCAAAGTAAAATGATTGTCTAGAGTGTAGAGAGAAAACATTGACACAGATTAGATGAAAAAAAGAAATGTTGAGTATTCCAAATATGCAAAGTAGGTCATCATTAGAAGTTGAGAATCATTTGGAATTAGAAGACCTAATCCAAACCAGTGTCCACAACGTTTTTGTGCATATGAAGGCCTGAGGGCAACAACATTGTCCGATGCCAGTCTTCTTTCCCAGTAGTACAGCAAACCCCAAACACAATACCAAAACTCCTCGGGACATGCTGGAGGAACAGGACAATGTGCCGAAGGCAATCATACAAACTCTAAACTCCCCGAGTCCCACTCCCATCTCCAGGAATCACATGAACAATGTCAGGAGAAACCCGCCCTACTCACAGAAAAACATCCCAAGTTTCTCGTTGTTTTACACTAAAAGGTCAAATAAAATAAAAAAGTAAAATCCTAAGTGGAGTGGAAGTTATCAGAGATGTGCAATAAAAAATATAAAGGTTTAAACAAATAACTGCTGTTGAGTTCTTATGAAATAATGACAACAAGATTAGGGAATGGAGCAAGTAATTTTTTTTGGTTTTGATGATAGATTTGAAGTTAAACTGTTTAGTCCGCTTTATAAGTAGCATCAATACTCTAACGTGCAAAATACACAATAAAAATGTGTCATTATAATATTAACAGTAAATTTAATTTATAAGCGCCTTTCAGAACTCTCAGTCACTTTACAATAAAATACACAAGCTATAAAGCAAATAATTTAATAGACAAAAAAGTATACAATAGATAAAGTGCAAGGTGGGAAGAGATGATGGGGGCTAAAGAGAGAAAGCAGTACCAGTACCAGTACAAAAACCTCCTGTCAGACCACATCAGCTTAGAGATCATGTCTGCATCTTTTAAACATGATTCAACCTCAGTGACCCTCTGGTCCCAGCTGATTAGTCACATCACTCAGTAAGAACATGGTGATAATAGGTACGGGTTTAAACTAGTTCCGGGGGCTTGGAGCGGGGGGCGGTTGGGGTCTCCATGCATCCAGAGGGTCTGGTGTCGACCTGGTCCCGGGGCTCTAGTTGGCCGGGGCGTGGGGCGGCTCGCTTGACTAGCGAGGGAATCGGGATCTCTGTGCCGGCTCCTGCTGGGGTACGGGGCTGGCAGTGGCTGCCGGCCTGAGACGGCGTTGGTGGGACCCTGGCTGGGGTTGGTTGTCATGGTGGGGGCTGGGTTGGGGGGGTCGGCCTTGGGGAGCTGGGGGCTTGCTTCTGCGGGCTGGGGCTCTTGCCTGGGTCCTGGGGGGGCCTAGGCTGTCCTGCAGTGGTCACTGCAGTCGGACCGCCTGGTGCCCGACCTGGGGTTCCACGTCTCACCTGCTGCACGGAGGGGTTGTGGAGGGGACCAGGGAAGGAAGTAGGGTGCAGCAGAAAGAAAGGAGAGGTAAGACGAGGCTGTGTGGTGACCGGGTGCCTCGGAGGGTGGGGTGGGCCCAGGTCCTTGGGCTTGTTGGAGGTTGTTTCTGATGGCTCTGGGGTCTCCTGCTGCTCTTGTGTGGCGGAGGACACTACCTCGGTGGCTGTGTCCCGCATGGCTGCCTCTTTTTGGAGCGTGCTGTTTGCCTCGTGGTTGCCTGGCTGGTTCGGAGGGCCCCTGGCGCTTACCGTGTCCGGCTGGGGAGCCGGTCGCCCGGGGGGATGTTTCCCTCCTTCCGGTTGTGCCCATCCGCCTGCTCTCTCCCGGTCCCACACTGCCACATGCTCACTGTCACTTAGGGCGCGGGGTCTGGATGGGTGGGGCACGCTGACGAGGCTTGGGGAGGGTGATCCCCCTTCTGAGTCCCCGTCTGCACCCATCCTCCACTCCACTTTTAACTGCATCTTAGTCATTTATATTCATATAGGGTCTTGAGGGGTATTTCGGAGAGGGAGTGCCAAGTGGGGACACCTGCACTCCCTCCCATGCCGTTCCCCCTCAATTTTAAATCCCACCTTAGACACTGAACATGGCACAATGGCACCACACACATTCCAAACTAAACTACACACAGAGAGGTCCTCGGGTTGGGGGGCAATGCCGCTTGGCAGCGACAGGGCCCGCCACCTGCAAGCGCTCTCTCGCCCACTTCAATTGCAGCACATACATACACAGGTGGGACCGGGGGAGGGCGGCCGGTCTTCACCCGTCTGTGTCCCTTCGGGTCGGCCGGGATCTCGGGGCTCTGCTGCCTGGAGGGGGGCTGGGTTTGCGGGACTTGGAGGCCAGTCACTTCTGTGTTGCCCGCCTCCGGGGGCCGGGAGACACCCAGAGATACAGTTGTGTGGTTTTTGTATCGGGGAAACGGGCCCGGGGGCGGTCTCGCCTGGCCATGCCGGGGCCCCTCGTCACCAGTTGGGGTTAAGAGGTGCACTGGGGTGAGCATCACTAGAGAGTTGGCAGGACTACAGTTGAGGGACTAGGGTAGTGAAGAGGGACATTAGGTGTGCAGAGGTGGTCTTTGGGCTGCCTGGGTTGGGCACCTGGTTGTGTGTTGGGCTGTGGCGGCTGCATGTGGGGTAGCCTGGCCCTGCTGGGCCCCCGGTTGAGCCCCGGCTCGGGGATTGTCAGGTCCCTGGGCCCTTGGGGTGAGTGCTCCCCTCTCGGTCCGGGCCTTGACTTCTGTCACCCCTGGGCTCGCCTAGGGCCGTGGGGTACGGTTGCCGCGTCTGCCCCGAGGCCTGTGGGTCCTGGCATCGGGGAGGCCCGTGCTCCTTGGTGCTGGAGTGGTTCTGGCAGGGGTTTCTCTATGCGCCTTGCTGGGTGGGTGGGCGGCTCCTCGGCCCGGCTTCGGGGTCCCGGGATCTGGATGGGCGTGGGCCCGGGTAGCGTGTGTCTCTGCCTCCCTCGTTCCAATCCTTTGGGGCTGGGGACAATCCGTTGGTCCTAATAAGCACATGGTTCACATCGGCAGCATGCATGTACTTTCACTCACACTCGCACACTGTATCACTCTGTTTGCTGTCCGCTGTGGTCCTTGCTTTCAGCCAATATTATTATAGCTCTGGTAACATGTGTTTGTGTTGTACATCATTTGCTATAGAAGGTTTTGTTGTGTGTGTCGGTTTTGTCACTGGTTTGAACTCTTGTTTGTACTTTTTTTTTTTTTTCCCCTCAGATAGTTCAGCAGGTTGGTTGTGATGCAGAATGCTGCGACTTCAGATTTTCTTTTTACTTTCTCCCCCTCTCTTCTTCTTCTTCTGTACCCTTTCCCTCCTCTTTTTCACCCCACCTACCCACGCCCCTCTCCTTAGTGATTTCTGTCAGGTCCAGCGCAGAAAGCATATATATTTTGATTGTAAAGCATTTAAAATAAACAAATAAAGCTTGTCAGGGTCGGCACATTGTGCTGACCCTGGTAGAACAAAACTGCCCAGCAATACTTGACATACAGATCATTATTCTGCTTGTCACAACGCCGGACAGGACAGGTTAAAAAAAAAAAAAAAAAAAGCAGATTTAAACAAACAGGTTTTGATTCTGAATTTGAAGAGGGGGAAAGAGTCAATGTTCCGGATGTCAGGTGGGAGAGAATTCCATAGACGCAGAGGAGAGTGGCTGAAGGCGCTTCGGTTTTCCCCAACTAACTTCATGTCTTCCTTCACTGTATCCATGAACCTCCTCTTTGGCCTTCCTCTAGTCCTCTTTCCTGGTGGTTCCAAATCCAGCATCCTTCTTCCAATGTACTCTCTCTCTCCTCTGCACATGGCCAAACCATCTCAGTCTGGCCTCTCTCACTTTATCTCCAAAACCTCAAACAAGTGCTGTTCCCCTGAAATACTCATATCTAATCCTGTCCATTCTGGTCACTCCCAGAGAGATCCTCAGCATCTTCTTCTCTGCTACCTCCATCTCTGTTTCCTGTCTTTTTCTCAGTGCTACTGTTTCCAGACCAATCAGCATGGCCGGTCTCACCACGGTTTTGTACACTTTCCCTTTTATTTTAGCTGAAACTCTTCTGTCACACATCACACTTGATACTTTTCTCCACCGGTTCCAGCCTGCCTCCACACACTTCTTCATCTCTTTTCCACATTCTCCATTGCTCTGGACTATAGCTGGATATCAAAATCTATTTTTAGAAACTGGAGCAAATATTATTGGTATTTATTGTCAGGCAAATATAAAAACATGTTAAAAACGCTCAAAAGGGCTAAGAATCAACTTAAAATATTTTTAAGCGAAGTAAGTAAGAGCACTACTCAGCAGAGGTTAAGTAGTTAAATTTTTTTTACGGCATTTCAAATGATTAAACCATAAGAAAGCCATCAATACTTTTTTAAACCAAAACACAAATTTGTTTCAGTGTCTTGAAAATGGTCAGAAGCAAGTTATTCCAAAAAGTAAAGGCAAAAGAAAAAAAACTCAGGGGAAAAAACAGATCATTTTAATTAAATAACCGGGGAAAAAGCTGGTATAACAAAAACAGGGGAAGAAGAGAGGCAAAATACATGTTTTACTAATCACCTTCTGGGGGAGGTTTATGGTCTGAAAAGTTAAATGCCAAGCCATTACTTGAAAAAAGTTGCCCTATCATCAGGGTTTCATATTTGCTAATTTTCATTTTAAAAAAAATAATGAATGAGAAACATACGTACATGTAAGAATTTAGAGAGGATCCGCATCATCAGGGTTTGAGTTTCGATAAGATTTCGCCAGTCGTAGGCAGGCTGTCCGGGTTCACGTTCCTCCTCAGTATCGTTGAACAGGAAGTTAGCAAACTGCTGGGCAGTCATATGGGTGCCATTGATCCGTCGATTGAGTACAATAGAAAAAATTCTATTTCTCATCAGATTCTATGAATACATAAAAATGTCACTGGTTAGAGCAGTGTTTTAGAACAGAAATGCCCGATAAGTTTTGCATACAAGCTAGTAATAAAAGACCAAGTTTCTTCTAATATACAAAAATGTGAACCGTTTTTATATTTTTTAATTTTATATGGTACCTTTATACCATAAAGGTACCATATGGTGTTTTTAATCACCAAACACCATGGGATCGACCAAAACAATCCCTCTGCACTACCGGTTTATCGCAATTAACCAATTTGGCACTCCTGTTTTGAAGAATATTTAAATATAATTAAAAGCAAAAAAGAATTTACCATAATTTCTAAAAAAAAAAGGCACAGCACAGCAGCTGTGTTCTTTAGTAAAAAAAAAAATTGCTTCAAGGCAAATGATCTTACGCCTGGAGTTCATTCCCACCACACACCTTGCACAGTGCACAAACAAACATACAGACAATGGGGTTGTTTACATGTAATTTAACATAGATCTTTAGCCTGCACACATGATAAAACAAACATCCCTTATATGGATGATAGAAAAAGATGCTTTGTTTTTTCTGAATTTGAGGTACCTGCAATTGCTCCAATGGTGCAACAAATTAGCAAAGCTGATGTGTTGATCGGGGAGTTAGTGCATACACTGCTAGCTCTATTACAAATGATACATGTGTCGTTTTTTTCTTCCAAGATACATAAATTGTTCTTTGATGATTAGGTAATGAAAGCACTTAGGTATGAAGTGATGCCTTTCATTGAGTCGCCATTTTTCTCTGTAGACTAATTGCTTGCTGCTTTGAAAAGAACAAGCAAATATAGTTGTTTTGATTTGACTTGCATTTTTGCTTTATATGGATACATTTCAAAGTTAGGAAACTTCCCAGACCCTATCGTGTGGGGGATGCACAGAAGCTTTCTGTTCTGGTGCTACTGGATGTCAGTGGTGCCTTTGACACAGTTGATCACCACTTTTTACTAGACTAGGGAGTCTAGTGGTTTTAAGATTCATTCCTTCCTCAGTTCTGACTTGTTTTACTGTTTTTAGTTGTTTTATTCTGTGTCTTAGTCCAGTGTTTCCTCATTGGGTCCTCCATCCCAGGAGTTCTGCCTGCTCAGTCTGTGGGTTCCTTGCTGTGGGGGGTCTAACTGGTGTAGGTGGTGCGGGTTGTTCACTTTAGCCACATGCCTTTTGTGGGAGCTCGTTCCTCTTGAAGCCAGGGACACTCCTGTGGTTTTTGGCTTCTGCTGTCAAGGGCAGGTCAATTCCTGGTATGGATTGATCCCCAGTTATTATTTCTTCACAGCAACATCAGGCCAGACATTTGTTTTATTTACTGTTATTTTTAACTCAGTTAAAGAGACAGCAGCTAGCAGTTCAGGGGAAATGGGTGGGCTGGGGGCAAATATTTTTTCATATCCGTTCATCCTGATTGACCGTAGGGAACTGAATGCTGAATGTCTTCATTGCATCAGGAAGGGTGGTTGGTATTGTCGTTCTGGCAAGCTGAAGTGGGCGTCAATGGATTTAAGTGGGCATATTCCCTACAGCCAATCAGGAACTGAATAGATTGTGCAATGGATGAATGGATTGGGAAAAAATTATTCGTGGGCTGGGCAGAGCGGTGGTTGTGAGAAGTTTGGGGTTGTATGAATATCGATGCATGTGCGCAGTGCCTTGTACAACTATGGGATATTTAATTTATGGTCGCTTTTAATTTGTTACATTTAAATTATCTGGATTTTATTACCTTTTTATTCCCTGTTTTGCTCAGCACTTTGAGTAACTTTTTGTTTGAAAAATGCTTAGCAAATAAAGTTTGATTTGAGTTAATATTCAGAAATATCATGTCAGGCATACCGTGTTTGCAAAAAAAAAAAGTTTGCAACTCATCAAATGTGAGTATCTTTGTCCGTCTAGAGGCACTATGGCTAATGGAGTTGAACCGGAGAAGCCACTCAGTTGATGAGATCTTTGTTCAGCCATCGCTGAAGAGTCTGAGTGTGTTGTCCACCGCTTAATGTTCCATGGCATTTGAAACAAACAGTTGCAGATCTCCCATTTAACCTCACTGGCCACATGTTAAATGAACTGATTTGTCATGAGCGTCTTTGAGGGACAAAGTCAAAGGTCTTTGGTATCCCTTAGCAAACAAGGACGAAACTCTGGTTCCTATGGTGGCCAAAGAAGCCATGATCACATTTCAACCATTTTCTTAGAAGGGTGAAAGCTTATGTAATGAAATAAAACAGTAGAAGTTGAGTTTTTTTTCTGCACAGACACAACGCCAATGTCAAAGACATCCCTTGTCTTTTTATAAATCAAGAAATTAACCACATGCTATAGTGTGTGTTCGTTTATTTGATCCTAATCCCTAAATCTTCCATCTGCGACACAGTTGTGGTGGTGATGGTAATTGGTCCATCAATGGCGGTAAAAAGTGTCTGCAACCTTGAAGGACCTCTGAAGATGACAAACCAGTGAAGCTGCTAGTTTCATAGTAAGAGGTGGGCAGTGGGCTGGGCTGGAAGAAAATGAAGACAAAAGAGGATTGCAGGTCCATTTGTGTAAAGGTTAGGGCTAGGGTAATGAATACCTTCGCTATACGGAGCCTCCAATGTCTGCTTCCCTCCAGCTGCCTATAAGCTCATTTGGAGTGACACGGGAGTAATGTTGGTGTCAAGGAAATACAGAGAGAGGCAAACAGAAAGAGAAGAAGGGAAAGGAAGGTGGTGGTGATGAGTCCACATTCTATACTTCCACAGATAATCCTCTCTGCCAGAATGAGAATTATCCTGCACTTATCCTTAATTACTTTTCTCCCTCTGTCTCCATATCAAACAGAAGGTGCGACAAATTGACATGCGCTGCGTGTGTACAATCAACTGTCGTGCAAAGCTCATCCTCGATGGTTTTATTTTTCTGCCTTTTTTTTTTTAGTTAAACACAACTTGTTGGTTTGTTAAAAATGCCCATGGTATTTAAACGGTCTTGGACTTTTCAAAGCACAAAAAGCAGTTTTTTTTGTTTTTTTTTACTGTAGTTTCATTTCAAAGTTTTGCTGGAAATCTCAAAATACCAGCTTCTCAGAAAGTGCTATTTTCTCAAACATTTGTATATAGAGAATTGGCTTGTGTTGTCTTTGTTTGTATTTGATTGTGGCTTGGCCTGGAGTATACACTTTTAGATCGACAATAGTGAAACGGAAATATGTTTTACAGCACAAAGCTAAAGTTGACCCTGAGTGTTTCTTTATAATGTTGTAAGTTTGATAAAAAATCTTATGTAAAGTAAGTTGAGCTCAGCTGAACCATACAACTTTTACAGTAACGTAAAAAACAAGACTTTTTGTATGTTATTTTTTTTATTAAAATGTACTAATAAATTCTGCATTTGTCTCTTTGCCAGCAGTGCAATGACCCATTGGGAGGTTTGTCAATGAAGTTTACCTTATTTGGATAAAAAAATAAAAATCCCAAGTGTGACAATATAATAATAATGTATATTTTATTGATCCCTATGTGAATATGAAATATAAAATATGTAGTGATCACGTCGTAGTAAAGTTGCCTTTTCTGGACGAGAATGAAGGTAGAATAGTGGAGCCAGATTGATGTGGAATCTAGAGTGTTACAGACCTTGCATTGGTCTGCTGAGATAAAATAGGAACTGAGTGCAAAACCAAAGGTTTTTTTATTGATTAATCTCAGTTTCTTTTCCTAATTAAGCGGGGTTTTGTAGAAGCTCAATGAAAAGGTTGAGAATATAAATTCTCAGGAAATGTTTTAAGAACCGCTAATTGAGTTTTTTGGGGTTTTTTTTTCAGGCATCTGTTTGGGATACCTTGTGAATGTCTCCTGTGACGTAAATAAAGAGGCCATATTCTGCCTTTATTGAAGGAATAAGCAGTGAAAGTGAAGCAGTTTGGGATTTTTTTGAACTTTGACTTTAAGCTCATCATGCTCATTGTGTAAAGATGTAAAACAAGCAAGCCTCTTTACAGTAAAAGAAAACCTTGTCAAGTTCTTAATGTAACAAAGAACGTTTCTTCATTGAAACAGTATTTTACAGTAAAAAACAGCATTTTACAAAATGATCTTTTTTCAGGTTTCTACAATGCTTTAACGATCTTTAAATAACAACTTCGTTAATTATATGTATTATATATATATATTATTATGCATTATGTATATTATGTGTATATTGTAATATTATATATATACATGTAATATATATATATCATATATTATTAGTGAATTTATATGTAATTAATTTAGGTTCAAGCAATTTGCAAGCTCCCCTGTCCAGTACTGGCTTACTATTTGAACGTCAAGTTGTCTTTCACCATAGATTTTGTTTTCCACCACTTCCACATGCCAACCTAGGTACAAAATGTTGTTGCATGCATATACTCTACTCACGCTCAGTACCAAATGGCAATGCCGTTTTTACGTGAGAATATAGAACAAATATGTGCTAATTTTGTATAATTTGATGGGGTTTAGACTGTTCATTATCACCAAGTGAGGAACGAAAGGAGGAGTGAATTCACTGTGAAAAACAAAAGTGAAACTGAATAAATGTATTTAAGGCGTTTCTATGGCAAATCTTGCATTTCTGAGCCAAAAAAATGTACCATCTTATAATAGAAAATAGTCATAAGAATGATTTATCTATGAAAGTACATTTCTCACCCTTTTACATCAAGTCTTTTATCATAACAATGTCAGTAAATTTTTTACTGATGCGGAGCAAAAACTCGTTTGGTAAATGCAATGCCTAATGTGTCTCATCTTTACAGTACAAGGTTCAATAGAACATCCAATATTTTCTGAAGTGCGTTATTCTTGTTACGTTAGTGTCATGTTTTTATGTTGTGGTAGTTAATTTTCTGTACCACGGTATGCAAAGACGAAGTTTTGTTGTTTGGCGCACAACCAATAAAATCACCACAACAATCAACAGCTACTTGGTTTTCTTTTCTTTAAAACAATATATGTGACTGTTATTTTAAAAATAAGCAGAATTTTTTCTAGTTATTTCAAAACATAATCCTGATTTTACCAACGTACGCAAAATGATGTAAAACAGCAATTGGTTCAACGATATGAAAGGTAAAAAATTCAATACAGAAACTGTTCTATTTGTAAATTAAAATAAAAAAAATGTTCCATTCTGTTGTCTTCCGCTTAACCGGAGCTGGGTTGTGGGCACAACAGCCTCAGACGGGAAGCCCAGGCTTCTCTCACCCCAGCTGCATCCTCCAGCTCACGCGGAAGGATCCCGAGTCATTCCCCAGCCAGCTGTGAGACATAGTCTCTCCAGCGGGTCCGGGGTCTGCCTTTGGTCTCCTCCCGGTGAGACGTGCCTGAAACACCTCATCAGCAAGGCGTTCAGGGGGCATTCAGACCAGATGCCCGAACGACCCCATCTGTCTTCTCTCGACCTCGAAGAGGAGCGGCTCAACACCGAGCTCTTAAAAAAAACTTGCAAAACATTTGTTGATTCTTACCCGTAATGCATTCACTCGAGTGCTGTTTTGGAAAAAATTCCACACAAGAGGTCTGATTTCATCCCATGACTCGGAAAGGTCTCTTAGCACCGCCAGGGTGTGAAACGTGTAATTTGCCTGAAAGAAAATAGATATAACAAACAACAAATAAACAAGGAACTACACTTAAAAAATGACATCTAACTCCCTGTCCTCTGACGGACAATGTATATGCTGTGCTGGGACATTAAGAGCCTTCCATTTCTGTACGCTCTGCAGAGACACTCGTGGCTCTTTATACCCGCTCCCGTTCCCCTTATACTAATGGGAGTAAATGGGGTAGCTTACCCACAAAATATTGATTCGTAAACAATTAAATTAGGGTGGCTTGTCTGGAGCACCAAGGCTGTTTACTGTGAATATGTCGAGTTTAGCTTTTCCTCGTTATGTAATCGCAATGTAAAATTGTTGCTGTGTGTTCAATTGAATTTTGTTTGTATGGCTTAACGTCACAAAAACTGCCTACAATTCACATAAAAAACAACCTCAAAATGGAACAAAGCAGGGGATAATGCATGTAGAGAAATACATAAACATTAACTAAATAATTTTAATGCGTTCCTGCTCTTAGACCCTCCATCTTGGTGAGGAAAAACTAAACAAGAACAGCAGTGGGGGGAAAAAAAGAAGAAACCTCATAGGGATCCACATGAAGGAGGGATCCCCAGGTGATAAATTGTCAATGCATCTAAGATTGTATATCAAAAAAAAAGTAATTGTACTCTGCAGCTACAGCAAATATTTGGAGAAATCAGGCCTTCATCCTGATTGAAATGAATGGTAGATCAAGCACAGAAGGCTTATCAGGGTTTGGTTGGCATTGTTATCAAAATGGTGCCGAGCTTCTTGACAAAATGTCACAGCATAAAAAAATACCGCGATCTTTAGATTTTACAAATAAGTTATCCACATGAACTGTTAATTTTATTTCTCATAAGAGTAAAAACTTTTTTTCTTTATTTACACTTTTTTTTTTTTTCACACACCACGGGTGTATTAACTCAAGCCATAAAATTAAATTCATGTATAAATATGGATTTAAACTGAAAACAGTTCCCGAAAACCACCTACTTCTTTCACCAACAGGCGAGCAGCAGGCGTGTCAGGTGTGTACAAGATCTTCCCATGAAATAAGGGTCTGAAGGCCTTCCAAATCAGGCGTCGAGGAGCTGTGCTATTCAAGAAGTTGATGATGTAGTCACAAAAGTCCTCCTCTGTAGAGAGAGAATATAGGAAAGGAAGACAGGAAAAGTTACAGCAAAGATAAGAAAATGACACTAAATAGCCACATTATCCATCATGGGAAGAAATCAAGAAATGAAAACGGACAAACAACCCGTGAAATCTGTGCAAAAATCTAAAACTAAACTTTTTAATACAAATAACGATCCCAATACCAAAAAGTATTAATCACATTAGCTCTAAAAACGTATTATTAACTCAAAGAAAGCAAAAACGTGTGAATGATTTTATCCGTTGACTGTTGCCTTTGTCAATTTTGCCTGTTTGTTTTCTAAAAAGAATAAGCTTTTATTTGATCTGAGTATATATAAGTTTATTTAAGCATATATATATAGCTATTTTTAAAAAAAATAATAATATTACAAGAAAGGATGCAGATAAATTACTTGGTCATGAAAATAAAAAAATACAAAAGTAGAGTGAGCTATATTAATTTAGAAAACTTGTTGTTGTACATTATTTACTACAGATGAGTAAAAATTGACTAAGAAGAAAAGTTCAATCTCCTCTTATAAACATTTTTTATTACCAAATGAATTATATCTGGATGATAGTATTAAAATAGTTACAAATTATGCTTGAATTTCATTTAATTTTATAACTCAAGTGAGCGGCACAAACAGTACAACAGTGAGAAAGAGGAGAAGAACGTCAGTGGGTTGTGCTATTTGGTTGCTATGATTACAGTAAAAACATGCTTTTTTATTTCTTGATGGTCAGCCCTGCAAATAAAATGTTAAAATTTTAAAACTGAGGATGAAACAAATGAGCTACCGTCTATTTTTTCTACATCAAGCTCCACCAACTCATTCCCTGTTAATTGCGATTAATATAATGGGCACCTCTGATATGTTCAATAATATTTCTGGATACAAAACACATGTCACCTTGAAGCAGATAGACTTCTGCAGTGTAGAACAACATTTTGTGTCACATATCAGCTAACAACAGAAACTTGAAACTCACCAAAAATTAAAAAAAAAAAAAAATGCATGAAAAAAATTAAAGAAAATATTTAGACTAGACTGTTTTACATTGTATACCAGTTTAGGCTGGTGCTGACAGTAAAAAGAGTTCATGCTACAAAAGACTTATCAGGATTAAAAGTTGAAGGATCCATACAGAAACTTTGAAACTGGCCTATTTCCATGAGTGAATGTGCATCAGAAACAGCACTGATGCAATCACTGCACTTCAGAACAGAGTGTTACTAGTGACTTCTACCTATGGAGTCTTGATGAAGGGGTTTTATTTGCCACTTGTCAGACATAATCCATACCACCTTAAGACAATTTTTTTTCCCACTATACCTCACTTTATCAAAATGTAAACGTGGGATCATCTGGGTTAAGTATCTCTAACCCAGGGTTGGGGAAACTTTTTTATTCGCGGGCCACATTGAGTTGTAAAATTTGACATGAGGGCCAGAACAGGAGCAGATGGATGGCATGCTTTAGTAACCGCTAGATTAGACCGATGGAATGGCGCGCTAAATGTTACATCAAGCGCGTTAAATTTCAAATCTAGTGCGCTAGGTCTGAAATCTAGTGCTATAGCGCTTGAAAATGTGCATTTAGCGGTGCTAGGTTTGAAATCTACGCGCTTGATGTAACATTTTGCTTGTTTTAACACGTGTATTGGGCCCAATGGCATTCCATATCTGTGCACACTGTTTATTTTGACAGCGTACACATCACGTAGACACACACATTTTGATGGGAGCAGTGTTGTAGTCTTCTCAACAAAACCAATATATCTAGAGTTCGCCATCTAGTGAGGAAACATCAGAATTGCAGGGTGTATAAAACATAACGTGGTTTATTTATTTAAATTTTTTTGTTTGGTGGGCCGGACTAAAACATTTAACGGGCCGTAGTTTACCCATGCTTGCTCTAACCAATAATCAAGTTTGCTGTATCGTTGCCTCGCTGCTTTCCTCAGACAGTTGTAGTGTCATCATTGCTTGATTGTCAAGAAACATGTCTTTTTTTATTGCAAAGACTGTAACAACACCCCATGACTTCCTGTTTCTATCATTTCACCAGCCAAGCAAGCCATCGCCCCCATCAGATTGCAAGTATGTTAACAGACCTTTTTCTGTCCAATAAAATGTTGGCCTTTCTTCCTGCTGGTCGTTTTTACCAGGTGCTCCTGGGAGGTAGGTGCGAAGGCAGCTAATAGCCTCCGCTTAGCCCAAATCTAGCCAGCTGTTCCCTGCAAAACTACACATCCACTTACTTCTGCCGTCATACTCATGCACACTAAATATATTAAAATATAGATAGATATAGATTTTATGGAATCTTGTGCTGTTTTGGGGTTTTTTTCTACTTCTAAACCATCAGAAATGAGTTTTATAGCTTTAGCAAATAATTGCTATCAGCCACAACCCAACCCACAACTTACTTGGCAAATTTAATCATTTTTTAGTTGTACCCAAAAGACTTGATTTCACACAGATAGTGATGTCAATGCAGTAAATGCTATATACACACACACACCCAAAGTCCTGCTCAATGCAGTCACATCTGTGGGTACTGTAGACATGGATCACGTGCTGAGGCATTTCATGCAATGTAAAATTGTTCTTAGGTAGACACCCTTGTATGTGATTTCAATCATGCAGGTCAAAGTGAACAAACCCAAGCCCTTCTTTATGTCTTACAAGCTGAAGAAATCACGTTTTGTTGGGCAGCATATTAACAGTACATAGCTGGAATCAATGTCATGCACGTTCTTATATATTTTCTTATTTTTTAAAGAACGGGAATTCGAATTGTGTTTTTGGCTACTAATTCTTATTATTTAGTATCTGTAAAAAAAAAAAACACGGTACAATTTGCTAGCTCACAAATGCCATATTTGTAAAAACAAAAAAGCTGCTGTAAAAACCCCTTTCTTCTCAGGTTAAAATATGGGTGTGGTGGAGAAAAAAATCTGTGGCCAAGAATAACCTTGCGTTCCAATAGTATCTGAATATGGGAGAGAAGAGCTGCCAAATTACTGCATGAAAAGAAATAGAAAAACCTTTCAAGTCTATTTTTTAATGTGTGAATAGCATTTATAGGTGGTAGATAATTACCCTGTTTGAGTCTTAATGGAATAAAAAACAAATTAATTACATAAGAAACAAATGTGATTCATGGTTGATTTCATGGGTAATTGGCGCTTAAATTGAAAGTTAAATGTGTTTACTCGATGATTGTATTTAGAGCCTTCATGTAAAAGTGTTTAGGAAAAACAGTACCATTATGGTTTGGCTTTATATTTCAAACTGCATTTGCAGACATTTACATAGAGTGAATTTTCCTGGTGACCAGGGTGATTTCTAGGACTTTTTTTTTACATTTCCAAATACTGATGATGTGTAAAAGTTAACGCCCTGCGTCATTGTCAGTAAAATCTGGAGTAGTTCTCAAGATTCTTGAGTTGGTTTTTTCTATAGGTGACAAATATGGTATGCTAAAAAACTTTTATATTTTATCCTGTCAAGGTTAAACACCTACAAAGTTGCTTTTTGGTCATTTATGACACCTTTTGAATTGGAACAGGTTATAAGACTGATCATGTCAACGTTGATTAGTTTGAGATTTAAGTCTAATGATGTCACTTTTGGCAAATAAAATGATTCTTTAACAAAAAAATAATAATAAAATACTTTGATTATCAACAGTCTTTTTTTTTCAGATTAAATTGAAGTATTCTACAAACTATTCTTTGCTATGACTTAAATCCAATTGTAATAAAACTAAACAGGCAGGGAAATAGTAACAAAATGACTCGACTGTATATGAAGAGATTAATTTGATTAATTTTTTTTTATTTATCCCACAGAAAATGTGTTTAAAACAAAGTGTATGACTTTTTTTGTACACCATTTTATTCTTCTGATTTAGTTTTAAGATTAATTTCTTAAACAGTTGTAACTTGTTTGAATGGTTTAGTTATTATTTTATTGTTTTATTCTGTGTTTTCGTCAGGTGTTTCCTCATGGGATCCTGCATTCCAGCAGCTCTGCCTGCTCAGTTTGTTGGGTCTTTGCTGTGGGGGTATAACTGGCCTATGTGGTATGGGTCGCTCACTTCAGCCATGTGGCTTTTGTGGGTGCCTACGGCTCCTGGAGTCAAGTGGACCCCTGTGGTTTTGGCCTATGTGGTTAGCAGGTTGACTCCTTGTCTGGATCAATTTTCGATTATTGTTTTCTCGCAGCAGCATCAGGCCAGATGTTTGGGTAAAGCGACAGTAGCAGTTTAGAAAAAATGGGTGGGCTAGGAGGAGGGGTAGTTGTGAGAAGTGTGAGGCTCTGTGAATGTTAATGCATGTGTGCAGTGTTTTGTGTGTGTGTAATTTTTAATGTAGGTTTGCTTTTAATTTGTTATTGATTAATGATCTAGATTTTAATTCTTGTTTGAGGTTTTATTTGTTCTGTTCAGTACTTTGTGTAACTTTATGTTTAAAAAGTGCTTTATAAATAAAGTTTGAATTGCTTTGATTTTGCAAGGAAAAAAGGGTCATTAAAAAGTGTTGTATAGAAAAATGGAATACAAATAGCATCTTAGAACAAAATTTGAAGAAATCATCTTTTAATGTGTTTTTTAAATTGTTTCGAAGGTTTTACTTTGAATTTTTACTGACTAGCCAAAATATAGCAAGTTCAACATTTAACAACACTACGTTCTATTCCAGATCCATTTAGAATGAAATAACACAATTAACTTCAACACCAACTCACAGCAGCAATTATCCCTCTAACAAAGACATTTTGCTTATAAAGAAAGCTTTTGCTAATTTATGCTGCTTCAAATCAATGCTTTAACTTTATGCCTTTGTGTGTGGAAGCTCCTTATTAAATCTAATACTGGACAGTTTTTTTCCTATGAAATATTTAATAAAACAAAAGGCTGTGTCTAATGAGCACAAGGATGCTAAACTTAACACTGTAGATCAATTTCTCTTAGCTTTTATGGAACAAACATCTAGTTAAATTCCTAAGCTGCCCCCGAACACCAATACAACAAAATGCTTTCCTAAATATTGTTTTTCTGGTTTATAATAGTAAAATTTTCTCAAATAAGCAGTACTTTTTGTTTATTGTGGTCTAAACAAGAAGAAAAGAATTGATATTGCATAAAAATTGACATCCAGGCAAACGTCACTTCTTCTTTCGGCATTTCCCTACAGGGGTCGCCACAGCAAGTCAGTTTCTTCCATCTAACCCTATCTGCTAAATCTTCTTTGGTCACGCCAACTATCTTCATGTCTTCCTTCACTGTGTCCAGGAACCTCTTCTTCGGTCTTTCTCTAGGCCTCTTTCCAAACCAAGCATCCTTCTACCGATGTACTCTCTCTCCTCTACACATGTCCAAACCATCTCAAGAAGAGTGTGCAGGCAGGCTGGAACGGGTGGAGAAAAGTATCAGGTGTGTGTGTGACAGAAGAGTTTAAGCTAAAATGAAAGGGAAAGTGTACACAACCGTGGTGAGACCGGCCATGCTGTTTGGTCCAGAGACAGTGGCACTGAGGAAAAGACAGGAAACAGAGATGGAGGTAGCAGCAATGAAGATGCTGTTGATCTCTCTGGGAGTGACCAGGATGGACAGGATCAGAAGAACAGCACATGTTAGAGGTTTTGGAGATAAAGTCAGAGAGACCAGACTGAGATGGTTTGGACATGTGCAGAGGAGAGAGAGAGAGTACATCGGCAGAAGGATGCTGGGATTGGAACGACCAGGAAAGAGACCTAGAAGAAGACCAAAGAGGAGGTTCGTGGATGCAGTGAAGGAAGACGTGAAGATAGTTGGAGTGACCGAAGAGGATGCAGGACACAGGGTTAGATGGAAGAAACTGACTTGCTGTGGCGACCCCTGAAAGGAAATGCCGGAAGGAGAAGAAGAAAGACTAATAAACTTTTTAAGCAAAAAACTAAATGTTGAAACTCTTATAAAATTTTGTTTTGATCTATTTTAGCACTTAAAATAATTAGTGTTTAATGAAATAAAAACTGACATTTTTATTTGTTCTTTCAAAGTTAAGTCACAGATTTTCTTATTTATTCAATTCTAGACAAGGGGGTTCTATTCTGATTACAAATTTGATTTTTTTTTTTTTTTACTTTTAACTTTTGAAATAATAACCTACGATGATAGTTTCATTTCTGGACAACAAGCTTGATACCATCTTCTTAACTTGTCCTGATAAAGCCAAATTATTCAAAAAACATGTAAACCTCTAAGTTGTTGTGTTCTTGAGAAGCTATTTTATTTTGGAAGAACATCGGTTGAATTTTAGGATAAACCTTTGGATGAAACCATAGGAGTCTCATAACTAACCTTTAAATTGAGTTTAGTAAAAACTATTTAACTTTATTTTGAGTTATTACCTACGCTTTTATGTTTTGAACTGATCTACTTTTACGTAATTAAACACAGTTATAGTAATTTCTTATTAAGATGAATACATACTCTTTTAATGCTTGCTGTGAAGCAGCACAATAATCAATAAAGACACAATTAGATATTCAAACATTTTTAGCCGCCTAAACTAAAAACAAACAGCTAATTTTAATATTCTACATGGGAAACTAGTTTATTTCTTGATTTGAAAAAAAGTTGGAATATTTAGTAAAAATTTTATTAAACTGACTCTATCAATGGTGCATTTTTTTTTTTTTTTTGTGGGCGGTCCTCATGGTTATAAATCCAAGTGCCACTTAAAACAACTGCACAGGTTTGTCAGGTTTGTCTAAAGCCCATCTAACTCACATATAATGAAATTTTAATATTCTTTCATCCTTACACGAGGCAGAGACCTTGAAGAGGACTTTAATCATCTGTAAAGCATCGTGCGGGAGTTGTGCTACAAACAGGCCACATAAGATACAACAACCCAGCAAACTGTAATTATCATGTGGTGGTATAAGTTAGAAAAAAAAAAGACCAAATATATTAGCAACACTCGGATTTGCATGTGGACAAACATATACTTTCTACACACTTATCTATACTTTATGGATATTGTCTGTAACATTATGCATATAAACATATCCTGTATTCAGTATACTTCATTGAAAATTCAGCATACAACCTTTCAAACATTGTCACCAACATAGATAAATTGGTTAAACTAGTAAAAACAAACCTAAACACAAATAAAGATGTGTCAGAGGTCCTTTTAGTCTGGGTTTAAACTTTTTCTCTCAATTTATTATTTATGCTAACTAGCAGATCACTGTTCAATCTTATTAGCGCATGGTGGGCTTTTAAACTCTGAGGAAATCCCAACAGTCTTCTCAGTTTGAGAATTAATACCAACAATATGGCTCCTAGTTTTCTTCCCATTTCCCAGAACACCATCTCATGTTCATACCTGCTTAAAAGTGTTTTAGAGACACCATCTGTCTACTGTGAGAATAGGAAAAGCCATATGTTCAATTTTTTTTTTAAATATAATCAGAAATTTGCTCCTTCTCAAGGGTCAGCCAGACAGCATCCATTTGCACTTGGGACAAGTTGGCTCGGAATTGCCTCGCCATTAAGAAAAAAACATTATGTCAGGCCGGGAAGCACACTCAAGCTTAGAAATAGAAGACATACAACCGATTTGATCGGGCACAGCAGATGCCATCCGCTAACACACCCTGCAATGATGTAGTCCTAAGCAAACCCAGTTTCCAGCTTAGCTAGAGGAACCAACAGTGTCACAGGTGCCTGCTCCTATATATACAACAGTGGTCACATTATGTGCACCTCTGCACAGCTGACTGTACCACACACCTATCTCTGCTCACTTATACACCACCACAAACATTTTTTGAAGTGGGATATCTGAGTGATTGCCTTCAATTTAATGAAGGAATATTAATTTAAGCAGTTGTCTTTTTCGAAATGTAACAATTGATAGTAGCTACATCTTGAATGGCACTATTATTCCTAGGAATTTGATCATCAAGTGCAAAAATGTATTTTTATTCTAGTTGTCGAACAAATAAAGAAATATTTGACTCCATTTATGGCACATAAAGCAGGACAGATTTGATTCTATTCTATTTTCTGCGTATGGATAGATGTAAACACAGGATTAAAATATAGCTAATAAATGACAACTTTTTTTATAAAGCAATTCATTGCAGAACTTACTGGGCACTCCTTTCAGAAAGTCAGATAACTGTGCATTAGTCATCACGGTAGACCGAGGTAAACCCCACATGGGGTAGGAAATATTACTAGGCTTTCCACATAATATTTTTTTTATACTGTCGATTGGATCCTTGACAAAATCAATGGAAGCAGAGTCAAACAAGAGAGCAAGCTGCCGCACCCTGACAACCTACGGAAAAGAAAATATTATTAAATTTTTAAATTAAGCTTAAAATAAAATATTTTTATCACTTGTGCAATTAGGTTCAATTTTTAAAAAATGCAGCTCTTATTGGCACAAACCTTGAAAAGGATCGGTTGCAATTGCGCAGCCAATATTTCCATTCGTTCATATTCAGCCATTTCGTCCAACTAAAGAGACAAAGACAATTTTATAATAGACAGAAACAGCATTGCAACACAATTTAACTGTAACAATTAAATTCTCAACAGACATTGAGAAAATTACATTAAATTTTACATTTAAGCTGCCCCGTGATGGTTTTTGTGAGTCAACTAGCTTTTGAATGTGCATTCTTTTAAACACATTGTTCTGGTTTGCTTCCCAGGATGGACTAATATATTCACGCAATTCTCTTGCAACTTCTTCTTGATTGCTTGATCATGATGTTATGGTGGTAAAGTGGATCTTTTTACAATACTACATAAATTTGTCTTCTCTTGTTGGTCTTGTGCTTACAAATAGCACTCAAAATAATAAAAAAAACTATGTAATAAAAAAAAAATGAACTCAGCAGAACATTGAAAACTTCAAACGAGGATTTCTGTATGGTAGAAAAACCGTTTCTCCAGAGATTGCTAGTTTCTTAAAAAGTGTTTATTTTGGTTGAAGACACATACCGAAGAAGAAGACAGAAAAGACCAATGCAAGTCTTAAAGCTGGTCCACTACTCTCTTTGAGTTGCTGGGCTCTCAGAGCTAGATCTTCCAAAATTTAGCAATAACTTTCATAAACTTTTAATACTCTAAAATTACAGTTTCAATATTTCTTATTAACTTTGTGTTGCTATGCCAGTAAAAAAAATAATTCAATTCAATTTTATTTGTATGGCCCAAAATCACAGAAATTCCGTCTCAATGGGCTTCACAAGAAAAAGAGAAATGTATTAACACAAATACACAACAAGAAAACTAACAAACAATTGCTAACTAAACAAGACTAGCACATTTACGCCCTTAGACTCTCCTTGGTGAGAAAAAACTCCTAAAAAAAAAAACATCAGTGGGGAAAAAAAGGAAACCTCGTGGGGGTCCATATGAAAGAGAGATCCCTCCCCCGGGAGGAGCAACCAATAACTCATTGTTCCTCTCATAGAGGTCTGGTGTGCAAGTTTTCATATTATTTGTCGCACACCCATTCTACGACCACTATGCATCTACACATTTTGTTGTAATTAGAAGGTAGATTTTCTTATTACTTACTGTCAAAGTGTATATTTTTGCTAATAAATTGTATCATAACATTATTAGCCTCAGCAGTGTGCTTCCAGATGACAAGTGTTATGCTAGATGACATTCATTTTCCATATATTTTCTTGAGGCACTTGTGCACCCCCCGTCCCTCGTACCTTGTCTGGGTTTTGTGTTAGAAAATGCCTGTGGGCTTAAATTGTTCAAAAGCCCGCTTCTACCAACTTCCTCTCTTATCACTTATTTATTGTATTTGTTGTCCCATATATATTTTTTTCTCAAAGATAAAGTCAAAGAAAAATGCATGCTTTTATCATCCAAAAGGAAAAAAATAGTTTTAACAAAATTCTAGCAACAATTCCCCGCTAATTACAGCGATGCGTTTTAGTAAACTATGGCGATCGACTGAGGTGACATTGGACTGACAGCTTAGCCTTAGACTCTGGTGTCGTGTGAAGTAGGCTAGGCGGGTATGACTTTTCTTTTTAAAAATGGCGACATACAAAGTGACCTTTTGCTGAATGCATTAAATGTTTATCTAAGACAATTCATGATTCAAGCTAGAAATGACTCTGACTTCACGTCTTCTTGGCGTGCAAAAAAAAATGCTACATTTAATTTAACTAAAAGTTCGAGAACCCTCATTGAATCAGACTTTGGGAGACTATAATTTATAAATGTATTGCTTTGTGAAAAAAAACTGATAGAATTGGGGTAGATAATTGAAAGTAAATTAATGCCAAAACAAAAAAACTGGATTATGTTATTGTGTTGTAACTACGGCAATAAAATATAACAGTACAGCGTGGTGTCAGAATATTGTAAGATGACATTTCTTTTGCAAAAACAATTAATTTATTTTTAATTTTGTAAATTTTATGTGTTTAAGTATTAAAGAGTGTAAAACACTGATAAAATTAAAGTTGGCCATTTTATTCTATATTTTCGCAAGGTAAGTTTATTTCTAGCACAATTAGTTTGCCAGGCAATTCAAAGAGCTTTAAAAGACAGAAAAATATTAAAAACACAAAATACAAAATAAAAATAAAAGTTTTAAAAAATAGTGATTAACCTCCAGTCAAATTTATTTTTTAATTTTGTTTAAACTGATAGTTGATCAAATTACTGTACAAAAAATAGAAATGATAGTGTTTGGCACGATAAAAACACTTTACTATGATCAAGATATTGTCTAACACTTTTGTCCAGTAGTACCAGTAAACCTGACAACAAATTACACTTAAACTAAGAATCAATTTAAACAAAATAACTTATTAAAGATATTCCAGAGATTTGGCCTTTTTGGTTTGTCGGTGAAAAAGAAAAAAAAAAAACAACTTTTTTTCACATTCAAAAACAAATCTGAAATGATTGCAAAAGCCATCTCAATTACTAAAAATATAGAAAAATAATTCATATTTTATTATGTTTTTGTATATAATGCTAGTTAATTCCATAAAATTGGTGACATTAAGAAACTAAAGGCAGTAACTGACTTTTCATTGACTTTCAAAAAAAAGTTCTAATATTATGGCCCAGATTTTTTTTTTGACTACCAGAGGTGTCAAAAGTACCAACATTTTCTACTCAAGTAGAAGTATAGATACCGAGTTAAAAAACTACTTTAGTAAAAGTAGAAGTATCAACTCAAGTTTTCTACTTAAGTAAAAGTAAAAAGTAACCTTTTTTAAAACTACTTAAAGTAAAAAAGTAAAAGTAATTTTCAGAAAAAAAGGAATATTGTTAACAAAAGCGTATGAACATATTTTTAACTATTATCACATGCTTTAAGGAGCAGAAAATATGATAATAAATCAAAGTGTTTTGGTGTTAAACTTTATGAATCAGAAACATTTATTTCTTAATAATCTTTATTGGAAATTGATTAATGAACACAATCAAATGTATTATCATAAGCAGGGCATTATGTAACGTCCCTTTAGCTACCAAGCTTCACTCTGCATCACCTAATTTAACCAACTTCAGCAGACACAAACACACTCAATGTAAAAAAAATAAATAAAAAAAATGACCAAAAGGCTTTTTCAAGCCTTGAAGGGAGCTAGTTTTCAAAGTTTTTTGAGACAATACTGAATAGTCTTTCACAAGTTGGGAGTGCCACATACAGCCTGCGTGACACCTGGAACCAGCGTTGCCAGGTGGGAGGTGCTGGATTATCGTACTAATGACGTAAAATTATCGTATTTTACAAAAAATATTGTACACCCAGTAAAACCACGCCCATTGACAAAATAACACCCTTTACATGCACTCGTAAGGCAGTGGGAGTGAAGGAAACACACAGGAGGCAAAATCCTTGGATTCTTTTTCTAAAATTTTAAGAACTGTAAAAATGAAAAAAATAACCAGGGAAATAAGATTTTAAGAAACCCAGAAAGAAACCAGTAGGGGCGGGACTTAGGAGACGGTATATATAAATTTATATATATACATATCTACATATATATGTGTACATATAAGGTTTTTTTAATGTTAACCCAAACATCTACATTATACAAAATCTAAGCGATGTGTAGTTTTAATCTCCTCAGTCAGTCTTTATAAACTAATCAATAACATTTTGGATGCTTTTAAGCACAAATACTTCATCCACTACTATTTATGGATGAATCAGTTCAATTAGCTTTGTTTCTAAAGATAAAATAGTGCGTCACAGATCAAAGTTATTTTTATAAAAATACCATCTACAACATTTTCAGCAAAGACGTTTACAATAACCGCAGACTGAAAATAATAATAATAAAACATTTCTTTGCTGTTGGTTTTTTTTAAAAAAAAACTGATAATTCAATCAAAATTTAGTGTTGCAGCATCAGAAACACTTTGATTTCCGAGCCCGCAACAAGTCTTAAACACGGAAATTGACGTCCCTGCTCTTTAAAAGTTTGTGGGCGGTGCTACTCGCCCCAAAGTAATGATTGACTGGACCTTTCAGCCAATCATTCATCTGTTCTTTTGTTTGATGCATTCAGGGTTCATGAAAAAAAAAAACTCCGACAAACAGTCGCGGCTTTTTAACGGTGACAAAATGGTGAAAGTAGTGACTACTTTTTATAAAATTAACGAAGTAAAAGTACAGATAATTGCATAAAAATGTAGTGAGTAAAAGTAAAAAGTAGACAAAAAAATGATTACTTCGTTAAAGTAAAGATAACGAGATTTTCTACTTGAGTAAGGTAACGAAGTAGTCTTACTTCGCTACTTGACACCTCTGTTGACTACTAATGTAAAATGTTAGGTATTATGTCTTCAATCATTAAAAACTTGACCTAAAGAAAATAGAAAAATAGTAGTGTTTCTATTTTTCTTGGTCCAATGATTAAAAAGGATGTCACTTTAAAACCAAGATGAAAATAAAAATAAAAATGTCGTTCCTTGCAGGGAGAGACAAAATATTTAAATGAATACTCTTTTGAGTTTATTAAAAATAGATGGAATCAAAAATCTGGTTTATTCTGTAAAAGCATATCATTTGTGGCAAGTTGATTGAAGCAGACAGAAAAACACTCCAACCTTCACTGTTTCTGAGGCCAACAGGACTGCTGGATAGGTGATTGTTACATTTAGCCTGATTAGATGTGTAGAAAAGTTAAAAGGTTGGAAGACAAAAGCTGCCAAATGTTGCATCTGAGAGAAAATTTCCAACAAGTCTAATATGTAAAAAAAAAAAAAAATATAGAAATATGATATAAAAGGATTTCATCAATGTCGGGATGTTAGAGAATATATTTTAGGATTTCCATCTCTTTTCTATACCAATGCAATCCCAGCGGGCATCAGAACTTCAATTTGACTAGTCAAGATCCAGTCCACGCGTCAAAATATATTTTAGGTCAATATTTTGATGTCAATTTAACATTGAAATCTAAATCTGAGAATTAACATACATCTCAACGGGCATCAGAACGTCAAATTCACATCAATCAGTGTTATCAAAAGTGTTATTTTTGATTAATTAATAATAATTGATAATAAAGTTACATATGCTAGAAAACATTATTGGAATTAATAAGAATGTTATAAACCATTAATATCTATTGATTAACATTTAATTTAGTTTTTCCTTAAACATTTCCTATGGTCTGTGCTGCAGCCTAGAAGCTTCTAGACATATGTTGAGATTTTGGCGTAGATTTGATTTTCAAATCCAACTACTTTTTCATGTTATTTTGACATTTTATATTGACATCAATGTGACGTTATGATTTTGACAAAAGATGATTATGATTTGACTTTCAAATTCATCTACTTTTACGTGCTGTTTTGACGTTTTATATTTATGCCAACATGACGTCAGGATTTTGACGTCGATTTGATTTTCAAATTCAACTACTTTTTCACATTATTTTAACTTAACATTTTGATGTTGCTTTAAGGTTAATTTGATGTTCTGATGCCTGCTGGAATGTTTTTTTTTTTTTTTAAGAGGACTGTTATAGGAAGTTTAATTACTTTTTCACATTCAGTGACATTTGCCAAACTTGGTATTTTTCCAAATTTTCACATAACCTCCCCGACCAATTAAAGAGTGTCAAACTATCACAATTCCTTAAAGTTTTATGAAACTCATAGAAGAGAGGTTCTGCTATGTGCCATTTCTGAGGATACAGTCAAAACAGTGGGAAGGACTTACTATTTCAAGCAGTTTACGACCATCAACGCTCTTGGAGAACTTGTCGTTGAGTTGGAAAAGTTGTAAACCAGTGAGTCTGCAGGCGATTCTTTGGATCTCAGGCTTGTCAGCTGGGTCGTGTAATTTAATTTTTTTCTCAAAATCTACCCCTTGGCACAGGAGCTTTCTTAACTCTTTTGTTGATGGGAGTATAGTCATCTGAAGAAAAACAAACACAAAAGTTTGGGAGAAGTTGCCAGTTGACAAACTTTATCTCTCTTTTTTCTATCTACAGTACGGTAGTTCAACTTTGAGTGTTTGCAAGTTAGCAGTATGAAACATGAAGTCTAGTACATAAGGAGGGTAAAAAAGCAATGATTTGAAGACAGAATTTTTCAACACACATGCAAAGGTAAAAAACAAAATTTGTTCACAAAAGGACATTTGAATAAACACTCCCGTTTTTATAAGAAACTATTTATGAAACTTCCCATAGATCCATCAGACACATACAGCCACTCAAGACAGTGAAAGTGTGTGGAGCAGTATGAACTTGTAATTATAACAGAGAAATAAATTGTCAACTTTTATCACATCTTAGTATTGATGGAGTGATGCACAAGCTTTCTAATCTGCAGTGAAATGTCAGTTTCCATTTGTAGAAAAATCTTATGGCATATTTAAGCAAAAGTAAAAGCAAGCAGTTGTTCTGACAGGGCCAATGGAAAAGCAAAAAAAAGTTCGCTGAGAAATTCACTGCATGGAAATGCATTTACCTCTACAGAAAACTCATTTATGGTCTAGAAACAGAACAGAACAGGATCACTTAGTACTTTAAGAAACCATGCATATGGAGAGATTTAACAAAGTTTGACTAATTATTTTTTATAACTATTGAAATATAAAATCAGCTGTGCTTGACTTTGAAACGGGTGGATGAATGGATGTTTGGCTGTGCTTCTAACACTTCTGAAGAAAGAGAAAAACCCTCAAATTTTTTTTTTTTTTTAATTAATCTTTCTTTTAACTTCTTGAACTTCCTCCTCCCAGTCAGTGTGGTAGAAAAAAAAATTATATTCAGATAAAACTTGATTGGCAAAATAAAATCAGCAAAAGAAATTGAATTGAAAAATTTTACACTAATCTAATTTCCATCCGTTTCACACTTATATCTCCTATCTCTCCTATTTTATATCTCCAAATACTTAACTCATTGAAACTTTTATCAAGCCAACACCAGCAGAGGTGGTCCCAGCATCGTAAAACTTATCTTACCAAATTGGTTTCTAATTACCGTAATTTCCGGACTATAAACCACAACTTTTGTCACACGCTTTCAACCCTGCGGCTTATGCAATGATGCGGCTAATTTATGCATTTTTTCTTTTTTTTTTTTCATGCATTTTTTTTTTAAAGGCCGCCAGGGGCACTTGAGCAGAAAAAGGGTGAGACAGGTTGAATATTTGTGTCGAGGAAGATGCAAGTTTAATGTAACTTCGCGCTTTGGCCATGAATAAATAGTAATAATAATAATAGTAATAATAATAGCATGAACATACCCTCATCATGGAAAATGCATATGACGCAGCTTTCAAGTTAAAAGTAATCGAGCTGGCTGATAAGGAAGAAAACAAAGCTGACTTTCATGGTTTCAGTGCACAGGAGGAAGATGAAGACGGCTCTCAGTGACTTTTACCGGTATGTTTTTTTTTTTTTCACAAGCCCTGTTATGTGCTAACATGTTGCTGCTGTGTTACTGCCGCGTCTCAGTGACTTTTACCAGTGTTTTTAAACCAGCCCTGATAGTGCTGTGCTACCGTATTCCTGCTGTGTTACTGCTGCGTCACAGGCACTGTTTGGAAAGCTAAGCTAAAGTATATTATTAAAACTTTGAAAACTCTCTATGTATACCGTCTTTCTTTGAAAATATCTCATTTTTCAATGTAGGCACATGTGGCTTATGGAGCGGTGAGGCTTATGTATGTATTGGATGAGGGTTACAATCAGGTACGCTCTATAGTCCGGAAATTACAGTAGATCAAACACAACATGTTGTCCTTTTTGCTTCTTTTTTTAAACAATATTTTCAATCATATAATCACATTCATATCGGAGATTTGTGTGTTTTCTTTTCCAACAGAGTAGTTCACTCACCGTATTTATGTAAGTTTGAGTCTTCATGACGTTTTGGGTCAATTTTTCTGAAAGTTTCATGTCCTGCCTCAGGTAACTGCTGAACTGTTCGTTTTCCACCATAACTCTATCAATTTGTACCATGTATTCTGAAACAAAAGAGAAATACACATCAATTTTGGAAATTTTCAAATCCTTATCAGTGGTTACTTAATATTACTTCATTTTTTTTAATTTGTAAATGTTTTTTTGTTTTGTTTTTTTTTACTATAAAACATTTCTTTTTTTTTAAAATCACAAATACGCAACACCCCATTCAATGCTTTTTTTTTTTTTTTTTAGAAAATTCTTTAGCATTCACACACTCATTTCCACAAAAAGTGAGACTGGAAGTTGGTGTAGGATGACAGAGGTTAAGAAAGAAAAATTTAATTAAATGAATTACTCTATTCATCCCTCACCGGGGAAATTTGTTTTGCTGCACTCCTTACACTGCAGCAGGCTGCCCTTCAACGTCGCCAATGGTGGGAGAAGCGGGGGTTAGGTGTCTTCTCCAAGGACCCTAGACGTGCTCTCCGTGGGACGCGAACCCGCAACCTTCCGGAACGCTCTAACCACGCGGCCGCCGTCTCCATCCAAAAAGAGGCACAGCTAAATTTAAAGGTATGTTTCTTCAAAGTTTTTCTGAAGTTTATCCGTTCTTTGTTTTGTCAGTTGCCAGAACTTTGATATAATTATTTTTTATACTTAGCTGCTTATTTGAATTAAATAAATTGAGCAATATCAGACACTTTACAGTTGATAAGTGTTCCTATGATGAAGACTAAGTATGACTTAAATATAAAAAAAAAAACTTTACTATCCATCCTAAGCGTGTTGAATTGTTCCCAACCACATGACCATTCTCTTAGAGAGATGCTTCTATGATTAAAGTTGCAATCATAGTCATCATAATTAAATAACTGTAACTGGATGAGATTAAGAGTGGATGAATTACTTTTTAAAATGTTTTTAAAATGTTTTGGAGTTGTCAATTATATACAGAAACGGTGAAAAAAAAAACCCTTCAAATTTAAGGATGTAATGCTTTACATCCTTAGAATTGAAGGATGTAAAGCATCCTTCAATTTGCTTTACATTGAAATGCATCCTTTCAATGCTTAAAGGATGCATCGAAAGGATGCATCCTTTACGCCATAGGCCATACGCCATCGGTGTAAAACATTGGCGTCAGAGTAATGTCAGTAAAGGAGATTTTTCTGGTTAGGAGTTTACAGCTAAAGACAGAGTGATTGAACTATTTTACTAAGCACAAATGAACATTGATCTGGTCTAGTCCGAAGGACATATCCCATCGTTTCTCTGTCATTTTCTGTGTCAGTTTCCGAAAAAGGCTTTTATTTTGTTACCTCTCTACCATCCCAGGAACAAACAATGAAACCCACTTTAAACCTATTTATACACAATATTCTACAGTTGTTTTCTGCTTTCAGAAATTTATTTTAATGCAACTGGAATGATGAAGCAGTTACATAAACTAATTAAATAATCTCTTTGCCTTTTCAACATGCGTAACTCAGTCGTCTACGTATACATGGGCCATGTTTGTTACCAAAGGTTCTGCAATGAAAGAGGCTTTCCATAAACAACGTTGAAAAAACAGTGGTGTTAATTGTCTTGTTAGAAACTCTTCTCACCTCATACAAAACCTCATAACTCGTACTGATAACAAATTATAATGCTCCTCATGAACATAACGGTATCAGGGGGATGGGATGGTGACAAGATGAGGAAATGAAATATGCACCACACTCATTCCAAACAAGGTTGGCTTTCTGATTGAAGTGACCACCTGAGTCTTTTTAATCAACCCATAGTCAAAACAAACAAAAAAAAGACAACACCGTGACATTTGGCTTCTTAGTCTTGGGTTGGAACTCCATTCCCCATTCTTGCCCGTGACCTTTTGTGCTCTCTCCTCAAGACGGCAAGTCTTATTAATTACATTTGGGCTTGAATCTTTGATGGATTTAATCTTGTATATTACATGCCGGCGACCCAAAAATGCTAATGTAAGCTGCTTGTTGAACAGCAGCACCCCTTCTCCTCTCTCTCTTATGCCTTTTTGCAAATTAGTTGCATAAAAATCTGAATATCATCACGCTAAATGAGCCTAATGCAAAGCAGCAACTTATCAAGACAAATGATCTGTCAGTCTGCGTTGCAAATTGCATCGTAAATAATCGCACGTCATTGTTTTTGAGCAACAAATGGGAATAACAAATCCTCTGACTTGTCATTCCCTGGAAAAGGGATACTTACCTTGATGGGAAAAAAAGACTCAAATGGAAGCAGACTGATTTTTGCTGAGGCTGAGCCTTCAACACATCAGTTATTTTCTGATACATAACTTGCACAACATCACATTTTATTTAAACAAATAATGTTTTTCTCTTGATGCTTTTTGGCCAATGTTAGTTTTAAGTCAGTGGTTTCAAATCCTCCATTTAAGAATGTAAATGCTTAAACACAAACATGCCCCAGTTGGGGAGTTCAAGAATCTCACGTTTTTCTCAAGATAAGCATTTGGAGATGGTTCACATGTGATAAGGGATAAACTCTGCTTTTTAAAAAAGTGTATTAGTAGATTTACTTGAAAACAGGGAGAGATCAGGGTCATCGCCTCTCTCCCTTACTTCTTTATCCCAAGCGACGGCTTTGTCTGAAAACATCAATGACTCTCTGGAAAAATTTTTGTCCATCAAGAAGACTTGCATGTCTATCAAGAATTCAGCAACTCTAGAAAATCAAAAGGACAGCAAATGTCACAAAGTAAATGGCTTAAAATCAATAGTGTAAAGAGTAAATTAAACAATGTGCATACATGGAGTCGTTGAAGTTATTAGCTTCACCTGGCGTCTCCCCTGGCAATGGATATTTCTTACAGGGATTCTCTACATTACAAAGCATACCTTGAAACCAGGGCACGAAACCAGCTGATGGCATGGCTTTATTAGGAAAATGACCTATTTAAAAAGAACAAAAAAAAAAACAAAAAAACAATGACCATTATGTTGAGTTTAACAATTATTGTTTTGTGATAGAAACAAATGAAGTCAATGTGTACTTACATTGATGAATGAAATACGGCTCAATACTGGACCGTACCCAGACTAGTATGATGAAGAGAACCAGAGGCCATACGAGCTCTAAAACCAAACGCACCTGCCAAAAGAAAACAGACAATAGACCTCTAAGAAAAGTTGAACATTTGGAATAAATGGTTATTTACCAACTAGATAGAAGCCACTGTACACAAAATATTCCTCACAAACTATAACTTATTCAATATTTTCCCCAAAATGTTTGTTACAAAGAAAAGTTGTTCATTGAAAGAATTTATTACTTACGTTTAAAAAAAAAAACAACAAATACAATGTAATTACCACATTTAAATCTTCTGTGAATTAAGCAAGTCAATAAGTGTCTTTTGTTTGTTGTTTTATGTCAGTTTTAATGAATACATTTTTCTGAAGAGTCATTTAATTTTCTCCCAGTTGATATCAACTGTGTCTCATAGGACATTAAATTTAAAGTGAAAGTTAATGAGAGCAAACTATGGATTTTTGCTTTAAATAAAACAAAGAAAACAGTGTAAGAATGTCTTGTTTAGTTTTGATTAAATCAAATTAATCTCACATTGCACATTTTGTTATCCAATGATAAAGAGTTTCCAACTACAGGTTGTAAATAGACAAACACACATTACTCATTTGTATTTGAATTTATCTTTTACTATCTAATTCTGAAGTGTGGTTTCTGCAAGTGGCACTGCGTTTGAAAAGTAATATGTGTTTCCACCGGATCAAACTTATGCTTAAAAAGCGTTCATGATGTATATGTGTCTGTGTACAAGTCTTGCAAAAAAATTAAAACATCATTTAGCATTATGCACAACACATTTTGGGTGTGCATATTTGCTCTCTTTAACCGATGACACCATCTTGTGTGTCAGCTGGGAAAAATGAAAGTTGGAAAATTATAAAATTTTAAGTTCAAATTCTGATATGTGGCAACAAAGATTCAGAGACAATCTTGAGGTAACATAGTTACATGCTTATAAACATGTTTGTTGAAGCATATGAATCTGCTTGGTGAAATATGGAATTGTTTGATACATGTGATTTCATTCGCTGAACGCCAACATCCATGTGGGAAAGCATAATCCCTGCAGTTTTTTTTTTTTTTTCATTATGACCTGGTATATCAAACTATATCACAAGCTGGATTCCAACATGCTATCATGGCAACTTGCTCTCAAACAGAAACACCACCCTGAACTTCTCACAGACACAATGAAAGTTAGTCAGTCAGTTCCCAAAGCAGCTGCTCTATATTGATTCTGTCTCTCACTGTCTAACCCTGGCAATAGTGTAGCTCAAAATTTTCTGACAACAAATATTTCTCCCTCTCTTTGTGTCCCTTTCCATTCCTAAGAAAGAAAACTTTGTAATGCGGCAACTTGTTATCAAATTGTCCCGAGTATGCATCTTGTGCGTAAGTGTTTGAGCATCTTTATCTTTATATCCCTTCTGGGACAAATAGAGTATTTTCAAATTCAATTACTCACTCTTTTCATGTAGAAGCAAATAAAATAAATTTATTGGAACATCGTCATAAATTGTCATCAAAAAGTGACTTGAACATGCTTATTTGTGTGCAGCAAAAGTATTGATCTCAATTCTATGTAAGTATGATTTCTTCTGATTGCTAATTGATAACATCACAGCATTTTCTGGCCTTTTTAAGCATTTTTTATTCTGCCCATAAAACTTTTACATGTCCTGTTTTGACCCCCACTTCATTTCAGCCGTAAGCTAGTCCCCTAAGCCTTCGCTGGACATCGCCTGGCCTGCTTTGCTAGCGCACTCATCTCCCTCACCACATCTGGTGGAACGACCTGCTTAAAGAAAATCAGCTGAAAAGCTTCAGTCAGCCGCTTTCATAATCCTGCTGCCATTACATGTTCACACACTGCATCTGATGACAAGTACTGACTAGGAGAAGAACACAAGAACAAGCTTAGCTTGTTCTTGTGTTCAAGCTAAGCTGAAAAACACAACTAACCTGGAAAAAAACTTCGATTTAACTGGAATGTTTATGATCAATGAAGAGTTTCTACATTTGTCTAAAAAAAAATAAAATCAACAACAAAAACAAAACACTGTACTTGTTTATCATTGTACATTTACACAGCAGGGGAATTGTTGTAATTCATAAAACAAAGATCATGGGGACTTTTGCAGCACCCCGGGCCTTTCCCTTTGGACACCAGAGTCTTTGTGAACTGATAATCCCCTCCTATGAAATTATGTGAAATACTGGACCATAAAATCAGTTTCATGCCCATTATAAAATCTTAAAATGCTTGCTGAGGCATTCATATAATTGGTCATTAACCTCCACAAGCCCTCCAGAAACACCATTGTCCTCGCTAACTCCCACTGGTTTTGTCTAATAACAATATTTCTTGTTGACATTGGGCAAATATACAATGTTTTATGCACAAAAAAGCCAGTATCTGCTTAAAAATTCTTGAAAAAAAAAATTCTATAACTCTTCCCTCTACGAACAGATCCCACACTTCACTTTTTGCTAGCTGGTAAAAAAGCTAAGAATTTATACATACGAATATTATAAAACAACAACAACCAAAAGATTTTTTCATTATATATTTTTCTTTTTGTGTATTTGTAGATGGCTTCTATTCTACACGAGCAATAGAATTGCCGCTAAGCTAGAACCTTCTTGCAAAACAAGTGGGTGGATGCAATTCCCGTCAGCTCGGTGAGGGAATAAATCAAACAACAGACTGAAGCTCTTTGTAACAGCCATGTCAGCCTCAACAATGAGTCATAAGGCTTACTGGATTTCTTGGCTGCTTATTTGCTCCTTTAACATGCTGTTGCAATACCCGGGTACCTGTAATCATTCCAAAGCAATGAAGGCGGAGACCAAATCACATCTGATTAAGTATGAGAGCAACAAGTTATGCAGTGTCTGTAACCCCAAAACAAAGGAAATATATGTTCTTCTCTTTTTTGTAAATAAACATGCACATTTAGCTGATTGGTATTTATGAATTGCCAATAAGCGTGTGTTTAATTGGTTCTTTGTTTATCTGTGACCAGCACATGGTATATCCCACCTCAACAATGTTATCTGGCCTGCATACCCTCCATGTAAAAGAAAAAGCAGTTCAGAGAATAAAATTATAACAAAAAGGAAAATCTAAATTAATACAAAAGATGACCGATTTGGGTTTTCAGGTGCAATGACAATTAGCTGATGAGAGCAAAATACTAATTTTGGGAACCGATATTCATTTGAGGTGAAAGTGTAATAAAGACTGGTAATGTGAACACAAGTTGACAAGGGTTATAGCTCGTACGTAAATTACACAGAACACTCCTGCCTCTGATGTAACAGCCGTGTTATATGTATTTCTTTGTCTTTTCCATTATGACACTGTACTCATGAAGTGCAAATCAGACAGCGGTAGTGATGGAAAACATCTCATTATTTACAATATCTTGTCAAAAGCCTTTTCAGTGGCAAGAATCATCTATTGTGGTTCCGTTCCGTCATCTTCCGCTTGTTCCGGGGTCGGGTCGCGGGGGCAACAGCCTCAAACGGGCAGCCCAGGCCTCTCTCTCCCCGGCTGCATCCTCCAGCTCACCTGGAAGGATCCCAAGTCGTTCCCCGGCCAGCTGTGAGACATAGTCTCTCCAGCGGGTCGGGGGTCTGCCCTTTGGTCTCCTCCCGTTGGGACGTGGCCAAAACACCTCGCCTGCGAGGCGCTCGGGGGGCATCCTGACCAGATGACCGAACCACCCCATCTGGCTCCTCTCGACCTGGAGGAGGAGCGGCTCGACACCGAGCTCCTCCCGGATGGCAGAGCTCCTCACCCGATCTCTGAGTGAGAGCCCAGCCACCCTGTGGAGGAAGCTCATTTTGGCCGTTTGTACCCGCGATCTCATTCTTTCGGTCACCACTCACAGCTAGTGACCATAGGTGAGGGTTGGAACGTAGATCCACTTGTAAATCGAGAGCTTTGCTTTTCGGCTCAGCTCTCTCTTTACCATGACGGACCGATGCAGCGCCCTAGTTATTGCTGATGCCGCACCGATCCGCTGATCGATCTCCCGCTCCATCCTTTCCCCACCCGTGAACAAGACCCCGAGATACTTAAACTCCTCCACTTGGGGCAGGACCCTGTCTCTGACCCGCAGGGGGCATTCCACCCTTTTCCGGGCGAGGACCATGGTCTCGGATTTGGAGGCGCTAATTCCCATCCCGGCTGCTTCACACTCTGCAGCAAATTGATTCAGCGAGAGCTGGAGATCACAGTCCGATGAAGCCAACAGAACCACATCATCCGCAAAAAGCAGTCTAATATAAAATCTATTGTAGTATTTTTCCTAAAATCAGAACAATCCCTATATTTTATGCTATGCATGACTGCTTGGTCCACGTACAAACTTTTTAATTTAAAATAGCCTGATATATGAGACTGTTTCTTTCACTCCATGGAAACAACATGGGAGCAACCACTTTGCGTCGGATGATTCAAGTCTCTGTGTTGTCCATTAATTATGAACATCTCATACCCATTTAATCAGCACTTACACTGTCTATTTTTGCTACACTCAAAAACTACTCTAAAACTTCTGCTGTGTCTTATTGAATTGAAAATACTTTATTAATCCCCAAAGGGAAATTTGATGCTGCAGTGCAAACACCTCAATGCACTTGTCCTTTCAGTGGTCCTTCCTGGTTAGGTGAAAGCTGACGCGGTGTGAAAGCTGGCGTCTGAATAGTTGCCAGTCTGGAATGAGTCCACGGAGTCAGGCTTCAGCGAAGCACAATAATGTGCTCCCTCCACATTCTAGTTGGGTCAGAGCGAGCGCCCCCATTTCCTCCATCTTGTCAGTGAGCAACTAGAAGTTAACCATGCGAACCGCACTGGGCTCAAAGCACCTCCTTTCGGAATGTCTCATTCTCAGCTCTGTGTGGACTGCACCGACTCATCCAACCACGGTGGATATGGTTCCGTGAGCTAGCAACTGGCCATGCATGCAAAAAAGCAGGACAACTCCAAAACAAGCCAACAAGAGCAAGCCGTTGAAAAAAACAGCTAGCTTAAAAACAACTGTCCAAAGCAAAACAATGCAGTCCAAAATGACGTTTACAGAGCGCAGAAAGTCACATCTCCATAACGGGACAAAACACAGGCAAAAAAAGGGACAGAAATCGAGTGGAAACAACCGAGAAACACCGAGTGCAAAAATAGACAACCAAACGCTAAAACCACAGGAGACACTGCAGCAGGCCGCTGCCCAGGGCAGCAACTTTTTAAAAAAGGAATAAATAAATGTGTGTTTATAAGACGCGGGTTCTGCAATAAAACTGTTATTTGAGACGCTATTTACCAAGATGTGCATTTCGGACAGTTAGATAATTTAAACCGTTATCGCTGGTATGTGAAAAATTCCCATCATAAAACATGTAAAAGGTTTTTGGTTCGAACTAGTACAGTCCTAAACACTACATCCCAAGATAAAAACAATGAAGATAAATTCCTGTTGATGCAGTTTTTTAGTGCGTGACACACTGTGTCACTGACATACCCTTTCTTATTCTAAAACTAGACTAAAAACGTCTTCGCCAACTAAAACTAGAACAATACTCTTGAGTTTTCGTCGACTAAAACTTGACTAAAACTAAAATGTATAGAGATGACTAAAATGTGATTTATTAAATTTATTAAATTAAATTAATTTTCGTTCCAAAGACTAAGACTAAAACTCAGATGGCTGCCAAAAACAATAATGTTTTTTTTCCCTCTCAAGTGTTTTTTTTCTTTAGTTTTTCCTCACCAAGAAAAAAAGTCTCAGAGGGGTCAAAATACACTTAGTTTTAGTGTTCTCTGTGAAGTTTTTTGTTCTTTTTGGGGTTTTGTTATTTGTATTTTTGTTCAATTTACCATGTGAAGCAGCTAGATATAACTGGGATGTGTTTGTGGCTTTAAAATAAAATTGGCTGAATTGAAATTATTGGGTTGAGCTTTTTGGTCCATTTCACTCATTCAAGGAGAAAACGAGACAAAAAACAGAAGTTAAGAGAGAGATGTGGATGCATCTGACCAAAAGTATCAAAAGTATGTGCCTGCTGGATTAAAAAAGGATGACACCGGCATATCTTGAATTTCCCAAAATTGTCGCCAATAATCAATCGATTATCAATCAATACTCTAAACCCCACTGAATTAAAATTTTGTGATAACCAGTTTTATGAAACAAAAGATGGGTTAAAGAAAAAAAAAAATATTGTACTTAAAACAACATTTGAACTCTTGTTTAAAAAGAAAAAAAAACTTGTTCACTTTAATTTTTTGTTAAGTTTCTAAGCCTTTGTTTGTTTTTCAAACAAATGATTTTGATATTATTAATAAAATTTAAAAAAAAATCGAAGATGACACTTGGAATTGCTTCAGAATAAGGAACAAAAATAAAACCTTGCGAATTATTTCTTTACTCCATGAATAACTTTTGAAATTTTGATAAATTACAGAAACAGCCCTGCATTCTCGTCCATTGCTGATTATGTTTAGGCAGATGTGTGTCATTGTGTAGGGAGGTGGTTTGTGAACACAAGTGTACCTTTTGTCTCCTTCGGAGAAGGAAGTTCTTCCACATGAGGAGAGAGAATTGCGTCCAGAGATCCATTACGGTTTATCCTGGCAATATCCTGCCAAAGCGTCGCTATGGCAACTGGCCCACTTAATAAACCCTAGAGGGAATAAAAGGCAGAGTTTGGTTTTAATACAGAGAAGCAATGCATCTTGGGGGAATGCCACTAATCACTCGCTTCCCTAGGCCTTGGGGCTTATGGTACAGCACCTGTTCAAGAATTATTATCACCTACACTCAGCAAATCTCAGGACAGAGCAATGTCTCAGCATGTGGGGGTTACACAATTTGCCTCTACGGTGAACGATACTTTATCAAAGATATATTCGTTAAAACATGTAACATGCAAATGCTTTTCTTATGCTTTTACCAAGGCAAATATAAACTACTGTCTCGGCTTTGTAGACCGGTATCCCACAAATCTCCATCATGTAATAAGTCTTTCTAGACTGAAGAAAAATAAAATTTAAGACGCATGTGCATCTCTTTTCATTTGGACTAAAGACTGCAGTAAAATATTTATAATGTATTTTACAAGCTACTCAAGCCTGATTACACAGATAATAAACAAATAGGTCCAGCATGTCAGTTTTACGCTGCTCCATGAAGTGTGACCTTTATTAAAAATCCGGTCTTCCCACAGACTAGGGCTAATTTGTTAGAGTGCATAGAGGAAGTATCATTTGGTGTTACTGAATCATATGCATGCACAATATTACCAAAAAGTATTTGCTTGCCCATTGGAATAATGAAAATCTGGTGATCCAATTGCTTCTAGGGCTACAAGTGCATAAATAAAATTTTAGAGGTGATGAACTTGACTGGTTGACATCTTTAAATAAAACACGTTGTAATTAATTTGTATGCAACATCGCAGCCATGTTTCTGAGAAGATCTTCGTAATTTGTAGTAAAAGAAACTTAAAAACTTAAAAGAAACACTGGATCGATATGCTGCCGAGTGTGAAGCGGCCGGGATGGGAATTAGCGCCTCCAAATTTGAGACCATGGTCCTCGCCCGGAAAAGGGTGGAATGCCCCCTGCGGGTCAGGGACAGAGTCCTGCCCCAAGTGGAGGAGTTTAAGTATCTCGGGGTCTTATTCACGAGTGGGGGAAGGATGGAGCGGGAGATCGACAGGCGGATCGGTGCAGCGTCAGCAATAACTAGGACGCTGCATCGGTCCTTCATGGTAAAGAGAGAACTGAGCTGAAAAGCAAAGCTCTAGATTTACAAGTGGATCTACGTTCCAACCCTCACCTATGGTCACCAGCTGTGGGCGGTGACTGAAAGAATGAGATCGCGGGTACAAGCGGCCAAAATGAGCTTCCTCTGCAGGGTGGCTGGGCTCTCACTCAGAGACCAGGTGAGGAGCTCTGCCATCTGGGAGGAGCTCGATGTCGCGCCGCTCCTCCTCCAGGTCGAGAGGAGCCAGATGGGTTGGTTCGGGCATCTGGTCAGGATGCCCCCGAGCGCCTCGCGGGCGAGGTGTTTTGGGCACGTTCCACTGGGAGGAGACCAAGGGGCAGACCCCGACCCGCTGAAGAGACTGTGTCTCACAGCTGGCCGGGGAACGACTTGGGATCCTTCCGGGTGAGCTGGAGGATGCAGCTGGGGTGAGAGAAGCCTGGGCTACCAATTTGAGGCTGTTGCCCCCGCGACCCGACCCCGGAACAAGCGGATGATGACGGAACGGAAGAAACTTAAAAATATATCACAACACAGAGCAAAGTAAATACAAAACTACCCCCTCACATCTTATAATTTCTCATAAGCTAAAAAATACTCACTTACGGTGAAAAATATGAATTGAAGACATTTGTTTGCCGATACCTGTTATGCTAGGTAAGATTCAAGCGTTAGCAAGATTAGCTAAATTGATAATTGAGGGTAACAAAACGTGCTGAGAAGCTCGAAATCACTCAAAAAATTAAGTAATAAGCTCTTTAAAAGAAAAAAAAAGACAAAACCCTGTACAATTTACACCAACCGTTTTCTCGTAGCAAGCTAGCCCTTTAGAAAAGTCAGAAATATACGGAATTTACGCATTAAATTTCATTTCTCAAACAACAGAAGCTCGCTAAATATTACAAACAACTATATTTGATGCTTGCAGCATGTTAAGACATTTACCTTGTATTTAAACAACAATTTTGGATTTTCGTTCAAAAAATTTGGCATTCTCGCTCGTTGTCAGGAGTGTGACGGCGCGCATGCGCACCTCAACTCTGATGTTCTCTTAAAGACATAGTGTCACAAAAATGTGTCCGCCATTTATCGTTATCACACATCCATGGTGATTAATGGTGGAATAAAAATTAATGGTGACGGTCATCGAATCATTTAAAAAGCTTTAGAAACGGGATATTTAGAGATTTTGTAAAAGGCTTTAAAAAGATTAAGGACATTTTTCGGATATACAGACTTTTAACATCATGAAGATTGTTGGCGTGACTGAAGAGGATTCAGAAGATAGGGTTAGATGGAAGAAACTGACTTGCTGTGGCGACCCCTGAAGGGAAATGCGAAAAGGAGAAGAAGAAGACGAAGACAGATTTTTAACATTAGCCACTTGGACTTATACACTCACACATGCTCACTCACATGTACTGTATGTGTATGATTTGTGTATTACTATAAAGAAAAACTAGCCTTCTGCTCACCATGAAGGGAAGGGACTCCAGTTGTTCAGGTCAGACTGTTTTACAGATCAGAGCAATGAGGTACCAAAGATATGTGGTATCACAGCAACCCCATTGCTGTGTGAGGTTGCTGTGTTTGCAAACACAGGAGTTTGCTAACTGTGTGGAGTTTGCATGTTCTCCCACTCTATGTGCATAATTTGAGGGGAAAGGGCAAAAGCTCAGTGATAGAATGTTCGCCCTTGGACCGCAAGTTCGCTGGATCGAATCCCACTGAGCTCAGGTCTTGTTTCATCTTTGTTTCTCCCACCATTGGCTCTGTCTGTTGTGGCAGCCTGCTGTGGTGAAAGGCAGCACACAAATTTCCCCAGTGAGGGGTGAATTAAGTATATAAAGATAAAAATAATAATAATAATAATCATCAGGTAATCTGGTTTTCCTCCCACCAATGTTAGGTTAATTGGCCACTATAAAATTGCCCCTAGGAATGAGTGTGTGTGAATTGTTGTCTGTGTGTTGCCCTGCAACAAACTGGCTGTCTTTTTGGGATGTACCCTACCTTTTGCCTTTAATCCTTCAGGATAGGCTCCTGCACCCTCCATGTTCAGAAGATGAATGAATGACAAATTGTTTACATGGGGCTGCATGTGATTTATTTTTTTCTACTTCTATCCCTGAGTTCTAATTGCAAACTTCTGTGTCATCTCCTCAATTGACAGCCAAAATGAAAAATGTGAAATGCAATGTCCTTGCTAATCAATTGGGCTGACTTGCAATCTAAAGAAAAAGTTTTAGATAGTTAGGGTAGTTTTACTGAAAAGTCAGATGTAAAACTAGAGGCAGAAATAGAATTTCCTCTAATTGGACCGCAGCCTCTTTCCAAACATTTACCAAATATTCTCCAAATGGATGATAAAAAAGTTTTTGTAGAATTACTTGTACAATTGTCCATATGCTTCGTTACTTACTATTTTCATATCACAAATTAGATGTTCAACTTTTGAAAATGCTAATAACTGATTGAAGTACCAACTGGGAGCCCAATGAGCCTCTACGGTGTTCTTGGAGCAGACACCTAACTCCCTAGTTATTCTCACCATTGTCGTTGCCATGGCTTCCTGCTGCAGTGCAATGCAGCAAAGCAAATTCCCCCTTATGGAACTAATAAAAGTATTCTTCTATGACATGAACAAATATATCCTATCAAGCTCTTTGTGCATTTCACACCTGTTTGTTTTAAAAACTGCTACTTTTAAGATTTTTGTAGCTAAGGTGGAGACGAGGATGGGCTTTTTAGCCCAAGGGCAATACTGACAAATGCGCTACCTTTTAATGCTCCATTTACTCAGTACAGGTACCATCTTCTCTCTGGATGTTTACATTATTTATTGCTACTTCACTAATGTTTTATTTACTGTCACGGGAAGCTCGATGCGTCTTCACTTTCTACAACCCAAAACCATATATAGTATGTGTATGTGTGTGCCCTAATTAGCAAAAGAGTTTGAGTGTTGAAAGACTTTAGATAATCTAACAGTAGCAATGCATTTTTTGTGACAGTTTTTGTGACGTCAGAGAAAGGGTTGGTCAACTTTACAACTTGGGTTTTTAGATAACGTATAACCCAGTTACTAAAGTGTGTTATTAATGAAAGGAGAGGTATAAATCTGTGAAAGATAATTAAGATAACAGTTGGTTGGAATCCCCTTCAGCTTTTCAGAGACCTAATTTAATTGTTATTTACCAAGAAAAACATAGTAGAATGGATCAGGCTACTCAATAAAAGTTAACTGCAAACCGGAATGCACAATTTAGTGCCTCAAGTTAGACAAATGCATTCATGTCTGATGTGAGGGGAAATTACACAGCAAGGGTAAAAAAGTATGACTCGTTGCACAATCAGTACTTCAGCTTTGGTTGATTTGTTTTTGGACATTTATGTACTATAAAATTTACCAAGCGCTCATACATGATTGTTTTATCAAAGAGTCATATACAAGTTTGTGCTTAATTCATATAATTAAAAGAGTAATTATTGATTCATTTTTGTCTCACAAATATAGTTCATCTAAACATTCATGTGTCAAAAGATCGTGCAATACTCTTTATGCTACTTACTGTATACCATTATTTACATTAATGTGGGTAAACCACTCAAAATTGATGAAGGTACAGACATAATAGACATTGGAAATGAAGAGAAAAAAAAGCTTACTTTGGATCCAACACACAATGTGTCAAGTTGGATGCCAAAAATAATGCGCAGCAGAAAATAAAGCGCAAAACTACAGTAAAAAACAATCTGCAAAACACAGATGCACCAAAAGGCAAACTATGTTATGGTAACTAACCACTGTATTCCTAACAAGTCCGTCTTTTTACTCTGATAACCAAACTTTAATAATTTAAGTTCACTTTGTGAGTTTTCCAGTTTGAGTAACCATTGATTTGATCCTGATAACTTATGAATTATTTTCAAATAACACTGAGTTTTGCACCCCTTATTTTGTGTTGTAGCTACTTAGATACCTTCTGCTCAAAATATGTGTTCTCAAAGATAGTTATTGAACCGAAGAATCAAGAAATGACCTGGATGGTTTTATTGAAGCCTGGTACATGCATAAACACTCTATCCCATCAGATTCTTGTATAATTGAGTATGTGCTTTTGCTTGCACAGCTTTCAAGCCTCATCTTTTGAAACATGTAATGCACAAGAAAGAAACAGCTTGGTACCACCTCCACTCTGAAATCACGTCAAGCATGAAGGGTAAACAACATTTCCAAGAATATACTTAAGCCATGTGTCAAAAATGTGTGCGTGTGAGCAGCTTTGCTATCTGAAAAGAAGATTTGTCTCAAACATATGATGTGTGTGTGGGTGAGAATTGTGGAAAAAAAAAACAGCTTAAGAACTTGTTTCCAATTCCACTTCTAAAGAGGAGATAACAACTAGCAAGAGAGGGTGCGATTGTACTTTGCATTTCAGCCAGTGTGTTTAAAAAAAAACTCAACAATGAACAGAGCTCTCTGGAGAGAACAAAAAAGAAAAGTGTGAAGTGTTTCCCGGATGATCATTTTAATCTACAAGTTGGAGCGCAAAGAATAATTGAAAGAAGGTTTTTTTTCTTTTTTTTTTCACTTTCTGGATTCACTTTTTGTGACCATCAGGCGCTACCATCAGCTTTTCACTGTATCATTAAATCCAAAAAAAGAATGGAGAGAAATACTGTAAAACCATAGAAAAAACAAGCTACTCAGACAATATAAATGCTGACGTATGCCTACATCTGGAGCCTTACGAAAGTGAAGTGGATTCATTCAGACTTTGGGATAATCGAAAAATAAAACTTATTCGTCATCCAGCTTGAGAGCAGTGGACAGTAGAGAACGACTGCAAACATTACCTTGGCCTTTTGAAAAGTATAACAGACCCTAAGATCCCTCCTTCAATAAGTCCTTTCTTCTCCGTTTAGCTGAAGTGCTAGCTTAAGACGTGTACGACCACTCTGAAAAAGAACATGGATGTCACCATTCTTTGATTCCTAACAGTCGCAATGTGAGCTTGATATTTGACAAAAAAAATCAACAATACTATTGTCATCGGGATCAATGCAGCATTAATATCAATAATAAATGTCATTGATATACCAATGGCATAATGATATATTAACAGGGGACATAAAGTAATAATCTATTCTGATTGTTAATGTATAGATCGCAAGATGATTGTATTACGATATAATAATATAAAACATAAAAATATATATATCAATAATATATCAATACATCAATAATTTCAGCAATGTTGTTCAGATATGTCCCCACTATAACTACGAAATTGATATATCATTGGTGTAGCGAAATTTCAGTTATATTGATATGCCGAGATATAAATGTCTCAACAATATCCATTCGTCAACAACCTCTATCACTTAATGATGTTTGTATATGGGTCGAACATAATCATAAAAACATCAAGAAAAGTGTTTTTATCATGCCCATATTGCAAGTCATGACAAAAGATATGCTGCATGTTAATCAATAATACCACTTTGAATTATTGTTCATGACACTTTATTGGACTTTTATGCTTTAAAGTCATGCAATGATCAACAACTGTAAGTTGTGAGAAAATGCAAATAAGAGCTGAAACTCAATATTAGATAATATTCAACTTTCAAAAGCCTCTCTGAGGGATACATTAGCTCTTATAGCGTATCACTCGTTTAAATATATCAAACACTTTAAGAGGAGACTCATCTTTTATTAAAAACTATAGATGTTATAGCAAATAAATGTGCCTACATTCATTGCTCAAACTTTTGAGCAATTGTTTTTGCATTGGAAATAGCGATCCAAAAGAAAATTTAAGTTGACATGCCATTTAAGATAATTTAAAATAAATGTACAACTTTGTTACAAGAGCTTAGTACATCTAAAGTCGTTCCTGACAAATTAACAATTTCCAGCATTTGCTACGTCTTTGCTTTCTCAAAAGACTGAAGGTGAAAGAAAAAAAAAAAATTGTAGAATAAAGTATTGCTGAATGTATTTGGAAGTATTGTGACACATTCGGTTTAATCGATTCAACCAATAACTGGTACATACAGTATAAGTAGAGGTTTGTGCAAAAGTTCAATAGGAGATAGTTTTTTTTACTTTGAGCTTTCAAAGAATTTTGTTTCTTACCCAAAACCTCATTTAAACTGAAGTCACTTCAACTGTTTCTCTTTCTATCATCGCAGTCCACAATATAATAAATAATAATAATAATGAATTACTCTGTTCATCCCTCACCGGGGAAATTTGTGTGCTGCACTCCTTACACCACAGCAGGCTGCCCTTCGATGGCGCCAATGGTGGGAGAAGTGGGGGTTAGGTGTCTTCTCCAAGAACCCTAGACGTGCTCTCTGTGGGACGCAAACCCGCGAACTGCCGGTCCGCGCGCGAACGCGCTAACCACTGAGCTGCCGTCTCCTCCCAATAATACACGATATTGTGGGTTGTTAAGAATTTGGCATTGTTTAAGCCCATTCTGTTAAAACAAGATTGGAGCTTACAAAATAATTTAATAAGAAAAACTCTTTTATAATGTAATGCATTAAAAAAAAATTGTTTTAGTTTTCAAATACAGAACTCTGGGGTATCATCAGCAAATAATTACATATTGAAGTTTAACGCTACTTTTAAGAACATGTTGCATCTTTACATAGAGTGTTTGACTGTTGATTGTTTGATAACCCTTTTTATTATGCATAAACTTAACTTTATTCTATTTTAACTCTTCTTCCTGTACCTATACTGTTGCATATTACAATTTTCCCATTGTGGGACTAATAAAGATTTTCTTGATTGATTCTTGAGACAGTAATCATTGTCATCATGCATTTTATTTTGCACGAGCATCACAGGGTACAAAGATCATCCTCTCATAAATATAACTGAGTGAAAGGTAAATCATTAGCATGGGAATACAATCACTCAACAAGGATTAAAGTTTCCAGAATGGTTTTATTACTTGGCAAACAAACTGTGCACAACACAAAGGCTAACATAAATTCTACTTTCATTTTTCTGTCAGAAAACTATTGACTTCTTTTAATTGAATTCAAATGCATCTCGCCTGGTGATGTTTTTATTTAATGTTTCTCAATGAGATGTTAAGTTTTCAGGGGAACTATTTGATCCATCATAGACGAGACAGAAGAAAAATACATTAGTATACAGCCTGAGTACACCTCGGGAGAAGACAGTGAGCTACCAAAACAATAACAGACAACATCACAGGAGGCCTGATTGCCAGACATCTATCCCAGTACAGCAAATAAATAGTCAGAAATAGCCTACCTCCGAACTTGTGTTGTCCTCAGTCACTGGCAAACTTTAGCTACGTAAATGGACCAGAGCTTTAACTGGAATTGTATGACTCCATTAGAAGAAGACAAGCTGCACCCTTACTAAAACCCCACCTGTCTCTCTCTATCTCTGTCCTCTTTTACCCAGAGTCATAAAGTATGCAAATGACCTCTGCTGAGTCTTTCATAAAGACTGTACCCACAGTAATACCCTGACCAGGAAGCTCACAAGTGGTGTGTGTTATACAGCAAGTTCCCTTAAGCTTAGCCTTCAGGCAGAGCCCATATGCCCAAGTTACCTGATGAAACGAGGAGGCTAAACAAGAACTCTGCCCTACATTCTTTCTGGCCATGTTCGGCCTCATAGTTAAACTTTGAGATTTAGTTACAAGTTGACTTTAAATAAATTATTTATGATTAGATTCTATGTATCCATGTACTGTATGTAACCTCCATACCTACTGTATGAATCTATTGCTACGGCAAGGAAACACCTGTACAGTACATGGTTGCATGTCCTTTGTCTCCTAGCTCTGTAGCTTGGTTTTTAATTATTTGTGTTTTTTTATCTAGAGTCAGCTGCACCTGAACTGTAATTTTTGTTGTTTTCTTTGTGGTCCAATGACAATAAAGTTTTCTGTAATCTGCACTTTCAGAGGTTAGAGACTAGATTAGCTTGCGGGTAGGGCATTTTTTTTTCATCTTGGAGACTAAACCAAGTTAAAAATTGTTAAGGAAGTCACCATCTCAGATAATACATAGGACAGGTGTCTCCAACCCGTAGCTCGCAAGTTACCTCTAGCTTATGCCCCCTTTTTGAGTAGCTCGCCAAAGCTTTTCTGAATCCTATGCAACTTTATCAGGCACATTTGATTTGTCACTCGGTAAGCAAATACACAAATATCCAATGAAAATTATTAGTATCCTGCCTCCTTCATATTATTATTCGCCAAGTAATTGTTAATGAAGAAGTTGCGCCTCAGTCTAGCTTGACTCAGAGGCAAATAGTGGCCAGATTGGCAGCAAATATGACCACAGCTCAGAGGCAAAAAACGTACAATTTTCACGAAGAATGGGAAACAGGGATAGAATTTATACAGGCAACATATTACTATTACCTTTGCATTCATAAATTAGTTAATATTACTTTTGTTATATATTACTACTACAGGGTCATCTATTGCTATTACATATTTTATTTTTATAATCATACCGACGAGTCTGGACTTTCTTTCTTGACAGAAATGATCAAGACATCATTTGTATTTTTATCATCTTTCAAAATGTATTTCTTATTGGTTGATAATGTTAGACTACTTCAATAATACTACTATTATAATATATACAAACTATCCTTCACATCAGTTCCTTTAATTATAAGAGAGATGACTGTCGGCATCTCTCTGGGCAAAAGATCTTCCCCCAACACTGAACCGGCGTTCCACTGGAGATGTGGCTCCAGTGGTGCCAGATATTAACTGCCAGGTATTTAGCAGCATAGCCAGGTAGGGCTACTACAGTTTCCTGAAAAACATCTGTGAGTTTGTACTCAACAAAGAAATGAAGCAGATCAGTTGCTCCACAACTACTTAGTTATGCCAGTTCGGTAGCCTTCATCTAATTGTGCCAGGATGTTACCACGGCCAAAAACGCTTAGCTTACAGCAACTATGTAGGTGAGTGCAGCAAGTTTCATGACGTTTGCACTTTTCAGACAAATTCTCATGTCACTCAACCCTGTTGAAATCCATACTTTTTCAGTTGCTGTGGAACTAAACGATAAGCAGGGGAAACAAAAAAAAAGTGTTTCATCACCGCTTTTCATAGACAGCACGGGAAAATCTTCTCACATAAGAGCGGCCATGATTTCGTGTCCAGTCCAAGCTCCTTCACTCTCCTTTTTTGCTTGTACAGAACGCTTAGAAAATGGATTCTATGGAAGTGATGATACCAAAGTCTCTTTTAAAAAGGCGTTTGAGTTAGAAACTGAACTAGCTTCCGAAGTCATGATGACAATCTCCAAGATTCAGCAATGAAAACAGTGGGAGAGTTGTGGGCGGCATTATAGGTCAGCTCATAGCCAATTGAAGGATTCACTTAACAGACTCACTGTGTTTGACTGTGCAGCATTTTCCGCCCCACGAGCGTGGCTATGGTTTGCTTTACAAATGAATGGAGAAAGAATCGAGATGACGTCACGTTTTTTTTTTCCAGAAACACCAAAAACCACGTACTATATACACATGTGAGTACACTCAGCGCTGTGCACTCAAACAAGCAGTGAAATAAAACAGTGTAAAACCTTATTAAAATGCATATAATCTTCATAAAAGACAGTTTTACATTGTGCATACTTGACAGTTTTGCATACTTACAAACATATACATTTTTATATTTTTATTTACCTGTGCCCCACGTCACCAGCCGCCACTGCCCTCTTCTCATACAAAAACTGCCCCTTAAGTGACTAAAATACTGCTTATCATAACTGGAATTTTGACTGTTCCGACATTCCATGTTGAGGATACCATTTGACTTGTCTGCATTGCACAAGAGTGCTTCAGTGCCTTTGATTTCCAGTGCATCATACGTTTGGACAACCCATGCATGCATACTCACACACCACTTATGTGCACTCCTGCGTTTAATTTGCCTTCACATTGCAACAAAATTACAAGCTAAAACCTATGACCTTTGCATTGCCTTTTAGCTTCACTTGTCTAATTAGTTTACAAAAAAGACCCAACGAGAACAGTCATGTTTATTTTTATATTTAATTTTCTTTTTTTTTTTTTAAATGAAAGAAAACTTTTATATCCTTTCCAATCACTCAAGTCTCAAAGTGACTTATTCCTGTGTTGCAGGTTCATAATCTCAATTAGTTTCCCTCATGTGAGCTCATGGAGCTCAGGTGAAACACCGACTGACCAAAAGTAATTGCTTCGACTAATGAAGTGCTGCAGCTCGAAGGTGCCAGCACAGCAGCACACACCTGCTGTCCCCAGGTCAGTAAACCCTGAATTAGTCTAACCATGCAGATGGAGACAAGGGTCAGTTGCATTCTAACTGCAGTACCTTATCATTTCTTGCATACCTTAAGGAATACATGATAATGTGAACTCCATTTAACCAGAAAGACACGAGCCACAAGCCAAAGACTAAGAGAGTTACACAGAGTAAAGCAAAGTTATAAAAATGATTAGGAAAGCAAACATTGCTCATGGCAAACAGTTAATTTAGTGGGTTTTGTCTCAGAGGAGCTCCACATCAGTATATTATTTATTGTATTTGGGATGTATGAGTAATGGTATCTATTTATTTCTTATTTTAAAGAAGAAACATGAGACTTTCCGAGTGTGCAACCAATAGCAAAAAAAGCTGCCCAAGCCTAATGATATTAAACTAATGAGCTATTGAGATGAAGTCTCAAATTCAGTGCAAAAAGATTAATTAAACAAAGGTGGAAAGTGAATTTTTGCTCCAGCTTTTTTATTCCACAATGTACCACCCTTTAATCATCCACAAGAATAATCCCCATTGGGGACCTTTAACACTCTATATCATCCTTTTCCTTGCAAGGGCACAAATGTTTGCTTTGATTTACAGAGGTAAGGTGATTTTCCACCACACAACCTAGTTGTGGAAGAGGAGTAATAACGTTCATTGCAACTCATACTGATTTTATTGCCCATGGGAGACAAAGTACAGAAAACTTAGAAAGAACTGACTTTTATACCTGTCAAAGTTCATGTTAGTACTTTATGTACGCTTCATTTCAATCAATTCCAACAAAATAAGAGAGATGATCACAGATGAATGATTAAGCAAGTGTAGTCAATATTTCAGTCTGCTTACAAAGAGGTGATAGAGTGGAAAATATCCTGAGTGCAACTGAGCTCTCGCAAGATTCTATGTCAGAATACCAACTTGAACTTTGCTATTATTTCTAAATTCACTACCTTCGCTGAAGATGTAAAAACTAAATCTGTGCCTTTGTGTACGCTTCATTCACACTATTAAACTCTCAATTTAAATATGAGAGTTAATGTTAATATCTTAACTCAAAATTTTCTAACAGTTGTACCAGACAAAAAATTGTTTTTCCCATGCCTATTTGGATTGCATACTTAAATGTGTAAATGTGGTTAAAAACATTCATAATTCCTGTTCTATGTGAACAATGCTATACATTTTAACAGTGTAAATAAAGAGCTACTTAAATTGCGAATAGTGGTGTACTGGGAAAGTTTTACCCATCAAATAAACAAGCCCCCCGCCTTCCCCCTCACAGTTACTGTATAATTCACAATATGCTGATGAGCATCCACACAGGTGCTTGTTAACTATGTTAAATCAGTCGGACTAATGGACACTGAGCAGAATTGAGCAACCCTGTAGGTTCACAGCTGGCTTTTTGGCTTGACATCTTCTCTTCCTCTGAACAGGTGGAGGGAGATTCATTTGGGGGAAACTTGAAGAAAATAAATAAAAGTCAAGCTTGACAGATGCTGTTGCATCTTTCTGACTGCTGGTCAGAGGTAGAAATGTTTTCTAACATCACCAAGAAAAGAAACCACATTGTTTAGAAGGCAAACAATCCTTCAGGAAAAAGAATAAAAAAGAGAGAGAACAATATATACCAGTGGTTTCCAACCTTTTTAGCACAGGGGATCCTCCAAATTGTTGGTTCTTCAAATGCATTGCATTGTCAGTCACCTTCTTATTCGTCTGCCGCCGCATTGCACTGTATATGCCTATCTTTAAGCAAACATTGATGACTGAGTTTCATAAAACCTAAGAAAAAAATGTACAAATGTTCAATACATTATATTGCATGCATCAAAATTCTGAGTTTATTTAAAAAAACAAAATTAGTTGGTTGCTGGTGGGTTCTTAATTTGAAACACAAATAAAAACCTCAGTAATAGAAATAATTACAATTTTGTGCAAAACCTCAATTAGATAAAATGCATCATCATTTAAAATGACATTCTCAAAAAATTCTTGAAAAAAATTAGGAGCATTCTCTGCTGTCTTTGACTTAATTGGGTATAATTAGTTATAATTATAAAATATTAAAATATTTGATTTGAAATATGCTTAATTTGAGTCATTCGAAATGGAAGGAACAAACCATCCTTATTCGTGGGAAAATAAACAGACCTCTGCAATACACCCACAGACCACAAAAGCGTCAGCAGACCACAGGTTGAAAACTGGTCTAGCATCAGCATTTCATAAGCCGACAACAAAACTAAATTTGATCTAATCTCCTATTAAATTCTCTGCACTGGCTTCCTGTGGCTCAGAGAACAGACTTTAAAGCTGCTCTGATTGTGTTTAAGTCTCTCCATGGTCTAGCACCAAAGTACATCTGTGATAGGTTAGTACCTTATGAACCATCTAGAACTCTGAGGACCTCCGGGACCGGCCTCCTGCTGGTGCCTAGAGTCAGGACTAAACATGGAGAAGCTGGATTTCAATTTTATGCTGCAAAAGTCTGGAACAAACTTCCTGAAGCCGTGAGACAGGCCTCTACTGTGACGATGTTTAAATCTAGGCTGAAAACACTTCTGTTTAACTGTGCTTTATATTAATTGCTCTTTTTTTAAATCTGTTTTAATGATTTTATTTATTTAATTTTTAAACTTTTTGATTCTATGTTTTGTGATTTTAATGCATTCTTTTTCTTTTCTTTCTTGTGAAGCACTTTGAATTACATTTTGTATGAATTGTGCTATACAAATAAACTTGCCTTGCCTAAATTTAGGAGATTAGATCATACACGTCGCAAAACATGGCAGCTATTCTGTTCTGTTTTTTTTTTCTAATTTTCTCACACTTAATTTTGTATTTAGAGTTTAATGTTTTTGGCAAAAACATCAATTTATAGAAAACTTCCTTTTGCCTCACCATTTCAGTGTTTCTTTCTGCTTCTAACTGACAGACCTGAACTTTTCTAGGAAACAGTAGGCCCAGAAAATTAAAGCTGATTTTTTTCAGGTTAACACTCACTGATGAGTGTTTTTTTTTTTTTGTTTTAAACCCTTGTCACTGTTCAATCTCAATCCTTTGAGTTACAAATATATCTTGTCTCTTACTTTTTTTTTTTAGTAAACATGTTCTGAGTTCTACTGTTGTGTTTAATCCATATCATTTTACCAATTATGTTTTCAAACCCATCTTTTCTTAAAAAATGAGGAGTTTTCACAATGTTCTCTGTATTTAATAATCGATCGGATAGTTCTTGACCTATTTTTTGTTGCTGTTTTAAGCCTTCTCAAACTATCCTTTCCATGTTCATGATGTGTTTTTACAAAAAAATTATTTTATGAAATGGAAAGCAATACATTGTACCAGTTGGGGTTAGATAAATTGTTGCCAGCACAATAATAATCTCGTAAGAGGTTTGTTGCTATTACCTTAGTTAAATCCAGGTGGTGACTTTGTTTTTTGGGAATGCAGCATACATACAATATGCAACCACTGCTGCCAGTCCGATGCCAGGTGTGACACCTGCTGCTGCGCTGGCAATAATTAGCATAGAAACAATCCCAAAGTGATTCCCTTCTAGCATATTGATGACATTTGAATCAGTACTGGTATCATCTGCATTATGTAGTTTCACCTGTGAGCTTAATTCTGCTTATGGCCCTGAAAAGTTGTGATAAGGATGGAGAGCTAATGGGTACAAAAATCAGCAAATAAAAATGATGAATATAATCCGAGAGACACAGATAGATAAAAAAAATTGTTAAAGAGTCTTGACGTCTATGACTGGTAACCTTCAATGTGATTCATGTTGCAGGATACAAATGGACACTCATCACTCACTTTCCTTGCTTCACACTAAATGATTTAAACAGTAAAAATAAAAAGAATTCTGAATAGTTTCCATTTTTTCCAGCCCTGTTTTTTTAAGACCAATGTGTGTTGAAAAAAAAATCTATTTTTGGAGTGTCTAGGTTTGAAACCACCAGACATATTCGTGTAATCCTTTATTAATCTAGGAGTGATTCATCATAGAAAAGGCTTCAAAGTTGTCTTCTGGACAGTGTACTTGATGATCGAGCCCTTTTGAGTTCCATCCGGAAATAATTTTGGAACTGATTGATTTATTGATTAAGGAATTGATTGATTGAGGAAATCATTGAAAATCATTTCCAGATGGAAGTCAAAACAGCTCGATCATCAAATCCACTATCCAGAAGATAACTTTGATGCCTTTTCTATGATCCACCAGACCTATGTATTTTTTTCCCTCCTTTAGCTCTCCAACATTGCAAAAGCAGCATTTATATAACTAATAACCCTTATTTCTCCATGTGTGGGGATGCTGAGTGAAGTGAATTTACTTTAGTACACTCATCCCTGAACCTTACCCAGGAAGCTTGAGGGCTCTTGGAATTAGTTGTTTTTTCAGCACAATTTAAACAGAAGCAAGTCTGCTTCCATTTGTTTTTGTTACATAGTCTGCTTTTACATTAATCCTCATACAGAGAGATTCCTAATGAGCTCTGGACCCTAGAATGTGGACCCCTCTTTGACAGGTATTACACAAAACCTTTACAAATTAAATGGCTCAGCTTGAACTTCTAGAAGTCTTCACATGGGAGAATCGGGTGTTTGTATCAACTAAGCTAATTACTGAAAAATCAAAAGGTTTAAAATTGTGTCATAAGACACTAACTACTGAGTAGACTCAGAGGTTTGATCCTTTCCCCTAAAAAATAATCAAAAAAAGAAAAGACGAAGGCTCAACCCAGCGGGAATTAGCTGCTTTTCATCTTCATACAGAAAGAATCTGTTTCTTTCTTTTAATGATGGTCATATAAGTCCCTCACAACCTCCATTTGAGAATCTTTTTATGCTTTCTAGCATGAAATAACCCCTAAACATAGGTATGGCTTTTAAACAATTTCTTCCAATTGGTGCCAGCTTTGACCAAACAACAAATGTTAGACACGCACAAAAGTTGGACAAAAATAAGTTTTTACGTTTTTCTGAGTTTAACCAAAAAGTATTATTGTAAAAAAAATACTTTAAAAGAATACCTTACAGAATTGGCTCAATTTCACCATTCACTGTGAAGCCAATGTTTAATGTTAGAGAAAAACTAAGTCCAGGACACCTTTTTATTTTTATAATAAGCAGTTTAAATTGACCTGTAAAAGCATTTTCCTTTTGGTCTGTGAGCAATTTAACTTGTTTAAATTGATACTTTTCTGTCCTAAATTGTTCTAGTAATGTACTCTCGAGGTAAAAATAAATGTTATGCAGTTTAACATTTTTGTTGGTGTTAACATTTTCACACTTGGCTTCTAACCAGGACTTTGGTTAAATCAATAAAAATAAAAGTATCTTGCGGACACACTATGTGTGTCTTAAATTTGAATTGACAGCGTTGCAAGCGACCGAAGAGGATTCAGCAGATAGGGTTAGATGGAAGAAACTGACTTGCTGTGGCGACCCCTGAAGGGAAATGCCAAAAGGAGAAGAAGAAGAGCATTGCAAGTGATAGCTACGTAAACCATTTGTTAGGATTATCATTTTCGCACTCTGGATGAAGATGCTGATAGGGAAGTACAGCGAAGGTCAGAGGGAGCTGCACTGTTTATTGTAGATCGAGAGAAAACGTATGACAAAGTTCCCAGAGAAGAACTATTGTATTGTATGAGGAAGTCTGGTGTGACGGAGAAGTATGTTAGAGCGGTGCAGGACATGTATGAGGACTGTAAGACAGTGGTGAGGTGTGCTGTACGTGAGACAGAGGAGTTCAGCGTGGGGGTGGGACTGCACCAGGGATCTGCTCTGAGTCCTTTGCTGTTTGCGACGGTGATGGACAGGCTGACAGACGAGGTTAATCTCCATGGACAATGAAAGGGAAAGTGTACAAAACCGTGCTGAGACTGGCCATGCTGTTTGGTTTAGAAACAGTGGCACTGAAGAAAAGACAGGAAGCAGAGATGGAGGTAGCAGAGATGAAGATGCTGAGGATCTCTCTGAGAGTGATCAGGATTAGAAATTTTGGTATGCTTCATCGAAAATTGAAAAAGAGCATGACTTCGGGCTTCGACTTCATCGATTTCTGGATTCATGACGGAATCCATGAATTCCGTCATGAATTTGTGGATTCGTTATGGACAGCATCAGATTTTCCTTCGAGGTATTTTCAATTTAATTCAAAACACGAGGACATCATGTAAACTCCACACCAAAACACCAATGTTTCAAACCTCATCCCACCTGGAACTCAAACCGCCGACTTTCTTGCAATGAAGGCACTGTGCTAACCACTGCACCACCGTGCGGAAATGAAAGTGTGACTAGACAATTCCATTACAAGACCAACTAAAGAGTATTTTATTGTGTAGCGATCATCTTCACCTGATTCAGTTAGCAAAAAGGCATTATGTTGTTTTCTCCCTCCAAAAATCCTAGTCACCTTTTGGAGATGACACCATATTTGTGTATATATTGAAAGAACCTTTCAATGTGGAAGAGAGATGAGCTCACCAGATGTAATACAACTTTCCAACACCATAAAGCAAACTGTACGTTGAAGCTGGCTGAACATCGAAAGCTAATAGGATAAAAACAGCATGTCAGCTTGCAAAAGCAGAGGAAATAGAAAGATGTCATCATTGGCAATAAATTATCACATACATTCTACAAAAAAACTATGAGTAGCGCTACATATACCTTTTGTCTTAGAGAGTTTAAATGCAAAAAAAAAAATTCATTTGCAAATAATAACTTGGTGAGGAAAATTAAGTTGAGGAAAAACACATAATACTAGAATGTTACTAAAACGTCAGAAGGCCAAGCGTGAAAGTATATTTTGTCCAATTTTCTTTTTCTAAAGAAAAAATACAATTTTTTTGACCCGGAAAGAAAAGTATAATTGATCTAAAAGTGTTTGTAAAATTCTTCCCTTATACTTTTTAACTGTTAACCCACCTTTATGAAGTAACTTTGTGTTCCGTCTGAATGCATTTTAAGCACAAAATCTGTGAAGCGTTTCACTTTGTACACTGTACACAACTTCAGACATTATTTATCATATTGTAAAGCCTTCAGTGTGAATTAGTGTTTTTAATTTGGTGAGTAGTGCGCTATGCTTACTGTTTACGGTTCCATGTCAGAGAAAAAGGCAGAGTGCTAATGGTAGGCCATGTTCCCAGAGTAAGTACTCCTCCAACTCAGACACAAATGGCCATGTATTAATGTCAATTAGTACAACTGCCAAATGAGCTGTTAACATCCTTCTTGATGCTTTTCGGTAGTGCGCCACACAGAAGATTGTGCTCTTAATTAAGTAAAGCATTTAACCTTTTGGTCGTAAAACTGAATCCCACTCTAGGGCAGAGAGTTTTTGTTGTAGGACTTTCAGAAAAAAAAGTTGACCTCATCAAAGTCAAGCGATGTTTTTTTTTAATACATTATGGCTGTGATTCTTTTAAGACAGGGGACTCATAATTTGAAACTGGGGCACATTTGAATCACAAGGAGTTGCGCCCCTGGAGGACACTAAAGGAGAGATGTTCAAATATCTCTGGGTCTTGTTGAGAAGTGAGGGAGAATGAAGTGGGAAATTGAAAGTCAGACCGATGCGGCGTCCGCAATAATTTGCTTGCTACACACATAGGTTGTCAAGAAGGAGCAAAGGTGAAAAATGAAACTCTTGACTTACCAGTGTTTTGTGTTCCGACGCTCACCTGTGTTCACCAGCTGTGGTTGGTACTGAAAGAACAAGCTGTGAATACAGTTGGCCAAAGTGGGCTTCATCTTGATTTACTCTAGGAGATTGGGTGAGAAGGTCCGCCATCCAGGAGGAGCTTGGGGTAGGGTCAGTGATACCCAGCACAGAGAGGAGCTAGAAAGGCTGATTTGGGCACCTGTTCAGAATGCCGCTGGATGATTTGTTTTATACTCTGACTCGTTCTGATACGGCAGTCCTGGACCTGAGAGGTAACAGTGGAAATAGAAAGAAAAGTGAAAAGTAAGAATGGGAAGCGATGGTGTCAGGAGAGTAGTTTGTTCCCCCTCTGTGTCCTGTTTCCCCCCTCCCTCTTGTCTGTGTGTGTGCAACTAGTAACACCTGAAACTAATCTACTCATCTGCTGGAGCATAAATGGAACAGTTTTCGACACACTCTTTGCCACATCGTTGTTTTTCATGCTTGACTTGTTATCCAGTTTTTTGGCTCCAGCTCCTACATTAGAACCTGCCTAGTTTATCTGTTTTTGTCTTCTTTATTTGTAATTTTTATCAATCTAATAAATCTGCTTGTGATTTTTTCATCTGAGCCTGTATGTTGTGTCAAGGGTATATTTTTGGCCTCAGCTCCACACCATGACAGATGGATAGGAAAAGGAACAAAATTACTTCAGAAAGACAGTATACCGAACTGCTGTTATTTATTCATCAATGCTAAAATTGGGAAAATATACAAAAACAATGTTATGCTCAAACTTTCAACAAAGAACAAGATTGACCTTCAATTCTTTGTCAGCAAACCGTTTCTGAAAAGATTCAGACCCCAATAGTAGGACAAAAAAATTGCATTGATTATTGTTATACAGTGAGTGATCAGCAATGATGGGTAATGGGCGGAAGAAATGCAATTAGTTCCCATTACCTCTCTCAAAAAGTAACTGAATTTGAGCAGACATTTAATGTTATTTTGATTTGATTTTCAAATACTTCTGAGCTGTTTTCGGTGCATATTAGCATCAAAACAGTTTGGAACATTTTTGTAATTATTGCCTAATCTGTTCTCATTCTCCCTGATTCCCCCCCCCCCCCCCCCCCCCCGTCTTCCCATTTTCAACTTTTTCCTTATACATCATAACACTACTTCAATTTCCTACCAGATAAGATTTTGTCACTCTTTATTTGTCTCTTTTTCCACAATGTAAGATTTTAGGTAGCAATAAAATTCAAACAGACTTTTTCTTTGATTCTCTCCTCTCCGACAGCTTAGGCTGGTCAACTTCACTTTCTGTTCAAATTTTGATTGCTATTTTTTTAAAAAATAGAACACAAATCTGCTTAGGTTTTTACCTCCAAAATTACACATATGGAAGACTGTTATCTTTGGAAGAAGTTTACAGGGAAGTCTGAATAAAATGAGCCAGATAGAGATGACGTAAAACCAAGATTATATAGATAAAAGCTACTCAAATGTCTTTTAAAGTCAAATTTTGACTTTATGAAAGCAAAACTAAAATTGCGTTTATAGTGTTGACCAAATGGTTGCTAGCTATAAAGAAATACAGATGCAAACTTTTTGTGAGGAATGTTAATGCTTAACCACACGCTCATAGAAATTGCAATAAATGGAAACCCTGTCCTGAAATGCGATTCCCCAGAATATATATTTTTATATAGATATATATATTTTTCAAAGCCAGATATACCTTTTGTTCATATTTCTTATGTTTTGACAAAATTTTCTTAGCCCTGCCACTCCGCTGATATTGGATATGTCACCCTTCATTGCTTGTACAGTGGACCAATGTTAAAGTCATTTTGCCCGTGGTGGTTTTCTGAACCATAAGAAGCACAAAAGCCTTTTTTTTTTAGGTGAAGCCGTTCAAAAGAAGAATCCCACTTGAAATATATACATCTCTGAAACTGGTGTGCAAACATGTTTACAGAAAAAAAAGTGTGAAATCAGGCAATCAAAGTATGGACACTGTGCATACCAATTAAAAAAAACCCCACACAATTAGCCGTAATTATTTTAGTTATAAGTCAATTCCCAAGAGTACGTCGGTGTGTGTACACAAAATGTAATTGACATCTCACTCACTTTTCTTACTAAGACTTGGTGTCTTAATCGTGTTATCACAATTACTTTATTTTCTGCTGTACTTTGCCGTCAACATTCTGAAGCAAATTACTTTTCAACCAGAAAAACTTAAGATGTGTGACCAAGAGTTACAGAAAAAGTAGCATACCTATGCGGCAGATAAAACACAACAACAAAAAAATTAGTCTCTACATTTTTTTTATCAACTTCACAAATAAAATCTCAGCTACTTAGAAAGTCTTCTGCTTGCACGATATGTTTAACAGCACTTCACAACTTAAAAACAAGAAAATAAAAGATCATATCGCACGTTTTTTTGGTAAATGTCAGAGGAATAGTGATGGCATTTAAACATAAAAAAGAAAAATAAAATCTCATGCGATCATGCAGCTTAAAAATCACTTTCATGTGTAATATTATGTAAATCAATAAATAAAGTCAGCACGCTAGACATTTGCATAATGTCTTCTATTTTTCTACTGGAGCCGAGTATTTGCACTTAAAAGCTATTATTCTTCCCTAAACTGAATTTTGCCACTTGCTTGATAAATGTTTGCAATTTTGACAAATGATTCAGTATTCCAGTTCAATTTTCTTAACTTTGCATGTGTAAATTTTAATGAAATTGAGACTTCTTTTCATTCAATCTATACTATAATCACTATGCATTTGAATCATGCAAATGATGCTGCATACATGATTATGTAATATTAAACACACACAGGCAAGAAAAAACTGATGGGCCCAAAAAAGCAAGTGGAAGACAAGTGGGAAATAACATGGCCAACACACTGACAACCAATTTGGCAAAACAATCACTGGCCGCCTACTACAATTCAATATTTCACCAAGGGAGCAGAACTTTACATGAAATGTCAGGGCAAACATTGACCGTGACAGGCTGACCATTGAGGTAATCCATTACTGGGCTATGATAATGGTGCCATGCAAAGTGTCCTCAGAACCTCTCAGAGTCCCTCTCCACAGCCCCAGGGCCTGGGGATGATGGGATGACTGTGAATGATGTAAGTGATGAATGTGAAGATGAATGAAGGTTAGCAAAGCCAAACCTGGGCAACAGGGACTTCATATACCATCTTCAAATATGTTTCCAACTTCAACAGCAAGAGTAATCTCCATCTGTTTCTGTTTTGAAGCCATAAGGCACAATTCTGATTAAAAAAAACATTAGCAGGGAGATGTTGGAATTCATTGGAATTCATTGAAATCTCATAGCTATTCACACCTCGGGTGTGTTAAAGGGTGTGTTTGCATTCCCTTTAATCAAAGAACTAATCTAACACAGAAACAATTGGAGTCACAGAAAAATATCTGAAACATTAAAAAAAAGTCAGTAGCCATTTTCGAACTGATTATGAACCTTCAAATCTCTGTAGAGAGTGAAAAGCAGGCCTTCGATTGCTATGTATTGAAAAATTTCAGGTTTGGTGTGCACTCAGAGATTGGGTGAGGAGCTCTGCCATCTGGGAGGAGCTCGGTGTCGAACCGCTCCTCCTCCAGGTCGAGAGGAGCCAGATGGGGTGGTTCGGGCATCTGGTCAGGATGCCCCCCAAGCGCCCCGGCTACATCCTACAGCTCACCGGAGAGTATCCTGAGGCATTCCCCAGCTAGCTGTGAGACAGTCTCTCCAGTGAGTCCAGGGCCTGCCTCCGGGTGTCCTTCCGGTGGGACGTGCCTGAATAACCTCACCTGCGACGTACGTGGGAGGCATCCAACCAGATGCTCGAACCACCCCATCTGGCTTCGTTCAACCCGGTGGAGCAGCAGCTCTACTCTGAGCTCTTCCCAGATGACAGCGCTCTAAATGAGATCCCTAAATAAGAGATAGGGTTTATCCAATTTAATCAGTGTTTTGTTGAAAATTAACTCTGAATTCCTTTACCCAAAACTTAAAAAAATTTTGTCTTTTGACCAAAATTAATTAAAAAAAAAAAACTAAGACTTTTGGCTGCTAAATCTTTTAAAAACTTAAAATCTTATTGTTTAACAAAGCCTCCATAATTTGATATTCAGGCTTGTCTTTTAGCAATCACTCTGATTTTATTTCAGTTCTACCTTCTGGAGTTAGCGTTCCACTAATACTACAAATTATTTTAAGACATCTTCTTCTGACAAATTTCTTAGTGGTTTTTAATCAATGTTAGTTTAAATATAATCAAGTATTGTTTTTGGCCAAAAACTGTGACAATTTCCCAATCATGTTAAGACATCTGAGACTTCTTGCCTCGGCCATAGTCCATTAGCATTCGTTCCTTTAATCCCCTGTTGTTTTCTTATATACTCAAGCAGGGGTGGGCAAACTTTTTGGTTCATGGGCCACATTGAGTTCTAACATTTGAGAAAGTGGCTTGAACAGGTACAGATGGATGGCATGCTTTGGTAGCTGCTAGATTAGACCGATAGAACGAATCGCTAGATTTTAAACAAGCGTGCTAAATATTACATCAAGAGTGTTCCATTCCGTCATCTTCTGCTTGTTCCGGGGTCGGGCCTCTAGCTCACCTGGAAGGATCCCAAGTCGTTCCCTGGCCAGCTGTGAGACATAGTCTCTCCAGCGGGTCCGGGGTCTGCCCCTTGGTCTCCTCCCGGTGGGACGTGCCCTAAACACCCCGCCCGCAAGGCGCTCGGGGGCATCCTGACCAGATGCCCGAACCACCCCATCTGGCTCCTCTCGACCTGGAGGAGGAGCGGCTCGACACCGAGCTCCTCCCGGATGGCAGAGCTCCTCACCCGATCTCTGAGTGAGAGCCCAGCCACCCTGCAGAGGAAGCTCATTCCGGCCGCTTGTACCCGCAATCTCATTCTTTCGGTCACCACCCACAACTGGTGACCATAGGTGAGGGTTGGAACGTAGATCAACTTGTAAATCGAGAACTTTAAATTTCAAATCTAGTGCGCAAGGTCTGATATCTAGTGCGATAGCGCTTAAAAACGCGTATTTAGTGGCGATGGCTTTGCACACTGTTTATTTTGATAGCGTGCGCCTCACAAAGACACACACATTTCAATGGAGGCAGTGTTGTTGTTTTCTCAACAAAGTCAATATATCTAGAGTGCGCCATCTACTGAGGAAACATCGGAATCGCTTTCGTAATAAAATATTAACAAGGTTTATTTATTTAATTTTTTTATGTTCGTCGGGCCTGATTAAACCGTCTAATGGGCCGCATGTGGTCCGCGGGCCGTAGTTTGCCCATGCCTGTACTAGAGCAACTAAAATTACTGTGATGACTCCTAAGTTTTAATTTACAATCTTACACTATGGAAGGATGCACAGAAGTGCAAATGCTAATCCATTCCCTGTTAACAAGCTTCCTTTAACTGGGTGATAACATCTGTGAATATTTCAGCACTTTCAATTTGCCAAAGTAGAGCAGAGGCAAGAAAACTTGAGACAGAAGCAAACTTGCTCAAAATAAATCTCAAACTTTGATTCTGACTAACATTTGAAAACTCATTGGTTTTAGACTGCGCAGCACTATGTACCCATTGATCTTGTTGGACTTAGAATGTCAATTTGAGGCAAGCAGTGAAGGAAAAAGAACCTCAACAAAATCTAAACTAATCTTCAGAAAGCAAATATGTGTTGACAAGGGTAGAAAGAAGGAAATCCAGTGACTTTAGGAAGGAAGACGGGATAGTAGAATAAAAGGATGTATTCTTGTGTGTTTTGGGCAATTGTGTGGAAAATGGCATGAACGCATCCTGAAAAATGTTGGACTGAGTTCCCAAGCGAATCTTTTTATGCCTGCAGCAACACAGCCATCCTAAAGAGTTTCTTTCTTGTGCCATTGGGCAGAATCAGCAACCAATACACTGTTAAGTGCCACAGGAAGCTTGGGTGAGGAGGGTTAATGAACCCACCTTTTCCATCATTCCAGTGGGCGTTTTTATGGAGGAAAAAATTAATTACATGTGACAAATCCTCCATTGCTGGGATGAGCTGCCATTTCTGCCAGGCAGCCTGTGAAGAAAAACATTTCTCCAATGTGATTATATTGGACTTGCTTAATCAGTGCTTCGTGCACAAATTTCTGTCAACACGCACTAAAGATGCATTACTGAAGTCAACAGACACATTGACGAAACATGGTGGTGCATTAAAATGCAGAATCTACACTGACGACAGTCCGTTTCTGGAAAAAAAAGGTAATACAGCCTTCAGATTCTTTTTTTTTTCTGTGGACACAACAATGTAAAATAACAAATTCTTCTTTTTAAGCCTGACAGTTACTGTGCCTTGAATCTTTGAAAAGCGCAGATTTGACTTTTTCTTTGGATTTAAAAATGTTATTCAAAGTTTGATTCAATCATTTCTTTTGATGCATGTATTATCTCTTTTTTTAACCATTTATTTACCAATGAGCACTGAATTGACCCAATTTATTAAGTTAGTAAAGATAATTTTCTTTCCTAAATCAGTCATTTAGGTTATCACAAAATAAAAGACAAAGGTTTGAGAATTAGTATCACAAAAGCTTATAATTACAATCATTGTCATTTGCAATCGCTGCATAATGTACATTAAAAAGGAGTATTTTGAATGAACAAAAAGGATAGAAAATGAATGTATGCACAAAAATTCAGCAGTGATTGATACAGCAGTTTGAAGATGCAATCAGACTTTAGTTTGAACATCCTTTTAGTTTCTACTGCTTTTATTCTCTCAAGCTGTTCATCTTAAAATCACACGAGAACAAAAAAAAACAGAGCAAAATGAAGAAACAAGGACAAGAAATCAAGGTGCGGAAAGGTCAGCCATTTGCTGTGGAACTCAGAAAAATAAAGCGTAGGAAGTAATTCAATAAGACTCCTCACAACCACGTCAGTGAAATATAGCAGGACTAAGACAACAAAATACCTATCCATGTCCACTGATGGACATATTTGAGAGAGGGAAGACAAATTAGAATCCAAGGAAGTCATACCTATTATATCTGAATCATGTATCTTATAAAATAATATTTAACTACATTATACTGTACAAATAGATGATTTGAAAAAGCAAATTTTTTTCCTTTGGACAAAAACAAGTGGTTTTTAAACCCAAGCTCTCATGCATTTCCCTTCAGGGGTCGCCTCAGCAAATCAGTTTTTTCCATCTAACTCTATCTGCTGCATCTTCTTCGGTCACGCCAACTATCTTCATGTCTTCCTTCATTATATCCATGAACCTCCTCTTTGGTCTTCCTCTAGGCTTCTTTCCTGGTGGTTCCAAACCCAGCATCCTTCTGTTGATGTACTCTCTCTGTCTCCTCTGTACATGTCCAAACCATCTCAGTCTGGCCTCTCTGACTTTATAACCAAAACCTCTAACATGTGCTGTTCCACTGATAAATTAATTTCTAATCCTGTCTATCCTGGTCACTCTCAGAAAGATCCTCAGCATCTTCATCTCTGCTACTTCCATCTCTGCTTCCTGTCTTTTTCTCAGTGCTACTCTTTCTAGACCAAACAGCATGGCCGGTCTCACCACGGTTTTGTACACTTTCCCTTTCATTTTAGCTGAAACTCTTCTATCACACATCACACCTGATACTTTTCGCCACACGTTCCAGTCTGCCTGCACACGCTTCTTCACCTCTTTTCCACACTCTCCATTGCTCTGGACTGTTGATCCTCAGTACTTAAATCCTAAGAACTTAAAATCATATGTACCCTTATCTCTTTTACTCATGCGCAAATCCTGTTATTTTCTTTTTTATTTTCTTGTACTACATTCATCCCTCATGGAGAAATTACTTTTGCTACATTGCACCTCAGCAGGCAGCCACAATGGCGCCAATGGTAGGAGTAACTGGAAGTTAGGTGTCTTTCTCAGGGAAACTTAGATATTGTCCCAGTGGGGCCTTTTCCCAGTTCTAGCGTGGGTATTTCAGCCTGAGCTAACGCAGTCCCCTTTCAGTTTTGTACTATACAGAGCAGGTTAGTTTCACATTATTGTCATCCATTGCTTTGTTAATGTACAAGTTAATAAAAGCTTTTCCATTTACAGTAAAATACAAAATTATGTTTAAAAAAAAACAAAAAACCTTTTTATTATGCCTCCGCTCACAGAATGTTGAGGATGCATTAAGCCCTAGGGCACTCCATGCTTCTGTAACATTTGTGTATGTGATATACACTCAGGGGATTTGAATAAAACTACACACAGCTACTCAGCAGCAACTAGATATGAACAGATAAAGTTTGTGGAATAAGTTAGTCTGAAACACATTGTTAAAAGTCAAATTAGCACAGACTTAAATTAGGTTGATTCTTGAATTAATCATGAATAGACTACTCTGACATCAAATGCCAACAGCACGAAAACAATCAAACATAAATGTTTTTAATAGCAGTGATTTTGTCGAAAAAAAAAAAAGTAATGCCATTGCATTTACATGTAACAATGAATAAAAACAGCATGGTAGTAAAAAATTCAATTAGCCTCTTCACTTTTTAGGTGAGGAAATGCTCATAATTGACGCTGTGTTGCTGGAATATATGCAAAATTATGGAAAGACTGACACAGATTCCCGGAAGGATTTCCTAATTTAATGAAGATACTTTATAAGTCCTCTGGTGCATCCACTTATCAGAATTTAGACACTTATTTTGGTTATGACTTCCAGAAAAGGGCAGAGCCAGAATAGCAATTACTGCACATGTTTTCTTTCTTTCTTTTTTTCCTGTAGGATCTGGATTTTAGATTCAATTTGTTCCCAAGAGGATGGAGGACATGACCTGCCTGAGAGGAGGAAAAAGAATTACATATCTGGCTTACAGCTCGAGGTCTTAAAATGGAAGATTTTATGGGGATTCTCGGGCACAATTTTTGCATCTTGTAAAATAGTCAATTCTGCCTCTAAGACTATTCTGAATGTCATAAACTAGGGGAGTCAGAATTATAGCAACATTTGACTCTGTAGCATGGTGATTTCTCAAGTACATAATACCTGTTCTAAGCTATATGTTGGAAGACCAATGGGTTCACTCGTATACGAGCAAGAAGAAATGATGTCCTAGACCTGGAGACTTGTCATGGTTAGGCTGTTCTGGTCATGAGAATATCACAACTGTCTAAAAAGAAATGAAATCAGTGAGGTTGGGGTTCAGGACTGAAATTGGTCTTGCTAAGCTCTCAGGTCATTACTTTAAGTTAGAGAGAAGGGGGGATTTTGACTGAAAGTCATATCTCAGAGGAAAGTGGAAGGTCATGGCAGTCACACAAAAGTTCCAGGAACACATGGAAACCCATGAAAGGATCAAGAAGGGGTGTAAAATCTGTCACATTGCTTGAATTATATTAGTTCTAAGTTGCTCTGGGGCTGGAAACCCTGATGGAATATTTAAAACGTTACTTGTTCATTGGAATAAATAATGCTTGTGTAGTGCATTGGAGATTTTGGGGATTAAAGTGTCTAGTCTGGATTGGTGAGAAAAGTAAAGAAGACTGTGCGGCCCCCAAAATTTAGTTTTTAAATGAAACATTAATCAAGAATCTGATATTTTATCCTTATTGCAATAAAATACAAATTTGTGCTGGACTATTGAATCATATTGCATGTGGGCTTTAGTTGACTTAATTATTTATTTATTTTTTTCCGTTCCGTCGTCTTCCGCTTATCCGGGGCCAGGTCGCGGGGGCAACAGCCTCAGATGGGAAGCCCAGGCTTCTCTAACCCCAGCTGCATCCTCAAGCTCACCCGGAAGAATCCCGAGTCGTTCCCTTGCCAGCTGTGGGACATAGTCTCTCCAGCGGGTCCGGGGTCTGCCTCTTGTTCTCCTCCCGGTGAGGCGTGCCCGAAACACCTCACCAGCGAGGCGCTCGGGGGCATCCTGACCAGATGTCCGAACCACCCCATCTGGCTTCTCTCGACCTGGAGGAGGAGCAGCTTGACACCAAGCTCCTCCCGGATGGCAGAGCTCCTCACCCGATCTCTGAGTGAGAGCCCAGCCACGACAAATGAGGAAGCTCATTTCGGCCGTTTGTATCTGCAATCTCATTCTTTCGGCCACCACCCACGGCTGGTGACCATAGGTGAGGGTGGGAACATAGATCGACCAACACATTTAGAGCTTTGCTTTTCGGCTCAGCTTTTTCTTTACCACGACAGACTGATGCAGCGTCCTAGTTATTGCTGATTGGTGGCCGGGATTTTACCTCTGGGGCCCGGCCAGGCTCAGCCCAAACAGGGGACATGGCCCCTCCTTCCAGTGGACTCACCACCTGCAGGAGGGGCCATAGCGGTCGGGTGAAGGAGGAGATGCGTGGCAGCCAATGACACTGCTCCGTAACATTTGTTATTATTCTTCTACCATTTTTTATACAGTAGAACCTTTCCCTTTTATGATACGTTTTAACCAAAGACTATAAAATTTTTACTATCTACTGGACATAATGACACATACTGTATATTCATGTGTCACATGCACCATGGATGATTGTGCATGTGACTAATAAAACTTATCTTAGAACCTGGCGTTTATGGTAAAACAGCTTCTTCTCACGTGGCTTGTGTCCAAATACTTATGTGACAAGAAGTACAAGAAAGAATGAGAACCTTTTCTTTCATTTCCCACTTTATTTAATAACTACTGGCAGCTTTAATCTTCACTGTCCTAATCTATGTGATATACGAGTGAAAAATAGAACATTACATAAAGTGTTATGTAACGACTGATTGAAAAACTAATCCGTCTAGCTGTACATCTATACCACATTCACATGTTTTTATTATATAGCTCAGTTCCAGTAAAACATACATAATTGAATTTATTACTCCAGCCAGAGCCCTTGTAATGCCCCTGTCATGCCAACGCGCTATGAAAAGAGCAAACAAATGTAGGTCTCATAAACGAATCACCTTTATAATGCTTTGCTGTAGAAAAATGTGTGTTTAGCCTCTCCTCCAAATACAGCACACCCATGTAACTGCAACTAAGTTTGACATTTGCACAAGCAGACTCTCAGCCTAACAATCAACCGTATTACAAAATGCCTTTTTTTCCTCCCTCTCCATCTGCCTGACAGTTCAATTTCCTGCGCAGAGGTTTAATGTTGAGCATACTATCTCTGCTGTATCTAGAATTTAAATCTAACAAGGTCATCTCAACACACAGAACAAAAGGCCATTGTGCAGATTCTCATCTGAAATGTGATTTTGTGCTTTACCCTCCTGCTACTGAAACCCCCCGAGCAGACAAAGCTCATTTGCAAGGGTCACTTTTAACTGCGTTCTCATAAAAGAGCCGGTGGGCATTTGGTTTAGACAGCTGCTGCTCAGAACTGAAAGAATTATTAAATGAAAAAGAACAGAACACTTAAAATACTGCCTGTCAATTTTGCTATCTCTTAAGCTGAATACACGAATGAGAGAAGACACCAAAGAATAACCACATGGAATGCAACATTGAGGCAATTTTTTAGTGATGAATAACTGGAGGATCAAGCGGATAAATGAATCAATAAACAATAAAAGCACAGCACAAACAAAATGTTGCAATAGATCGAGCCTAATAAAACCTGTAGCATTCAAGAACAGAAACTGGCTGCCATGTATCATACACACACAAAGACACACCCGTCGAGTGTTTCATTGATTGAGGGATGCCCTTAAAGTAAATGCCTAAAGTCAATCTAGCCTGATAAACTGTTTTCTTGCTTCATTAAAGGCAACCACAACTTCTCTCTCAGTCAGTCTGTGTGAAGTATTGACTCCTTGTCCGATGACATTTTGATACAAAAGCAAGGTCCTGTAAATTTTTGAACATAGTTATTTTGTGTGCTGCGTTTTGTCTTGTAAAAAATGCTCTTGTGTGGAACTGAGGTAATTGGCTGTGGGTTTCCCAGCGGCCGAGATGAGGTAAAAAATGGTTGTATTTTCCAAACCAAAACAGCAAATTCAATGGGCTCCAAATGCAAACTGTGGGAAAGTCAGTAACCCGTCCCAGCAATCTTCTACCAAAAGGAGAGAAAAAAAATAATGGCTTGAAATTGAAAAAGGTTGGAACATAGATTAGATTGACTGTTGAATCAAGAGCTTTGATTTTATTTGGATCAAATACTCAACAATCTGATCTACTATTATTTTCCAAAAGGAAAGAATCGGCATTTATGTAATTTTTTCTACATGGAATTAATGTCACCAACGGGAACCTTCAGCCATTGGCAATGATTGTTGAACTTTAATTTGTGTAAATCTGTTCCGTCTAAACATTTTTTTAAATGACTTTTTTTGACCCACACAATGATTGAAAATCCCTCTTTTAATTCTTACATCCATGATTTGGTTTTTGTTGTACCCCAACCCGTTTCCACTCATTGGATTACCATTTGTAGGTATTCTTCGATCTTATTTGGTCTATTTATTGGTCTATTGTTAATTTAGTCTTAATATATATTGTATTAGCCAAAAAGGTTCCATTACTATTTGAGACAACTTCAAAGGGATTGGAAACTGATGAGAATTTTTTTTGGGACCCAACGTTATCCAAATACAATACTGCATCAAGAAGAAAGTTATTAAAATTCATAAAATTTAATGAGGGGTTCCCAGAATCACTGCTTCCCTGCATTGAGATGAGTCAGATCAGGAGGTTAGGATGCCTCCAGGACACGTCTCTGGGTATGTCCCACTGGGATGAAACCCCAGAGATAATGAAGGACTGTTTCTTCCAGGTGGTGCACAAATGCCTTGGGCTTTCCCTGGAGGAGCTTATAGACCTGATGGAGGAGGGGGATGTCTGAGTTTTTCTTTAGCTTATTGTCTAGAATTGGTGTCCTTTGTTCAGATTTAGAATAACTTTATTAACAAGGGAAAAAATTAGTTTTCCGACACAAGTACATGCGCTAGTTCTGTCAAAGGCCTTTTTTTATTTAACAAAAAAAGAAACACTAGAACAAAAATTAAGGCTTTTTTATGTGTTTTGTTTTTCTTCCGATTCTTTCTGTTTCTGGATCATTTTGGGCACTTGAATTTAATCCATAGACCACCCAGTAGTTATTCTCATGTTGGCATTCTTGACTACAGGTCAGAAAGATTTTCTGTAATGTTTCATTTCCACCTCGTGTAATGAAGCTGTTACAAACACTTATCTCAAGTTAAAGTGTTAATCACTTCACGCCACACACTCCTCCTCAACACAAACGAACATCACCCAATGATGATTAAATCCAACCAGTAGAAACGCTGCTTAGTTTAATAATGAGCATAAAAATAATCAAGCTTAGCTACTCGTTTGATAAAGCTCGCTGACCGCTTTTAAACTCTATACCTGGAATTCCCTCACTGTCTCAAATTACAACTGATTAAAATTAAGCTAATTAGGAAGGACTGACAAAACAGTGTAATTAATGACCTGAATAAATGAGACATACAACTAAGAAACTTTTCAATTTTTAGTAACCAAATCCCAAATGTTACATTCAATTGGTGATTTTAGACTGAAATTCTTAGCAAGTAATAAATTACGTCACATAAAATAAAAGAAGTGCCCAATAAATTATATATAGATACAAAAATTAAATGAAAAAATTGAAGCATGTCTTCGAAGAGCGATGTAAACTACCACATATTAGTAGTACCGTAATTTCACAGCTATAAGGTGCATATAAACGTCTTAGATTTTCTTCAAAATGAGCAGTGCACCCTTTCGTGCGGTGCGTCTTGTTTGTGAGAAAAGGTGGACCTAAAAGAAAAAGCGCTGCCCGTGAGGCGCGGCGGACCTGAAAGAAAAGGCATGAGAACGTTAAAGAGTGAAGTGTGGGTGTGGATTGTATATAAAAAAGGTATGTGCTGTGTGCACAACATTGCTGTTTTAACCCTGAAAATGGCAGAGTCACGCTTATGACGCTCAGTTTAAGCTGAAGGCAATCAGCTACGAGGAGGAACATCGGAATCGAGCCGCCGCAAGAAATTTCAGCATTAACAAGTCAATGGATTGTAGATGCTTGGACTAACGTGTTTGCTGGTACTATTATCTGAGCTTTCGCAAAAGCTGATATCCTTTCTGAGGAGCCGCACAGCACAGACAGTGACTTTGACAGCTAGGAGCGAAGTGGACCTGCTCTGTTGGATTTTGCGCAGCTCTTCGATTCTGAAACAGGGGATGAGGACTTTGACGGATTTGAATAAAGACTAATACCGGTAATGTGCTTGTTTAGTATCGTTACTACTTAAATAAAGCACAACCAAACTCAGTTTTGCTCCCGATATTTTTTAATATGCACATTTGCATGCTTGCGTGTGTGTTGTTGTAAGGCGGTGTGTGACTGAGACTGCGCCTTTTCGTATGGTGCGCCTTATGTGTGTGTTAAATACAACAATGGCGCACATAACTGAGACTGCGCCATTTCGTACGGTGCGCTTAATGGTCGTGAAATTACGGTGGTACAAAGACATTAGTCTATGTAGCAGTTTTGAATATTTTGGCATATTAAGCTTGGCCACTGCGTCGGCCAATCAGAGTGCAAGGCATTTACAAATGTTCTGGTATTCTGATGTAAACCACTGTTGGTCTAAGCGTGGAGACAGTCCTTTACTTCACTCCTGCTATCAAAGCAGATGTGTACTCATTAGTACACATCAAGACTATCCCTTATGGGAGATCTCAAATCACTGGATCACAGCAGAGTCCAATCAATTGCAACCTAAAAAGTGGGAAAGTAGATCCAATTTTGGGGTGAACATATTCCAAGATTTTGGCAACAATGTCCAAGAAAGTCTCATTTAGCTTTTCAAAAAAAGTTTGTCACAATCAAGCAAGTTCAAAGTGTATCAATAAAATTATTCAAAACCCCAACTGAGTCTTTTCAGAAGTATTTTTAGGACACTTTCTACTTTTTATTTACCTGAGGCGGTAACAAAAGAGGGAGGCATTTTCTGTTTGAACATGCAAATGCAGGCGTAACAAAAACAACACACTGTCTAAGTTTTTAAGATGCTGCTCCAGCTTCTGGGAGCAGCCACCTACTCCTGCGCGACACAATCGCCACATCCAATCTACAATATGCTGATTCCATCATAATAAAGAAAATTGCCTCAATCCCTGAGGAGAAAGGCCCTAATAGAAAATAATTCTGCCCTTGAAACACTCCGGGCATGTCTTTGATTAGATGATGCTATCTTTGTTTGGACTTGAGCATCAGGGGCACAACCATGTGTTCATATATTTAATTAAAATACCATCGCTTCTACTGACAAAGGGTACTTATCTCATCAAAGTGTCCACTCTGGATTTTTTCTCTTAATTCAAAAGATTATCTGTGCTGATTGTCCATAGAGTTGGTACGGATGAGACGGGGGCGGAGGGCAGTGGTGAGCATGGAATCTATTGGCTTGTCGGAAAATGCAGTCATCCGCCATCCACCTTGACTACGAGCCAGCCATCATCACTGCATGCCATCTGGTTCAGGAAAAGAAGTATTCTACCTGTATCGCCGCATATTTCTCTATCAGTCATCTGGAGGGGAACGAGCATGTAATTACACCGTCATTATGCTTGTCACAACATTGCAGCAAGTACATTTGTTGTGTTTACAGACTGGAGACTGACCTCTTTGTGTTACTGTAAAACTTAAAAGTTGAACTTTACCTTCTTCACCAGAGTTAAAAGGAGAATTCTGCAAGCTACATTTCCGATGCTATTTGCAATTCTTATGTCACTGGTTAACAGAGGTAAAACTACAGCAATCCTAACTAATTGACATCATCACGAAATCTAAACACCATGCCGGGATATTCTAAGCTATTATGTTACATACAGTAACTACTCAATATGCTAAATTTCCATTTTAAATTAAATAATACGCTAAATAACTGGTATTGTAATCCTAGCACTGCTAGCAATTCCATCTTCTTACTCCAGACGGCGTAATGCTTTGGATCTATATGGGCAATAAAATTTTTCCTTTTGTGGGAAATGATTCTAAAAATTGCTCATTAGGGACTGACCCATGTTGTGCTAATAAGAGCTAATAAGAGAAAACAAACCAGCCAATAACCTGTTGGGGTTAGCTCCTCCTAGGTTTGGTCAAACTCAGGTTTGTCAGGATTCTCTCGCTTGCCACCAGAGGGAGCCCTGGATGTTCCTTATCACCCTGATTATGGACACCTGAGATTGATTCCTGATGCCACACATCTGTGGACCCTCTCATCTATTTAAGGGCGATCATACCGGACTTCCACGTCGGGTCATACCATTCCTTCCAGCCAGGTCACCCTGGTTGCTTGACCATGTTTGAACTCTGTTATTATTTGAACTTTTGAAATCCTAAGTTAATCCTGTGCCCTTTGCTTTACAGACTTACTCGAATGGTGTTAATAAACCTTGTTTTGATGTCCTGCAATTGGGTCCTCGTCCTTCCACATCCACCAAAACCCTGACAAGGTTAGTTTATGTAGAACTAGTTGTTAGGTCCATTCTATCAAATATCAGAAGTCGAAATTCTCGATCATTAAAAATACTGTCCAGAAAACAACTTTGATATCTTTTTTTTTTTTTTTTTAAACAATGGATCACTCCTGGACGAATGAGGGCTTACACAGTTAACCTACAGTTAACCTACTTCAAAAAGTTCTAGTTACTTAAAAAAAAAATACAATTACATTAATAGAATTTAAAAAAAGGCTCATGTTAATATTGGAACACCATAAAAACTTTAAACAAACAAACAAAAAAAAGCCAATTGCATCAATTACGACCCGATAAAAACAATACAACATTGATGACAAAAAAAAATAGCCATATACGTAGCTTTAGTTAAAAACGATGTTTGTCTGATTTAGTTTGCCATACAAGGGCTAACTATTTCACTACAAAATACTGTGGTGAAAAAATGTGTAGTTTCCTTCAGTTTATTTTTCTTATCAATTATTTAGTTAGGTGAAACTAAGGTAACAGTTTGTTGTTGTATTTCTAGAATACAACTAGTTACCATTTGGACATTTTTGGCACCCCATCTCACCACTTCCATTCTTACAATTAAAAAAAAGAAGTTGCTGTTTGTTAGTTGGACATTTTTGCAGTCAGTAAAGATATGGTCATTACTACAAATAATATTTTTTTAAAAAAACATGGTGACTCACAGCGTGTGACCAACATGTCTTGTTCAGATTAAAGTTTGCAGCTTAAACCACAGCAACATCTTCCCAGGATCACTCATTAAATAGTGGACACACTGTCATGGCTACTGCTGGTGGTCTGAAATTATCTGAAAACTTTCAGATTATTTTCTGGTCTTGATGGATTGGAAAAATGAAAAAAAAAAAAAGAAAAAATTCTTCTCTGGAACAACCGTGAAGTTTTTTTTTTTCAGTAGATAGGGCTATGAAACTTGAACTTATTCTTATAACTTGAGTTTCTCTTGCATTATTGATATTAACATTTCAACATTACTAACTAGGTATATTGCCCGATAAGGGCTTCGTTATCTGACATTATTTCAATTCAGTTTTATTTTTAAATGGTAATTGGATTCTACCTAAAAGGGACTTTTTGAACTGCGCTGGTACTCATATTCACACACACATTCATACCTGATGGGGATGCTATCATGCAAGGAGCAAACCACCATCAGAAGCAATTTTTAAGCTTGTCCCATGTCCAATGTTTGATGTCTTGTTCAAGGACACCTCGGCATGAATTTTGGACACAGGATCAGACCTGCGACCCATCAGTTATAGCACAATCGCCGTACCCAGTTAGACATCCTTCCCGTACAGCTCGATATTGCAACACAATTTTCTCAACAACGCTGAAGCTTACATCACTCTGTAAGTTGGAGTGTGAAAGGAAAAATAAATTTAGTGGTCTTTAAAATAACTTAAAAGGTAACTCAGCACCTGTAAAAAAAAATCTAGACTCGCCCCTGTCGAACTCATTGAAAAAAACTGTGATGAAAAAAAAAAAAAGAACATGAAAAAAAACAAAGGGAAAAAACTCTTTTTAAAAAGAATTTAACAAAGTTAAAAGTTTACTCCTCCACAAGAGTGTGATGCCAGAATGCACAATAATTACATCTGTCAACCCCAAATGAAAGTTGCACAACAAACACTAAAATATTCAAAGACTGAAACATCTCGACTGTCTCTTGGCTACAACATTTTTATACTTCCAAACATTTTTTTTCACTTCCTGTCAGTTTAAGTTGAGTTGTGGTTGGTTAGAGTTTGGTATGGAAAATGGAGGCTTCATCATTAAAACAAGTTTGCATCACTTTAGAAAAGAAATTTTGAAAAATTTTCTGGCGTCACTGAGAAAGAAAGTTAGAACATTTGAACAAATCTTCAAAAAGTTTTTCTTTTCAATCTTTAACAAGATTTTTACTCACTCCCCTCGGATCTTCGTTTCACTCACAAAGAAGGTAAGCTGTGTGAAAACATTTTAAAAACTGTTTAAAACTAAGAAAATACTCCTTTTAAAAAGACACAGATTAAAAACGTATTACTTTAAATTTAGCATTTAAATGACATAATTGATCTAAAATAATAATTACATTTGGAATCTGTATTTCAGGGCGAAACGATGGAACAATGGTTAGTGCGGTAGCGTCACAGCAGTCTTTTTTGTGGGAGACGGCAGCTCAGTGGTTAGAGCGTTCGCCCGCGGAAGTTCACGGGTTTGCATCCTACAGAGAGCACATCTAGGGTCCTTGGAGAAGACACCTAACACCCGTTTCTCTCACCATTGGCGCCGTTGTGGGCAGCCAGCTGCGGTGTAAGGAGTGCAGCAAACAAATTTCCCCGGTGAGGGATGAATAGAGTTATCCTTTTTGTGTGGAGTTTGCATGTTCCCATTGGGTATGTCTTCTGAACAAGTGGTTCAGAAGTCTTCTTATGGGGAGACGGTGGATCAGCGCTAAAAGCGCTCGCCCGCGGACCGGAAGGTCGCAGTTTTGATTCCCACTGAGACCACCGTCTAGGGTCCTTGGAGAAGACACCTAACCCCCGCTTCTCCCATCATTGGCGCCGTCGAAGGGCAGCCTGCTGCGGTGTAAGGAGTGCAGCACACCAATTTCCCCAGTGAGGGATGAATAGAGTAATTCATTTATTTATTTCATTCTTCTTTCGGCATTCCCCTTCAGGGGTCACAACAGCAAGTCAGCCTCTTCCATCTAACCCTATCTGCTACATCCTCTTCGGTCACACCAACTATCTTCATGTCTTCCTTCACTGTATCCATGAACCTCCTCTTTGGTCTTCCTCTAGGGCTCTTTCCTGGTTGTTCAAAACCCGGCATCCTTCTGCCGATGTACTCTCTCTCTCCTCTGCACATGTCCAAACCATCTCAGTCTGGCCTCTCTAAATTTATCTACAAAACCTCTAACATGTGCTGTTCCTCAGATATATTCATTTCAAATTCTCTCCATCCTGGTCACTCCCAGAGAGCTCCTCAACATCTTCATCTCTGGTACCTCCATCTCTGTTACCTGTCTTTTTCTCAATGCCACTATCTCTAGACCAAACAGCATGGCCGGTCTCACCATGGTTTCAGAAGGTTTCAGTGGTTCAGAAGACTAAACAAAAACGTTTTATGTTAGCATTAAAGAGTGAAAGATGGGAAATTTAATATTCTGATTGTGTTGTTTTAAGCTTCTGTCTTGCACACAAGATGTCTAATACCGATGAGTTTACACCTGATTGGCTAAAATATTCATTTTATTTTTGATGTATTTTTGAGAAATGGATAATTATTAAATCTCAAATGAGCAAATGATCAATGTTCTGACAATCATCAAGAGTTTTAAGACAAATATAATTTTTTTGTTCCAGGTGACAGTTTCCTATTAAAACAGTAACAACATGTTGTTCCATCACCTGCAGCTTGTGATGTGTTTGACCTTATTTCTACCAGATTTATCCATAATTTATATTTTTGATGGGATATGAAAAGTGTCATTTCACATCTCAGCTACTTATATGACATGCAGGTGGTTCTCTTTGGCACGCACTCTCTAGTACTAACAGGACTAAGTTTTCCTGTGTCATAACCTCAACTAGGTGAAACTCGTCTTCATTCAACTCTATTTTCAAAAACAATCATAAACATGTAGAATCATTATTTATATAGTTATATTAAAACTTTGTTTAAATTTGTTGTGGGCCAAGTTATTAAGGAAAGTGGAGAGTTGGTGCTTAAGAAGAGACGTTGTCCTTATCCGTCAGTAACAAGGAGATGGGCAGTCATATGAAACTTCTAATCAAACTGTTTCCCATGTGAGATCTCTTAAAAGCAAGATATGTACAGCTCTATTGATTTGAAAGTTTATTTAAATTAAAATCCTTAAAGTTATAGAAGAAAGATTAAGCAGATGTATGCAGCGTTTGTATCTTATTAAGATCCCTGTGTCAGTGCTAAGTCGCTATCTTCTGCCACATGCGCGTGCTTCTGAAAGCATTGGGCCTGGAGCTGCTTATGAGCTTGCGTAAGAGCTCATTTATAAAATGAAAAGAAGCCAGAGTCACATCTTCAGCACATTTCATGAACTCGGCAGGGTTCGCAAATGCCAGTCAAAGTGATGCAGCGCTGACGTCCACAGCACTTTCTGTCCACCCAACTCATATCTCTAAGTAAAGACCTCTGCTTGCTGGAAACATATGGGCCAGAAGCAAGTGCTGCAGCAACCCTCACCACTCTTCATCTTATGACCTGAGATCCTGGCTTTAAAGGAGCCAAACACACCGGACGGATTTTCACAGTGACTCAGCCATCCATCAAAACACCTACTTTTCTAGTATAAACTCAATCTTTTTCAGAGATTCCCTCACAATTATCATATATAACGTTTGGATGTATTTTACACTAATCTATCTGTACATACGCACACACACACACACACACTAAATAAAGATGAGAGGAAGACTGAAAAAAAAGGAAGATAAAACAAAGCTTTTTTAAAAAATAATATACAGTATTTGCAGATTTTTTTTTTTTTTTACTCGCTCTATTCATGCCTCACCGGGGAAATTTGTGTGCTGCACTCCTACACTGCAGCAGGCTGCCAAGACGATGCCAATGCTGGGAGAAACAGGGGGTTAGATGTCTTCTCCAAGGACCCTAGACATGCTCTCTGTAGGATGCAAACTTCCGGTCTGCGGGCGAACGTTCTAACCACTGAGCATCCGTCTCCCCCAAAAAACACTAATGCTTAAGCTTGCAAGCACCCCAGATGTACACTCAGTGGGATGCGAACCTGCAAACTTCCGGTTGACTTCCGGTCCGCAGGAACGCTCTAATCACTGAGCCACCGTCTCCCCCCTTTAAATTTGCAGAGCCCTTGAATTTACGTATGTCAGAGCTTTGTTCACAAGTGAGGGAGGGAATAGGTGAATTAGTGTGGCATCCGCAATAATTAGGATGCTGCAACGGTCAGCTCTGATTAAGAGAAATTTGAGCCAAAAAGCGAAGCTCTACTCTTAGAAAGTAACGTTAGCTTCCTTCCAAATTTTTCTGGTTATTTTAATAGAAATAAAACTGAAAATACAAAGCTATAGATGTCTTCATAACACAAAGTACAAGAAAAAAAAAGTAATATTTTTGCTCAGGGTGACCTAGTGAGCTGGAAACTAGCAAAGGGCTTCTCCCCAAGACAAGTTTCAGTGTGTGACAGTTTGAAATGAGGACCTGCTGATTTAATGGCTAAACATGGTTTATTTATTAGCTTATGACATTTCCAGCATGCAGGCTGGTAATTTGAAAGTTCTTTTCCGCTGCCAAAGGCATTTGGAAAGAGAAAACAAAAGTGCAGGAGGCAGAAAAATGTGTCCTATAAAATAAGCAGGAGTCAACATCTGCTGAATTTTTGACTTGTGTTTTTTAGTACATCACGTCAGCCTGGTAGATAAACAGAAAAAAAAATCATGGTGTCTGCACACATGGATTGGGATGTATTTAAACCAATCAATGATCATCTAAAGATAAGAACATAGACATGAACACAAGCATAAATAGAGTAAATAATAAGAAGAAACATTATTGATGTATTTCTATCTGAGAACAAGTCACCTAAAAACTTGTCTGATTTTACATCCCCACGGGAATTTTCATGTTTTTATCTGCTTGCTAAACTTTTTAAGTCATTTTGTTTATCATAATACGGAGGATTATAGAGGATTTACTTTATTTTTTATCCCAAGGGGTCAATAATTACTTAATGTAGTTTTAAGGAACTTAAATTAGTCTCACTGCCAAAATCTCTTCGTTTATTTGATCTAGACTGATGTATAATGTAAATATTAAGGTACATTTTAAAGAATTTAATCCCCCACTTAGTTTGATTATTAATAATTACAGAAACGTCCATCAATCTCTTCCAATACCGACCGAAGAAGCTCGAAATAAAAGATGTACATTTATAAATGTGTTGCAAAGAAAGGACTTCCCCAATTAAGTATGGGGGAGATTTGTATAAGGAAAATAATGGGGGAGGAGAGTGTGGAAAGGAGGTGAAGAAGTGTGTGCAGGCAGGCTGGAACGGGTGGAGAAAAATATCAAGTGTGATGTGTGACAAAAGAGTTTCAGCTAAAATGAAAGGGAATGTGTTCAAAACCGTGGTGAGACCGGCCATGCTGTTTGGTTTAGGAACAGTAGCACTGAGAAAAAGACAGGAAACAGAGATGAAGGTAGCAGAGATGAAGATGCTGAGGATCTCCCTGGGAGTGACCAGGATGGACAGTATTAGAAATGAGTATATCAGAGGAACAGCACAGGTTAGAGGTTTTGGAGATAAAGTCAGAGAGGCCAGACTGAGATGGTTTGGACATGTGCAGAGAAGAGAGGAGAGTACATCGGAAGAAGGACGCTGGGTTTAGAACCACCAGGAAAGAGCCCTAGAGAAAGGCCAAAGAGGAGGTTCATGGACACAGTGAAGGAAGACATGAAGATAGTTGGTGTGACCGAAGAGGATGCAGCAGATAGGGTTAGATGGAAGAAACTGACTTGCTGTGGCAACTCTTGAAGGGAAATACCAAAAGAAGAAGAATGAGAGAGGTTCCTTTTAAATCAATCCTTCATCCAGGAGTGATCCATTGTAGAAAGGGTTTCAAAGTTGTCTTTTGGACCATGTAGTTTCTGACCAAGATGTTTCGACTTCCATTTGGAAATCATTTTCAATCTGGTAAAATGATCTGAGAACTGGTTCCATATATATACTGAGATCAAAATCTCTAAGGAGGGGCTAACCCTAAAAAGTCTATATCCAACAGTGATTAGACAGGTAAGTAACTTGTTTACAAAGGGGCAGGGTCTAGCTAGCCTCTAGAGTATTCTAATTACCTTCTATTATCCTAACCGAAACCGAAAAACGAGTTTGATACTCCCCTATTGTACACGTCATAGTAGCCCTGCGTTAAGCACCCCTTCTATGAAGGGGCATGCGTTGGCTCAGTGGTAGAGTGTTCGTAATTGGACTGGGAGAAGAAGATGGTTCAATTCTCATTGAACCCCCAGAATGTCCCTGGAGCAGTTATAATACCCTAGTTTGCTCCCACCATTGGCACCGCCGTGGCTGCAATGCAGCAAAGCAGCTTCCCCATTGAGGGATCAATATAGTATGGAAAAAAAAAAAGACTTAAGAAAATGTATTTAAAATCTTTGTGACGGTTTGAAAAATATTTGAGACATTTATTTCAGTGAGTGATATTGAACAAAAAGTCTGAAACCCTTACACGGCCTCAGGGAGTCGAAACACAGCAAACTTAACAAAAGCAAAGGCCACAAAAGGAATACACAGAATTAAGCAAAATCAGTTCATCAAATTAAAAAAATAGCTATTCGCATAAAGCTGACCGCATTAAAAAAAAAAAATCAAGAAAAATGGAAAGTGTTTTGATTTTTCTCTAAATTGAGATCAAGTGAGGCTTTGGAACTTTCACAGATCATTATGAGCGTTTTACCATCAGAATAGAAAGATTAAACACTGCTGAACAATAAAGAGTTTCTATCATCTACACCGAACCAAACTAAACAATCTGTATTATGTCCGGATGCTTATTCACATTAAAATAGTTTTCAACATCAAAATATCTTTAAAAATTATGGTAAACAGTAATAACTATTTCAGCCTGGTGGCTATAGAATAGGGATTTAATTACAACCATCCCAAAACTGTATTGATATCAAGACACTAGGATATTATTTAGATTAAATGAAGCACAATTAAATTTGAATATCCCAACAATTGGAATATTGGAATACATCTGGATTTCAAAAACTCAGATGTACTTGGAATATTAGAATATTTTGGTATTGAGATATTGGGACACACTCAAACTGGCAGGTTGTTTGAGAATGAATGAGATTTGTAAATTGCCAGTGTATATGAGATTTTGGGATGTATTGAGCGGGGTCTGACAGATTAGGTTTTTTTTTAGAGTGATGCCGATTTAAATGGTCCAAGAAAAAAAGTATTTCTGATTAATCTGATGATATTTTTGTGTAAACGATTGATTGAAAAAATGTGCTAGAGTTGTCCAAATAAGCAGTTTACATCCATAAATATTGTTTTCGTACGAAATGACATACGTATTTAGAGAACTAATGTCTATCAAAATTATGGAGTAAACCATTTGATTAAAGGCTTTAACGTCAAACAAAAAGTGTAATTAAATTTATCATTTTTGACCTCACAATTTAATCTGTTTAAAGGGTCATATAAACACAACTGCAGCCAAATAAAAATGACACATTTACAGCTACTATTGGCCTGCTTAGTTGGCTACTCATTAAAAAAAAATTCTTTATTAAATTGTTTGTAAAAACTATGATGATGCGGTTGGTATTAGCACATGTGTTAAATCATGGTGACTGTATCTGCTTTAAATAACCTTGAATACAAATTTAATCTTAAGTATTCTACGATAAAAATTATACATGTTAAACTAGATGAAAAAGGTCTGTTTCCGCTTTCTTCCTCTATGTTGAAGTCCAATGGCACAGTGGTGGTGCCTTTATGAAACTGTGTAAATCTGGGTGTTTGGTAGATGCCTACAGTCAGAAATCAGATATCAAATGGCAACTTTTGTCTCGTCAGATTGCAATGTTGGACAATTTAATCTATTTGGCCTGAGTTTTGAGATTGCAAATAAGCCCATTTAACAGGGTTCTTTTGGGATTCCCAATGCCAAAACACTTAGGTTATTCTGGGATATTGGCAATCCCAACACAATTAGGATGTTGGGATGTACTCCGTTTATGAACATCCAAATAAAATGGGATATGTCAAGACAGCCAAAATCCAAGTATCATTGCAATATCTGGTTACACTGAGATTACCAATATCCAAAACAAATGGGGTGTGTTGGGATTTACAGTACAATACCTCTTTAGGTAAAACTCCCATTGTGGGTTGCACATGCTTTTCACTTACTCACCTCCTTTTATAAAATAATCCTAATCCTTGTGCTCATTACAAGTGTGTTAAAGCCGTTACATTAAAAAGGTTAATGAATGAATGTAAGAGTCGCTGTTTGCAGAAGTGTGCTTACCTGACTTCAGGTCTCTCAGTAAACTGAAAAGTTCAGATGAGTCGTGTGGCTTAGAGAGTCAAAGACATGGAATCTGTGAAGAATTCATTAGTTACACCAGCAATGGTATTGAAATATTTATTACAGCTTATGAAATCACTGCTTCTATTGTTAAGCAGACCAGAGCATACAGAGCACATCCACAGTTGCTGGGCCAAAATGTACTTGGCACTATAATGGTCAGAAGGATAATGACGCTTTTAGCCGATAACTTAGGAGTAACAAAAACCTCCCCAAAAAACTGAAATTTCAAAATTCAAAAGGACTTTGGCTCTTACCCACACAAACTCAATCCAAGATTCATACAAGACACCAAAATCTGTTCCGTAGCTATGCAACAAATCTTATTCAGTAATTTATTTGTTGGCAAACAAAGCTTCACAGTTACAGCAAATATCAATTACTTGGAAACTGATACAAAAGGAATAAATAAAAAAAAAAAAAGGCAGACTTATCGTCCATAATAAACATTTTTGTCTTACTAAGCTTACCTTCATTTTTTTTTTTTGTGAATGTCTTATCGTTCATGTAACAAATAAATAAATTCTCTCCTTAAGGTAGAAAAAGAAAACCACTTCCAGTTTGATTTTCACTCCAAAAACTTTCTCTTTAATAAGTAAAACAGCCAACTTTTTTTTGTACAAGTGCCTGGTGCTATTTAAGGTTCAATTTGTCCTTTTCTGAGAAGCACGAGTGTTTTTCCAATGCCAAAAGAAATGCAGAAAAATTGTCCGAACAGACAAGTTGTGATTTAGTCTCCTCAACAATCCGCTATCTACACTGGGAGGAAATATTTTTTTAAAAAAGAAAAAAGGATCAAATACAAAAAAACAAAGTGAGTGTTTTATATTTATGCCTGAACAAATGTGTGTTCTTGTAACATCTTTTGAGATATTTTGCTCCAGTTTTCTAGTACTTGGTAAAGTGAAACAACAGAAAACCAGACGGAAAGAGATCCGGAGAGGCCAGCACATCAGAACGAAACAGCTTCTAGTCAGTACATTTACAGAGACCAAAGATTTTTCCAAGAAAATCATAAAAAGAGAATAAAGACAAAAGGAACATAAAAGCATACTATGTGCAATGCTATGTTATCTGTACAGTTACATAGAAATATGTTGTAATTCTCTTTATTAGTTTTTTCCTCCCTCTTTTGAACAGCTGTTATTACAGTAAAATGATCGGAAGAAAAAAAAAAAAAAAGAAGCTTTGCTGAAAAGCAGATGATTCCTTTATGGTGACTGTCCGAAATGTACGCAAGTTGTTTCCATGTTCTTTTAAGTGTTTTTTTTTTTTTCCATTGAAGGAACACTTCCGCAAACAAAATGTGCTGCGACTCACCAAAGAGGAAGAAAATCTCTCAAAAAGTCAATATAGATAAAGAAGTATAATAAAATAGTCTTTTTTTTTAAATTCCCCATTTGTTCCGGTGAAGTCTATTAACCTCCAACTTTAGGACATTCTAGTTCCTCTTAACGTTCTCATTTCTGAGAGTTAAGAATATCGTGTGAGACAAGAAAAAACAAACACCAAACCACGTAGGGTTTTCGAAGAAGGGTTGCTTGGAACGGGGGCGACAACATCAACATCCTGCAATGTCTAACCGAACACGGTTGTATCATAGCCTCCTTTTTTGAAGCAATTATCCTGTTTGTGGAGAGCAACAGTAGAGTATTTTTTTTCGCTCTGCTTCAATCTACGGGACACAATACAAAGAAAGGCTACCACTGCCGACGACGGACAGGACACAGGGAAGAGGATTTGGAAATTTCTAAGGTCAGGTACAGGAAAGGCCTATAGGCTTGTGACCAAGTGCGAGGCGTCTGGGTGGGCTTCCTCTGGAGACGAATCCTCTCGGTTTGGGGGAACGATGAAACCATCACTGCTACCTCGTCCTAATTGGTAGTAGGAGTGCAGCTGATGGAGGTGGTTACGCGAACCCAAGTTGGGCATGCTTTTGTAGTAAACGTCATCTGAACTGGCCTCCGGGCTCTTGGCATCTCCGCCCTCCTTAGAACTGTCAGCAGGTTCTGCAGACACGTCAGGCAAGCCGGGCAACATGGGCATGCTGGTGTAAAGGGAGTCTCTCTGGTGGCTGTGGCTAGGTGATGAACCCTCGTCCTCGGTGTGCTCGTTGTTGAGTAAAGGAAAGAAACTTTCACTGTTTTCCTGAGGGATCCGCCTTCGAGATGAAGAGGTTGTGGTGGATGAAGAGAAAGGGTGGTGGGGCAACGGTAGGGTTGGTGCCCCCGCCTGGTGGAGGTGGTTGTGAAGGTTATCTACCGCCTGCAGGGTTGGCGGTAGCCTTTGTGGCAGCAGAGGGGCATTCGATTCCTCCCGAATCAAATCTAGACCGAGCCCCTCGTCGTGATGCTGACCGAAGGTGCCGTGATCATCCAGACTCAGAACAACATTCATGCCAATCCCCAAGCCCATCCCATAACCGCTATCTTTGCCGCCATTGCTCACGTTGTTGACCAGTTTATTCATGAGGTTCCGGTTCTGCTCGTTGGAGCGCTCGTGGGAATTGTTGAGGTAGGAAGGGATGTAATTGGAGGTGAGCTCTTTCAGGATCTTCTTTTCCAGGGTGGTTTCCTTGTGGTTGTAGCCCCGATCGATAATCTGGACACAGTCACTCATGTACTCAGCGCTGGCGATGCTGTAGCTGTTGCCATGGTTACCATTCAGTGGTAGAGTATCCATGACACTTGTATCCCGGGCATTGTTCAGGATTCCCTCTGGAAAAAAAAGATGGATGGATTATGTGACCAGAACACAATGACTTACCTTAAAAAAAAATAATAAAATAGAAAAATAGAATTCAATAAAACGGGTTGAAAAAAAGAAAAAACACTGATTCACAAATAATACCTGATAAACACAAGCATTTACTTTCTTACCTGTTTTTCAATCTAACCAATTGGCTGATAATAATTATTGAATGACTGAAATGATACATTGATATATGTGCAACAAACAACGACACAAACCACTGCCACAACACAAAAAAAAACAAAAAAACAAAAACAAAAGTGCAGGCTTATGCAAGCAAACACAGACAATGACAAAAAAAGAAAAACAAAAACACGAAGCCATGCAATTCCCTCTTCAAATGTACCAAAACCCAGAGCTGATAATCTAGATACAAACTCTGTAGTCCTGAATGAACATTATAATCCATAATTCATTCTCTGTCTGCTTAATCTTTGCGAACATAACCAGCTGTCTCTTCGAAAAACGAACATGTTCGATATTTCAGAATCCTAATATACTGACAGGAGGAGACTTTTTGCAGCACTTGAATGTAGCTTTAATTTTTCCTCACTTTAACCACGTTATAAACATCAAAGCAAATACTTGATAATCCAGACTACCTCAGACAAGGCCACCCAGCTTGTTAAAAGTCTCAAGTCTTCAGTCTGACCTCTTAAAAAAAAACTGACGAGAAACACTCTTTAGACGTTCAAGCAGTAAAACCATTTGATCAAACAGAGTTAAAAAAAAAGTTATTTTCGACACAAATCAAACAGCTGCATGACCACAGGCACCGCACAAGGAGAGGATTACATCTCCATTAACATTGACGTGCCATATGAATTGTTGAGGCAAATCTGAAGAGAAACTTTAATTGGATTAATGCATTAAGAGTGCCGTACGGCACGGGCTAATAAGTATTTAACTGCAAAAACGCATTAAAAAAAAGAACTCTTTTTTTTTTCTCCAAGCACTTCAATGTCTTCAAACAGCAGGGATCCAGGTTGTGATTAAAAGACCCTTTTTCTTATAGATTTGATTGTAGCAACGGGAAGCCTGATTTCACAGAAAAAAAAAACTATTACTCCCAACGGGAAAGACATTGTCCTCATCACGCCTTTGTTAGCATCGAGTAGAAAGAAAGTAAAGCCAAAGTCAATTACATTTGATAAGCAATGTTTAGTTTGACTCCCATACTTGTCTCTCTGTAGGGCTCTTTAAGGGACAGCATGAGGGAAAGGAAAGAAGAAAACACAATAAGCATAACAATGACATGTATAAAGAGAAAAGTGCACATATATTATGCTGATGACGCATCAAGAAAAAAACAATGTCTCCGGAACGAAACGGTTTTGTGTTAACGGGCAAATTTCTGTGAGCTTGCAGAAAAAAGAATTGATGTTTCTTTAGACAAAGGTATAGCAAAAAATATGTTTCTCAGGATCCTTGGGGTAAAACATGGCAGAGGTCCTTGAGCGTCAAATGCATCAATAAATCTTGCGATGCATTAGCATTTTCATTCCTCCAGATATTTCTTTTCCATCTGTGACTATGTAAGTGAATTACAGTCCTCCATCACAAGCTCCGATGCAACTACTTGTATTGCATACATAAATTATCCGCTGATCAAAGTTACTTGTGGGTTTTATTTTTTCTTTCTCCCGCTCAGTTTTACATGAGTTTTCGAGTTTTACAGACTCACAAACTTGCAGAAATCTCATATTTACTGTTAGAGAGCAGTAATAAAATAACCACAGAGATAGAAAACTGAATTTAAATAGGAACTATGTATGATCAAGAGGCGGTATCTGCACATAAACAAGACATTCTAAGTCTTAGTTTGTGGATCCGTTGTCCATAAATCGGACTGAAAATAATTTTAATCAATAAGTGATATTGTCCTTGATCTTATGAGACAGATTTTGAATAAAAGCACAGAGATTTGTAACAATGACGTCATTTAAATATAAATCTATTCTTTTTTAAATTCTTGTTTCACTTTCTAGATATCTGTGACAACCCAGCCGCAGCATTTAAAAGGATTAAATGCTCAAACTAAAACCAAGGAGACAGCAAAGATGGCAGACGAGAGTCACTAAAAAACATTAGCGCACACTTAAAATAAACCAGTGATGATGTATCTGGCTCCCTGTGGGGCTTTTGGTTTAGATTTCAAAAGATTTCCTCATTGTTACAGTTTGGATTGGCCAAAAGGAAAAGAACGAATTTAACCGAATAACGTGGTCGAACAAGAAGCCAAGAGACACCACCAATGATCACAGCAAAACAAAATTTAGAGCAGTGTTTTTTTTTGTTGTTGTTTGTTTCTCTCCTTTAAATCTTATTAAATGAACGTCTCAGGGTTGCATTCTGGCATGTCAGCTTAGTGCAGGTTCATTAGTCTAAAACTCTCTAGTCATTGGTTGTCTTTCTTTTCCAGGGTGGCTGGAACAATGTGCCTTCCAGTTTCTCTGGGATTAGATATGAGAAAGAAAAGAAACAAACGAAGAGGATAAAAAAAAAAAACCCACTGCTCTAGCCACAATGTTAAGGAATGAAAAGAAGCTAGCACACCTTGTGTGTTGTACATGCCCAGGGGGTTGTTATAGACTGCCGACTCCCCGAGCAATGTATTATAGGGATTGTTAGTGCCATGAGGACGTAGGAGTGCATTAGGTATAAGATGGTTAGCCATAGCCCCTGGAGCAGCCAGAAAAAGACAGAGTGAGACAGAGAGAAACAGAGATAGACAGAGGTAGACAAATTGAGAAATATATATGTACATTGAGAAAGCATATACATATCAGTCTGGCGGATGCGGTTAAGCAATAGCAGCCATTTACATACAAATGATCACACGATCATCAATGTGGAACGATGCAGCTGTATGAAAGTGGAGCTGAGCCGACGTGTTCAATGGAACCTGAGTTAATTGTAAAATTACAGCCGGCCGTTAACGTTGAGCCCACTTTTTTTATTCCACATCCAGGCAACAAACAGGTGTTAGCAGACATAAACTCCAGAGAAGAGCATCAATATGGTAAACAGAACACATGGAAAAGTACATTTATTGAGTAAAAGTGAGGGTAAAAATGCAATTATCACTTAAGACATCAGCTAGGAATAAAAACTAGTGCACTTCCAGCAGTATTTCCTAATTGCTTGTTGTGTCTCATATTAGGAGTAAAATTGGCCATAGCATATTCCTTCTACAAATGTTTTAATGTCAAAAATAAGGATTGGGTTTTATTGTATTCTTCTGAAAAAAGCTTTAATGCAACTTTTTGGAGTTTCTACCATAATTGGGCACCGTTCCCTCATAAAAAAGAAAAAATATATTTTTCTATTTTATTCATGTATGTTTGCGTAATCTGCAAACTGTCCCGTCCGTATATTAAATTACTATTAGACACTAGGTTGTTCTTGGCCGTGGATTTTGTTTTTTGCAACGCCCACATTTGAACGTAAGCAGTGTTTTAAAGCAAGCGCTCTGCTCACAGTTGGTCCCTCTTGTAACCAGGAAGTATCATTTTTTGTAAAAATGCACCAAAATAAGAATACATATTAAAAAATTACACTAGTTGTGTCAATTTGACGAGCTTTACTCTGTAAAGAAGAGTTATGCTGTGTCGTGCACGGTGGCACAGTGGTTATACACAGCGGCCTCAAGGCAAGATGGTCCAAGTTTGACTCCTGAAGTGGGGAAAACGCTTGAAACACTGGCCTTTCCGTGTGGAGTTTGCATGTTCTCCCCGTGTATGCGTAGGTTTCCGCCAGGTACTCCGGTTTTCTCCCATCCTCCAAAAACATGCATGTTACGTTGATTGGCCACTATAAAATTGCCCCTAGGATGGAGTGTTTGGCCCTGAACAGGCTGGTGACCTGTTCGGAGTGCACCCTGCCTCTCGCCTGAAAGCAGCCGTGATAGGCTCCGGCATCTGACCTAACCCATTAGACATAAGTTTTTCAGAAGACAAAACTAAACATACATTATGTAAAGAAGTGTTCTATGACTTTTCTTCAGTTTGGAACTTTTCACCCCACCTGTTAGCTTGCCAAAAGCAACCTTTCCTGTTAAGCTGCAAATATAAAGCTAACTTGCTAGCCCTCAAATGAAAGATGTTTGTTTTTCCCTTGTGATAAAAGTCATCTGTTCGGGGAGTTTGCTCGCATTACGCGAATATTAAGTAGCCCGAAAATATTTTTCGAGTCACATTCATTTCCTGTTTACAAGCCGTCCTCCCTCCCCTGACAACATGATATGAGGCTATTATTCTCAAAGAAGCCAAACTCGAGAGATGTGAGCTTGATGCATGTCTGTGCCTTCAGCGTGCACTGTGCCAGAGCGGGTAAACATCTTTTATCTTGGTGCAAATGCGCACCAATTAGATCTTGCAGCAGAGTATACTGTTCTTTTCCAACGCTCTGAATCTGTCACACCAATTAGGACAGGTTTTATATTATCCAGCAACTCCCCAGCATCTTTTAAAAAAAGTTACCCATACACTTTTTTTGATGCCCTTCTAATTACCTGGGTACTTTTTTTTTTGCTTGTTAAAAGATTCTCTTTAATTGCATTTTGACATAATTATAGTATCACTTATTTGGTTTTGTCTTTTGGTTTTTTTCACATATTTCATTTGAGCTTTGTTTTAATTAAGGTTGTTATAATTTAACTTTGGAAAGAGGAGGTTTTTGTGATTTAGAAGGAAAACAAACTTAAAAAAACATAATTTGTTATTGCTGGTGCTGCTTGTCCTAATTACAAAGTATTCTATAAACACAAGCCCCCTTTTTGAATTCTCAAGATGATCCCGCGCTTATTGTGTCTGTGTCGGCTGAACAGTTTTCAGAAATCAAACTGATTGTGTCTGAATAATCCGGAACGTGGGGGTAAATTGAAGCTGCAACGCTATCAAGATGATTGCACGACTCCGCACTTGAGAAGATCACAGAGTGTCATCTGCGTAGTAGTTCGCCTTTGTGTCAGAGAGAAGGATTTGGATTCAGAGTTAGAAATATTTGCTCATCATGTAATTTCTTAATAACCACATGAGTGTGTGGTAGGAAAAATATATTATTCACATATCCTCATCACATGAGGAAACTAGATGAATGATAGTGCTCTACTCACATTCCACGAGGAGAAATCCTGATGTCAGATAAGCAAACAAATTCTATTGAACTCTCAAATTGTCTCAAAGTGTTTTCTCTTATTTTTACATCTTCATTTTGTCCAACGAGGTAACGATTTACACGTGCTTACGTACAGAGATGATGTGCAACCCACCCTTGAAAAGTGAGAAAAGGACTTGCTTTTGTATTCTTGCGTACATTGGTGTAACTTATCAATTCTCTGGACTTCTTATAATTGAGGGGTACCATATTTTAAAAATTTCTATAATCGTGCCAAGATGCAAAACAAACCCAATCGGAAGTCAATTAATAATTATCTTTACAGGAGATCAATACAAGTCTTTCACTCCTCCGATTTGTGTGTCGGACAATTGGGGTATAAAACTGCATCTGTTGGCGTTGCCAGGCTGAGAGCCTAATTATTGAGATCATGACACTTCCTCACTGTGTCGTGCATTAATCCATCATTGTAACTGTGCATTAGCGTCTTTGTGAGCGGGAGCCCAGAGTGAATTTAGAGAGCGAGCTCTGTGGAACAGGAGCTCTTCATCAAGAGATGTGATGCCTTGGGAAAGTGTTAGAGAGCCATGCCAGCAAATAGGATGTTAGCAAACTTAATGTTAGATGACCTTTAATCTTTAATCTCTACAGAAGCAGAGGTTTTCTTTCGGGATAAATTTGACTTTTTTTTGTATCTAAATTATATCTAATTTAAACTAAAAAAACACGTTTGATTTTAATCTGGTTGGTAACTTAGCCTGATTGGTGCATTTGGTAGCCCATTAAATCAAAAACAAAGTCTATTAAAATGTGTTTACGACTCATCTACTAGACCACTTTTTACAGGACCATGTACCTCTGTTGAGCGATGCGGAGCTGTTGATGTCTCCGGTCATAAAAGAGGACTCTGATTGTTTTCTGACCGTGTCATTCCACATTCGACGGATACGACTCTGTAAAGACACACAAAAAGCCATATGTCAATACATTTTCTAAAAACAAAACAGTGTGAGACGTAATTGAGTTTGTTTGAACATATTAACAACAGAAACTGGCGTCTTTTCTCATTTTTAATACAGAATTTTCATCTTTAAACATGACAGATGTGGGGAAAGTATGTTCCGGGTAGCTTGAAAATTATAACGTCATCATTCAAGATCTTCTTGGGCTCAAAGGCTCCATCAATGAGGATTCGTTTTGGTTAATTATGACAGAATCTCACAGGCCAATGCACAAGCTAAGGGTCTTAATATCCAGTAAGAGAGTCCAGCAATTTTTATCCAGATCCACAGTAGAGCTTGACAGGATTTCAAATTGTACTGTTATAATGTACTGAAACGTCTCTATACGCAAAACCAAAGTCTTCCTTTTGCAGGTGTTACAGAAGATTTTTAAAAATTCTACTTAACTCTACCTTCACTGATTGAACTAGAGCTTATAAATACAGTAGGTGTGTTGAAAATAAACTGCGTACCCTGGGGGACAGAAAAAAAAATCTTGGCCTATTGTTTTTGTACAAGTTCTTCCTAGTTCTCCCAACTCCCTTGTTTTGGCCAATGCAAAGTGTTTCTGTTGGTTGGAGACATGAACTCAGAAGAAGCCAGCAAAGACCAAGTGGAGTGCAAACCACTTAATCATTCATTAAGAGCTGATTTTCTCACAGCGCTAGAAGAGCATTCATACCGCCTTTAACACACATTTGTAATCATCTACTGATTTTATTTACAAGGGTTTCATTTCTCTGGCATTTATCATAGTTTAATAACCTCATGTGTTTCATCTGTTTGCTTTTATCGTCGTCCTTCCCACTTCATTGGTTCACTCTCCACCACACTCCAACAACAGTATGAAAGATCCAGTTCCCTAGAGGAGCCCGTATGTCTGTGTGCGAGTTACAGGGTCAGAGCTCCATAAATCTACCTAATCGATAGGGGTCAACTGCAACCTTTTAATTAAACAAAGCTTCTTCATTCTGATGACTTAACTGCACTTAACCTCACATCAATGAGCACAAAATTCCTGTGCGTTTTGGATACGTAACTTTTTATGTTTGGTGACTCAGCATTTGGTTCTGCTGTAGTCCGTGTGGTCGGTCAGGTACTTTGTCACTGTATTTTCTTATCACTAAAGTATAAAAGGTTTCTGATAGAAATGATGAGGGGAAATGAAATAGAATTAGTCTCATTATGTAATGGAGCAAAATGATCCATTAATAGTAAAAGGAAGGCCGTGTCTAACCTCTGAAATGACTTTGAAGTATTATCTCTACAGCCCGTTAGCAGCAAGTACTATTGACAGCTTATGAAATAAAGTATAATGGAAAAGCTAGTTGAAAGCTAATAATGGCAGGGCAGCCATAATAGTGATAAAAGCAATGCTTTTAAAGCTATTTTCGACATTTATCTTCAACACCTCATAGGCAGGTGTCAACTAATTAGACCTGGATGGTTATTTTCATCAGCAAAAACTCAACGTGGATGAACTTTGTGAATCTATTCAGTCTTTTTTTTTCAAAACTTCACTGCTTTTTTAATAGAGACCTTTTTTTCAATCAAGGCAGTGTGGAAAATTTAAGTTGGTGAGTAGAGTATAAATGAAACATATGCTTTGGTTTCTTCAAGTTTTGCACTGCTCATACCAAATTGGCCTCATCACTTAGTATGTTGGACTCACTGGTTTTAAGAAACAGTCTGTATTGACGACAAGTATAAATTGTCAAATAGATTCCTTTTTTTTTTTTTTTTTACCTGTCCTGTCCGGCGTTGTGACAAGCAGAATAATGATCTGTATGTCAAGTATTGCTGGGCAGTTTTGTTCTACCAGGGTCAGCACAATGTGCCGACCCTGACAAGCTTTATTTGTTTATTTTAAATGCTTTACAATCAAAATATATATGCTTTCTGCGCTGGACCTGACAGGAATTACTAAGGAGAGGGGTGTGGGTAGGTGGGGTGAAAAAGAGGAGGGATAGGGTACAGAAGAAGAAGAAGAGAGGGGGAGAGAGTAAAAAGAAAATCTGAAGTTGTAGTATTCTGCATCACAACCAACCTGCTGGATTATCTGAGGGGAAAAAAAAAAAAAAAGTACAAACAAGAGTTTAAACCAGTGATAAAACTGACACATACAACAAAACCTTCGGCCCTAGGCGAGCCCAGGGGTGACAGAAGTCAAGGCCCGGACCGAGAGGGGAGCACTCACCCCAAGGGCCCAGGGACCCGACAATCCCCGAGCCGGGGCTCAACCGGGGGCCCAGCAGGGCCAGGCTACCCCACATGCAGCCGCCACAGCCCAACACACAGCCAGGTGCCCGACCCAGGCAGCCCAAAGACCACCTCTGCACACCTAATGTCCCTCTTCACTACCCTAGTCCCTCAACTGTAGTCCTGCCAACTCACTAGTGATGCTCACCCCAGTGCACCTCTTAACCCCAACTGGTGACGAGGGGCCCCGGCAGGGCCAGGCGAGACCGCCCCCGGGCCCGTTTCCCCCATACAAAAACCACACAACCGTATCTCTGGGTGTCTCCCGCCCCCCGGAGGCGGGCAACACAGAAGTGACTGGCCTCCAAGTCCCGCAAACCCAGCCCCCCTCCAGGCAGCAGAGCCCCGAGATCCCGGCCGACTCGAAGGGACACAGACGGGTGAAGACCGGCCGCCCTCAAATAGATTCCTAAATAAAAAGATTTGTAGGCATGCACAGGCAGGTGAAAAGCGCATATATAATATGTACATTGTTTTTTCTTCAGGTTTTGCACATCTCAGACCAAATTGAACTCAACACTAAGTATGTCAGACTTGAAAAAGTAAAATTAAATAGAATTTGTTCAAAAAAATTAATAAAATAATATTTCCATTCCGTCATCTTCCGCTTGTTCCGGGACCGGGTCACAGGGAAACAGACTCAAACGGAAGCCCAGGCTTCTCTCACCATGGCTGCATCCTCCAGCTCACCCGGAAGGATCCCAAGTCATTCCCCGGCCAGCTGTGAGACATAGTCTCTCCAGCAGGTTCGGGGTCTGCCTCTTGGTCTCCTCCTGGTGGGACGTGCCTGAAACACTTCACCAGCGAGGTGCTCGGGGGGCATCCTGACCAGATGCCCGAACCACCCCATCTGGCTCCTCTCGACCTGGAGGAGGAGCGGCTCGACACCGAGCTCCTCCCGGATGGCAGAGCTCCTCACCCAATCTCTGAGTGAGAGCCCAGCCACCCCATTTCGGCCGCTTGAATCTGCGATCTCATTCTTTCGGTCACCACCCACAGCTGGTGACCTTAGTTGAGGGTGGGAACGTAGATCGACTTGTAAATCAAGAGCTTTGCTCCTTGGCTCAGCTCTCTCTTTACTTTTTTACTTTTTACTTTTCTAAAATATTATAAATAATAAATAAAAAAATGGGGGAAAATAATAAATATAGACGTGGAGTATGTTGGACTAACTGTTTTTAAGTGGCTTTTTCAATTCAAAATCAATTGTCCAATATAAAGTGGTAGCCTAAATAGACGTTTTATGCATGCACAGGCTTCATGTTTTAGGGTCCTCATGTTTCAGAGAGATATTGGCAATACTAGAAAACCAGAATGGTAGACAAGTTGCCAACCAATGGTTTTTACTCCCCATACATAAGCTGAAGTTTTGAATTTCTCACATAATCCAAACTTTTATCAATATACAGTATTCATGATCCCTTTCATTACATCTATTTGCAAGCATGAGTTCAGAAAGTGAAGGAAGTTTTAAGCAATACCGCAGACAATGAATAAATTCATAAATGTCTTCATTCCACCTTAATGAAAGCTTAAAAATAAATTCTCTATCAATAAAATTTGACTCCCAGCTCAACTAAAAGATCTTTTCCAGACACAGCTCATTAACAAACTGTACAAAAACTGAGGGCATGAACGGGTTGACGAGTTTAGAGCTTATTTTTTTCTCATTTTGTTTATTTTCTTCTTTACACAGACAAAACTCAAGGCTCCTCTAGCGGGTACTAATGTTCTTTGCTGATTACATATTCATTAAGACGACTCAAAGTTAGAGCTAAAGAGCCACAATCTTTCTGAGTGTTTCCATTCTTGAGAAACTGCACATGAGGTTAGAGCCTGCTTATCAGAGCACTGTGTATAATTGAATGCTTTGATCTGTATGTAGAAATCCAGCACGTATTGTAGGACGGCCTCGCACGCTCAACTCTAAGGACTATTTATAATTGAACACTGGGAAGAAGTCGCTCTCTTTGGAAGATGGTGTTCAATTATGGTGTATCATGGAAATTTATTCTATTTTTTTGGGTCTGCGTGGGATGAATCCATCAACTATTTACATTAGCCAGTTTAGAAAAGAATTGTCTTATTTTGGTGAATACTTTTAATTCAAAAATGAAAAAGAAAAATCCACAGGAAGTCGAACGCTCAAATCCACTCTTTCACAGTTGGTAGTTTTAAAATGGTTAAAATTTGAGTTCAATATCATAGCACTAACTAGGACCGGCCTGGCGACCAGTCAGAGATAAATTATAAGAAATAACCAGAAACAAATTTAGCAGTTCCAAAACAACTAATTAATTTAATCAATCAAAATAATTCTTAACTATTTTGGTCATTGATTAGTTGTTTAATACCCCTAGTGTGTTAGTCAACAAATAAACTCAATAGGCAGCGCAAGCGGCCCATCTTTGGTCCTCAGAACAAATTTATGGTTTGATTTATTAAAACAGAAGTCAAGGTGTCTTTGATCGAGGAAATAATACATATACATATAAACTAATATACTGTAAATAATTTTTGACCGTTTTAAGCACATTTCTGTTTTAATTTGAAAATTGAAAAGCATTGACGTGTAAAAAAACAATTTACTATTTCTCTTTTCTTATCCAACAAAATATAAAAAATTTAAATAAATGATGATCCAATCAATAAATCAATTAAAAATTGGTCAAGTAATTGATTCAATATTTGACAGACTAGTCCTTAATTTTGGGGTTAATTTGGTTAATTTTGGGGGAGGCAGTGGCTCAGTGGTACAACATTTACGGAAGTTAACCGTAAGTCCGCGGGATCGAATTCCTCTGAGTTTACGTACAAGTTCCTTGGGGAAGACACCTAACCCCCATTTCTCCCACCATTGGTGCTGTTGTGGCAGCCTGCTGCGATGTAATACAGCACACAAATTTCCCGGGTGAGGGATCAATAAAGTATACTTTATTGTTATTAATTCAATAGGTAAATAGGAATTGGTAGATTATTTGATTATCAAAATACAAATTGATAGTTGCAGCCATGAACAGATTGCATGATTTTAACACTAGTTATTGGAATTAAGATGTCCCAACCTGTGACCCGGCAGAATAACGTCCTGGAGCGCGGGAGGCGTTCCCTTTTACCGAGCCGATTGAGCTGTCCACACTTTTACCGCTGCAGCAGTGTGTGCGCAGACACTTCCCGTACTCCTTACGTACCTATATACATCAACCACACAAACATTGAGATCATTTCTATGAAATCACAAGAAAAATGTGGAGCAAATAGTAAAGATAATGTAACAACATTCACTGATGAAGCTCAACGATGCACCGTACCTTTTTCTGCAGCACGCAATGGAAAATAAAAATGAACATTCCCTGGAAGGAGTTGAAGATGGTGAAGAGGTACGCCATGACGACCGTGCTCTCATTCACATACATCAGGCCAAAAGCCCAGGTCAGACCCAGGAGACAAAGCAAGGCGATGGCTCCAATCACCCACGACCTGGAGCGCAAACAAACATCCATATAGAAAACAGTTCAGAAACACGTCAGCATACAAATCATTTTCTCAAACAGTTGTGTTTAGGATGCCTGGAAATATTTTAGAGCTTAAGGTTGAGAAGTACAAGTTAGAAAAAAATACTTGTGATTATAGATGAAAAACTTTAGTTTTACTTTAACTTTCTTAGTTTTTTTCTAAGAGCCAATGTGGCAATAAAATGATTGGATATTGTTAGTTTTTATGTAATAATCATGTTATTACATAATGACAAAGTACAAAAGTGTGCAGACTACCCTGTTTTACACAAACTGTGACAACTAAATATACAACATACATTATGAGCACAATACATGTCGGGTTTCTGTAAGTCCTGTGCCAGTTCATGTTAAACGCAGTTGTTAGATCTTTGGTTAGTAACAATATTTAGCAAAAAAGCTGAGATTTCTGCCAAACATTTAATCTCCAATTTCAACTGATCCAATTATTTTTGCAACTATCTGGAAATATCCAGCAGAGTATTTTCTATTACTTATTTGAATGGCCTAATAGTACAGTTTATTTACACAAACAGAATAATCTGATTTTGTAGAAAAAATACAAATACAAAGAAAAGGTCAACCAGATTTGTATTTAGATGGAATTGCATTTTATCATTTAAAAAAAATAATAAAATAAACTGGACTAGATATTTGAAGACTTGTGAGATATGGTTCCTTTCTGTCATTTTCCGCTTGTTCCAGGGTCGGGTCACGGGGGCAACAGCTTCAAACGGGAAGCCCAGGCTTCTCTCACCACGGCTGCATCCTGCAGGTCACCTGAAAGGATCCCAAGTCGTTCCCCGGCCAGCTGTGAGACATAGTCTCTCCAGCGGGTCCGGGTCTGCCCCTTGGTCTCCTCTCGGTGGGATGTGCCCGAAACACCTCACGAGTGAGGCGCTCGGGGGGCATCTTGACCAGATGCCCGACCTGGAGGAGGAGCGGCTTGACACCGAGCTCTTCCCGGATGGCAGAGCTCCTGACCCGATCTCTGAGTGAGAGGCCAGCCACCCTGCGGAGGAAGCTCATTTCGGCTGCTTGTATCCGCGATCTCATTCTTTCGGTCATCACCCACAGCTGGTGACCATGGGTGAGGGTTGGAACGTAGTTCAACTTGTAAATCGAGAGCTTTTCTTTTAGCCTCAGCTCTCTCTTTACCACAACGGACCGATGCAGCGTCCTGGTTATGATATGGTGATATTTGAAGAAAAAAAACAAACATAAGAAAAATCTATTCATTACAGAGTTAATATTTCGACTCTGTGCACTTTGCGGATAAATGTGTTATTTTAAACTAGTTTTGTCACATACGTGGACGATGTATTTCTAAGGTTGGAAGTTCGGTGAGTTTCTTAATGCAGCCTTCAAAGATGACTGAATGCTCCAGAATTAATCATGTTAATGACTCAACGAGGGAAGCCAGATGGATTTAGGTGCTGATTTGTTCAAATGAAAGAGGAAATGAAAAAAAAAAAAGACCCTTCCAAGTTTGTCTTACTTGATCTCGGGTTCATAGTCCTGATAGCTGAGCAACATGACAAGAAGTAAAAAAAAGACAAGCAATAATGAGTGAAATCATAAAAAAGCAATGATGGGGAGATGTAAAGCAAAATGAATAACTGACAAATTAAGACGTCAAGAAAAAAAAAAGATTGGTTATTATGGTTTAATTGGCATGATTCACAGCTTTCATATGCAAACCTTCACCCATGTGAGGAAGTATCCGTTAATAATTTACAGAGTTTTACCACAAAATTTTCTGTTCACACAATCATCTCACTGCCCTCAAACGCTGGCAGACTTTTTTGCGTTTAAGCTATTATAAATGGGCCAGGTGCACGGCAAAATAAATGATTTATGAATTTAGTGAGACGAACATTAAGCATAATTTTCCCAGAGCTGTCTTAATGACCCGGTGGGAGAGGTACTTCATCAAGGCGAATGCCCCCGGATTGAACATGGAAGCACAGACGGCGAGGCCAAAAAGAACAAAATACACCCGTCCTCTAAGATTTGACAGTTTTGTTTTTTAAGCAAGGTCGTAAGAAACGCATCCCAGAAGAGTTTGTAAAAACGGGAGGATGGCGTACATTCATCCGGTGCTGTCGGATTAAAAAATGAGCGAAGATTTACGTCTACATTAAAGTCCAATGATTTGATATTTATATCTGCTGTTTATCATTACTTATGTGAAAACATTCTGTCTAGACCGAGAAAGAGGGCCGAGGGGCAGGAACGTCCTGGGTTTGTCGAGTTCAGTTAAACAATAAGCTATTGTTTATCTAAAGACTGATTTTTTTTTTTTATTTTTATTTAAAAGTTCAATTACTGTGGAAAGCCAATTATTACCATGGTGTTTTGGTAAAGGGCGATGTAATGAAAATCGAATAAAAATATTCTACCTGTGCTAATTGTTGGTACAAATCATTTTAAAAACTCAACTGTGGAAAAAATGGATTTTTTTTCTTCCAAAGCATTTTCTAATATTCAATTACTTGAAATGAATGTTTTAAAAATATTATCCTTCAACCAGTCTGAAGCCATTCATTAATCACTGGTGTAATTATCCATGTTTTTTTCAGAAAAGTAATTAAATTTTGTTTTATTGCAAACTGTTGGTCGTATTTAAGAGGAAAGGCTAGAATGTCTAAAATATTCTGAATCACACAATTTTAGGAAAAATTGAAAAACATTTTATTTAATTAAATTATTGACTTTGAAAGAAGGACACAGCTTGTTTTGGATGAAATAAAAGATAAATTAGAGTAACCAATTTCTATCAATCCACTCCTACAGCACGATTTTAAGTTGTTTTTAGACAATAGCTAAATAAACATTCACTTTAAAAAAGAAATTGAACAAAATAGTATTCAAACTATATTATCTGGAAGCATGCAGTCACATATTATTACTTATTGCGTCTACTGAGTACGTTATGTCATGGGAAGCATTTTCATATGTGAGCAAGATAACCCAAAAAGTTATGGGCGAATTCTTATATAACTTTTAGTTTATATCCACAATGAGAAGATGAAGAAGTGATTCAGTTTTAGGATCACTGTTTGGGTCCAGGAGTGTTTTAAAGGTTCTGTTTAAAGTCTAAAATCTTGTCATACACTGGCACTTTAAGAGGCGGAGCGGAGAACACTGAGACTCTGATTTCATAGGATGTCAAGTTCCTATTAGTTTTCAATCGGCATTGATTGGCTGCCTGAAAGAGTTCATTGGTTGCAGGCACTCACAAAAAATAGCTAACATTTCAACTAAATTGACTTTTTTCAGCAAACGTTAGCTTTTCTGCAATTTAAAAAAAAAAAACTTTTTAACTAACTGTAGCTTTTTTTTCTAGTTTTGAAAAAACTCAAGCTTTTTCTTTTTCTGTAGCTAACTTCTGCTTTTTTAGCTTTTAAGTTAACTTTAGCTCTTTTTTGTCCAACTTTAGCTTTTTTTTTTTTCCTTTTTTTTTGGTTAACTTTAACCTTTACAACTTTTTTCACTTTTCAACTTACGTCAGCTTTTTCCACTTTTATGCTGCACAAATAAAAGAGTTTTCCCATCACTGAAAATATTCACAATGGAGTTATTAGTTTGTTCAAATTAACAATCGGTGTGAGTGTGAATGTGACTGGTTGTCGACCCTCAGACTGGAAACCTGTTAAGGTTGTTAATCTGTACTAACTGGCCAGCAGGATGGGGGGTGGCCTTTTTCTGTAGATCGTTAGGGGGGTGATTTGGTCTTTGGTCAACATTTCTTAGTAATTAAGTATTTAGTTTTCTATCACTTTCAGTTACAATCATCCATTTTTTTCTGTTTTCTTCATTCAACCTTCATTTGAGGTCTGAATTTCTTACCTCAACATGTTTCAAAGTTAAATTATTTTACATTTCCTACCTGCTTAAGTTCCTCAAAATTGAGATGTGAATATTTTGTCAAGGTGTAGCAAATCGACAGAAAAATAAAAAAAGTTTTACATTGGCACAAATTATTCCAACTATTCATTTTAAACAAAAAGCTTAAACGAATAAAACTAATGGTGGCACTGAAGTAACATCAAAAATGGAATCTGACTCATTAAAAACCTTGATCTCGACTAAACAGCATAGTTGAATTACAAATTCTGAAAAAATTTAGACTCAGTTTGGATTTAATCTTTTGTATTACATTAACTGAAAATACATTTTGCATGTCCTTAGAATAACTGAGACTACTTTTATTAACTAAAAACTATTAACTACATTTTAGTAACTAAAACTTTTATTAACGGTAACCTTGAGTGCCCCGAAACGCACCAAAGAAATAACATTTAAAATTCACAGTCAGTCACCTTCTAAACTGTCTATCTGGCTGATTTGAGACGAGAGGTAGGGAACATCCCAAATAGGTCGGCACTCTGTTGTGGGGCCACACACATACAACCTTACACACACACACTCATTCCTAGGGGCAATCACGGAGTGGCCAATCAACCTATCATGCATGTTTTTGGAGGGGGGCAGGAAACTGCAGTACCCAGAGAAAACCCATGCATAAATGGGGAGAACCTGCAAACTCTACACAGAAAGGCCAGTGTTCAAAGCCTCGTCTCACTCAGGGACTCAAGTCCACAACCTTCTTGCTGTGAGGCCACTGTGCTTAGCCACTGCGCCACTGTGCCGCCCAAATTTATAATCAACTATCATTATTAATAGCTATTTGGCTCTTGGATTGTGCAAAACCTGGAATCACCACTGCTAAGACTCTGAGGAAACAACTTTACGAAGGAGTTCATTTTGAATTTGAGTAATGGTTGGGCTGAGGCGGTGTGCCTGAGGCAAAACAGGAAAAATCGTGCAGGTCTGAAAGTCTTCTGCTTTGCAAATAAAAATGGCCAATGCCTGCTCTATGAACTAATGGGGTAACTTTTGAGTCTTTTAGCAGACATCAAACTCCTTTTTTTAATATAAAATTAATGTCCTAACTTTTTGGTCAGTATGATATGAAGACCGTTTTTGTGGGGGAAAGATCTAGATGTTTAAACCTCCATGAAGCTGGTCCTTGTTAAAAAAATATATAAACAAAAATAAACATAAAATATATCAATCGTTTGTGCTGTAAAAAATTTTGTTTGTGCTATTTTAGTTTTTTAGATATTTACGATTCTTTTATACATCAATATGACGTCATGCAGCCCCTCATTTTGCTTAAAAATGAAAGAAAAAACTCATAAAAATGGTGTCAATTGTTTGTGCTATGTTTGCGCTGTTTTGTGCGATAAAATTTTTTTGTTTGTGCTACTTTAGTTTTTTTTAAGAAACGCAGCACAAACAATTGACATATTTTTTGTTTATATATATATTTTTTTGAAGAGGTGATGTTTAAACCCGTCTTTTTAGTCAAGTCGACTTCATACTGTCGTTTCCCGGCACCTTATTTCCCAAGACTCAGTTCTATGTCAAATTCTTTCTGTATGAGACTCAAGTCGGTCAATTCAACTGGTTTTTAAATTTGAATAAAGTCATTTCATCATCTGTTTCTCAAAAAAGAAGAGGTACTGTGATCAGCCCAACGGGGTGTTAATAATTTAACCAAAGGTATGCTTAAAATGCTAATCACAGGAACACATTTAAGACATCAATGGTCCAACGTTTGACAGATGAAGCTTTTTTTCTCCCCTCTTTCCTTCTTTAGCCTCACCGCACATTTCATTTAAACTGGTCTTATAAATTTTTTATCGCCGTCGACAGAAAAACTATAAAATTCACACCTGAAAATGTTCTAAACTTTCATCGGGAGGAAAAAAATCTGGATATTCGAGATGCAGTGGTGCAAACATCACACTGCAATCCGTGAATCACAGCCAAGTGCCAGCAACTGTCTCCATTAGGGGTGAAAGAAAAAGGAGGGTGAGGGGACACCACGTACACACAAATACACAAACACACCACAATTCTACTCTACACCTTCTTCTGAGAAATGGTACGTCTTACCAGTGCCACTCTACAATAACACATCCATTATAATAACGGTAGCTAAAACGGAGAAAGGAAAAAAAAGTGAGGTGAAAAACAGAAAGTTGTTAAAGATAAATGTGATATGAGACAAGAAAAAAATGAGGATATGAATTTTAATCCAAAGCAGAAAAATAAAGAGACATGGTAAAATGAGGTGATTCAGAACAGAAAAAATTACATTAAATAATAGAAAAAAAAGCACAAATAAATCAAAAGAGAAGACAAAGGTAACTAAAGTGTCATCATAAATGTTTCCTATCGTACAGATTTAATACCTTCCAAATGAAAAAAAAAAAAACTTGTTAAAAAAGAAGAAAATACAAGTACTTCATTTTTTATTACACGTTCAACCAGTCACCTGTGGATTATTACAACACAATCCAGTCGAGCGGTTCTGTGAATGTGTCTGGAACACAGTGAAAACCTCCAGGAGATGAATGAGGGCTGACAAACACAGCGCACATTCAACTTTTTTTTTTTTTATTCTTCCCCCTCGACAGCCATCAGAAACATCGCGACTATTTTGAAGTCAGTAAGAAGTCAGAGTCGAGAGGTCAGAAGCTTTGTACATTCGAAGGCTTGCAGTGTTATAAATCACATGACACAAAGAAACCCAGCAGTCAATTCTTTTCTGCTGAACAAACCCCATGATACATCGAGCTGGATTAAAGTAGAAAACATACAGAGATGGACGTAGTAAAAGTAAGTAATGACATACACTCCAAGTCTCTGTGTGTGTGGCTTTAAATCATCTCTCACGTTTAAGAAGTAAATATATCTATTAATTCACACCTAATATTATAAAAATTGTGGATTTTTTACTACAATTAATTTACTGTTATGGCAGATTTCACGTCATTTAGATTTTAGAAATTATTCTGGATTTTTTTTTTTTTTTCAAAATAAAAAATAGACCATATTTTTAAAAAAGTTTCTTATTTATAATACTTAAAAAAAATTCAGAAACTTGGCAAAAAAATTCTGCTACAGTTTCAGTGGAGAGGGTTGAATAAAAAACTTTATTCCAACCTCTCTACTCTATTTTTTTTTTTTATTTTGTTCGGAACGTAGTAGACATTCAAATTAAACACATACACTCATGCAACAAAAAAATATGTGGAAAAACAAACAAAAAAACCCCAATATATTAAAGACCATCTTCCTTTCTATATCTTCGAAAAATATTTTTTCCTGCTTTAATTTTGAGCTTCTTGTTTTTGTAACACCACCTAGAAGTCAATAATAGACGATGATGGAGGACGGTGACGGAAGACGGTGGCTCAGTGGTTGGAGCATTCACCCGCGGACCAGAAGTTAACCAGAAGTTCGCGGGTTCTCATCCCATTGAGTTCACGTCTTGGATCCTTGGAGAAGACATCTAACTGTTTCTCTCACCATTGGCGCCGTCATAGGTGGTAGCCTGCTGCGGTGTAATGCAGCACATAAATTTTCTGGTGAGGGATTAATAGTAAATTAAAAAAAAAAAAAAGTCAAACTCAGTCCCGAAGGGCTGGTGTCCTGTAGGTTTTCCATGTGTTCTTGCATCTACACACCTGATCCAGGTTATTGAGTCAATCTGCCAAATTTTATTGACTGTTGATTTCACTTTATGTGCATAATTTGTATTGAACCAGGAACACAATGAAAACACTACAGACAATAGTCTTCCAGGACCTGATCTTGAGAGCCCTGCCCTCAGGGTTCATATTTTTATTTTTTCAGGTGTTGTGAAGGATCTTCATCCTAATCTAGAGTTATGGACACTAAATGTGATTTCATGTATTAAGAAGTTATGGAAATTATCAGAAGTTTGTAACCAGTTGTGATTGGTTGTTAAAGTTTATTCAATACCTATTTAATGAAATGAATGGTGATAATACCTCATAAAAAAAGAAATAAGATCTTTTTTTTGTTTTTGTAACTTTTTGTTGGTGATATCCAGGCAAATAATAAAAAAGAGGATTTCAGTAAAGCTAACTTTTATAAACAAAAAATCTGATGTCTATAAGATGTGCTATTTTGTACGAGTTCAATAGAATGCCATCTACATCTATGCTGTGAATCCAGTTTAAACTTGGCGAACATACTTTAGAAAAAAGTGGTAAGTGCAGTGCAGTGGTAAGCAGAGAAAAGTGAGGACAGTAAGGATCATGAGAAATGTCTGATGTAAGGTCACACATACACACCCGCGAAAAAATGGCAACGACACCGTCCATAAATTAGACTAATGTGTCCAAAGTGGCTCAGAAAAGTGTGTGAGACAGAAAAACGGAACGGATTCCTGCATCTATCACTGCATCCAGACAGAAAAACTGTTTATCATCTGCAGGGCGAACCTGCCACCAGGCAGCTGAAGCTTACAGTAAAGAGGATAGAAGATGTGTCTTTCTGATTAAAAAAAGAAGTTTAGTGGCAAATGTAAAATTTTAAAGGATTTATTAATCAAACTATTGCACATGTCATCTACAGACCTGTTTCCTGAGCTGCTGTATTCAGTATGTTCACTATTTGAACCCAGCCAAATATTGAGGCTTAACCATCTCTGTGCAAAACATTTTAATAATAAGCATCTTTTGAATATTCCGTTCCGTCATCTTCGCTTATCTGGAGCCAGGTCGCGGGGGCAACAGCTTCAGATGGGAACCCCAGGCATCTCTCACCCCGGCTGCATCCCTACAGCTCACCCAGAAGGATCCCGAGGTGTTCCCTGTCCAGCTGTGAAACATAGTCTCTGCAGCACGTCCGGGTGGGTCGGAGGTGGCCAAAACACCTCACTAGCGGGGGCGCTCAGGATGCATCCTAACCAGATCTTTTTTAATATGTTCATTAAAAATTAAAAAAGTCTGGCATTTGTTTAATGGGAAAAGCTATATTTCTAACTACAAAAACACAACTACAAAAACACCCTGGAGAAGCATTTGATAACTGATCAAATTACAAGTAATTGGCGCGTATGTGTTCCTTCACGGTTATTTTTTTTTTTGGATTATTCTGGCAGAATAAACACTGTAGATTTTCGATATATAAAAATTTTTGTGTAGAATTTGTGCAAGGAATAAAAGAAAATTTAGTACCAAAAACATTGTAGATACTATATACAATTAAGTGCAGATAAACGGTTGAAAAATTTTGCTTATGAATAGTTTACATAACTTAAATATTTTTTTTTCATTAAAACATGAGATGAATATGATGCAATAGAATTTTTGCAGTAAGTTAGAAACATTAGTTAAACATAAAAGCATTTATTATTGACATATCGAGTAAGAACGCAATGGACTGCAAGTTGTTGTTGAATAAAAATTGTTTACAAGACAGAGATAGAAATCTTTTTTTTAAATATGTTTGACTGACCAACTGTACCAAAAAGAAAAAAAACAATAGCAAGCTGAATTAAAAGCTTACCCAAGGCATAAGGATATTTAAACTTTTTAACAGGGAGAAAGTTTTTCACCTTTCTTACTCTAAACAAGCGCAGGCTTTTGAACTAACAGGAAACAGGAAGTGAACAACACAAAGTTGTTTTCTTCCGGATTTCCTGTTCTGGATTCCTAACGTTTTCTAACGCGAGTTGCCTCAGACGCTTTCGTACGTTATGCTCGATAATTATTCCGGCCACTTTTTGCCGCAACGCTCTGTAAAGGGTTGAGAAAGAACTTTCCGTCCGTTTCGTTCCGTCTTCCACTCATCCGGGGCCGGGTCGCGGGGGCAACAGCCTCAGACGGGAAGCCCAGGCTTCTCTCACCCTGACTGCATCCTCCAGCTCACCCGGAAGGATTCCGAGTCGTTCCCCGGCCAGCTGTAAGACATAGTCTCTGCAGCAGGTCCGGGGTCGGCCTTTTGGTCTACTCCTGGTGGGACGTGCCCAAAACACCTCACTAGCGAGGCGCTCGGGGGCATCCTGACCAAATGCCCAAACCACCCCATCTGGCTCCTCTCAACCTGGAGGAGGAGCGGCGTGACACCGAGCTCCTCCTGGATGGCAGAGCTCCTCACCCTATCTCTGAGTGAGAGGCCAGCCACCCTGCGGAGGAAGCTCATTTTGGCTGCTTGTATTCATGATCTCCTTCTTTCGGTCCCACACCACCCACAGCTGGTGACCATTGGTGAGGGTGGGAATGTAGATCAACTTGTAAATCGAGAGCTTTGCTTTTCGGCTCGGCTCTGTCTTTACCACCACAGCCCGATTTAGCGTCCTTGTTATTGCTGACGCCTTCTAATTTTAAAAAATACAGTTTACAGTTTACGGTCTAGCCACTTGTTTGTTGTTCAGCGTGTATCCTTTAGATTCCTTAAAGGCTATTTTCTCTAAGAAGGACTTTAGTCAAGCATATACTGTACATACTTTTACTTTTGTACACATAAACATTGAACACTCTTTGGTATCTTGCCTCCGGTAAAGATGGTCTGATACTAGACTTAAAAAATTCTTTCAATGACATCCATAAACATACAAAGTCTTAATTTGTATAAATTATCCGAGTAAACGGCAAAGAAAAAAAATGCCTCCCACAGCTGCTGTTGTCCCTTAAGCTTCATATTATCTGGAAACAAGCAAGCGTGGGCAGATAAACAGACGGAAAACACACATGACAGACACAGAATGAATATTCATCAGCAGCGTGTTGTCTCCTAGATAACACCGGGTCAGGTTGTCTTCGGGCTTTTTTGGATAATGACAGACGCAACAAGGTACCTGTTTGAATGGGGTGCTTATGTAGCCACATAGCTTTGACAATTAAGTGTAAATTTTAAAAAAAACAGCTTGGAAATAAAGAGTTGGATATTAGTATCATCCCTGTATTATACTCATCCCCGTACTGGACATCGCCGGGCTGAGGAGTCCCCCGTGTTTCCATCAGTATAAAGAACATCTATTGACTTCTTTAGATATTTAGCTGTAGAGTAGAATAAGCTAAGATTTAAACAATAATCTTTGACACATTGGTTGCTCGTCCCGGGGGAGGGATCTCTCTTTCATGTGGATCCCCACGAGGTTTCTTATTTTTTCTCCACTGATGTTTTTTTTTTTTTTTAGGAGTTTTTCCTCACCGTGAAGGAGAGTCCAAGGGCATAAATGTGCTAGTCTTGTTTAGTTAGCATTTGTTAGTTATTTTTCTTGCTGTGTATTTGTGTTAATACATTCCTCTTTTTCTTGTGAAGTCCATTGAGACGGAAATTCTGTGATTTTGGGCTATACAAATAAAATTGAATTGAATATCAAAACTAAAAGTTGATCTTTAACCAAACTGATTATCAAAGTGAGAAAAAAAAAAAAAAAAAACAGGTCAGCAGAATGAGTGATAACATTCAGGTGTCAGTGGGCGAAACGAGACCTCCATGCTTACACTGGAGTATTCTTTCAGTCTTTAACAAAGCGTCACAAACGGGCTATTTTAAACCAACTTTAATGGATAGCTGAGTGATCTGAGTGCTCTTACTTGATGTTGTCCAGGCAACCGGAATCTGGTTTCAGAATGGCCGTGTGATGGAACATCTTGTAAAGCGCAATGCCCAGGAAAATCACGTTGAGCTACGAGAGATGTACAAAAGGGGAAAGAACGGGGGTGAAAATGAAGCGTGAGTTGATTTTCATTCACTTCCATTCATTTTAAATCAAGACACCTTGTAGCACAATGCTAGAACATGTAGCTGGACTCGGTTTCCCACTTTGCCAAACAGAGCGCAAAATCCTGTCAAACCTCTGATGGGGTAAAACTAACTGCACACAAATCACAAAGACAACTACAAACTTACACAAAGAAGTTCCCTAATTTGCTGGAAGTCTACTTAAATAACAGAACATTTTGTTTGAATTTCAAAGATCTGCCATATAATGACAGACAAAAAGGAAACGATACATCTTTAATTGGTTTTTAATAAGAAAACCCATTAGAAACGATCACTGATTGAAGCAAAGTTGATTCAGGCACATCTCAGTGAAGATCGTTCTTCATTGTTCACCACACACGCTGTAATTAGCAAGAAAGAAACAAATGAAAGGTCTTCTGTTTGACTGCTGAATCTGGAGAAAGAAAATAATAATATTAAAAAAAAAAACTTAAATTAAACAGACCCACTCTGGTGTATCTCATTAATTTTCCGTCTCTCTGCGAGTCGGTGATCACAAAAATAGACGGAGAGTCAATTCCGTTCACAGCGTGTGGGGTTTATTCAAAGGCAGGCCACAGAAATTACAGCAATTAGCTTGATGTAACATACTTTGCTCCTGCATACAGGTGACGTTCAGTTAAAATCCAGCACTGGTTCAACAACTAAAAAAAATGAAAAAACTACTAGCATTTTCATGTGTTGAAATTGAATGTTTCAGATTGGGTTTTAAAGCGAATTAGAGTAATTAAAACAATTGCTAAGTGTTAATCAGCATGGCGACCATACAGTATGGTTTGGTATTAAAAGACTGTGTGTTGCTAACCTCTAAAATGCAAACTGTAACAGGAAACGTAACAAGTTAGCAAAGCCATCGGAATTCTCTTTTATCTTCTTATTTTGGTGCGTTTTGACAAAAATAACACATCCTGTTGGTCTCGAGTGTGAGGAAAGTGAATGCATGCTGTGCAAACTCTACTTGTTTACCTGGGATTTCAATCGTATTCATGTACAGGACTGTTTCGGATCAACGCAAATTTTCAAGCATGAACAGAAATGCTTTTTTCAGGCGTTTTTTTGCTCATCAAAAAGGTTGGAATTCCCTTGAGTTTTTAGAATTTAGTTCTAACTTTTGTTGTGTTAAAACTGATTGTGTGTTTGTGCTTAAACAACTGTGTGTAAATCAATCAGTAATATTTGGCGTTTTTGAACAAAACTGAGCCTGCTTTTGGTGTTAATACCGTAATATTCAGAGGAACTCCAATCATGCACTGACTCTGAGGTTGTTTCCTTTACCGAGAAGCAAGAACTGCCCTAGTTGGGAGAGGAGCAACAAGTGTGTGTCCTTGTGTTACTCATGTGCATAAGCCGACTGCCTGCGAGGTGAAAGCTAGCAGAGTGCGAGCTGGAACGGGAACCAAAATCAATCATCATCGCAGTGAGGATTCCTCTAAAACACTGCATAAAGAGCAGAGTTCACTTTTGCTTTCCAAAACCCCTCTGCCTTTAGCTTACTGACGGCATCTCTGCAATTCATCCCCCTCATCCGTTTCTCCGGACGCATACGAGCCCGGCGGTGGCATATATGCTCAACAGGGCAGAGAAAAGAAGGAAATAGGGGCTTGAAAAAAAACAGGGATCTCCGTGGACCATTTAAGCAACGACCCGCAGGCTAAGTAGGGTTAATGAGCAGAAGGAAGAGGATGAGGGAGAGGTAGTGGGCGCGGTGGGGGACGCTTACCATAATTATCAAGGTTGCCGGTCCTATGAAACTCCAAATGAAGTACGTGTCCAAGCGAAGCCAGCAACTGCAATGAAAGCAGAGTGAGAGGTGAAGGGGACGTGAAGCGAGGACGAATATGGTGAACATCAGTTGAGAAAGTGCGACGAAAGATTTGAGGTTATGGCTTTATTCTCCCGCTCAGAGGATATACATCAAGTGGGAGGCTGGAGTGACACAGAGGAATAGGCACTTCATAAGATAGTGGCTGAAAATGCCTTTAAGAAATATGACCATCAGAGAGAATTTGGAGTAGAGGAGACTTTCAGTGTCAATGACAGCCATCACGTTGTCCTTCCAGAGAGAAAACAAGTGTCAAGTTCAAGTTCTAAAAAAGAAACACAAAGTATACGCAGCTCAAACTAAAAACAAAAAAAAATCAAACAGAAATTTGTCCGTTTGCTGCCAAGTGTGAAGCCGCCGGGATGGGAATTAGCGCCTCCAAATCCGAGACCATGGTCCTCGCCCGGAAAAGGGTGCAATGCCCCCTGCGGGTCAGTGACAGGGTCCTGCCTCAAGTGGAGGAGTTTAAGTATCTCGGGGTCTTGTTCACGAGTGGGGGAAAGATGGAGCGGGAGATCGACAGGCGGATCGGTGCGGCATCAGCAATAACTAGGACGCTGCATCTGTCCATCGTAGTAAAGAGAGAGCTGAGCCGAAAAGCAAAGCTCTCGATTTACAAGTGGATCTACGTTCCTACCCTCACCTATGGTCACCAGCTGTGGGTGGTGACCGAAAGAATGAGATCGCAGGTACAAGCGGCCGAAATGAGCTTCCTCTGCAGGGTGGCAGGGCTCTCACTCAGAGATCGGGTGAGGAACTCTGCCATCCGGGAGGAGCTCGGTGTCGAGCCGCTCCTCCAGGTCGAGAGGAGCCAGATGGGGTGGTTCGGGCATCTGGTCAGGATGCCCCCCGAGCGCCTCGCGGGCGAGGTGTTTCGGGCACGTTTTACCGGGAGGAGACCAATGGGCAGACCCCGGACCCGTTGGAGAGACTATGTCTCACAGCTGGCCGGGAAAGACTTGGGATCCTTCCGGGTGAGCTGGAGGATGCAGCCGGGGTGAGAGAGGCCTAGGTTGCCCGTTTAAAGCTGTTGCCCCCGCGACCCGACCCCGGAACAAGCGGAAGATGACGGAACGGAACGGAAGAAATTTGTCCAGTTGAAGTGAGAAAAAAAAATCTGTGTAAAATGATTTATGGATGACCCAATTAGCATTCAATTGATTTCAAACTCCATTGCTCCAGAGAAATTGGATTGACCTTGACCCGCTGACAGACATGGCCCTACTTTACCCTTAAAACACTCTCCAACATGTCTTACATGACTGTGCTAACTCTAATTACTCTATAAAACCCCCATCATTGCATCAACGATTAAATCAAGTGCTCCTCTGACCTCATCTTTCATCTCAAAACAATACAGAAAGTCAATTTCTATCTAAGAAAACTAAACACACACTGCAAGGAGTGGGGCCAGTGGAAGGTGACAGTGTTCTTTTGAAATGGCAGAAGAAGAAGAAGGAAAAAAAAAAAGTGATTCATGACCTGTGTTTGAATTATTAATCTTTTAATCTCCGCAGCTGAGGCAGATAGACGCCTCCATTTTTGGCTGTTGGAAAATTACAGTTCGCACTACGGCGTTGTCATTCAGGTTGACAGCGAGAAAAAATGAAAGTGGCAGAGAATTAGTTGTAATTCAATAGCATTTTAGGTGAAAATTGAGTTGTTTGGAGAACTTACAGAGAGATTTAGAAATTGACTGTAGGTCAAAGAGCTGTGACTAAAAAAAAATAGTAATAATTTAAAAAACAATTTATGCTCCATGAAAAACGACTTAAAATAGCTGTTATTATTTTTCAATTAAAGCCAGAAAATTTTCAACATCTATAATGAAAATGACAGAAAAAAAGGTTTTCGAACAGAAACTGATTTCTTTTTATAACAAAAAGTGATTTTGTTTTGAGCCTGCATTAAATAGACTAGCATTTTTTAAACTTGTACAGGGGTCTCTTGCAAAACAAATAAGTTTTGCTATAGAATCTCACTGATTTTGGTACAATTGCAAACACATTCTTTTGTACCATATTTTCAGCACTTAAGGCCTATTGCATTATAAGGCGCACCTTCAATAAATGACATATTTTAAAACTTTTTCCATATATAAGGCACACTGCATTATAAGGCGCTACAGTAAAGGCTGTTCAACTTTGTCCTCTAACTGTGGCCATCTCGCTTTGTTCCCGTGGAAACTCTGTTTAGTCTTGTTTACTTGGCGCAGCACATCCTCTTGCTTCCTCCACTTCCTCACCATTGATTTGTTAATGTTAAACTCTCTCGCTGCGGCTCTATTCCCGTGTTCTACTGCGTGACCGATCGCCTTGAGTTTAAACTCTGCGTTGTAACAGTGTCTCTTGGTAGGAGCCATTTCAGGGTCTTTACACAAACACACAAATGGAAATGAGACGCCCTTTCATATATCCCAGCATGCACCTCGCACTACTTCTTCTACGGGGGAAATGGAGTCGGCGGCTGCTTACCGCAGTTGCGACACCTGTTGTAGCTCAATAAATTAATCCATATATAAAGCTCTCCGGGTAAAAAGGCGCATCATGAACTTTAGAGAAAATTTAAGGTTTTTAGGTGCGTCTTATAGTGCGGAAAATACGGTAATTAAGTTAAACAGTGTGATTGGCTGTGGATTGTTGTAAATAATCCCCCCCTTGTCATGTCTGGTATACTGGAGAGAAAACATCTGGGTGGCAAATATATTTACTGTACAGTATCTTCGATTGCCATCAATGGGGTTCTGAGTGGTTCTCCACTAATTTATTAGTTTAGTTAATTTTCTAAATCTTGATCTTGCGATTTAAAAAGAGACCCCCCAAAAAAGCAGGAGAACGAGAAAGGTACCTCGATAAAGTAAAAGGGAAATTGTGAAAAACTAAAGACTCAATTTATTGAGGGAAGGATGGCTCAGTGGGTGGCGTAATGGTTCTGTGACCAGAGGGTTGCCGATTTGTTCTCCCGCCTGAGTTCATGTCAAGGTGTCCCTGAGGAAGACACCGAACTCCCAATTGCCTCTAATGATGGTTTACATCTTGCATGGCAGCTTCCACCATCAGGTATGAATTTGTGTATGAATGGGTGAACGTGAGCTACACTGTAAAGCGCTTTGGGTGCCAACGCAGGTTGAAAAGCACTGATCTTCAATGATCTGGTGGTAAGTGTGTTGACAATGGTGTTACAGAGGCACGGATGTACGTCCTCACCGGGCATAAACTAGTTCATGTCTTTGAAAAAATATCTTTAATTTGTGTAAAATGGGGTTTTACAGTCTTAAAACATTTGTTTTTAAAAAGAAGAAAGTTGAGATCTGACCAAATCGAGAGTGGCATGTAGCAAAAACAATGCAAAAACAACTTTTTTTTTTACCCTTCAGTTTAGCACCTTTCTGTTTTCTCCATCCAACTCTGAAAAAGACAAATCTTTGAAACAAGCTAAGGAGCTATGATATTAATTGATATGACTTTCTTTTTGGGCAGTGCTGCATGTCTCTCTCTGGTATCATTGGATAAGAGGAGGCAGCACAGCATAAAAAAGGGACATACAAACCACCCGAAAATGAAAGAAATAACTGAACAACATGCTCACTACTCTGGTAGTTCATCAAAGCACACACTCCAAACGTTGCTGCTATGAATTGTGTTCAAGGTTCCATTGTTCGTCTTTGCCTTTTTCCTCTTCAGATCACAGTGAGATTTAAAGACTTGGTAGGCGGCAGGAGCTGCAGGCTGTCATTTTCTTTCTACCTCCTTTTCTCCACTCTTGTCATGCTTGTGTCTGGCTTTTTGGAGCATGCACAGATAGTTTCATCTTCCCTCCTGGTGTGCTACTTTCTGCAATCCTCCTAAAGAAACCGAGCATATCATGAAATAATAAAAAATGAAGGGGGAAAAAAAAAAAAAGAAGGCACAGACCAGTCTTGATACAAGTTGTACTCATGCCAACACCTTGTGCTTTGCGCTCTGATAGCTATGAGCCAATAAATCAACAATGAGCACATACACGCCGTCAATGCAGAAAAGGGAAGAGATTTACTTGTGCAAAACTGACAGAATTTTCTTTCCATACACAAACCCTCATGCCTTGCAAATATGACATTGAAATGTGCATGCATTATGCCTTCAAATTACACCACTGGTAGCACTGGAAACAAGTGAAACACTCCAATATTCTACTTAGACTGCTGTATTATTTCCAAACACTATCAATACCCCTACATGATTTTGCTCCAGTACTCTTAACTGTTTACCAAAACCTTGTTTAAAAAAAAGACAAGAAAGTTGGACCTGTGTGTAAACCCTTCCCCAAAGATTCTCAGTGGGGCGAAGGTCTGAACTACCCATGTGTGAAAATGATGTCTCATGCTCCCTGAACTACTGTTTCACAATTGGAGTCTGATGGATTCTGGCATTGTCATCTCGAAATATGCCTGTGCTATCAACGGAGAAAAATACTTACTGATAGAAAAACCTGGTCATTTGGTAAAGTCAGGGACACGTTTTCTTTGGACGCTGAACAAATCCCGTGACCCTGGATACCTATCGCTGATGTAGGGCTGTAATGTAATGTCTAAGAAATAGAGTAACACTTTTTCAAGGATCACAAATTTTCTTCCCAGATGTTTAAACAATCAGAAGTTGCTCTCTGCATCGGTTAGGGTTGAATAACTTGTCACCAGCAAGAACATATTAATCACTGTATTGCTTTTCCAAAGGAAGCAATCGTTAGCGGAATCCAGGTTATTTTTTAGCAAGGCAAAACAATGTTGCTTTCATTGTAAAACAAATTTATCAGGGATTTGTTAATTTGTCAAGCACATAGTCATTTCTGATTCAATTACCTCTAAATCTTTACTGAACAGAATTCGGTGTATTCATAGTATGTCTACTATCTTGCATTATATTTTGGCAAAAGTCATTCAGTTCCTAATTTTTTTCCCAGCTCCAGGATATACATTACAGGTTTATATGAGATATACCACGTCTCAACAAATCATTATGTATGGTTGACAACAAGTTTTCAGGCACATTGGTCTAGGCCAGGGGTGGGCAAACACATTGAGTTCTAACATTCGACAAAGGGGCCGGAACAGAAGCAGATGGATATCATGCTTTTAGTAACCGCTAGATTAGATCGATAGAATGGCGCTCTAGATTTTAAACAAGCGCGCTAAATGTGACCTTAAGAGCATTAAATTTCAAATCTAGCGGCGCTAGGTCTTAAATCTAGTGCAATAGCGCTTAAAAACGTGTATTTAGCGGCGCTAGGTTTGAAATCTAAGCGTAAATCTAAGTTTATATACATGTGTCAGGCCCAATAGCTTTTCATATCTGTGTACACAATTTTGACAGCGTGCACACATTTTAATGGGAGCAGTGTTGTTGTTTTCTCAACAAAGCCAGTATATCCTGAGCACCCCATCTAGTGACAAAACATCAGAATTGCGGGGAAAATAAAACATTAACAAGGTTTATTTAAAATTTTTATGTTTAGCGGGCTGGATTAAATAGTTTCACGGGCCGCGGGCCACATGTGGCCACATGCATTAGTTTGCCCATGCATGGTGTATGCTGTATCATTTCGCGTTGTCAGCACAACGGACCGCCATGCAAAGCACTTGGACTACCAAAGCTAAGAGGCTGTTCATTTGTCAAAGCCTTTTGTTAATTTACATATTAAACAGTAGGCAGTGGTGGAGCGTAACGAAGTAAATGTACTTCGTTACTGTACTTACGTAAAAAAAAAAAATTGTTTATCTGTACTTTACTTAAGTAAAATTTCAGACCTGTACTTTTACTTCACTACATTTTTTTGAGAAAAAATATGTACTTTTACTCCGCTACTTTTTAAAAGTCTGTTTATAATTTTTTGTTACATTTTCGGTCAGGAATTTGAAAAATATACAGTTTTTTTTTTAGCGCATCTTGAAGCTGCATCGCCAAAATCAACCTGTACAGAAAGCAGTTGATCGCCTGCAGTTTCCCAGAGGGAGAAGTAATGAATCGAGGACCAATCAGAATTAAGAGTAAACATTTTCCGCAGTCATTCACTGCCAAAAAACTAACATGAAATATAGCAAAAATTGAAAAAGAGTCAGAAGATTGTTGTTCGTTGTGTTTACTTTTAAATAAAAAGTATCATTACACGGTGATCAATCATTAAGACCAATCATTACACGGAGCAGGGGCGGCTATAAGGATTTTCTAAAGGGGGCGAGGCGGGGCGTGATGTCATTGACAAAGCCAGTATAGGAGGACTGGGGGCATCCCCCCACCCCAGAACATTTTGAAAAATAAGAGTTTTTTTCCTGCATTTTGGTGGCCCATTCGCTGGCCCTGCAGGGTAAAGCTTGTCTCGCCCCCTTTCCTTTCTTCTTTTTTTTTTTCCTGTGGACCAGAGGAGGGACGAGAGTGGGAGGGGATGGGGTCATCCCCCCCTCTTCTTGGATCTGCCCCTGTAGAGTATTTATCTGTGACCCTACTGCACAAAAAATAACATTTGAATTATGGTCGAATATTTTTACTTTTTACTTAAAAAGTACAATTTACACCAATTACTTTTGTACTTTTACTTAAGTAGATTTTTTTTATTGGTACTTTTACTTTGACTTAAGTATTTATTTTTGCCTAAATATCTGTACTTTTACTTCAATACAAAAAGTGAGTACTTCATCCACCACTGACAGTAGGTCATTCTTATTTTGCTGACCAGTTGTAGTTTTCCTTACTAAAGCAGAGTAAATGCCTTGCTCAATTATCGCTGCAATTCTCAGTTTATTAGAAGCGATCAATTAACCTTGGGTGGCCTTTTTGCTTTGAAACTGTTATGAGTTAATCAGAAAAATCTTGCATCCATCTCATATGTTACCTCACAGGAACGTGTTGAGTCATTTCCACTCCAAGTGACCCCACTCACAATTTCAGTGGCATGCTCACTTTCCAACCAGACCACCTCCACCACCTTTTGCTATTCTCCACGTGTCAAGCCTTATCCCTTCCCTCATCCTTCAATGGCAGCGAATAATTGTTCCACCGGTGGCAGCCTTTAATTATTCACATGATGCCAAGGCTCAGGCGGTGGCAGCTATCACCTCATCCATCACCGAGAACTATTGCACCGCCAATCTACAAATGCACTGTCTACCGGTTGTGTGGGGGCTCATGAGCGTGGTGGCATACATGATAAACATCTCAGCAGCAAACTGCTGATGCTGGTCTTCATTATTTTCAGATGTGCTGCAGATTAACAGAAGAGACTGGAGAGCAGCACTCGGCTTCATTCTTTCACTTTATAGTCTCCGGTTTAGTTCGCAAACTCACTGATGTGTAAAGTATCTTTTGTTTCTTAAACTTTTAAGTCTTTTTGTTAATCTCTAATTTTCAAGAAACTTTTCAATTACAGACTACTCTCTGCCCACTCTCTATTTCTTTAAAGTAATTTGTTCTTTATAAACTTCTATCTCCTTGAATTAGAAAAACAATGTTTGGTTTAGCTTTATTGAAAGTAGTTAGTACAGCAATTGAATTAAAACCTTTGAGAATAGAACTAGAATAGATCTCTGAATTGTTGCTAGGATTGTTTCTTACGAACACCGAATGTCTCATTCTGGTAATGAACAGCTTTTACATTTACCAAACATTGTGTCCAAGAAGTTGTCTGAACGAGTGCCTCCGATTTGTACTTACACTCTCTCTGTGCCGTAACTGCGGTAGTCCACGGCAGCTGAAACGGCAACAATCAGAGCAGGAACGCCGTAGCCTACAAGGTAGAAGTAGCGTCGGCGTGAATGCTCGCTCTCAAAAACCTCCACCAGCATGATGTAGAGCTGCACGCCTTCGAGGAACATCCATGTGAACGCTGCCAGGAAGAAGAAGTGGAGCAGTGCGGCGAAAACGGCACAAGCAACCTGTGAAGAAACATTTTTAAAAATTGAGCGTCAATTTAAGTATTCCACAGTAAAAAAGTGGTTCAGAATAGATCCAACCAGCTAGATGGTGCCACCTCTCTTTTTGTGTCTCTAACAATTAACATAGCTAAGCTTTGACTGGATTTTTTTCCTATGGTGACTGCAGCTACTGAGCACATGTGGTCTTATTTGCAGCACTTGGCATGGATGGAGGCGAAATATGAGGAAGCCAATAGTCCAAGAGACAATTCCAAAATGCACGACAGTCAGGTGTGAGCACATAATGTGGTTACACACTTTAGTAGATAATAGAAGAACACTGATACGGCAACCTGCCACATTTGTGCACATCCTTTAGTGTTGCAGACATTTACATGAAATGATCCAATCATTAGGCTAGATGAACAGAACTAGTATATTTTGTCATTAAAATAATTTCAATTTAATAAGTGAAAGGTTCAGTGGACATTAATTGGTGACCAGTTGAACAATTTTACTGTTAGGCCGTAAATTATCATTTCAAATAGCAGTGGTAAGCCTGAAATACCTTCAATGCCTTGTTCATTTGCCTAAAAAATAAAAAATAAAAAAATACCGGAATCACAATCTAGTGTTATATATATTCAGGCCTTTAATATTAGTGAAATATTTTCAAATGCTTTTTTGTCTTTCATTGCTTTTCCAATACCTGCACTGCTGGCAAAGGTGTTTCCCTATTAATGCCTTTGGCCAATCAGATTACAGCTAGCATTTGTTGCCAGGTAGTTTAAAATCAGCAGAACCTCCTAAAAGGCCGCTAGCATACATTCTGCTGCCCAAAAAGTTACAGATGGTCTGATTAATGCAAGTCGAGCAGATTGAAATGTACAGCCCACCACTTTCTTGCACTGAAGAACAAGAAAGAATCACTTTAAAGGTTTCCGATTGTTTCTTTTGCTGCTGAAATATAAACTACGGTATATTTTTTCACAGTGACGGCAAAGCAAACTATTACTAACAATGTGCATTTAAAAATGCCATCAAAACGAAAATTCTTAGCAGGTAAATGTGTGATAACAAGTAATACAATAAATATTTAAATCATCACAAAGACGCTTAGCTACAAAATGTTATTCTATAGTTTCAGTTTGCAGCAAAATTCTAGCATAATTATCTCCACTATAGTAAAAAATGAGAAAGTCAGAAGCTGCGGGAAGCTAAAAACACAGTTTACATATAATGATTCTTTATTTGTCTGCTTTGTGTGTTGAGCCTACACACTCAAAGATGACTGTGCAGTGACAGTGTGCCACCACCTGCTAGCACAACTGCGTTCCTTATGAGAAATAAATGTCATTGGAGCTGCGGTTATTAAACTAGAAGGAGGTTTAGAGTGTTGAAAAGCTTAATCCAGATTACTTTGGAGTGGTTGCAAATTGAAAACTCAAAACAGGAGGTGGTTTTGGAGTGAATGAATGATTCCAGGAAAGTGAGCATGTTTAATTTAACTGGGAACAATGCGTGAAAATATGACAGGTATTCAAGACTACGTAGATGTGCCGCTGTGAAAATTGCATTAAAGAAATCAAGAGCGAGAGGGCACTTGTTGAGTAAGGATTTTAAACAGTTTTGTCTAGTTTTTGTCTAAATAGTTCAAAGTTTTAGGGATCTTATTGGAATGCATTGCTGAAAACAAAGAAAACTGTCCAAAATGTTACCGTAATTCTCAAACTATATGAAATTAAATTAGAAAAAAACATATTGTAAAAGTTAAAGATTAATGCGTGTGTCCTTTATTTTTCTTTATCAAAATGCCACTTAGTCCTTAAAATGAAAAGGTACTTGGATTTTTAAAAATTGAGTTAGACAATAGTTAAAGCAATAGTATTATTTATATTAAATTATGATACTGTCTGGGTAAATATTGTCTTACCGGTTGGTCGCCCCGATTGATCCCCACCAGAAAAAGAGACTCGGCAATGAACAGACTGATGCACAGGTTCTTATGAATGGTGTTGCGATCACTCTGGAGCCCGCGGAAGAAGCAGAAGGTGAAGAGGCTGATGAGCAGGCAGACTAGAGATAGTAGGATTCCGACCCAGGTAATAACATCCAAAAGCATGTCGTGAACAGGATCTGTATTCTGCAAAAAAAAAAAAAGGAAAAACAATTGTTCAACGACTTGTTGGGAAAAGAAACATTTAAATTCTTTGTTTTCTTTACTTGCAGAATCAAATTTTCTGGTTCAATGAAGGCAAAACTAGAGATTGTGTACCCATTTTCTATTCTAGGGTTGATCCATGGAGCTCAAATAAAACAGTAATTAAATAAATAAACTGCTTGGGTTGACGTAATAAAATAAATAAAAACACACTTTTCTTTTTTTTAACATTTGGTATTGTTTTGCTGAGCTAAAGTGCAGTCACTCATCCCGCCAATGTACCACCATGCCAAGCCACAGGTGGCAGATATGAATCATAAATTAGTCGGTATGAATCAATTTAAAATGCCCCCTACAGTTCCATTTTGGTCAGACAACAAAGTAAAACAAAATGAGCAACCAACTGGGCCACAGGTGTCTGAGTTCAGCTCAACAGGAATTCAATCCAACCGTAGCACAGGCAATAATTTTTTTACTGTTGCTTTTAGATAACCTTTTTTTTTGGCTATAATTTGCTCCCAAATTAACTTGTGGACCCTAAAAGGTTATTTTCTGGCTATTTTGGTTGGGAGTGATAGGAATCAATCATTATAACTGTTAGTTTATGAAAGCCAGGTGCAGTCAAATGTTTTAAAAAAAAAAAATACTGTAATTTCACGGCTATAAGGCGCATATAAACGTCTTAGATTTTCTTCAAAATGAGCGGTGCACCCTTTCGTGCGGTGCGCCTTGTGTGTAAGAAAATGCGGACCTAAAAGAAAACGCGGTGCTCGTGAGAAAAGGCGGACCTAAAAGAAAAAGCGGTGCCCATGAGGCGAGGCGGACCTGAAAGAAAAGGCATGAGAACGTTAAAGAGTGAAGTGTGGGCGTGGATTGTGTATAAAAAAGGTATGTGCTGTATGCACAACATTGCTGTTTTAACCCTGAAAATGGCAAAGAGACACGCTTATGACGCTCAGTTTAAGCTGAAGGCAATCAGCTACGCGGAGGAACATGGGAATCGAGCCGCCGTGAGAAATTTCAGCATTAACAAGCCAATGTATTGTAGATGCTTGGACTAACGTGTCTGCTGGTACTGTTATCCGAGCTTTCGCAAAAGCTGGTATCCTTTCTGAGGAGCCGCACAGTACAGACGGTGACTTTGACAACGAGTAGCGAAGTGGACCTGCTCTGTTGGATTTTGCGCAGCTGTTCGATTCCGAAACAGAGGATGAGGACTTTGACTTAAAGACTATTACCGGTAATGTGCTTGTTTAGTATCGTTACTACATTAAGCAGAACCAAACTCAGTTTTGCTCCCGGTCTATTTTTTAATACGCACATTTGCATGCTTGCGTGTGTGTTGTTGTAAGGCGGTGTGTGACTCAGACTGCGCCTTTTCGTACTGTGCGCCTAATGGTCGTGAAATTACGGTAATCAAAATACATTTACAGAAATGTTAAAAGACCACATGGAAATTAAATGTGTATTTTTAGAGATGATAGACTGCTCGGTGCAGACAACATGGGGAGCAACAGATATCAGAAATAAACCCAGGCTCATTTTGCGTAGAGTCGGGCAGTAGGGGTTGCTCTCGATGGTGCAAGGTATCCTATGATACCATTGGGAAGTTACTGCCTGCCTAAACCCGGGCAGGCCCCGGGCAATAAGGAACTACCCTGCTAGAACTTGTTTGCTTCATCGGGTGCATGAAGCTTAGACAAAATTGAGGGTATAGTTGTAAAGCTGAACACATTGAGCAGATTCCTTTGCCCCTGGAGACAGAAGAATGCCAATAACAGACTGCCAAAACCATCATTTATTTGGGGGAAAAAAAATGTTAGCTAACAAAGCTAGTAGGTCTCCATATGTCGAAAACCAAAACTTTTAAAAAAAATTTAAAAAAATTTAATATGCACGTGCTTTTCATTGAAACAGATGCGCACACTCCGTCTTCTACACATCTGGAATACTAGAACAGAATTGTCATTATCTGATGAATCTGCTATCGGGATTGAGGAAGAAGTTTATTTTGACAGCTGCCTTTGCCATCTAGAGCACGGGAATGAGGGAGAAACATCTTGATTTATTTACTTAACGTAATTACTGCATCCAAACAGTTCAGTCAGCTCGTGTGGCTTGAATTTCCCAAGGGGTGTGTACACTTATTCAAATTACTGGGCATTGATTGATTTTCCTTTCTTTTGAGAGAAAATAAAGAAAAAAAAATAAGTCAAAGAGGCTCGTAATTAATTTCGGGGAAGAAAATAAAGCCACTGGCACAAAAACTCTTAAGTAGGATGCTAATTTATGTGAAAATGGAAGAGATGTATTTTAAGTATGAACAACTTTTTCACTAACTTTATAGTTCATAGAAGCAGAGTTGATGAATCTGTGTTAAAGAAACAAGACAAGAACATCAACAAAAGCTTGCTAATGTGTCCGTCTTTAAAACAAGTATCCTTTTAAAATAGCATTTTGACCACTGTCAGCGTTATTTCTGCTGAAGAAAACTATGAGGGAGGGGGTCACATTACACAGAAGCCTTGTTTAGTGTCAGCTCCGCAAACGCTAGCAGAGTGGAGAACAGATGCTGATCATTAACAGGCTCTGGTACAATAACAGCCGCAGTGCTCCTTAAGTCTGGAGAGACCTCTCTTTTGATTTTCCTGCCTGATGAGCCGTTGTGTATATGTTGCAGGGATAGACGGGCGGTGTAGAAGGGGGTAGCAATATGTTGTATCGAGAAGACATCTGAGTGTGTTTGTGTGCAAGTCTGTAACAAAGTATGGCTGATTTCAGACCTTGTACTTTAGAGAGGGGTTTGTAGTTGGAGGTAACAGATGTCACTGAATGAGTTCTGCATGCTTCATTGTGTTTGGTACAAGTAACACATCAGTCGGTTCTGATCCATGATGGAGGTATTGATGCAGTGGGTGGTAGTAGCCATGAGGCATTGTGAAGGGACTTGAAGTTCTCTTGCGTTGTGCAGTAGCTGCAGGCTCTATCCATCACTATCTCACTATCAATTGGAGAGGGGCCAGGTCAGAGAGAAATAGACAGCAAAAGAGATGAAGGGGAAAAGAAACAAAGCTATAGAAATATAGGTAGAAGGGCAGGGAGTGCATCTACACCTCGGTGATGGATTTACTGTGGAATGATTTCTTTGTTCTGGGAGGTGGGTGAGGGCCGACATGTCACCAGGCACAATGTCTCTGCGGTAAAGCTTCCTTTTCTAAAGGTTTTGCCTTAGCAAAATGGCAAATGATGTGATATACAGAGCCTCTGCGCCTAACCTCACACCGTCAAGCCTCCATGATGGGAAGCCACGTACGGGTCTCTAAAGTGGGCAGATGTAATTTACTCTGAAATCCACTGACTGCGTCACAAGGACAGCAGAGTCATGCGTTGCCCATGTTACTTAGCAGGGTGAGGCACATTTGTGCACATTCGATTTGTCTTCCAATCCCCCTCTCTTGTAGTCTTCCTCTTATTTCTTAAACACACATATTTTTCATTCCGGATGGATGCCTGAGGAGATTGGCTCTGCTCATGATTTGATGGCGCACTGCACAGGATAAGGTTTCTGGGCACTGGTGCGGTGAGAACAGAAAGAGCAAACATGGCAATAATCCTCTTGTATGGTGCAGTTGTTCAAGCCAAGTCATCAATACCTGACGCAACACCATAAGCCCATAATTATCTAATGTTCCTGTCTTTTTGGCCAAAATCTACAAAAAGACTTCTCTAAAAAGGGGTTGAGAGGAAAGTCATGGAGTGAACAGAGTCACAGTCCTTCGAACCTCCAAGAACCACGCTCAGCATGAAGCCAATCCAATTAAAATGCATAAATCTCTCTTTATGCCTCCAGAGCTGGTGTTTGACTTATGAAATACAATCAGACAGGGCAGACTGTTGCGCTGAGGGGTAGTGGCCCACTGCAGGGACCCGTGTGACAAGTTCACCTACGTTATAACCAGGGATTTATGAGCTGCAGAGAGATGGGGAGCAGTCGTGGAGAGGATGCATGAATCAAGGGTCTCTGCGAATTCGTCACGTTTAAAAGGACCGAGAACGAGATTCCAGCCGATGTGGTGGGAGTTGACATTCAGCACATGCACCTTGTGTCACACTGTGTTCTGAGTCGCAGCAAAAAATGAGCATGGCTTCCAGTTGCCATGGTATTTAATGTGATTCCTCACTTCTCCGCATGTACTTACTCATATAAATAGATTTATTTTAAAGAACTGCTCTTTTCAGTTGTGTACAACTTTAGACAGGCTTTTAAGTAACATCATGAAGCACACAACTAACCTTGAGAGTCCTTTCTCATCAAAATTCCCATCTGACAACCACAACAGAGATGCTTCATGAGGACAGTGATGGATGTTACCCAAATATCATCCTCTCCATCATTCAGTGGGATGGGCCATTGATTTATACTTACTGGTCTATCAGGACGACTGTCACCAGTAGCTAAATGCCTCCCTGAGGCCTATCTTTACCATGCACATTTAGGGCGTAAATAATAACCCACATGTGGGAGCTGAGCAAGTCTATAACTTCTGAGCCTGCTTCTTCGTCCATATCTAAAAGGTTTTTCTTCGCAGTACCCACTTGTAACCTTTACAAATGACAGATTTAAATTCAAAGAGCTCATTTTCTTGCTTTGGGACATCGAATGCAAGAGATACAACCAAAGCAGATTCTAGGAAATAGTAGATGTTCTTTATTTGAATTTCCACATTTTGAAATACATATATGTATATATATATACATATATATATGAAACTAGGGAAAAAAACATTCCAAGTAAGTCAAATCCTTTAATTATTATTTTTTTCTCATGGCAGCCAAGTTCACATTACCATCAACAGAACCAGATTCAGCCTTTCATTGTGAAGTCTAAAGTTGTTTCTAAAACATCTGTGGTATCTTGTAATCACCATACAAGACTCCAGGCTCAGGAAGAGAACATTTTGAGGTTAGCAAAGTCACATCAAAGTGAGATGTAATGCCATCAAAGCCTCCAGCAGATGATTCGCAATCATTCTGAAAGATACAAGATTCCTATAATCTTTCACACACAGCTGTCATCTCTAAGTATGGTGTTAATTTGGCTGTGTGGCCAATGGCGCTCGCTCAGATTGCAGCATCAAAGGTATCACCTCTCTGACTAAATTGCTAAGAATTAGCAGATGAAGGACCAGACTAGCAAATTAGGCAATTACACTCAATGCTATTGATATTGTCGTAGTTGCAGAATCTTTGTCAGTGACTGGATGCTTCTGCGTTAAAACATACGTATACTTATGTATATTGAATAGATTAAACTGAATGACTAAATCGACAGCTGTTTTCTTGAGAACATACAACCCGGCCCCGGAAAAGCAGAAGACGACGGAACGGAACACACACGGTGGCTCAGTGATTAGAGCGTTCACCCGCGGACCGGAAGTCAACCGGAAGTTCGCAGGTTTGCATCCCACTGAGTGCACATCTAGGGTCCTTGGAGAAGACACCTAACCCCCTGTTTCTCCCACCATTGACACCATGCACCATTGTTGCCATGCACCATTGGCGCCAATGTGCATCCCCGGTGAAGGATGAATAGAGTGAGTGAAAATAAAAAATAACTAAAATATAATGTATGCAAATCAGGTAATAGTGCTAGTTTAAATGTTGTTTTCTCGTCACCACAATGGACCGATGCAGCATCCTAATTATTGTGAATGCCACATCAATCCGTCTGACAATCTCCAGCTCCGTCCCTCCTTCACTTGTAAACAAGACTCTGGAATACTTCTACTCCTTGACTTGGAGCCGAACCCCTTCCCTGGCCAGTACATGACACGCCACCCTTTCATGGTTCACAACTTTGGCATGAAATTTGGAGGTGGTGATGCCCATTCCACACTTGGTTGCCAATTGGTTGCATGCGCCATTGGAGATCAAATCTCAATAAAGACAGCAGGCCTACAACAACAGGAACTGGATTAAATTGATTATCGCCAAACCATTGCTAGACCTAAAAAAGGACGTCCATAAAATTGATGATCAGAATGAGAGACAATGGGCAACCTTAGCAAAATCTGCCTCTCATTGAAAATGAATCATGCTAATTATCACCTAATTAATCCCAAAAGGGAGGATTTTCGTCACTTGCATTTAGTACCATGAATAGATGGATAGAGCTACTCCTTTTACTTAAACTAATTCCTTGTACAAAGTAGTTATAAGTTTGCTAAGCAGTCCTAAACCTATCCGATTGGTCAAACGTGGGACAGAAAGACCTTTGAAATCTCTTTGCTCATTACAGAGTAATTTTTCTAAAGGTTGTGATAATCACCAATTCTGATTACATATAATTACTACATAATGTATCACTGAAACAATGGTTCCCAACTCTCTTACAAAACACAAATACGCTCCATTAAACATCAGATGTTCTGCTTCAGGAGAGGTATCATAAAGTATCTGCAAAGCACATAACTATTCTCATATCGCTTATTATGCCACATGGGTGATTGGAAGATTTTGCCACTTCTAATTTTCTGTGAATTAAGTGGCACTTTAAATGCTTTCATAACCAGGTGCTTGAAGTGTGACGCTCCAAGAAAGTTCACCGAGCCAAAAAAAGATCTCTGTGTAAGATACTTATTATTCCACTTGGTGCGTTTTAAATCGGCCAAAAATATAAGATTAATGATGATCGTCATGTTGTAACGACTGCAAAGAAAGAACTATGGTAACTCTTTGGTTAAAAACTATTTGTTGCTCTGAGGGTGATATGTGGTAACACAGAGAGGAGTAGTGCTGTGTTTTGCTGCAATGGATACAGAAAGAATGAATTTCTCAGTTTGTGAAATTTCTTTTTTTGACAGTTTTCTACCACAATCCCACTTTCCTCCCATTCATCATGTTCTTAAACGCCGCATGGTGACAGTTTGTCAGAGCAGAAAAAAAAAAAAAACTTGCATAGCCCCATTCACCAGTTATTTCCAACAAGTTGTCTTTCTTTTTTTTTTTTTTTTATAAAGATCCAAGTGGAAAATATAATAGAAAAAAAAAGAAAAGAAAGGTGAAAACCTATCATTTAGAATTGGAGTGTAACTACTGTCCATTTTCCTCCCGTGAACGCCACAAGCAAGGCAGGCTTTTCAAAATGTTGGGAATTGGCTTGACTGAAAGAGCGCTTTTACAGCTTCCTCTTTTTTTCTGCTTTGCTTTCATCGCGTGAAGGCTTCCATTCTTCATGGCTGCCTCACTATTCCAGACTCGGCTTCAGCCCTGGAGGGAGCTTAGTGGGTCCAGAAGTCATGCTGCTGAGTGACAAACAGTGACTCTCTCAAGCTCCTATCACACAGGGAAGAGAGCTGTACAGGGTCGGAGGGGGGGAAAGAGTGAGAAGGATTTCTGATTGTGTGTCTGAATTTTTTTTGAAGAGGTGGAGGGACTCTTTTTTTCTCTCCCCCATGATTTTATGCATTGTTTCTGGAGATGGTTGAAAAAGATAAAGTGTGAGTGAGAATAAGGAACATTAAAAGAAAAGTGGAAGGTTGGCTCACAAAGAGAACTTCTTTTCCTCCTACTGATTCAGAAGAAGCAGCCCCGGAGAGACAGATGCCATAACAGATACGAGAAAGTACTACGCTCAGTCAGCAGTGAGCTTCTCAAATCTCCTGCGACAAAAATAATTAAGTTGTCTGTCACAAAAGTTTTTTTTTCTTCTTTTTTTGTGACCATCTACTTCCCTACATCCCTACATTCTTTCCCAGCCCACTCAAGTTTTCTTCATCTCAGACATCTTCACCTACCACCTCGTCCTTTATTTTTTCCTAGCAGTCGGTAAGGGACTGTTCTTTTATTACAAATTCTTTCACCATCTTTCTGATAATTTCCCTCTCTGCTCCACAGCAAATCCTTTCAAATGCATACTTTACTTTTACATTTGATCATCTTACTTGTGCATAAAAGCACTAAATATGATATTTGTACGACCTAAAAGGAAACAAGAATAAGACTTTTTTCGGCCTGGGATATTTCTGTACTTCTTCTTCCGGCATTTTCCTTCAGGGGTCGCCACAGCAAGTTAGCTTTTTCCATCTTACCCTATCTGCTGCGTCTTCTTTGGTCACACCAACTATCTTCATGTCTTCCTTCACTGTATACATGAAACTCCTCTTGGGTCTTCCTCTAGTCCTCTTTCCTGGTGGTTCCAAATCCAGCATCCTTCTTCCGATGTACTCTCTCTCTCTCTCTCTCTCTCTCTCTCTCTCTCCTCCGCACATGTCCAAACCATCTCAGTCTGGCCTCTCTGACTTTATCTCCAAAACCTCTAACATGTGCTGTTCCTCTGATATATTCATTTCTAATCATGTTCATCCTTGTCACTCCCAGAGAGATCCTCAGCATCTTCATCTCCGCTACCTGCATCTCTGTTTCCTGTCCTTTCCTCAGTGCTATTGTTTCTAGACCAAACAGCATGGCTGGTCTCACCACGGTTTTGTACACTTCCCCTTTCATTTGCGCTGAAACTCTTCCGTCACACATCACATCCGTCCACCCATCCCATCCTGCCTGCACACACTTCTTCACCTCTTTTCCACACTCTCCATTTTTTGGGAATATTTTTGGGATATTTCTATACACATGTGCTAAATAAAGGCTAATAATTAACAACTGGATTGGATTTTAGCTGAATATATAGCTAGAGAAATTTCACATAAGTCTCATAGGGTAAGGCAACCTTTGTTCTTTGAACTGACTTTTTGGCCTTGAATTTGTCTAAGACTACAGTCCTTTTACATGCAAGTTCACAAGTCAGTGAAACTCATCTCTGGTTTTTCCATAGTCACACTTGCTAATATTATTTTCTTACTGACTGTGAAACGCATCCAACCAATTATTTCCAAAATATAGAAACCATGGCAAAAAGATAACCCTAAAATCGAGTCAATATACGTAATTATGTTTCCACCATCAATCCATAGAAACACCAGGTTATTTTTCCATGATAACAATTAAATACAAGCCTTTCAAAGCACTTAAAAGGTTTTAGGAAAATATATTCATTTAGCTTAAACAAAGGGGAACCCTGTGGCTTACAAAGCTTTGAACTGTCGCCAGTGCATTGCCACCTTATCATTGTCCAATTGGACCATTGTGTAAATAAACCACAATGGATCTTTCATTCAATATGGAGAATCTTTTTGGATCTACAACAATCAATGTTTATTTTCATTCTCTAAATGGTAGCTTTAGAATTGGACTCTCCTAGCAACTGTTTCTATTTAAAAGAATGAGAATAAAACAGCCTACCTTGACATCAACATGGGCCATTAGGACAGCAAAGTTGGTCAGATGAGTACAGGAGCATGTGGTGTGTGTCCTATTAGTGCCCAGCAAGCGACAGTCTTGTGTCGACCAGTATCCGGTCATGGTTCGCTTAGAGTAACTCCAAAAGGAACAGTTGGGGTTGAAATTTTCTTCAGATTGCTGTCAGAAGGGGAAAGAAACACAATAGAAATGTTACTCAAACACACAACTCTGAATTATGAAATTCTACATAAGTCATAAATTTGCTTTTGTTTGCAGATTAAAGACTGAAAAGAAAGTTATAAAATCTTTCAAATAATCCGGATCTTCTATTAAGTGACTAGCAGGTGCTGTCATTATGCATCAAGGGGCCCCATGCCTGTTTTTTATAGTACTGTTTGACCTATCTCTTTAACTTTCACTGCATGACAATGAACTTCCCAACTGTTTAATAGGCACCATGGAACGTCAGGCTACTGTTCCATGGACAATCACACCTCAATGGTATCCCGCTTACCATTTCACCAACTAAACCAAACTTCTAATGAATAGATCCACTGAACTTTGTCTTCTTAAACCAAAATTTCCATGTCCCAAAACTACAGAAACAAATTGTACATCAATTTTCTTTTAGTCTACAAGGTTAAACCTTTTTTGCCTCTTAACTGTAAAAAGTGTAAAGAACTGCAGTTTTTCCCGTCCCCCTTTGCTGTACAATAATTAGCCTAATAAGGTTTATCTTCTGTAAACGTATTTTATACGCTGATTTGGTTTAACCTTCACTCGTCAAAGAAATGGGATGACAAATTGGTGCCAGTAAAAATTGAAGCAAAGAAGTGAAACAATAATTAAAGGACACGTTGCAGAAGATTAGCCGAGTGAAATCATACACTGAACAGGGAAAGGTGTGAAAGTGAATTGTCGTATCTCACTGGTATTGTGTTTTCTACTCTCTTCTGTCTTCTATTCTATGCCAGGCTGAGGAGGCATTGATCCTTAATGTATCTACATCACCCTTGTGAAGGTGGATCCACAACTTTTTTATCAGATCATCTTCTATTTTTCTCAGTTTTATTTAGTTTTTTAGACTAGTAGTTGGTACACTAGTTAGAAGGAATGAGTTCAGTTTAAAATGGCTGACCGATCAACTGTGTTCCTGATCTTGGCGTTGCCAAACTGAGCAGGCAATGATGTTTGATATATTCACATGACCCTCGACTGACTCCTGGCTTTCCTGTCCTGTGAGCCTGCTTACATCTCTGGTTCTTCTCGCTTGTACTACCAGCTATCACCAATTTTCATCAGAATGAAACCCGTTAGCTGATTTCTTCAGCTATACAGCTATATAGTATATTTAGCTAATATTTCATTTCCAGAGCCAGGTATATTTCCTGCCTATCCGTAGGTGTGGATCCCTCCTTCACATTGATCTCCATGAGGTTTCTTCTTTTTTCCTCAGTGAAAGGGCAGTTTTGCTTTTTTTGTTAGTTGTTGGTTCAGAGATAATCCATTTTTTTAACCGTTAGCTATTGTTTAACTTAAAACAAATTTTTATATGAAGTCCATTGAGACAACTGCGTTGATATTGAGCCGCACAAATTAAATTTAATTGTTTCGTAAGATCTCCAAAGACAAATGGTTTTATTGACCAATTTCCTTCCCATAATCTCTCATTAATCAAAATGTTCTGAATTGATAAGTCTTTATGTAATTATCTGTTTCATCCAAAATGCTAGGAGACAGTTACTAATAAGGTTGGGGGTAAACCTACTAAAACACAACTTCTAAGAAAAAAAATAACTACAAATGGTATGGATTAATGTGTAAATGCTTTTGCTCTAGGCTTTACGCTTGGCAAGCAAAAAGCTGTTCAAATTACTGCTGATTGGACCCTATATTGGTTTCGCAGCATGAGGAGGGCCTTGATATGATGTGTCTGTCGATATATGCATCAATGCTGCATCCAATCAAGTTTAATTAGAAGTTAAAGCCAAACTTTCAATTATCATTATAATGTGATTAATTTTTTAGTTCTTGGCCCACACTGAATACACTTTATATGGAAATATCTGTGTTTATAGCACTTTTTTTCATGAGGTTATAAAAACTGCTGCATCAGCTCTTTAGACATGTCTCTTTATTATAAGTTGACTAAGTTTGAGTAAAGGGCACAGTTTTATGGAAATGACTTGATCTGAGGAAGAAAAGGGTGTAAAACCACTACAACTCTGTTATTACGCCAACAATAAATTAAGAGCTCAAATTGCAATTTCCCTCCAGACGCAGGTGAGACAGAGCAATAGTTGCTCCGACACTGCCCCCTGACATTTTCCCTCCATTTAATTCTGACATCCTCAAGCTTTTGTCCTTTAGCTTTTCGTCCCTTTGTGACTTTTTCCTTTCTCGGCTTTTGCTTTCCTGCCCATCTCTCCTACGCTATCGGCAAACTAAACACTACTGATAATAGCTCAAGGCGTTGTTTGTAGACAAAACAGGCACATTTTTGAGGGTAGTAGAGAGAGGAGCTGATAATAGAGTCAAGAGGGGAAAACCACAGCTTCTTCCAATGATAAAAAAGGCTGAATATGACTAATATTTGTTTAGAGATTAGACTATTAAATAACAGCATGCAATCTTAAAATTACTGCATAAGCAACACTGATTTATATTGTTTATCCATTCCCCATATTTACTTATTTTATAGGCTCAAGATGATTTACACATTAAAGTTAAGCATTAAGGATTAAAGGAAGATAATTCAATAATGAAAGAGTTATGAGAGTGCAATAAAAAGGAGTGATATTAAAGTGGAAGCACAACTCCATTAACACAGACTGCAGATGCAAAAGTATGCAAATCTCAATATCATATTACCTCACAAAATGTATCGGTATATTGCAATATTAAGGATCTCACAGTTCGTTCATAAGACCAAGGTTATGTATTTATGCATTGGACATTAATTGTTTGGCTTGTGACTGTGTTATTTTACATCCAAGACTATGTAAAAAACTGGTTGATTTTAAACTTTCTTTTTCAAGTTAAGTTCAAGGTCAAGTTCCTTTTTAAGTCAGAATAAACTTTGAACTAAATTGTAAGTTATTTAACATTTCGGTGGCAAAGTGGCCTCATAGCAAGAAGGTCGCTGTTCGAATCCCAGGTAGGACAAAAACATTGGCTTTTCTGTGTGGAGTTTGCATGGTCTCCCCGTATATGCGCGGGTTTCCTCCAGGTGCTCGAGTTCCCTCCCACTCTCAAAAACGTGTTTGGTTAACTGGCCGCTACAAAATTGGCCATAAGAATGACTGTATGTGTGTGGCTCAGTAACAGACTGGTGAGCTGTTCGGGGAGTATCCTGCCTCTCGCCTGAAATTGGCCAGGATTGGCTCCTGCTCCTATAGCAACCAGATTAGGGATAAGTTGTTCAGAAGACAAAATGAAAAAGAAGATAGTTGGCGTGAACGAAGAGGATTCAGCAGATAAGGTTAGATGGAAGAAACTGACTTGCTGTGGCGACTCCTGAAGGGAAATGCCGAAAGAAGAAGAAGATTCCCTATTGGCTAAACAGCAACCCATCCTGGTCAATGTTGTTATTATTGTTATTGTTATTTATAACGCTGGTTTTTAATTGATATGTGAAGTTTTTAACACATAACATGATGACGTGTCAAGGAGTGAGATTAATTGAGTGATTGTGAGAATTTCACAATAGCAATTTTGTAATTTTGGTAATATCGTTCCATCCCTCTCCCAGACACATTAACAAACATGTAACTTTCCTTTTACAAATACATCGATACAAAATAAGTTACCTGTAGATGTCTGATGGTGTAAATGACTGGATCTGAGAGATAAACTTTGTAGGAGTCCTTGTTGATAGCTGCTGTGATAACTGGTGAATTGACAATGACGGAGTAGTTTGTCGCCATGGCTTCACTGCCCAATTTTATGCTAGCGTTCTCAGTTGAAAGGTAGCTCCCGATGTGTTTGTACAGGACGAATGCGATCCGAATTTCACCTGGAAAACAAACAATATCAAAATTCTGTCAAACTACCTGTTTTATGTTTCATTATTTTTGGAAAGAAATGGTAAGAAACTAAAAATAAACTATCCCGCTTCTTTGGAGTTCTTTTTGAATCACTGTTAGAAAAGAAAAACTCAAATTAGAGTTGAGGATTGTGAATGGATTTAGCACACAAAGAAAGAAAATGGATTTTTAGTTCATTGTTTTTAGCATTTATGAACAGCAGATGTTTGCCTGTTCTGTGTTTTTTTATTAATAACCAACATAACAAACCATGGATAGTTCTTTAAAAAAGAGACACCAAATAAATGTGTGAAAGTCTCTAACAATATTTTCCATTTTGGTTTTAACACTGTGTTTGAGATGAAAGTGTTGCTATGTGTGTTTTTACAGGTGTGTGACCGACACCCGACTGGTGCCTCTTTTATGGACACAAACACACAAAAAAAATTTAGAGAGTTAGTGATATTCCCATAATATCAAAATCTGAAGACAAAATTTATAATCAATTATAATTGATTATGAATCAAATAATTATCGTAGTGTACGATAATTATCATATACTACAAGAGGCAGGAAGATCACAGAATATCCTAACAGTTTAGACAATGTGGGGGTCTATGGCTGTGGGGTTTCCCATCAAAGTTGAACAAAAAGACACTCCTCGCAAGGAACTTAGTGATATGAAAAGATGTTTATTACAGAAAAAAAAAATTATGGTAACAAATTGGATGGAAACCAAACGAAAATGCCACACCTAAAGATTGTGAAGCGTTTTTTTTAAAAGGTCTGATGTAAAGTTGCACTTTTGCACCTTTGTAGAACAGACAAAGGACATTTCTTTCATGTGATTCCTAATAGTCATCTTTCCTTGGTGGTTTCCCAAAGGCCAGTAAGCAGTTTTATTATCTTTAGGCTCATGACTGTCCATTACTAGCTTCGAGTTGACCATATGACCAACCTTGAGTTGACTCACAAGTAGATATGGCCTCAATGGATAATACAGAGACTTTTCATAGAGATGTTTATTTGAAATGACCTACATTTTCAGGAAAGGATTTCCACACCTAAAGCCAAAGTTTGAACCTAATGAGCAATCAGCTCAACCACATTCATTTAACTTCGATAATCTTCTAGTCGAGGAAAGAAATGCCAGCGTCAATAGAAACCAAGAGGAGATGCTACACTTTGTGGCTCACTTTAGTTTTTCTACATGCAGCTGAAATTCCTGACAGTGTGAAATGAATGAAGTGAAAAAATTGCCAATGTGTGTCTTTTTTTCTAAATTACTATGGGAGAGGTCACTCGCCCAATCCACCAAGCAATTAAAAACAGAAGAAGTAAATACCAACATGAGACTACAGGAGGTTAGTGTGAGAGCTTTTTACATTTAGTTGTGATGCTGAGTGTAAAGAAACATAATCCTTACAAGTAAATGTGTGTAATTAAGCGTTCCGTTGATGTGTAAGGCAACACCGACTGGTATAATTAATGCAAGGAAATAATTGACTAAACACAAATGCTCTCATTTTAAAATTAGCTTTATATGTTCAGACTTTGAAATAAAAATGTAATTTTTCTAGCCGAATATCAAGATTTAAAGGTGACTTAAGTTTTTTGGAGTCCTATTCTGTATGAAACTAAATAAATTGTAGCAAATGTACATATTCTTGCATTTATTTTTAGCTAGACCACCACAAAAATTTAACTTCCCACTTTTTAGTGGATCCCCACGAGGTTTCTTATTTTTCCCCCACTGATGGGTTTTTTAGGATTTTTTCCTCACCGTGAAGGAGAGTCTAAGGGCATAAATGTGCTGGTTTTGTTTAGTTAGCATTTGTTAGTTATTTTTATTGCTTTGTATTTGTGTTAATACATTCCTTTTATTTTCTTGTTTTTTTTTTTTCTCCTGAATCTTTCACGTGAAGCCCATTTGAGACAGAAATTCTGTGATTTTGGGCTATACAAATAAAATTAAATTGTATTGAATTAAACTCATTACATAATTGGTTTTGGTTAAAATCAACTTAAGAAAAGTCAATCCAGGAGGGGACTGTGTGCTTTGGTGGGGTAATAGCGTAAATCTTGTTAAAAGCCACAAAAAACATTTTAAAGAGCATCAAGTTAGCAACAATACAGCAGATTTTTTACTTTGCTGCCTTTACATAAAAATGGCACTATGTAGAGGAAAAGGGCAAGGACTGACCATTAGCAGAATGCATGCGCTAATGGGGAGACAGTGGCTCAGTGGTAGAGCATTCACCCGCAGACCGGAAGATAACCGGAAATTCGCGGGTTCAATTTCCACCGAGTTTAAGTCTAGGGTCTTTGGAGAAGACACCTAACCCCCGTTTCTCCCACCTTTGGCGCCGTCATGGCAGTTTGCTGGGGTGTATTAGTGCAGCACACAAATTTCTCCGGTGAGGTATTAATAGAGTATGTAAAAATAAAATAAATAATAAAAAAAAAAAGAAATCACTTCCTGCTTAAGTTGGAAAGTGAGTATGATGGAAAACAAAAGGCATGGCCAAGAGCAAAACATTCAAATAGTATATGGATACTGGATGGAAGAGTTGCTGACAAAATGTATGAATGAAATAATAAAAAAATGTTTTAAAGAGGTAATAACATTCAAACATTGCAGAAATCTTCAGAAAGTTGATTTTGCATCAAATTTTAAAGATGGAGCCATAACAAAAACTTAAATGCATTTACATTTTAGTAAATGTAATCACAGCAAAATATCAATTTTTGGTTTTATGCTCCTCATATCAGTAAAATGAGGAGGTGAAATATTCATCTCCTTATCATAGTAAGGAGTCGGCCACGTTTTTATTCTAATAGTAGCAACAAATAAAAAAAATCCTAAACCAGTCAAGATTATTTCAATACTTGAAACATGAGCAAGTCTATCAGCAAACATATTTCAAATATAAGAGAAAAAGAAACAACAGCAAAGATTTCTATGCTGAGAATTCCTCATACTATTAATTTCCTATTCCATTTCCCCCTTGTGCTCAACCCGGTTTCCTCCTGCCATCTCACTTCCGAGCATCAATATGAAATAAAGTCCTGTCTTACCGACTGAGATCACTCATTCAGATTAAAAGAAAACAATTTTGAGTGTATCTATAGGAAGCAGGAAAGTATTTTCCACTTCTGATCAACCACCTAGTCACGGCCACACAAGAGCAAGCCCATTCAGCTGTGAAACACTCTTAGCAGCTAGCATTAATTCTGATTTGCATGGAGAGGCTATAAAGTCTATAAAACATGGCAGCATTGCTTTTGAAGATAGCTTTGTGTCTAACCACCTCATTTACAGTTTGGAGGCACTGCCTGAATGTAACTAATTCTACAGCCACAAGAAGCTCCAGCTACTTGACATGCAAGAGTGGTTTCAGGGAGAAAATTGGAAGTTATTTACCAACATATGGAATGAAATTTTCTTAGAAAAATACAAGAACACTCCTTGTTATAATTGAAGTGTTAAAAAAAAAGAAAAAGAATAATTAGAGAGATTTTCTGAAGTAAAACATAATTTCTCTAATGGCTCTTCACATTTTATCCTGACAGTGAACGAGCCCGCGCACAGGGAAATGATGAGCCTTCACAGCGTCTACATGAAAGAAGCAGCAGAGGTAGTACATCTGACATCTTACCATTTCTGCCATGCTGCTTGAGTGTATTAGCTGAAAGGTGGATAGAATTGCCTTGTCCTCCAGTTTGTGGGAACTTCAAATCAGGTAAATTGCCATCTGTGCTCATCCTCGCGACCTCCAGCTCTGCAAATACAAAAGCAGGACAAAGCAGTATTTAAGCCACGTGCAAACCAAATATCCTCAAGGTTCTTTATAGGACAGATGTCATACAGTTTGATCTTTTTTGTGTACAATCAAGAATATCTGATGATAGGAGAGGAATATAGGACGGGTTTGAATCTCCCGTTAGCTCGGCGAAAAATTAATTGATTTACCTGTTTGCATGCAGGAGAAAAAAGTTTTGAGTAAAGAAACGTGTCACATTGCTTCCTCTGTCAGTGTCTCTTGTAAAAAATAAATAAATCGATACATCAATTGAAATGAACAAAAATCCATGCGGTTGTCTTCTGCTTAACTAGAGCCAGGTCGAAGGGGCAACAGACTCAGACAAGAAACCCAGGGCTCTCTCACTCCGGCATCCTCCAGCTTACCCGGGTGCATCCTGGTGCCAGCTACGGGACATAGTCTCTTCAACAAAACCAGGGTCTGCCCCTGAGTCTCCTCCTGGTGGAATGTGCTCGAAACGCCTCAGCTGCGAGGTGTTGGGGAGGCATCCTGACCAGATGCCCAAACCACCCCATCTGGCTTCTCTCGACTGCTTTACTCCGAGCACCTCCCAGTTGGCAGAGCTCGTTAATGCACTGTGTTAATATGTTATTTTTTGTCCTCTGTCTTAGTTTAATCTTGTGCCTTTTTTTAAAATAAAAATATTCAATAATTGAGATGAAATAAAATTGCTATAGATTTTAAAGTTGGTTTCATACAGTACCTTTGCGTTGAGTGGTATTATATTCAAAGGTGGATATTTAAACAATACTGCAGCGCAAACGTCAAAATTTATGTTGCACGGTGAATCAAAATGGCATTGCAAGAGAGTCAAAATTTCACCTGAAAATGGCAAATGCTAATTTAACACTAAAAAATACTGTAAAATGACATTTAGAAGACAAGCATAAAAGTTTGCTTTTAAGATTTAGGCTGAGGTGTCGCCATACTGCTGGAAATCTCAAAAACAAACTAGAATTTGATTGTTGGCATGTTTTCATTGCTTAAATAAAGTTGTTTAGCAGCAAGAAGAAAACTGATCCTGATCACTGAAGATTATGTAAGAATCTGCTTATTACTCCATCCAGCATTTTGTTTGTCGTTTGAAGTCCTCAAGCGCTACATGCTATAATATAGTTCCTCTTTTCACCTGTCCTTGTATTTATACATTTAAGTAGAAAATTTCTGATCTACGAACACATATTTAGAAGTATAGCTGAAAAAAAAAACAATGTATGGCTTGATATAGTCTCAGTGACACAAATTATATTTGTATAATTGTAATAAATTAATTATCTCTACTTGCAGAACGCTAATCTATCTGCGTTGGTACTCAAAGTGCCTTGCTCAGGAACACCTCTGCATGAAGTGTGGGCAAAGGATAAAACCGACGACCCTACGGTTACAGGACAGTCTACCTTTTTAGTATTTTTTTTCTTTGTTTTTGTGTCACTCCTGTGGTCCCAGGGACCTAGCGGGAATTGAACCAGGTTTCCCTCGGTCGAAAGACGGTAACTCTACCACTAGGTCAACGGCCCCCTGTGACCTAGGACGGTTACCCTATTCACTTAGCCATCCTTCTTACGTAAACTGATGAAATCAACATCTCGAAAAAGTTTAATGCTGAAATGTGGCTAGAAAAAGGATTATGGAGTAAAATTTTTTCATTTGAGCAGTGAAATTGAATCGACTGTGTGTTGCTAATGCCAACATTACTGATATGGAGGTTGCAAATCAGGTGCTCGGTTGACATGCAACATTTCCAGGTGATTCCTGAGTAGTGGAAAAAAAAAAAAACCTAAGTTTGCCCATAATTATGTCAGATCATTACATCCATTTTTTATTTCACATTGATTTATTAACTCTCACCCGATATATACAGTAACTTAACACCCGATCTGTGAGTGAGATCGGGTGAGGAGCTCTGCCATCTGGGAGGAGCTTGGTGTCAAGCCGCTCCTCCTCTAGGTCGAAAGGAGTCAGATGGAGTGATTAGGGCATCTGGTCAGGATGCCCACTGACCCCCTCGCTGGTGAAGTGTTTCGGGCACGTCCCAACAGGAGGAGACCGAGAGGCAGGCCTCGGACCTGCTGAAGAGACTATATCTCACAGCTGGCCGGGGAACGAATCGGGATCCTTCCGGGTGAACTGGAGGATGCAGCCGGGGTGAGAGAAGTCTGGGCTTCCCATCTGAGGCTGTTGCCATCGCGACCCGGTTCCGGATGAGCGGAAGACGACAGAACGGAAATATTAACTTTACATTTAAAATGTTTTGTTTTTTTTTGTCAAACTATAACATGTGAAGGTTTTTATTTGAGGGGAAATCAAAAGGTTTTTTTTAAAATGCTGAGTTCGCTTAAATTTAACTTTATGTAAGCATTGGATCTCCTTTTAGGTTTTGAAAATCAAGCTTGCTTCCCCAACATTGCCACATGATCCGTTCAGCTCTGAAGGCTAAGTTGATAGATCCAATTTCTTTCCTCCAGTTTCTGCAGCCTTCCGCTGTCCTGCTCCTATAGAAGACTTCTGCTGACACGCAGGAGCGGCTGGAGAGTAAAATTGTATAGGTGGGTGACAAGTGTCAAAGCATCACCCAGGTAACTGTCTGAATGCTGGTATTTCTAACTTTACACTGCAACACCTCACTGTAGTGTTTTCTGATATTAAAGATCATTTTAAATTTGATTGGATTTTCTTTAAACGTTGTTTGACCGTCCAATTGGGATCCTGTTCTTCTTAGTTTAATAAGAATGAACTCATATTTGACAAAGATATTTTTTGTGCTAGTGCAAAGGCAGCGAGAAAAAAGCTGTTTCTATGTGAACTCAACAGCCTGTTGTGTCTGAAGCGAGCTTTCTAATTTATGGTTCAAAGATTTCCGTGTCATACAGCAGAGGAAAATGAGCTACTGATAGGAGCCCAACTGATATAAAGAGCTCATTCCATCAAAGTTATTATGGAATGATACAATTCAAATTTAATAAAGCAGAGCACTGTGCTCTAATCCAGAGTACCAGTGACCTGTGAGAAGTCTTAGCATTCCTTAATGTCAAATTAACTCCCAAAGAACTGAGATGAATGCACCGATTCATCCCAATGGAGAGATATGAGGAGAAACGTTGCAGAATTAACAAGAAAGATTGGATTGGAAGTCTTTAGTTGGGAGGTTTAAACACACTCAAAGTTAAATCGAACTATCTAAATAGTCGGATGTGGCTCTTTTAACTTCACATTCTGGCTTCTCCTCGTACCTTGGGAAAATGAATTACGAGTTTCGTCTTCTGAACTGCTTCTCCCGAACAGGGTCGGAGGGGTGTGCCCAAGCATATCCCTGCTGATTTTATGCGAGAGGAACGGTACAACCCGAACAAGTCACAAGTCTGTTGTAGGGCCACACTCAAATACAACCAAGCACACACACGTTCATTTTAAGGTGGCCATTTTATAGCAGCCAATAAACCTAACATGCATGTTAAGGGAGAGTAGGAGGAAACCGGAGTGCCTGGAGAAAACCCATGATACATGGGGAGACCATGCAAACTCCACACAGAAAGGCCAGTGTTTCAAGCCTCTCTCCAACTCTAGCACTCATAGCCCCAGCGTTTTTTCCATTCCGTTCCGTCGTCTTCCGCTTATCCGGGGTCGGGTCGCGGGGGCAACAGCCTCTTCCGGGAAGCCCAGGCTTCTCTCACCCCAGCTGCATCCTCCAGCTCACCCAAAAGGATCTCGAGTCCTTCCCCAGCCAGCTGTGAGACATAGTCTCTTCAGTGGGTCCAGTGTCTGCCTCTTTGTCTCCTCCTGGTGGGACGTGCCCGAAACACCTCATTAACAAGGCGCTTGTGGAGCATCCTGACCAGATGCCCGAACCACCCCATCTGGCTCCTCTCAACCTGGAGGAGGAGCGGCTCGACACCGAGCTCCTCCCGGATGCCAGAGTTCCTCACCCGATCTCTGAGTGAGAGCCTAGCCACACTGCGGACGAAACTCATTTCGGCCGCTTGTACCCACGATCTCATTCTTTCGGTCACCCACTTTCCGACTACGCAAATTGAGCACATTTTAGGTGACTTGTTGCGTGGACTATTACGTGACTCTATCCTTATTTAGAAGCATATGGTGTGGTTGGGCTTCACGTTGGTTTATGCCAATAATATTTGTGTGATTTACAAGATTAGGTTTCTTAAAGAAGTTATATACACTGTGAGTTTGCATGGTAAGAGAGCTGTGTGAACTCAGCAATAACATTTGATGAGCGGGAAATCTATCTAGATAGATAGATCTTCAAGATAGATCTCCTAGATAGATAGAAGATAGATATATATCTATGGCCTAGTGGACATAGATAAGAGATGGTATCCCAGTGGTTAAAGCGTACGCCCATAAACAGTAAGTCAACTGGAGATTCGCGGGTTTGCATCCCACTGAGTGCACGTCTAGGGCCCTTGGAGAAAACACCTAACCCCCCGTTTCTCCCACCATTGATGCCGTCGTGGGCAGCCTGCTGCGGTGTAGGAGTGCAGCACACAAATTTCCCCGCTGAGGGATGAATAGAGTGAGTAAAAATTATATTAAAAACTAAATATATATACATATATATACACATGTATACACTTCTGGTGGGTTTTTGTTTTTCGTCTTTAAATTGATTTGCACAATATCTTCTCTTTAAAGATAAATAGTCTGTTCCTGAGTTTCAACAGAAATGTAAAGATTATAAAATAACCTTTTGGTTTGAAGATTTTATATAAGATCAAACGCTTTCATTTTCAAAAAGTTACCATTGATTTCAGCAAATTCTAGATCTAACTAAGTGTTTTTACAGAAAGCCTTCCAGCTGCATACTTCGAGGTAAATTTCCACATCTCAAGCCGCAGGGTGGTTGAATGTAACAAACAGAAACCCTAATAAAGCAGACAACACATCCAGCTGATGTCACCGTGACACAGTGACTTTGATAAAGGTTAGCACTAGCATAAAGCTGCACACGGATCATATTTAATCCCACCTTTGTAATTCCTCTCATACCATGGCTTCCCGTAGTTTCTCTTTATAAAAAACCTTTTGTGTTTGTATTCCCTTGTGTTTTTTGGAAAGGCCAAGGGTTTTCTAAGACGCTCCCATTCAACTTAGCTAAGACAATACCCCAGATACTCCACTATACCCTGGATTCTAAGCCTGACTTCTGGATAAAAGAAGCATTTTTCTTCTCTCTTCTTTCCTTGTGTGGCTTTCAAAAAGCTCCTGCGGGGAGCAAATTTCTTCTATACCAGAAAACTTGCTGGGCCCATCGGCCATACCTTCAAAGCCAGTTTAAATAACATGCTAATCATCAGGAATCTGTTGATGAGATTATCATGCAGGGAGCGAAAAGCATTCCCCCGCAGACAAAGCCGGGCACATGCACTGAAACATGTAAACACACACGCAAAGACACAGTGGCTGAGAAAATATCCTTCCCTGAAGGGGAAAGAAATAGATCTCATTATCAGCTTGTGGCTAGAAGCGTACGGATGCTTTCTAATGGTTTCAGATTTGCATCGGCGCACACAAAGCAGCTCACCTTAACACAAAGAGCGTATCGTCTAGCTGCATTTGTGTTGAAGATTAAAAACCCTACGTGGTACATATTTGGTAAATGATTACTGATTAGCTGGAGCATTGATTAATCAATAAAGCATCTCTGGTATTTCCGTCTGTTATTCCTCTTTAGACCACTGATGCAAACTAAAAGAAAAATAAAATAAGCCAAAGAGAAAAATCCGTCCTAGTAAACATGTCACCAACACATAATTAACCAAGCTACCACTACGAGGTGTAAAATCTCCACTCAGCTGTGCCGACATCATCTCATCCCCCTCTCCAAACGAGCCCAGAATCTATTTAATACCCAGGTGAATTGTGCGCCAGATACAATAAACCCCCCTTCTTTTTTTTTTTTTTATTAATTCTCCTTATGCTTCCTTTCCTTTTAAGTGAGCAGACCTATATTTTTAAGTTGCCATGGCAGCAAGAATGGGGAAAAATCTACACGGTGAAAGGAAAGGGTTTGTACATTATGGAATTGCAATTCTATTTCCTCTCTACATGGATTGCTTAATTTATTTGTGATTTGGAAATAGTCATCGCTTTGAATGGCGACACAACACGCATTCTAAATTCATACAAATGATGTTTCTCATTTTGGATTGGCCTCACTAGAGACATGAGTAATGAGAGGACTTTCATTATCTGCGCCCACTTGGCATTTACGTGCTGAATAATGAGCGATGATACCTGATCTCCACAACCACTGGTTAATGCCGGGCTAATAATTTTATTGGAATTCAAACACAATCTTGTGGAATGATTGTCTGTTTGCAGCTGACTGCTAGCAGTCCTGGCAGGTTTAACCTCAGGCAGAAGACCAGCAGGACTCCAGTGACCTTCACACTTGATCTAGCGCCTCAAAAGCTCTGCTGTCAATAAAAAAGCAACTAGGATCAATACCTGGAGGCTGGAATTTGTGAATCTAATGCAAAAAGCAAGAGAATTGAAAATGAAAATACTTCAAATGTAAATAAATACACTCTTATCCGTAAATTTGTGCATTTCATTTGTGAACAAACTGAATTTATGTCCTTTTAACTAAATTAATTTCATATCTAAGTTAAAGAATCTCGTTTGTGCTCATTAGGTAAGATTAGTGTGTTTGATAGATGACCAAATAAACGTGCTTCATTGTTTAAAGTGTGTTTTTTTTAATGCAAAATCAAATTTGTGGAGGTTTCTACCAAGTTTTAATATTATTCCCACATTAAAAACATACCTGCAGGGGTTTTCTATTTCATTCATGGATGTTTGAATAATCTACAACCTCTCCTATCCAGCGTTCGGATCATTTTTAAACTCCAGGTTGTTTTTGGCTAGGTGGCAGGACTAGGCGAGTTGTGAGGAGAGGGGCGAAATCAGTCTAAAAACGGTAGTGACACTCAATAAATTTCTGAAGCTTTCATCAGTGAATGTCACATTTTTAAGCTAATAAACAATATTGTGTTTATTTACTGGAATATAATCTATAAGGCTCCGTTGCGTTGTCTTCCACCTATCTGGTGGAAGACCAGATAGGTGGAAAAAAAAAATCGCAGCTTAGCCCAATGTCTCAACCCTGTGAGATAAGGTTTAAATTACATGACCCTGGGGCTGTGTCGCAGGGTCAACAGCCTCAAACGGCCTCTTCTCTCACCCCAACTGCATCTTCCAGCAGAAAGATCCCGAGTTGTTCCACGGCCAGCTGCGAGACATAATCTCTCCAGCGGGTCCAGGGTCTGCCTCTTGGTCTCCTATCAGTTGGATGTGCCCGAAACATCTCACCAGCGAGGTCCTCGGGGGGGCATCCTGACCAGATGCCCAAACCACCCCATCTGGCTCCTCTCGACCTGGAGGAGGAGCAGCTCGACACTGAGCTCTGCCCAGATGGCAGCGCTCCACACCTGATCTCTGAGTGAGAGCCTAGCCACCCTGCGGAGGAAGCTTATTTTGGCCGCTTGTATCCATGATCTCATTCTTTCGGTCACCACCCACAGTTGGTGACCATAGGTGAGGGTGGGAAAGTAGATCGACTTGTAAATCAAGAGCTTTGTTTTTCTATTCGATTCGAGATCGAATAGAGATCGTCTCGATTTACAAGTCGATTTTGAATTTACAAAACCTTTTACGTAAGGTAAAAAATTGTTTATCTCTCGGAAAAAAAAGCAGGAATCAATAATCTTTGACATGTTCAAAAATATTGGGCTGTCAAAAAAAGTATCAAAGATCCACAAATCAAATCATGTACTCACGTATGTTCTCTGTGTTCTCCTGCACAATGTCCGTCTTCAGCAGGTTATCCGCCAGCACGAAGGCGCCCTGTTCCACCGTGTCGAGCAGCATGGTGGCAGCTCTAAGCTGCTCTGCCGTGCTCAGATCCTTCCAGGCCGCTTGGGCATGTGGTTGAAGCAAATTGTTGACAGTTTCTACCATTGCCTGCGGAATCCAAACAATCCATGTTAATGAAAGGAAACTAGTGATTGTATATATGGTGTGAATGAAATGATCATTTGCAAATGTGCAATGTCAGCAATATTTTAACTTCTCAAAGTCATTTGGTATTCAATTTTGTTTGGAAGAGACTACATATTCAATGGGTCTAGTGATGTTCCAAGCCTGCTTCTCTTTATTTCTTTGAGATGATTTAATCACGTAAAAAATGTCCTATTCAGTGAGGAAAAAAAAAACTAGAGGTCAATGAGTGCATGACACGAGGCGTGGCTATTTAATCGGTGTGATAAACAATCTGCGCAAACAATCCCAGGACACAAATACCTTAAAACAAATAGATCCATAAATTAAAAACAGGCATTCCGGTGGGTGGAAAAGGTGTTTGCTGGTAGCATTTATCTGGGAGTATTCGGTGTAGATCTCTTCTGCATATTAATAACATCGAGCAACCCTAATGCCTTCTTAAATCTCTCTGTGATACTTAGCAGGCAAAAAAAAATCCAGGAGACCAGATGAAAAATTAAGAACCATTAAAGATTTAAAAATGCCAATGGCGAGATTTATGAATGGGAAAGTAATTGGTCAAGGGAAGCAATTCATTCCTGCAAACCAGTGCACAGAGGAATCCAAACGCCCGTGGAAAACGTGGGGAAACTATTTTGAAGCGATTACGGTGGAGCAGGTGGTCAAATGTTTCTAAACAAACCATTAAAGCAATTCAACCTATTAAAAAAATAGATTCAGCCTACGATAATTCCCAATGCATTTAATTCACATAATCAGCTTAAAATACATAAAAAATATGTTGCATCACCTGGTGAAACCTTCAACAAACTTTACCCAAAAACACATTTTTGATCAACAGATTTTCAAAAGAAGCCAATTTTAGTACAACCCTTTAAAATGACATGCGGATAAGCCAAACACAGTGCAAGGAATTATGTGTATGAAATGTATTTCAAAAAGGAAAAAAGGACTTTGCAGATATCATGTGCAAACACACTCTGGTTGCATTATGAGTTTAGGTTTTTGAATATCTTCAATCCTAACAGAAGGCCTGGGGCTGATTGTGTTGAAGTATCGAGGGTACCATCTGGGATTTTCCTATTCAAAATATAACCTGTGTGGAGTAAGCCTCCCACACACACGCACACTAACAGAAATCTGATGCAAGAGTGAGAACACACCTCTCCACCTGCTTGTACACATGATGAACATGCGTAATTTTGTGGGGCATGCACTCTGGAACAAATGCATGGGCACACCGAGTCTACCAACTTTGAGGTAATTATTCATCATCTGCAGCTAGTCTCCAATCACACCTTTTGACATTCAGCAAGAGGTAAAGGTTGATTCGTTCTCAATTATAGAGTTCTTTTTCTTCAGGCACTGACATTTCTTTTCCCTCATTCGCCACTTCAAGATTTTCTTTCCTCACTTTTTACAACAGTGGAATAATGGTTCTCCTGGGAAAGGATCGATAGATCTGGAGAGATGGTGCAACACCTTTCCAATGTATAGAAGAATAAATGTGATGAAAAATAACATACTTCAATGTTTTCACAGTGAAATAAGAAGGTCAGAGTATGCAATAGATAAAATAAGAACGAGTACATATACTGGGCAAACTGAAGAAAAAATGTCACCTGTGTTATTTTTTTTTAATTGAATGTACTTTGACGAATGCATGAAATAAACTAATCAAATCTGTGATCAATACATCATTGAGTCCACCAAGCAGCTGTTTTAGCTCCACCCCATCTTACTCAGCACCACCCAGATGTTCTGAAGCCCTTGGAGCGCAAATTTCCCTATAGGCGATTAATAAGATATTCTGAATCTGACCCACGTGGGTCATTTTCTGGTAAGATAAAAATATTGTTCTGTAAAAAATTGGGAAAAGGAATAAAAGTTTTAGTGAAAACAATAGTTCAATGATGAAAAAAAAATTGCAACGACTATTACTTTTTGAGCTTGCAACGTTGGGGTTTACTCGCTTTATTGTAGGCAGGTACTTTTTTGTTTAGCCAACCCTCCCTTTCTGGATGTGACTGTTTGGATGCAGTACGTATAGCACATCACGTCCAATCAGTGTAGTCCGGAGACAACAGTGTAAAAACAAACTTTTCCTAATCGGTGGCAGAGCAACCACACCGTCCTCCTGAATAAACTTTTTAAATAGTGTTTTTAAATTCTCAATCTTGGGAATTGTTGCTTGGAAAGGACTGTACAGGTTGTTAGATTTCTTTTGTTAAGCTCACGTTTTTGTTCGTATAACAATGTCATTCCTGCTTGCTGATTGGATAGAACATTTTACAATTTCTGCACTTGTCTGCAAGTTGGCAAAAAAAATGTAATTGAGCAGAACTGGCTTCAAAGAACACGCATCAGACCAGTCAAATTTAGTGTGGGCGTAGAACTTAAATGCCTTACGCATAGCTGTGATGTGTTTGAGGACAGCTCGGCTACTTGGTGAACTCAAAAATCTTAATCTTATTTTTAAAATGAAAAAAAAAAAACAACTATATGCTTTGTGGTTGTATCTGTGTAGCTCTTTATATAAAATTCTGTTTGTAAAATGTGCCTCGGAGAACTGGGCTTTGACATCCCTCCCTCAATACCAAATACCATGGCTGCTCTCACCATGGTTTTGTTCAACTTCCTGTGTATAGGCTGCATTTTGAAAGGAAAAAAAATGTGTAAGTTTTTATAAAAATGTGACAGAATGTATATCTTTTTAAAAATCTTTCGTTACGTGAGCAACTTCATTGTTTGTGGTCAAACAGAAAATTTAATTGTTCTTTTTAAGTGTGTTTTTCCAAACCAAGCATTGAATTAGATTTTGTTTTATATATTGAGGCCATTTTTTTCTACAACTTAACAGTTTTAAAGATTTACTTTGTTAAACAGCAAGAAGAAATAACTTGTGATTCACCTTTGAAAGACAAACTCAAACAGTTATGGAAAAAAAAAAAACCTCGACCACTCAGGAATCTAATGACAATAGATTTCTTCAAAAAATACAAAAAAAAAAATCACGTTTTTATTTTATTTTTTAAAACATTGCCATTGAAAAAGGTCAGTTTCATGAAATATTTCACACTTCTAAAGGCAATGAGTGACAATTTTGAATAATTAAACAAAAAAATTAAATACTATACATATGGCTACCTTTAATGAATCTTGTTTAGTTATCCATTGCAGTTTTGAAATGTTTACACCTCAAAATTTTAAAAGTTTTGCAAATTACTTTTGTGTTTCAACCAAAATGTCAACTTTTAATAGTTTACAGTGAAAAGTTCATAGATAACAAATCGGTTTACGCTTAGCAGAAAATACGTCCCCATTGTACAAACTAACATATGGAAATAGTCAACAAGACTTCTTGGTATGTTCAGAAATAACTAAATAAAAACAGAGAGGTAAACAATGAATAGAAACGAGTAATTTCCTGTAATTAACCTGAGTAACCATTTGAACGATCCATTTGGAACATGTATGACGATTGAATGTGAAAAGCTACAGTGCAAAGGCCATTTATACCGATACAAGACCAGAGGAAGGAAGGGACAGGTGGACATTAGTGTGAACTTGGCAAGAGTCCAGGCCGGTCTGGTGTGTGTGCGCGCGTGCCTTTATCTGTGCGCTGATTGATTAAATGAACTCCGGGACTAAGGAAATAGATTCTGGCCGAGGCCGATCCCCCTCACTTTCCTTCTGCCCTGCTCTATGTACATCTCATCCCTTCATTTCTTCTCACTCCTCCCATCTTTTTAACTCACAAACACTTAAGGTGTGAACAAAAATAATAAAAAGAGGAACAACAAAGTAATTTTTTTCTTTGTCCTTGTCCGTCTGACTCGATGCGTGTTGTCAGTTGTTTCATCATTTCTGCCTCTCATTGCTGGTTTTATTCTACCTGCCGGCTAGATAGTCTTTCTTTGTGAATGTGTAAAACAGTTCGCTTTAATATTTCATAAATCTTACTTCTCTCTAGGAAGCGAGTATTTGTTTTTAGAGGTAGTAAGTTTCTAAGGGATTTTTGTTGATTTTATTTTATAAATCTGCTCATCCAAATTCATTACTGTACAACATACAGTATGTTAGGAACACATAAAAGCAACAAGGAATCTTTTTTCATGTTTCCACGCATAAAATGTGGAGGAGGTGCTTCAATAACATGACTTTTCCCAAACCACTAAATAGACTTTAATGGAACTGAGTGGTAGGGTCACCCATGGCAAACAAGTTCAGGGGCCACTGACAAAGCGCGGCTGCCACAACTTGACACAGACGTATAACTGCAACCAAGTTTCCCTTGCCCAGATGCAAGTCACAGGGGCGCTCCTCTGGAGCCAGGCTCTGGGGTTGGCCTCGGGAGCAAGTGCCTGGTGATCTGGCTTTTGTCCATGGGGCCTGACAGAGCTCAGCCCAAACAAGGGACATAGGCCGCTCTTCCAAAGGGCTAACAACCTGCTGGAGTGGCCGTAAGGGTCGAGGACCCTGCTTGCCCAACCTCCGCTACGTTCTTGGAACATGGAACATCAACTTCCTGGCAAAGAAAGAGACTGAACTGGTGCACCTGGTTGAGCAGTTCCAACTAGGTATGGTTGGACTCATCTCAACGCACAACTTAGGCTTTGGAACCAGTCCTCTTGACGGGGGCTGGACCCTGTTCTATTCTGGAGTTGCCCCTGGTGAAGGTCACTGAGCTTGGGTGGGCATTCTTTTTGCTCCTCAGCTTGGCACCTGTGTGTGGAAGGTTACTTCCTTCCACCTTAGGTTTGGAGTTCAGGTCGTTACTGTCATTAGTTGCAATGCGCCGAATGGTATTCTACTTAAAATGTATTATAATTATTTAAAAATTGAAACTAGGACTTTTTGTAATTTTTTTTTCAAGTTGCAATGATTTCTAAAAGTAAATTTAGAAACTCCAAGTTTTATGTACGAGCTTTTTAAATATAAAAAGGAACCCATAATTTTTTAAATATTTTTTCTCTACAGAACGGCAAATATTTAGGTCACCAAAACAAGAAAAGTCTTCATTTTTACAAAAACCTATCCTTCCCAGGTGTTCTCAGAATGATTGAATAAAACCTCCCACTCATGCCTCCACCAGTGGAAGTTTGAACAAATACTTCCTTTTGTTGCCTATCACCTTTGCCTGCACAATGCCAGTGTTGGAACAAACCAAACCCTCTGATGCATTAATAGCACAATGCCGAACTGAAGGAGGGAGCACAGAATAATCCTATCAGAACGTTAACAAAAAGGGAAGCAACAAAAGAAGACAGAACGCCTTGTCGAGGGTTCATCCTGCAGCAAGATAATTACCCAAAGCGCAAGAAGAAAAGACGTGATGGAAAAACCAGCGCAATCTCAACACCCAGATCTGATACGCAACTTGAAAAAAATAAAATAACGGATGTCACACTAGAGCAAACTTAAAGAAATAGAACCAGAATAGAAAGTGAAAACTATCTTCAAGGAGCTTCTAAATGGTTATATCCTTTTTCTTTTTAAAAAGAATAATGAGGACTCTCATGGTTTATTCAGTGGTTGAGTAAAAGAAAAAAGAAAAGAAATTAAGTTACCTCTGTAAAAACGTTAAACACACCAATCCAACCCTGAATGAATACTAGCACAGACATCGCATTCACTAGCATGCGTGAGAAGACACTAATGCATCCATCTAATTTATCGTTTAGAGTTCAACTTTAAATAAATGAACACTTTGAATGTTTTTGTACTTTAAAAACTCGCAAAAATCCAGAGCATTGCAACAGAAACAAATAAAGCCACAACAAAAAACAATGTTTATTAGTTTTGACGTGACCGATGGCTCTCTTTGGTAAAAGCCTTTACGAGACAGTGGTTTTGTAAATAAAATCAAAACATTAAACTTAGAAAATAATTTTAATTTTAATATACTTTATTAACCCCTCACCGGGAAATTTGTGTGCAGCATTACACCGCAGCAGGCTGCCACCTATGACAACACCAATGGTGGGAGAAACGGGGGTTTATGTGTCTTCTCCAAAGACCCTAAATGTGAACTCAGTGGGATGCTCTAACCACTGAGCCCCCGTGGAGTAGCTTAAGAAGGAGTAGAATCCACTGATTTCTAAATAAAGTAATTATTTTATGCTGTATTATTTTGGGGTTTGGCAGTCAACGTTTTTACATTAGATCTTTTTAAAGTTTCTTTTTGTCAAACATGTCGGAGTTTAAAAGTCCCGTCTCATGCACAATTTCTCTTTTTTCATGGTATCCTATGCACATAAACAACCTCATTTTGGTTTTTGGAGCATCCATTGCACAAAATTTATAAAATCTTACAGATTTATAGAGATTTATCACACTATAGGAGTTGTAAAAGGTTGATTTTTGCTTGTTTTTTTTTCCCCAAAAAACTGCTAAATCATTCTAAAACCACTTTGGTAAGTAATTCAAATCTAACATACGACTGGTAGAAGGTAGAAAACTCTGAACAAGTTAGCTTAACACCTTAAAAGTCCATTAAAGGAATAAATTTTTGAAGTTGAAACATATATAAGATGCCCAAGCCTCTTATTGCAAATTATTTCTCATACATACCATAAATCTTCACAGCAGACTCAGAGTTTCCTGTTTATTACAACTTAGTTTAACTTTGAATTTCAATAAATGACTACCAGAGATATTTTTGCATCACGTTACAACCCTGAATATACAGCCTCCCACCGGTTTGTCTGCTTTAAGGTCATCTTGCGCTCAAACACGCCTCTGGTCATTCTTTCATGTGAAGGTGTTGTTTTAATGAGGGTCAGAGCGACACTTCTACCTATGTGGAAAATTCACACTTACTTGGCTTCTCTTAAAGAGAAATATGTTTCTCACGCTTTAAATCTATAAGAGTTGCATTGAATTTTATTTTTTCTCAATGCAAACTAGGACTTTCTGAAAAAAAAGGCACATTTTATATGCATTTCTAAAAGAAAGGAGAGGCTGTTTTGACTTTGGCACAGCATGGACGGATATAATCACAGTAATTGGACCATCGTAATGTCACAGCCTGTAAACAAACTGCCATCAATATGACCGCAAGGCAAAGAAGGCCGGACGCCATCTTTATCCCGTTAGTTGAAATTCAAAAACGCACAACAGACAAAACATTTCTTCAGGGGGAAAATGTCGTCATTATTTGCTGCTTTGTTGCCTTATCAAGCAAAATTCTTGTGGCTAAAATGTGCACTAAAAAGAACTCTGAAGAAAAAATGGAAAAATGAGATTTTTAGCTTTTGTTTGCCCCAAAACTAAAAAAAAAACTAAATTAAAATGCACTTTATTTGTCAATGACTTCACACACAGACTTCATACTTCATTCTGAATGAAACACCTGAAACCTCCACAATCGGCTCCAAAATGGCACTGCTATCTGCTTTCAGCATTGTGTATCCTCAGACCGGAGGGACAGCAGAGGCAGGTGCACTACTCATTTGCTTTTGTATTCCTCTGCTAATCCCACTTATGTCTTCCACCAGGGTCCTGTTGGGGAAGACATTGCCCGATTTCCCTCATCATTGAAAGCCTCTCAAGAGCCAACAGCACGTGCAGCCAATGCCTGGGTTTACTTACGAACACAGATGTTGGTGTATTGGGAGAAAAACACTTCACTTTTGTTCAAATTTGTCAGGGTAGCCAAATTGAGCAGTGTGTACCATTGAGGTGCTGGATCTTAAGTCTTAGAGCACAACAAGTTGGCACAGAAAGAAGTAAGACTACTGTGTTTGAATTGAACTCTTTTGTAGCATAAAAATCTTTTCAGAGCTCAGCCGATCTGGTAAGCAGGTGACACTCTGTTCAGGTCACCAGTCCTGATATGCAATGGACAGTCTGGACAGTCTGTCACACAGCCACACAGACAGCCAGATAATCAATTACTTAGACACTGATACATATGGCCAATTAAAACCAACTCATCAGCATAATGTACCATAATAATAATAATCTGTCATTCAGAGACAGGTGACCTCTAGATTGTGTACCGCTCCTCTCAGATAAACTTACTGAGACAGGCTCTAACATCCCCTACAACCCAGAAAGATACAAGCATACTGGAGATTAAACAAAATCAAACAATGTCAGGATAGAATGTCAAGGAGGTAGTAGTACACACCGGAAAACGAGCCTCAAAGAAAAGTCCACAAATTAGCTTCTCGTGGTTTAAACCAAACAAGTAAAAAGAGAATTTATATTTTTTTGTGTTTTATAAAATGAAACAATGTAAAAGTAGATTTGAGGACTCAGTGAATATGCTTCAATACCCGTACAAATAAACTAAACGGAAACAGCATTGTCATCGGCATGAAGACTACACAAGACTTAAGTGAGCGAATTTTAGAAGCAAATAAATTTATTGAATTTATCTGAAGTATAATGTCTACCATCTAGTTTTATTTACCGTATTTTCACGACCAATGGGCGCACCGTATTAAAAGGCGCAGTCCAAATTTTGCGTGCTCTATATTTAACACACACATAAGGCGCACCTGATGGTAGGGCGCAGGGTTTTATATACATATCCTCTACTATGTACGTCCGCCTTACAACAACACACTACCACACGCGCGACAAGCACATGCGTATTTAAAATAGGTCGGGAGCAAAACTGAGTTTGGTTGTCTATTTAAATATTAGTTACCGTCATCTTAAACTCATTTATCGAATCCATCCAAGTCCTCATCCTCTGTTTCAGAATCTAACAGGTGCGCTAAATCCAACATAACAGGTTCACTTCCCTCGCTGTCAGAGTTTCTGTATCGTGCAGCTCCGCGGCAATGATGCCTGCTTTTGCAAAAGCTCGGACAACAGTACCAGAGCAGACACGTTAGCCCTAGCATCTACAATCCTCTGGCAAACTGTGGCGTAACTCCCCCGGCGCTGCCTTCCACCCTCCGTGAAGCTGTGGTCTCCGCTGGTCATCCATCGCTGCTGTAGTCTTTCCTCCAAACTCTGGCCACCTTCCCTTATTTCCGCAGAAACTCAGCTACGTCTTCTTCACCTGTCGCAGCTCGTTTTCCAGCTTCCTCCACTTACAAACCATCGACTCGTTCATTTCAAATTTTCTTGCAGCGGCTCTATTCCCATGTTCCACGTAACTGATTGCCATCAGTTTAAACTGAGTGTTGTTAAAACAGAAATGTTCTGCATAAAGCACACGCCTGTTCTTTTATACACAATCCACACCCACACTTCCCCCTTTAATGTTCTCATGTTCTCAATTGCATCCACCTCGTGGTTCTCTAATACGTCCGCAAATCACAAATCAGATAGGGCGCACTGCACGATAGGGTGCACCGCTCATTTTGAAGAAAATTTGAGACTTTTAGGTGCGCCTTATGGTCGTGAAAATACAGTATACATAATATAGACCAAATATAATGTTATTTACCACACACATCACTGAAAAATTCCATCTTTAAAAGCTGTTCAGAGACCAAACTTGCTTACCAAGACTTCCTGCACCAGGATAATTGACAATGGCTGCTTGCTTGTGGTGCTATTCCTGCTATTATTGACGTTTAAAAGATAAAAAAGGGCAAACTTCACTTTAAAGTGTCTCGCGCTCACACACCCAAGCACTCGAGACTCATTGGTACAATTGTGCGCGTATAAATAAACTTCTTTTTGACACGTCTCAGAGGGATTGTGTGCAAAATACATATTGCTACAGAGCACACACATAAAACAACATCTGGCTCTAATGTGCAGTTTAATTTAAGCCTTCTGCACAGAAGACAGGAACGTCAACTTCTCCCATATTTCTCCTTTCAAGGTAGAAATTATTCTGACGACAACTGAAATGTCTCCCTCGGGGATGACAAAATCACTCAGTGGCCCGAGAAAAAGCTGAGGGAAGCGCGAGAATCTCCCGTAAATTGGGACAAATATGCATTATGCATCAGAGAGAATGATAACATAGCATGGCTTTGGATGACTTAGTGGTTAGACGTTGACTCGGCGGTGTAATGAGGTCACTTCTTTTTGACTCCTGAACATTTGCTGATAAATGTAGGCATCCCGGAGATTTTTTTTTTCTATTAACTGATGCAATCTACTTTTCTGGGGTTTTTACCATCGATGGCGCTGATGTAAGTTCTGAGACATTTCTATAATGGTGGTGGTGCTTGAGAGAAATTCAGAATGGATGAAAAGCATTTGAAAAACAAATGGTATTTTAAACTTCATGCTCAAGTTAACAAGTAATGTGGGTTGGCACATGCAATGGAATGGAAGGTTGCAAATGATGACACTGAAATTTGACCCCTTGACTTAAACCTTCTTGTTTGTAGATAGCTTATCAAATACAAAACAGCTCATGCAACTTCAAAAGGCCAAAGTTCATGCTTGGGAATGGGGGTGGATAAACAGCAAATATGCCACAATACAGAGATGAATTTATAGAGATACTTGATCAAAATACCTGGACATAAAACCGACATGAACGCTCTCTCTTCTGGAGCTGTAATCCAAAGAAAATGCAAAAAAAAAAAAGTTAGGAGAATCCAAACACATAAAACACTTTAATAGAGATACTTTATTCAATTTCAGAAAGGAATCAGAAAGTTTTGGGGGCTTTTTTTCACAGATTATCTGTGTGTTTGCTTTTTTTTTTTGGTTTCTTTTTGTCTTTTGCAGAATAACAGGGACCAAGTGTTTAGACACGCCACAACATTTTTGTCTTACATTGAATGAGAGTCCTTCAACAGGAATTAAAAAAGAAAGAAAAAAAAACTTTCAGAAGGTTTTTATGTCTCTTAAGTGGACTGACTTTCATGGAGCTGCTTTCCAAACTGATTGATATGTGCGATAATCTATGTGCCATGTCCTTACATCTTTACAAAGGTATTTGAAGCTCTAGTTCGAAGACTACTATTCAGTTATATCGGACAGTCAAGCTGAGAAGGACTCTTAGTGTTTTCACACTTCTTCTACTTCACAATCGCTGAGGTCATTGTGCTCCAGGGAGCACTCAAAGATTTAGAAATGGTTTTACACGCTCAACTTGATCAATGTCTTACTGCAGCTTTACTATAGAGGTCTGCAGGGAGCTGCTTGACTTGATGGCTTGATATGGGATGGATATTATGTTCCTACAGACGCAGATCTTTGCCAAACTAAACTATATCTTCTTCAATTAATTTGTCTTGAATAGAACCGATTGTGGTTCTCAACTCTCAGTTCTTAGAGTTTACCAAAGCGTATACTGCAAGTCGACTTTTTGGGGGGGGTTTCTGGGAAGCAAAGCAAAGAAAACTGAATGTCACTTAAATATTTAAAAGTCATGCATAGTTTTGCCAGTTGAATAAATTAAAGCTCAACAATGTTTACTGGAGTCATAGCATCTTTCATAAGTTTAGTTTCATACCTTAGTTGACTAGTTAACTTCCCAGATTGGTCCTGGTAGCATGCTAAATTTCAGTAATTTTGGAACCATATTTCTCTTACTAAGCCTTTTCCCTAGAAACAACTTCTTTTCTGGAAATGCTCAAATCTGAACAGGTATATAGCATCTTTCTGATCATGACAACAAAACAGAGCTTAACAACCATCTAGCAAGGATATATACACAAACAGATGTCAAAATATTGGCATACGTCCTTAAAAAGTTGGATTTTTTCATTTTTTCAAATGTCCGTTTTCCAGAGAAAATTTGTTTTATTTCCAGACCACAATATACGAAGGAGTTTTTTTTTTTTTTATTATTATTTGAGGGGTTTTAATCAACCTATTTGTATTAAAGTCAGTGCATATGATCTACAGCAATCTTTGTAAAAGGTGTGCATACAGTACGACCTGCCTCATGTACTGTCTTGAGGTTGAAAGTATGTAGAAAGTGATGCACTTTGGTTTTCCACTTGCCTGACATTTGCCCCACCTGTAACACTCAAAGGTAGGGCAAATAGTTTTCTAGTAGAAAACTATCTCACAAACCCACGTCTCTTAGTGAGGAGTTAGAGTTGCCAGCATTATCGATAGGTCAGAATTTTATTAAAAACATGGACTTAAGCTACATTCACACTGCACATGTAAAAATGGCCAATGAATCTGTTTCACGTGTAAACTCTAAAGAGGCCTACGTCTCCATACGGCTGCAGTTTTGTGACAAGTTATATTCTTTCAATTCCACTGCAAGTCAAACCTTGTCGTACGGATTTCCGTCTTGGATGTGTTTAAGTTGCATTAATTTTGTTGATGAACACGGTAACCAAAGCTCAACTTTTTTTAAGTGACAAATTTGTCAACCAATCAGAATCATCTCTAAACCAATCCCTCAATTAATTAGAATTGTCTTGGTGGCAAACACCCAATAGAAGTCAAATTCAGATTCTATTCCACACAGAGACAGGTCAATGGGACGTTCCAGCAACATGTGTATTGCAGCTCCAGTAGCGTTCGTAGAGTGTCTCCCAAGCACATGTGTGTATCCAGGGCTCGTGTTCAATACATCGGCAAGTTGATGAGAATGCAGCATAACAAATGTGATCAATTCATTTTGACTCATTAAGTGTGAATGCAGCTTTAGATTTATTTACATAGCTGTTTGATATGAACACCTCTTCTTTTCAGGCTTCAAACAACATTTAAACCTTACTTATCCTAAAACCAGAACGTTAAAATCATTCACAGGTACTGGGCCAATAGCTTTTTTCTACCATTCACAATTAATTTTCTGAGGTTTTAACGTCCTGCAGAGTTCACAATTCATTAAAAAAGTTGCTTTTGAGCATGCTTACTTTTTAGCATGAGTCTAAACATTACAGGCAGTTTCACGTTATATTGCAAAAAGTGGATTGACTGAATGGAGATGTTTCACTGTCCCTTTAAATGTAATTTAAGTTATCCTTGTAGTTTAAGCTCAACGCAGCTGCTTTTTAATGCTGATTCCTCAAATTTATTGGTGAAGCTACAGACAGGAATTGTAATCAATGTGACAGCAGATTCTTTTATAATGAGTGTTGTTTTATTAGAAACTCTTTTTCCCCGAGTGATATTAAAATCCTCAGTTGCGCTTCGTGTAAATTTGTTCATCACTCTTTTCTGAGGCCATTTGGGCATTTTTACAGCTTTCTCTCTTCACTGGAGAAACTGGTACTAAAATCTCAATGGGGACATCTGTGTCTGTTGCAGCAATGAAATAAAAGCAGTTTGCCTCCCCCACTAAAAAAAAATAAATAAATCTGAGAACAGGTGTCGCTGCTCGTCCTCAAGTGAAGCCACTCCAACAAATTAACGACTGACATTGTGTGTTTTTACTGAAGTTTGCTTTCTTATTGGCTGCTCATCTGTCAGAAAGTATTAATTTAGCTCGCTTTACCAGTGTGCCCATTTCTGTACCCCTGTTGGGAACTTGGGAATAAATGGATTGCCTTCCAAGTTGAGGCATTATAAAAAACAAAAACTCTTTTCCATTTTTTTCTTGTTAAAAATGAACCCAAATGAAATACAATTATCCCACCAAAGCGGTTTGAAAGTGACGATGCTGAAACTGGTTGTAACATCAAGATACAACTACAGTCGTTCCACCATTGTGACACAAAGTTAAAACCGCGTCATTTGCTCGAACCCATACGTTGTCGTACGCAAGCCTTAAAATCAAACCCAAAAACCTAGATTGCTTTAATTACCATAGTAAAATGGTGCTATTTGCATTTCTAAAATGTAATTATTGCGTAAAAATGTCAGAGTTGAACGCAAAAGTTATTTATCCTCAGGTTATTTAAAACAGCTGCAGTTTATTCAAAATGCTGCTGCTCGAGTCTTAACAAGATCTAGAAAGTATGAACACATCAGTCCTGTGCTCAAGTCTCTGCACTGGCTTCCTGTGGCTCAGAAAAAAGACTTTAAAGCTAATCTGATTGTGTTTAAGTCTCTCCATGGTCTAGCACTAAAGTACATCTGTGATATGTTAGTACCTTATGAACCATCTAGAACTCTGAGGACCTCTGGGACCGGCCTCCTGCTAGTGCCTAGAGTCAGGACTAAACATGGACCATCTAGAACTCTGAGGACCTCCGGGACCGGCCTCCTGCTGGAGCCTAGAGTCAGGACTAAACATGGACCATCTAGAACTCTGAGGAACTCCGGGACCGGCCTCCTGCTGGAGCCTAGAGTCAGGACTAAACATGGACCATCTAGAACTCTGAGGAACTCCGGGACCGGCCTCCTGCTGGAGCCTAGAGTCAGGACTAAACATGGACCATCTAGAACTCTGGGGAACTCCAGGACCGGCCTCCTGCTGGAGCCTAGAGTCAGGACTAAACATGGAGAAGCTGCATTTCAATTTTATGCTGCAAAAGTCTGGAACAAACTTCCTGAGGCCGTGAGACAGGCCTCTACTGTGACGATGTTTAAATCTAGGCGGAAAACATTTCTGTTTAACTGTGCATTTGATTATTTACTCTTTTTATCTGTTTTAATGATTTTATTTATATATCTTTAAACTTATTGATTTTATGTTTTGTGACTTTAATGCATTTTTTCCTTCTTGTGAAGCACTTTGAATTACATTTTGTATGAATTGGGCTATACAAATAAACTTGCCTTGCCTTAAAGCTGTTTTGTTCAAATAGTTGGACAATAATTTTCTGTTCGCTATTAAAATGATTTGCAGAAGTTTATAATGTTCCAAACAATACACAGTTTATTAATATTTTTTTTTTATTATACTTTTTTAAAGCATGATTCCAAACCAGTGGAATCAATTTTACGTTGCATTCCAAAAAATACATTCAAAAAGGTCTTTCTTTACCTTGTTAAGGCTTCGTGCCGCACTATCCTTGCCGCCTGGTGTGAGGTTTCGCAGCTGCACATCGAGCAGATCTACCAGCTGAACCATAGCTTTCACCGTGTAGGTGATGTCACCCGCATGAAGATTACTCTTGGTTTGCTCCGCCAGCTCTCGGGCTGTGACCGCGGCAGTTTCCCCGGCTTTTATCTTAAGACACGGACAAAAACACAAGAAAAGCAAATCCTCTTTAGATAAGGAAACAGACATGCTGTATTTACATGTAGTATTCTCCTGGATACCAAGCAGCTATGTTGTGTTGTTAGCATTCCTAACCTGCAGACTGGATACATGGGAATACATGACAAATTGGAACATGTTTTCCTGAACATAAATGCCGTTTGACCTTAACTTTACCCCATGCGCTGCACACAATTAATGCATGTACACTTAATTGTGTCGTGTCTAACGCTGCTTAGAGAACAGAAGGGCATTCTATATATGTATTGTTATGCAACTATGGGAATTTCCCCAGATAATATCCCACTTTTATCAAACTAATAAAACACTAACAACGAGGTGGATTTGATTAAATAGCAAATTCTTTCAAAACAAATCATTGCTGAAAACAAGGTTTTTGAGTGCAGTGGGAATAAATAAAAACTACTGAGTAGTCGTTCTAAGGCCAAACAACAATTTTCTTTCATTTTCACATTCTTTCCTTTTTCTTCCATTATGGACATTTTTCTTTTGGCAAAACAATCGACCTTCAAAAATATGTTTTATCAAACTAAACCACAATGTGTCAAATTTTTTATTTTATCTTTTTTTTTAAAAGCCAGGAAATCCTCAAGATTTGAAGTTTAAAGTGTTTCGGGATATTTATGTTGTCAGTAAAGAAACGTGAAAAGTTGTGCACGACAACAGGAAAGAGGCTCCTGTTCACAGATGTTTTACTCTTTAAAAAGTGGAAAAATTTAGTATATATTTGATTTAAAATATGTAAAATTCTCCTGAGGTGGGAGGATGATGTCAACTTCGTAAGTTATTATATTTTTCACGACTGTTGAAGAGTTTCTACATATCCAACATCTTGTCTTCTGAACCGCTTATTCCTAATAGAGCCTGGCTGATTTCAGGCAAGAAGCAGGATACACCACGAACAGCTTGCCAGTCTGATGCAGAGCCACATCCACAGATAATTATCCACACACACTTATTCCTAAGGGCAATTTAACAATGACCAATCAACCTAAAATGCATGTTTTTGTAAAAAGGGAGGAAACTGGAGTATCTGGAGAAAACTCACATAGACACAGGAAGAACATGCAAACTCCACACTGAAAGGTAAGTATTTCAAACCTCATCCCACCCGGTACTCAGACCAAGAAGTTCTTACTGTGAGGGCACTGTAATAACCACTGCACCACCATGCAGACCATCCGACAACTTGCAAACATTTTTTTTTTGAGAAAACTCCCCAAAAAACAGGGTGTAAATCCAACACATTCAAAGGTGCTATTGTGGCCAATTCCAGCAACTTATAATCAAACTTGTTTTTTTTGTTTGTTTGTTTTTTTAATTTGGTCATTCCGTAACTATCTATACAAAGGTAGAGAAACAATCTCACAATTAAAGTGTTTTCTTGCACAAATAAATAAAATATCTTCTCTCATGCGGACATGCATGTTATACAGCTCTCTAAAAATATCCAATATTTTACTATTGACACCATACAGGAGAATCCTTTAATGCTGAGTTTTTGATGTTTGAAAGTGAAACCTTGGCGAATAAATTCAGTAAATAAAAAAATACTATTTTATTTAATCAAACTTTAAAGAGGGAATGATTTGCTTTTAAGAGCTAATATTTCTCATCTCATAGCATATAAAGACAAACTTGATGATTTTTAGCTTAGAAATGCAATATTTGCTAGAAAATAAAAAGCTTATGAATACATTTATTCATTTTCTCTTCAGTTTTGAGACTGAATTTCCTCCCTCCTCTTGCTCCACACTTAATCTTGCTTTTTGACCGCATGCACGACACAGCGTAAATCTCGTTTTAAACCACAAATACTATAAAGTGCATGAAATTGGCATAATTAGTATTATTTCCTTAAGTTCTTATTTGGCACTCCTTTTTGAAGGGAAAAGTCAGCATGCACTAAAGCACTTTCAACACAATGCAGGCTGGGCTGGGAACAAAATGCATGGTCAAGAACAACCTGGCATTAGAATGGTATCCAAATATGGTAAATGGACTCTACTTATATGGTGGTTTTCCACCAGTGTTGGCCCTCAAAGTGCTCTATAGTGTTTCTCACATTCACCCATACACATTCATATCTGATGGGGATGCTGCCATGCAAGGTGCAAGCCACCATCAGGAGAAATTGGAGGTTTGGTGTCTTGCTCAAAGACACCTCGGCATGAACTTCTGGTGGGGGATCGAACCTGCAACCCTCTAGTCACAGTGCGGTAACCCTACTCACTGAGCAAACCTTCCCCCACAAAAATCCCAGAGTGTTTCTAAACTACACAGACATGCATTAATAAGACAGAAGAACAATTCCATGTGTATTTTTGACGTGGTGAAAACGTTCAAACATGGTAAAAACTTTCAAAAAGTGAGTTTTACACAAAAACACTCCTTTAACAAAAACCCCGGGAGAGACTATTCTATTTAGTAATTTATCCAACTGATTAAAATAAACATTTTTGCTCATTTCACACAAAAAAAAAATAGAGTGAATTTACAGTGAATTTCATCATGTGAAAGCCATGCTGTTGCCCTTTACGTGAGTGGTTACTGTGTGTATTTTTAATGTGCAACATCTTTGCTCTAATGTCATCTCCAAAGATTTAAACCACCCCCAGTCAGCAGAGGTTAAAAACACCAAAGTGAAGAAGTAGGACTATTTTCATGTTACTGTAGCATCACCTGGTAACGATGCTTCAGTTTAATAAAGAAGGTAATTAGGTTTTCTGAAGTTCCTTCTTGCAGAGGTGTTTGCATGGGAATGTCTCTTTGGGAGATGTTTTCTTCCATATCCTCTCTATACGCCCTTCTTAATGAGCAGAGCTGAGAAAAAAAAGCAAGTAAACCAAAAAAAAAGTGTCTGGTGTCACTTCCTTCTCTCTATATTTTCGAAACCTTCCTTCCTCATTTCGTCTACCGAGTCAGCTGATAATGAGCAGCGCCTCACACAGGACAATGGCTCTAGATGTAAAATAATGAAGAGCCAGATGGGCATTCTGAATGGCTGACAGGTTGATCTTCATTAGAGCCTTGCTGTCTCCACAGCGACAGGCACACTGCTAAGGTGTGATATCCTTCAAATATCAGACAAAAAAAAAGATTAATGGCTTTTTTTTTTTCTTACTAAAAATACATGCATGACATGACTGCTGCAACTTGTTCTGAAACCCCAGCAGTACTTAACATTGGCAAAATAAAACCAAGAATGATTTTGCTGTAGTTTATTTCTCTAAGAACAGCAGCAAGCAGAAATACACCGGATAATTTCTCGAACTCCATTTCACTCCCCAGCAGCCATTCCCAGTCCATATCTGAAGACTGCTGTTGGTTTAATGGGCTGAGTTTTGTGCCGTTAAGTAGGACATAAGTGTTCTAACATGCATGCCTCAGGGTCCTGTGAGTTTAAGGGAGAACATTTGCTGCCTACGATTCATAAGCCGGAACAGAGATACACACATACACACATACACACTTCTGTTTTGCTTTGATTCTATTACCGATTTAAATATAGGAAGCTTTATGTTGTGTTTCGCCCAAAGAGGATGGGATGCAAGCCATTGATGTTCTGTGAGGTATGAAAAGTAAATAATCTGCTGGATTGGGATGAAGGCTTGAAAGCCCGCTTGACATGCCCTTTCCCACAGAGCTTCACTACTTTATGGTCTTCTGCTTTGCGAGGTTTTATTCGACCAGAACTAAAAAATACACACATGCAAGACCTTTTTCTTAGGTTAAACCTTTTAAACTGACTGGTTCCAAAGAAAAAAAAAAAAAACCAGACTTAAGACAGTTTAAGCACAACTGTGCTATTAATATCAATTTATATCGATAGCAAATTCAGAGAAATTAGAAAAAAATCCACTTGGGGCGGTCCTGCGTCATCAATAACTAGGACGCTGCATCGGTCCGTCGTGGTAAAGAGAGAGTTGGGCCGAAAAGCAAAGCTCTCGATTTACAAGTCGATCTACGTTCCTATGGTCACCAGCTGTGGGTGGTGACTGAAAGAATTTGATCGCGGATACAAGCGGCCGAAATGAGCTCCCTCCGCAGGGTGGCTGGACTCTCACTCAGAGATCTGGTGAGGAGCTCTGCCATCCGGGAGAAGCTCGGTGTCGAGCGGCTACTCCTGCAGATCGAGAGGAGCCAGATGGGGTGGTTCAGGCATCTGGTCAGGATGCCACCCGAGCGCATCGCGGGTGAGGTGTTTCGGGCACGAGGAGGGGAGGAGGAGACCAAAAGGCTGACCTCGGACCCGCTGGAGAGACTATGTCTCACAGCTGGCCGGGGAACGACTTGGGATCCTTCCGGGTGAGCTGGAGGATGCAGCCGGGGTGAGAGAAGCCTGGACTTTTCGTTTGAGGCTGTTGCCCCAGCGCCTCGGAACAAGTGGAAGATGATGGAATGGAGAAAAGTTTTACCTTTTGGTTAATGAGGTTGACCCAAGGCGACGTACAGTTCCTGAGATCAGGTCCTTGTGAATCCCAAAATCCTTCTGGACCTACACATGAATATGAAGCCACACCTAAAAACAGAAGAGAATAAAAAAAATAAGCAAACAAACAGCCAGGAGCTCATTGATGACTAAAAATGTATTTTTTCCATTTTTCCGTATGTGTTTTTAAGTCTTCAAAACATTTTCATCTGCCTAAATTTTTCCCCCCACTTCCTTCCTTCTCTCAGACATGCACCACTCCTTTCTAAGCCAAATCCCTTTCTTCTTTGTGAAACTTCTCCTAAGAAACAGTTTTTTTGAGGGATTCAATTAATGGAAGCGGCTAAATATAATTGGTTGGCTTTATCTTGAATTGACTAAAATGAAGCAGCTTCACTGGAAGCTTGTTGGATTTGCGTAGACGCAGTCTGTTTTAATCATTCAGACTCAGACAGGATCAGCATATGTGGTTTTCTGAATTGTGTTTAAGAGAATTCCAACAATATGGGGAAGATTTGGAAAAAAAAAAAAAAAAAAAGAGTAAATTGCAGCGGGTAATTTATGCGGGTCAGTCTGATCACAGAGATATGGTCTGGTGACTTAGTTAATTACAGTATGTTACCTCAGCTTTAACATGAATGTGCATGTAAATGTAAGTGTGTTAAAAGGGGTAATGAAAACGAGCTCTTTTCAGCGTCTCTGGTGATACTACCGATTGTACAGATTTAATTATCAACGAACCCTAACACAGCTTTTATTTTTGTAGATAAATTGTATAAACAAGGATTGAATGAAAAATAATGTATTAAACCCCAAAGGGAGATTTAAGAAATCTTAGATCCAGGATTCAGTAACAAACTCCTGCAACCCCTCTGCTTAAAGGAACGGTACAGAAAATAATTTCTGCCATCCGAAACTATCAAACTATTTAACCTTTCATTTTCTAATCTGTAACTATTTGTCTGGAGGTCGTTACAGGTTCTTCTGTTTTTTTTCTGTCTTTACTGCATCACTCAAATTTCCCTTCGGGGATGAATGTAGTATTTTTCAATTTCAAAATGCTCTTTTTTTTTACTGAGTAATCTTTAGTAAATTGTATTTCATTTTACATCTTTGGTTTAAAAGACTCTCAGTTTTAGCCTCTTTGAGTCTGCAGTGGAATTTTTCAATTGGCCTAAAATGTTTTCTTGCCTAGGTCACAGGATGAGTCGTATTCTCTTTGGAAGTTGGAATTGGTCGGATTTCTAGAGCAATCAATAGTTTATTCAGGTTGGCATTTTATCTCAAGTAGCATCTAAATACATAGATTATTTTGACATCTTAAATCTTGTGATGTGGATTAGTTAAGATCACCACAGTTGAGCAAATCCCAGCATTGATGTAGCTAACATCAGTTAACTGTTAACAGAAATAGAACCTGTTGTGGGGAAAAAAAAAAAAAAAATCTGTAGCTACATTTTTTATTTATTCCTTATGGAAACATGTCTGTGCTGCATTGCACCACCGCAGAGAGCCATGAAAGCACCATTGGTGGGAGCAATTGGGGCTTAGATGTTTTCTCCAGGGACACTTCGGCATGGTTTCATGGTAGGAATCAAACTTGAGACTCTGGTCCAAATACTGCTACTCTACCAAAGAGCTATGCTGCATAGCAACAGAAACAATAGTCAATCTCTGTTTTTCGAGTTTTGCTAGCTTGAATGGTCATTGTCAAGACCACTGACCAAAAAAACGATTTTTGCGTTTTGGCCCCGCCCATTACTGGCATTTATTTAATGGGTGTGTTTTGCTTTTTAGACAAGGGTTTTTAGCTATTTTTAAAATTAATTTGAATGAATAAAATGACATTTTAAAATCTACTAAATACCAATTTGTATTTGGTAAATGGTTAGCATTAAATTGTTGGGGTTTTTTTTTTCCAAATGAAGGTTGTTGGGGATGTTTTTTGGAAAGCAACGCAGGTTGCATTAATAGATACAAATTTTGACTGACACATAATTTCCTCTAACAGTCCACCTCAGACAGCCTTATGTTTGATGGATTTATAAGATAAGTGACTGCACATCCTCACACGTTGAAAGACAGCATCATGAAAGTGAACGAAGGGAAGAAGGAGAGCCAGAGGAGGTTAGAGGAAGACAGGATGACAGAGCGAGCGTAGAGGTAGATGGAAGAAGAGCTCGAGGAACTTTCAAAGAGTGGCAGAGGAAGCTCACACAGTCGTGTTCTGCTTGACAGTGTTGTCTGAAGTGAGACGGCTTTGAAGAGCGTGCTAAGAGGAGGTGGGGTGCGTGTTCCTCTTATCTCGCCATGTGATGGCTGTTAGTGAGGTCTCGACGGATGCCGGTGTCGCCCATTAATGAAGACTGCGCGTATGTGTGCGACTTTCCGTCTGTGAGCAGATTGATTAAGTTTTCATTTGTTTATTTATTTATTAAAGTTTTGAACTGGTTTTGAGTGCACCAGGAAGACGACTGTAGAGTGAGCACGACTGAAGCTAATTTTTTCCACCACTTACGGTATATGGAAGTTCTATTGGAAAAAAATATAAAAAATAACTGAAAAAAGTAATTTTCCGGCCAAAAAACCTCAAAGAAATCTAACAACTTTGATTTAAATAAGTGTTTAAGAACTTGATGATTAAAGACGGTACTCCTAGAGTGTAAAATTTTCTTTCTTTCATGGAGACTCGTTCCTGTTGCACCTTTGGGGTTTTTTCACTTCACGCTGCATTTGTTTTTGCCTTACCTATTCTGTGCTCCCTGATCAGGACCGGCTATGATGTCCATGCGAAGAGTTGACTCTTCGCATGGACAAAATGCGAAGAGCATTTTCGTACCCCAAAATGCAGAGCAAAAAAACCCAAACTTTTCCCAATTTTGACAGCAATCCCACATTGCCCAGAATGAAACTCTAAACCAGGGGTCACCAACCCGGTGCCCGTGGGCACCAGGTCGCCCATGGCGACCGCATCAGTCGCCCGCAGGCCAGTTCTAAAAATAGCACTAATCATGAATTAGCTCTGTCTGAAATTATATTTAATTATGTTGCTATTCTTTTTTAATTTTATTTACAGTGGTGTAAATTTAAAAACGAATACATAAAAACGTAAAAAAATGTATATCACAAAAAAAAGTTTAATATACGAACTCTGACGTAGTATGGGTCAGAGGTGAGTCTAGTGCGCACGACAAACCAGCTTTGCTGAGATGAGCTCGTGAGCGCTGCAAAGATGAGAATAAGAACGCGTTTTCTACCCACAAAAACATGGCAGAAAAAAGGAAGAAAACTTATTTTCACAGTGAATGGGAGGAAGAATTCTTTTTTACTAACGTGAAAGAAAACTGTGTGTGTCTCATCTGCGTTGCGACTGTGGCGACGCACAGTCGCACCGTCCTTATTTTGAAAGGAGTAGATTTTTGTTAAATCTTTTTTGGCTTGGGTGAATAAATCATAAGTATTCTAGATGGCAGTGCATAAAATAACACAAAACACTTTAACACTTAAATTCTGAAACTTTTAAAGCAGTTAACAGTCATTTTATCTCAATTAACTCTTAATTTGATTAATTAACTGTTGATGAAAAAGGGAGAATAACACTTAAACATGTTTGATTTCTGTATAAAGAAAAGCTTAATATACTGTATATCTGAGGATTTGTTGATATGCTTTGATTTAGCGTTGCATCAGTGAGTCAAGAGAAAGAAATAGAAAGAGAGGACACAATGAAAAGAACGAGCGCTGTAGGGAGAGAGTAGACACAAAAATAAAAACACAACACCTCCAAGCAGGAAAGAAGCAGAAAGACTCACTGCAGACGGAGGATCTTGAGAATACTGACATAACCAGATCTATGGTACTGTAAATAAGGAAGCAGTACAAATGCCACCCGTAATCTACCATAGAGTTGTTGTTAACAAAGGGAGATGTCAAATTTGATTAAAAGTGAGAAGTTTTACATTTTCAAACCCAAAAACCAGGTGTGCATAATTTTGTATCACTTTTCAAAGTTTTCACCACTGTTTACTACTGCCCAGTTTTCCTGTTACTTATTCATCTCATTTTTGTTTTATTATTTTTGCCTGTCAATGCCTGATCCCGTCATACCTCAGAAGCTAAGCATGCAGGGCCTGGGTAGTATTTGGATGGGAGACCCTCGGAACGCAAGGTGCCACAATGGGACGGCTATTGAGATTAAGTTGTTGCTATGTCCCTGGGCAAGACACTTCACCCACGTTACCTTATCTGGATGGTGTGTGTGTGATTGATCGTTGATGGCTAAGAGGGGCTGATGGCACAAAAATGGCAGCCTCACTTTTGACAGTGTGCCCCAGGGCAGCTGTGGCTACAACAGTAGCTTACCATTACCTGGTATGGCGTGAATAAATAATGCATATGTGAAGTGTCTTTGAGTGTCCTGAAAATTGCTATATAAGTACAATGCATTAATTATGTTAAAAAAAAAAGCCTTTACCTAAAATTAATCCAACAATAGAATGAGTCAATCTTTTTTTACTAATCTACTTCATTAATATGACATAATGTAATTTTACATTGAGTTAATTGGAATAGCCAAAACCAAAAACCATGAAGAAGTGAATTTTCACTTTTAAAAGAATTTCTACCTTAACAGCAACAACTTTTCTGCTTGCACACCAAAAACAAGAGTTCCTAAAGGAAGCTGGTTTAAAAAACTCAATACGAGTGTATGAACAATAAACTTATATAACTTTACAGTTTGCCTTTGCTCAAGTTTAAACTAGGGGAACATGTCAGTCGGTGCAGCAATGTGACTGATGAGAGAACTACTCTGAACTCAAATGATGAAATTGAGATCGATGACTTTTAAATTTCCTCCATTCAGCACAAACTTTAGCTGATATGTTATACGATTTAAAGAAAAGTACAGAAATCTTAGATTTGAATGTCTGGAATTTTTTTCCAACATACAAATAATAAGTAGGCAAACAATGATTAATGGTTAGAAGATGTCGGCATCTGATTCAAAAGTAGTAGATGGTTTATTCTGTTGGTAAAAGTGTGTTGAGTTGGTGAAAAAAACTTTTATTTAAGATGAAGAAGTTAGTTCCTGTTCAACTGGAGTGCGCCACAAGATTGTTATTCAGTTCTGAAATGTCTTTAAAACTACCGTATTTTCCGCACTATAAAGCGCACTGTATTATAAGGCGCACCTTCAATAAATTACATTTTTTAAAAACTTTTTCCATATATAAGGCACATTGCATTTTAAGGCGCTACAGTAAAGGCTGTTCAACTTTGTCCTCTAACTGTGGCCATCTCGCTTTGTTCCCGCAGAAACTCTGTTTAGTCTTGTTTACTTGGCGCAGCACATCCTCTTGCTTCCTCCACTTCCTCACCATTACATCACTGATGTTAAACTCTCTCGCTGTGGCTCTTTTCCCGTGTTCTACTGCGTGACCGATCGCCTTGAGTTTAAACTCTGCGGTGTAACAGTGTCTCTTGGTAGGAGCCATTTCCGGGCCTTTACACAAACACACAAATGGAAATGAGACGCCCTTTCATATATCCCTGCATGCACTGCACGCTACTTCTTCTACGGGGGAAATGGAATCGGCGGCTGCTTACCGCAGTTGCGACACCTGTTGTAGCTCAATATTAATCCATATATAAGACGCTCCGAGTTAAAAGGCGCATTGTGGACTTTAGAGAAAATTTAAGGTTTTTAGGTGCGCCTTATAGTGCGGAAAATACGGTAATAAAAACTTAAGCAATAATACTTTTTTAAAGTCTAAAATCAAGATAAGTAAGCCTTACCTATGGTTCCAGGTGGACATGGCATCGTGGCTACCATTCCTTGCTTGGTCTTTGGCCAGGTAATGTCCATCATCACCAGAGGATTGCAGTATTCCACTCGGATATTGGGAAGTCTGGAGGATGGTGGCGCGCTGTCGTCTTCGTCTGGCTCAACGGTTTCCACCAGTATGTGAACTGGAGCCTCTGTGGTCGATGTCGTCCGTGGCCATTGGGCTATAGCAGTAGTTGTAGCCGGCATTTTTGTCGTAGTTGTCCTGCTTGTGGTAGTTCTCGTGACGGTGGAAAGTCGTGTGGTGGTTCTCGTTGACGCGGTCGTTGTATCCATGTACACCATTATAGAGGAGGATGTTTCTGAAATATCCAAAAAAATGAAATGTTTATTAAAATGTTCTAAAAAGAAAGATGAACACAACAACAGAGTCTCAAAAAATGTAATGTCTTTTGAATATTATTTATCTAGTTGAAGGAAATAGTTTGAAACAGGAAGCTGGCAGGTGCGACAAACATGGACGAGCATTGTGTCTAAGCAGGACTCCTGCCGGCTGAACTCACACACACACCCTACAGAATTCTCAAACTTCCAGCAGTGCAGTCTAAAAGTAGCCATTGATGAAGGCACGTCCCTGCAAGTCAATAGCTGTGCTTTTTTTTTTCTTTTATAGCACCTGCTATTTCTGGGTCACAGGGGACAAACTGAAATTACCATATCCTAAATGTGTTTCTTCCCTGTGGTTACACTCCAGGGGTTACTTGCTAATGATGCTATTTACCTGAGGTCTTGGGGAAAAGGCCTATCATAACACTGAGCAGATGTACACAAAGATGTACCGTTACACAGGCCGCGGTTACTTATCTCCTCCTACTCATCCACCTCCTAGAGTTCATATCATCAATCATGCCATCCACACGCCCCCCAATCGCCTTCCACTGTGTGTCTGATTAGAAAAAAGGTCCCAAATTAATTTAGTTTCAGGGCTTTTATGAGCATGTAGACTCATAAACCGTAAAAACCCAACGGATGCACAAAGAAGTTGAAAAGTATGACGTTTGATCAAAAAAAGAAAAAGATCTTTTGTACAAATGTTTAATGCATTTTTTGCTTTTGGAGGACTGTGATGCTTCAGAACACAATGATAAGAGTTTTATGTCACAATGTAGTCAACAGTTTGAAAGAAGCTCCTTTCAGAGAATGAGAGAGCTTTTTTTTTGTTCCCCCACAGACACACAAGATTAGGACCTTTGCAAAAATGTAATTTGGGATAGCTGTCATTTCCGCGCCGAGATACAATCAGAATGACAGAAGTGACAAATGATCCTAATCTTTGTATGAAAGGAGTGCAAAACAAAATTTAATGAAGGTCAATTTCACTTTGGCAGGTTTAATGGACGTCGTATCCAGCTAGCCGAGATGGCGAAAAAAATTCAAAGATTGTTCTGCTAAAAATTTAATTTGCAGCAAGACAATTTCTCTGAATAGTAAATTTGCAAGTGGTGGAATAAGACAGTTTAAACAAGTGGCACAGTTTGGAACACAGAGTTACCCTGCAGGCTGTAATGACGCCCCGACGACTATCAGCAGTCAATGCATCGCACGCTTAACAACGTCCAACGACAGCCGAGGTTGATTAAACGGTTGCCACCTCAGCAAGAGAGCAGGCTGATTGAGTATTTGTTTTTCCTCACAAACAAAAGACTTTGCAGTGTTTCTTTTCCAATTCCCGGGTATCTCGGACGCTCCTGTGGAGTCACTCCATCAGCAAAGTGGAACTCTAACAAGAGTTTTATTGAATGGGATTGTTGAGTAAAGACATGCAAAGCCTTTTTTAAGTTAAACAATAAATTAAATGACCATGTCACATAAAATAATCAAGAAAAGGAAGAAATTAGACTGTCTATTGTGAACTGAAGAAGTCTTTTGTAATGAACACAAAGAGCTCAAACAATTGTGCAAAAGATGTCGACTAAACATTTTAAATGGCCGGTATTGATATGATAGCAAGATAAAGAGAATCCTCAAAAGCTCAAAAAGTAATATTTAGCTTCAACCACCCATTAACATCTATCATCTGAGAATCATGCTCGATATGTACCATGGAGGCCTTCATCGGTACGGTTTATCAAACTGAGTGAGATCTATCAGATTCCTGATGGATACTCTGCGTTCCTGTCCTAGGCATGGTCAGACTGAGACCTCCGCGCTTCATCATCCCCGCTCCATCAGGATGAAATCCATCTACTCATCCCCGTCCTGGGCGTCGCCGGGCTGAAGAGTCCCCCGTGTTTCCATCAGGATGAAGAACATCTATTGACTTATTTAGATATTTAGATGTAGAGTTGAATAAGCTAATATTTAAACAATAGTCTTAGATACATTGGATGCTCGTCCGAGGGGAGGGATCTCCCTTTCGTTTGGATCCCCACGATGTTTCTCATTTTTTCCCCACTGATGGGTTTATAGGAGTTTTTCTCACCATGAAGGAGCTTGTCTAGCTAGCATTTGTTAGTTAGTTTTCTTGCTGTGTATTTGTGTTTATACGTTCCTCTTTTTTGTCTTTCTGAACCTGCAATGTGAAGCTCATTGAGACAAAAATTCTGTGATTTTGGGCTATGCAAATAAAATTGAATTGAAGTATGTATTAAAGAGCCAATTTAAAAAAAGTATCAAAATATATTTATAAAAAATGTATGAATTTGTGTTCAAAGAGATTAAATAATATAGGAAAAGCAAAATGAGATCAACTTCTTTTTATCTGAAACTGGTCTTGAAAAATGAGCTTGATGTCTTTCAAAAATGCCATTCTTAAAAACTTTTGCTCACGTTGCAGTTGGAATTGAAAAATTCCGAATGAGCACAAGTTCAAACTCACTGGCTTTTGTCTTTTTTTGAAAAATGCACATGCATTGTTAAATTCCCCACATGTGGTATTTAGATTAGATTTAGCAGAAAAATCAACCACAGTGCCTTTTCTTTTTATTCTGCTTCTGTTTCTTTGAGCAACGAGAGATACAATTTTTAATCATGCAACTCAATTTCTGACATTGCAGGTCATTTTAATGCATTTTAAGCATTTTATTTCCACTATCTTGCCTTGAGGGGTTCACATGTCCCTGTAAACAGATCCAATGTGCAGCGTTTTATCTCTGTAATGTAAGAAGAGCTGTTTCTTTGACGTTTCTGGATGGTAACGTATCTGACGCATCATAGAAGAAACACATCTGAAATGAATCACAGTTTTATTTTCTGATCTGGACAATGACGAGCTGCTGGAGGCTAATGTTAGATAAACCAATCAAAGAGATCGTTCTATGAGATATTGTATCACTTCTTGTGTCCTTTAAGATTTACTAAGATGACTTTCAAATAAACCATTCACCAGAGCGATAGGTTGCAATAAGAAGATTCAGAACATAAAGCATTGGGTGACATCGTTTTTCTGGCCCTGTGTTTGGTTTTCAACGTTTTGCTTCAATTTTCACACAAAAATAAATTTGACTAATACTTAGCAGTGATTGAAGGAAGAACAAATTTGTTTAACCTCGTTTTGTCATGCAAAGGTGCAATTATAAGATTAAATCCTTTAATGGTTTCAAATTTAACACATCAATTTATGATAATAAAAGATATATCTATCTAGCACTTTGAAAGGCACAAGAAGATGCTTCACAGCAATACTTAAGTTTGGAAACTTATGAATTAAAAGTTAGGATACAATTCCAGTACGCAGAAACTTTTTGGCAAAACTGAATCTTTGTTCATGCGAAACCTTATTCATTCACAAGTTGTTGTTTTTGTTTTTAGTGCAATTTTGTTATGATAATTACGTGGTTGCAAAGTTTTTATTGTTGTTAAGTTTTATCAAAACAGCATAGAAAAAATTAAGAAGAACGGAATCGGTTCATTTGATTTTCGTAATATATCTACTTTGAAATGGTTTGTTTTAAACAGATTTTACACCTATTCTTTCATGTTAAACTCAAGTGAGTCTTTAACATTACAAATAAAAGCCATTAGAAACTAATCAACGAAGATGCAATAATGTTGATGATGCATTTTAAGAAGCAAAAAAAAAAAATCTTCTTTGGTTTGAGAAAGTTCTATTTCTCACTGATACTCTCCTGTTTGCTTATGCCTTGCAAACTTAAAGATGTCTAAATGGTGTCAGTAGTTGTATGAAAACTAAGTAAAAATTATTTCTAGAGCACTTTTTACGAGAAGAGTCATTGAGTGCAAAAAACTCAGGTTAAAAAAATCACCAAAAAATAATTTAAAACTGACCCGACTAGAACTGTTAACAAAAATCTTGAACAGCTCTTGAAATTGAGACGGTGAATTGAGCCTCTTGAAAATGAAACTGACAAGGTGGCTCAGTGGTTAGAGCGTTCGCCTGCAGACAGGAAGTCAACCGAAGTTTGTGGGTTCGCATCTCACTGAGTGCACGTCTAGGGTCCTAGTGTCAGGAGAGTAGTCTGTTCCCCCTCTGTGTCCTGTCCCCCCCCCCCTTGTCTGTGTGTGTGCAACAAGTCACACCTGAAACTCATCTAATGGATCAGTTTTTGACACACTCTTCGCCAGATCCTTTATTTATCATGCTTGACCTGTTATCCAGTTTGGGGCTCCAGCTCCTAAATCAGAACCTGCCTAGTTAATCTGTTTTTGTCTTCTTTATTTGTACTTTTTATCAATCTAATAAAGCTGGTTGTGATTTTTTCATCTGAGCCTGTCTGTTGTGTCAAGGGTATATTTTTGACCTTAGCTCCACATCATGACAAGAAGACAACCTAACTCCCCTTTTCTCCCACCATTGGCGCTGTCGTGGCAGCCTTCTGCGGTGTAGTAGTGCAACACACAAATTTCTCCGGTGAAGGATGAGTAGAGTGAATAAAAAAATAAATAAAATTTTTAAAATTGTTGATGTAATCTATGTCTTGAAGGTTTGAACTAACATCACTCACATATCTTGATTTTTAATACCTTTGAAATCAACCAAACCAGTTGATTTAGTTTAAATTCCAAAAGTTGTTTTTTGTAAAAAAAAAATTAAATATGCGCTAATCCCAACCTAACTATTCTTTACAAGTCATCAGGATGTTCAAACTGATCATTTCACCTTCTAGAACATCACAGATGTGCCACCAAAGTGCAAAACAGGAGATGAGTGAAAGTCTATCACAGCAGGGGGTTAATTCAAAGTCACTCTGAACCACGTCTAGAATGTAATTCCATACTTCTCCATGATCCCATCGAGCCTGAAATTAATTCATCTTTCCGAGTGTTCGGTCGACATGCGGCATGTTAAATACACCTGCAAAGACACGCACAACAGAGGAGTGTCCTTGGGCAGATTTAAATGTCTTTTTTTTTTTCTCCATGAGAGAAACGATAGATAAATAAATAAATTAAGCTAGCAGCAGACAGCAGTTACAGTCTGCGGGCGATATCGCCTTGGAGACAACACAAGGACATTTTGTTTTGCTTTGCCAGCTTTCCCAATCCATCCAAATGGGACAAACAGAGAGAGAGAGAAGGGGAGAAAAAAAAAGAGTTCAAGAGCACCAGAGAGGTGAACAAGTCTTTGTTATGCCCCGAGGAACAACACTGTGTGACCTTACAGGACAATTTGAATGTATGACGCATTTTCAGCTAAAGGGATTTATGGTGTGTTTGGCCAACGAACAGAAAAACACACTGCTGACCACAAAGATGGCTCCACAGTGTTATCAGTACACTTTTATTATATAAGTGTGCCCTACAACAGGAAATGTGACAATAAAACTACTTTTTTTTAATCCCTCAAGAGACATTTTCTTTAGTTATGAAGACAAAACGATCTGATCTTCCAATCCATCACTCTGATGCCTCAGATTAAGTGTGTTCTCCAAGGCATGACAAAGTAGATTTACACGAATAGCAGTCAGCTTTAAGATATTCATCATTTCTGAGCTTGAGGGCTTGAAAAAACTCCAGAAACAAAGCAGAAACCTGTTCATTTCAAAGAGACACAAACTTCCTCCACTCATCGTTCATGCCCCACCAGCCCTTCATCAGCAGACGTGGAAAGCCTGTTTCCACCACACACTGAGCTTTGTGCTTCATTTCAAAGCGTTCATTTCTAACTAATTAGCCTCTCTCTGTATCCCAGGGCTCGTGGCTTCCACAATTAGATAAGCCTGCTCTGCTTTGCTCTAGGAAAGAAAACCGCCATGCTTTTATGAAATGGATCCGGTTTATATGACTCGCCATTTCCGCAACACGAGCAGGCTCGTCGGTGCTGAGAAACTTCGACAGATCAAAAGAGGTAAAGGCCTTTTGGGGAGAAATGAAGGAAGCATCAGACGATGACGTGACTCTTCCAGCTACACGTTGAACCCAATTACCTCCTAATTTTTAGTTTTTGAACTTTTATGCATGGTTACGTCTTCAGCAAGGACTTTTCCAAACTGGAAAAGATTGGGACGGTTTATCATTACCGCAGTATTTGCCTGGATTAAGTCTGTGTAATAGGATATGTGAATTTTGCAAAGTATTTTTAGAAAAAAGGAACTAACGGCAACATTCATTCTAATGGCAGTGACTTCAAACTTTGTATTCATGTCGATTCATTTCAGTTTTCAGAAAGAAAATCTACGAGCTGACTCGTCTTCAGTTTTGGTTGAAAACTTGACAATAATTAAATAGTTAGAAATGTTAACTTATTCTCAGATAATCCATCAAACAAACTTTAACTAGTTTCACTACTCACATGTGGCATCACTTTACCGTTTATTGGATTATTTTTTTCCATCACTGTGTGGTTGCTTAGCAACTGCTAGCCTTCAAGAAGCTTTTACTCGGTTCATACTCAAACTGCACATGTTGATGTTTTTTTTTTTTTTTTTTTGCTTTTTAAGAAAGGTGTTAGAATACAGATTTATGTTGATATATTTTCAGAATTTTTAACCTAATTTTGGTCTTATTGTCCTTCGTGCTATGCTGATGCTTTTCTAACTCATGGAAATTAGAAAAAGTTGAAACGAAAAGAATTCTTCTTCTTGTTTTGGCATTTTCCTTTGGGGTCACCACAGCAAGTCAGTTTCTTCCATCTAACCCTATCTGCTGCATCCTCTTTGGTCACGCCAACTATCTTCATGTCTTCCTTCACTGTATCCATGAACCTCCTGTTTGGTCTTCCTCTAGGCCTCTTTCCTGGTGGTTCCAAATCCAGCATCCTTCTTCTGATGTACTCTCTCTCCTCTGCACATGTCCAAACCATCTCAGTCTGGCCTCTCTTTATCTCCAAAACCTCTAACACGTGCTGTTCCTCTGATCCTGTCCATCCTGGTCACTCCCAGAAAGATCCTCAGCATCTTCATCTCTGCTACCTCCATCTCTACTTCCTGTCTTTTCTTTAGTGCTACTGTTTCTAGACCAAACAGCATGGCGGGTGCACCACGGTTTTGTACACTTTCCCTTTCATTCTAGCTGAAACTCTTCTGTCGCACATCACACCTGATACTTTCCTCCACCCGTTCCAGCCTTCCTGCACACGCTTCTTCACCTCTTTTCCACACTCTCCATTGCTCTGGACTGTTGATCCTAGATACTTAAAATCTTCCACCTTCTTTATCTCTTCTTCCTATAACCTCACTTTTCCATTTGGATCCCTCTCACTCACACACATGTACTCTGTCTTACTCTGACCAATCTTCATTCCTCTTCTTTCTAGTTGAATGAAAAGAATAAAACTACCCAAAACAGTTTTATTCCGAATGGTTTTATGTCCGACAAAAAAACTCTCCCAAAAGTACCAGGAATATCCTGACCTTGTTTAATTTAATTGCTCATTTGGTCAGTTGCAATTAGTTTGATTGCGTGTTTATGCATTTGAGACAACCTTGATGTAAATACCACTGGACAATAGAGATAAATTTAAATTAAAAATGAACTTTTTGGGGGGTTTGAGCATGTTGAAACTCAATTATACCTAAAAAATAAACCAAATGTCAAAAAGTACTTATTGATATCATTGCCTCACAAAAAGCTGAAGATTCTGGGATTGAACTCCCCACAGTTACTCAGTACCAACTATATATGAAAGGAGAAAGTTTTCCGCTTTGACAGATCATGTTTCAAACGTATTTAAATCTAACTATCTAAATATTGATAATTTAATGTTTAATGTATCGTGTTCAGTTCAGAAGAAGTTCGGTAGATATTCTTGTTTTATAGATATAAACCATGGTAGATTAATTTTATCTCTTGTGTTAAACCCATGAATCCATCATTCAGCCCAACTGGGATGTGAATAGGTAGAGGAGGTGGTGATACGGTGTGGTGCAGGTGGGGTGGGCTGGTGGTAAATTATGCACCCAGACATGCGGTAATGCTTCGATATCATCTGACATGATGAGGACCATAATGGATGGGAGCTATGCATTGTTTGGCAATTAATTTCTTATTCCCTAGCTCTCTTCCTAGGACCTGAGGGGGCATTGGTGGAGGTCACGCCGAGCTCAGAGAGATGTGTGCAGGAGGCTGATATGTATGCACACACACACAGACACTCGCTGGGTTTGCCTTAAATGACAGAAAAGACAGGAGCAAAGCCTGCTGGTCGAGATGCAACACTGTAAACTGATTCAGCTGAAAAATCATCCAATGATACAAATTGTGACATATTAACCAAATGTTCACGCATCCTCTGCATTTACAAAGAAAGTTTATGCTGATTTCATCTTTATTTAATTACATCTCCCACTCAGAGTCTCGGAAGCCCAGATCAGAATATATTATTTAAATTTGTCATGCATCTTTATATTTTTAATATTTATAAAGAACATTGCAAAGGAGTATGAAATGTGCATTAATACCTCACAGTCCTCAGAAACTCTAATAGAGCAACCTACCATGGTCTTTTCATCTCGGAAAATACATTAAGATGAAAGGAGAAATATTGAATTCAGTTTCTGCTCTTACAGTCCAATCTCCAGTCTCCAAGCTAATGATAAGTTCAAACATTGTCAAATCTGGCCTGGAAAGCGAGGAGAGGAAGAAGAAAAGCCGAGCACATGAGCAGAGGAGTTTTTAGACTCACTAAGAGGGAAAATGTGATGTTCTGAGGCTTCATCATTGGCCAAGAAAACTTAGAGGTTGCCTTTTCAAAAGACTGTTTACCAGTTGCAGAATGGACTAAATGGATGGGTCAGAGCTGCGCGGAAAAACTCTGACTCCGATGATAAAGAGAGTTAAAGATGCTTTAGAGGTCTTTGCTCTGATCCGCCTGACTGATGGTCAAAATAAATCACTTTGAGCGTGTGTGCGACCGAGTCGGTTAAATTTAAAGTGGACGTTTTTGGGGTTTGGGAAAAACCGGTTGCCAAATTCAAATACAAACCTTCATCCACTTATGGACAGAGTAGAACAAAAATAAAGCATGAGGAGAGAAAGAACATACTGCACAACATGACATCAACACAGCTGATTAGCTGACACAACAACTCAGATGAGTCATCAATTCCCATCAAAATATGGTGGAAAAGCAAATTTGCACGTCAGCTTTAAACTTTGAAACAAGCAATCAATCTTCTACTCTATTTTTCCTTCCCCATACATTCCAAAACACATCAAATTTCAAATTAACAGATTAACTTTCCCCAGTTCAACATCAGCAAGATGGAAGCCATATTAATTGGTACACCTCATCAGATCAAAACATCCTCCATTTCAAGCATTCTGGTTTCTGGTCACAACATTCCACATCCTCCTCTGTAACAAACCTCGGTGTAAAAATTGGCTGCAATCTCATGTTTGACCATCATGTACGTCACCTCTGCAAAGTTTCTTTCTTACATCTCAGAAATATTGCCAGGCTCCGCCCCCCCACTCACCCACCCAGTCCGATACTGAAAAACCGATCGATGCCTTTATCTCCTCCAGATTTGACTACTGTAATGCCCTCCTCGTTGGTACTCCTGGCAGGAGCTTAGAGAAGCTTCAGCACATCCAAAACTGCACTGCCAGGGTCCTGATGAGGAGGCAAAAATTTGACCACATTACCCCTGTACTCAAATCACTTCACTGGCTTCCCATCCGTTCCAGAATTCATTACAAAATCTGCCTCCTCACCTACCAATGTGTCCATGGGATTGCCCAAAATGACCTCACTGAGCTCCTCTACCCACTTATCAACACAAGACACCTTTGCCCTAATTCCACATACTGCCTCCACCAGCCCAGGACCAGGCTGACCACAATGGGGGACAGAGCCTTCCAGGCTGTTGCCCCACGACTCTGGAATGAGCTCCCAGAAACTCCTCAGGGCCCCACAAAGTGGGGACACTTTCAAAAAAGCCCTAAAGACATTCATTTTTAATAAGGCCTTTTAATTTTTTACTTAATGGTTTTTTTGTTTTCTGAATGTAGATTTTGGTTTTTAAATTGTTTTTATTGTTTTTACCATGCCTAGTTTTTAAGTAGCGCTTTGGGATTTTTTTCTTAAAATGTAAGGTGTAAGGTGCATTATGAATAAAATGTAATATTATTATTATTAAATGGGTTTCATTTGAACAGCTACCTTCTTTGGTACATGGATTAACTTTGTTAAAATCAAAGCCGCTGATATTAAAAATGAACAAACTTGAACAAAATGTCAAAAGTCTCTTAAATGTCCTCTTTTAGACGTACAGTTGGCATGATGATGTATAACAAAATATAAGTATCGTCTTACACAGGAATATTCGGCTCAAAGAGCTTTTCTTTTTTCAACAAAGACCGGCTTGTTGTTATGCTGAAAAAAACCTACAGCTCCAAATCTAACAGAAGCCTATTGTGTAGCATCATTAAAGATTTTTTTTTTGTGAATAGGGCTTTGTACATGTGCTTTTGTGTCCATGTGCTCAAGAAAAAATATGCGAAATGTTCTGATCCCAAATCTTTCACTTCCCTCTTGTAGATAGTTTTCTTATGCACAAAATGTAGAGCATGTGACAATTTCATTTGCACTACATTCTTAAGACTCGGTATGAAAATGGTCTGATTTTTGAGGAGAATTTAGATTTAAGTTTTCAGAACTGTAAACCCAATGGCTACACTTCGATACAGCTCAAAAACTTGCCTATATTAGCAACAGACATTGACGCAATCATGTTCTGTTGAAACAACAATTGAAAGGACAACAGTTTATGCCTTTAACATCATGCAGGGTAAGATTCAGATTATCTGCAGCGACTCTGCCAGCTCATATTTCCCGCTTAGACAGTCTTAATCGATTTAGCATGTGTCAAGCTCTTCCAAATGAAGCCAAGTTGGACCGGAGCATTCAAAACATCAGCTGTTTCGGCGTGGGTCGCAATACCGCATTTGCCGACTTCCTCCAGGCCAATGGGGCTGGCACCCTTCGTTTGCCAGATGGCAACATGTGGCAAAATTACAGGACGGCAAGACAATGAACGCCTCTCTGACACCAATTGTGCTGTATCCAATCAACCATTACCGAGTAAACAAAAGAATTATTCCAACAGTGGCGCAACTGAGGATAACTGTCTGCCTGAAATATGAGATGAACAGAAAACCCCACCGAGCCCTCAAAAGAACATCTGAATGATGGTAGAAGTCATTACTCATCTAAAGGTCTGCTTCGGGGAAATATCAGACATTACGAAAAAGACAGGAGAGTTGGCTCATGTAGACTGGAAGAACAGCAGCTTGGTGTCTTGTATTACAACTGCATAATGGACGTACGGACAGCAGCAGGTGATCGAGATACAAGCTAAATCTCAAATACGGCTACTCTGTCTCTCGTCCAGTGGAGTCAATAGACCCTCTGTTCATTGGAGCAGTCAACACAAAGGTCATTAAAGAAAGCAAAAAATCTAAAAGAATGCAACTGTTAAATGAGCTTGTTTTTATATAACTATTATATTTTTACAACCAAAACACGTCCCAATTTCAGGCTGGTGGCCAAACACAAAGCCTCAAAACAAGTCAGACTTCTTGTTGAGTATAATTTACAAATACAGCCATGATTTTGACCAGAGATAAACTTTGGAAGAGTTTTGCTTCTTTTTTTTCTCTCTCTCTTATGTCTCCCACAGCTTTGTAGACGTTTGTTCTGTTTCTTGGACATTAAGTCATGGCCATCTTGCATTGGCAAACGAGCCTGGCAAGGCAGAGGGACTGAGAAACAATGAACACACTAGCTTGCGCATAGAAATATCGCAGACATCATTGTGTTGTTATAAAAAATTAAACTAAAAATAAGGGCATATGTTTGTGAAAAGTGTTCACTGAAACAAATGAGGAAAAAGAGCAAGTATTTATTGGATTAGATGACAAATTATTTGAAGTAAATGGTACAGTTCGTCAGATCCTAAGGTCACCAAGCCAGATCTCTCCAACGCTGCGGCTGCGCCTAGATATCCTGTCGATAAGGTTATGAACAGAATTGGAAGAATCTGCTTTTTGCGGATGATGTGGTCCTGTTGACTTCATCGTACCGTGTTCTCCAGCTCTCACTGGATTGATTTGCTGCCGAGTGTGAAGCGACCGGGGATGGGAATTAGCGCCTCCAAATCCGAGACCATGGTCCTCACCCGGAGAAGAGTGGAATGCCCCCTGCGGGTCAGGGACAGGGTCCTGCCCCTAGTGGAGGAGTTTAAGTATCTCGGGGTTTTGTTCACGAGTGGGGGAAGGATGGAGCGGGACATCGACAGGCGGATCAGTGCGGTGTCAGCAATAACTAGGACGCTGCATCAGTCTGTCGTGGTAAAGAGAGAGCTGAGCCGAAGAGCAAAGCTCTCAATTTACAAGTCGATCTACGTTCCCACCCTCACCTATGGTCACCAGCTGTGGGTGGTGACCGAAAGAATGAGATCGCGGATACAAGCAGCCGAAATGAGCTTCCTCCACAGGGTGGCTGGGCTCTCACTCAGAGATCGAGTGAGGAGCTCTGCCATCTGGGAGGAGCTCGGTGTCGAGCCGCTTTTCCTTCAGGTCAAGAAGAGCCAGATGAGGGGGTTCGGAAATCTGGTCAGGATGCCCCCTGAGCGCCTCGCTGCCGAGGTGTTTCGAGCATGTCCCACCGAGAGGAGACCGAGAGGCAGACCCCACACCCACTGGAGAGATTATGTCTCACAGCTGGGTGGGGAATGACTCGGGATCCACCAGGGTGAGCTGGAGGATGCAGCCGGGGTGAGAGAAGCTTGGGCTTCCCGTCTGAGGCTGTTGCACGATCCGGCCCCGGATGAGCGGAAGACGACGGAACGGAACGGTTCATTGTTCACCTCACATATGGAGAAGACCTCAAAGTATTTTAACTTATCTACTTGGAGCAAACCCTCTTCCCGACCTCTTTCTTAAATTCCCTAAAATATTAAGAAGATATTCAAAAAAATGTTATACACTTAGGCGCCCGTTGTTCTTATTGTACCAGCTAGTGGAACTCGAGTCTTTTCTCAAAGCTCCAGGTAGAGATTTTTTTCCTACTTTAAACTAGTTCAGTACACCTTGAACCAACTTTCAAAACTGTCAAATTTTTTAGAAACTATCTAAGTAGAGCAGCCTGTTGGGTAGACATGTTTTTGCCTGAGCATGGCACAAAGTTGTAGAACATGAACAATAGCAGAAGCATTGGTGGCGAGAATGCAACCCTCATTAAAACACCTCTGCTTTTTGCAATTTAAGAACAAAAGAACGCCTGGTTGAAAATAATCATAGCGTGCTGCCTTAAAAAGGGTTTTGTTTATGGAATGGGCAAATTTAATTCTTGAGGATAATGGAAAAGAGGAAATTATATGCATTGTTTTTGTCAAAATATGGTACATATGAGCAAATAATTGTTTAGGTAGAGCTGTTCTTCACATGACAAAAGATGCTGGTTGCTGGGGAATCTAATATTTTTTCAATCATCTGCACCATTTGAAGTATTGACAGCTCTTCAGTTTGCTAGCTAAAATGTATTTTTTTTCTTTCTGAAAGAATTTAATTCAGGTTGCCCGTGATGGAGGACATGACTGAGCTGAAATGTAAGGGGACAGGAAAGGTGAGGGGGAAATGGGAAAAATGCTAGAAAAGCGAGAACTGGGTCATGGACAGCTCGGAAAAAAAAGAAGTTCCTCAGTAGTCTGGAAATCAACATCCATCAAAGAAATGATTGTAAGATTTGTAATCCCTTTCATCCATGTTTCATTCATGTGGTAGCATCTTTTATGCCTTTAAATAATGATGGGCCAATTTATTCTGGTCGTCCTTGCAAACCTTGCACTCAATGTGAACATAAAAAGTGGAAAGGAGCTTTTATTTCCACTCGCTAATAGACATTTGTAGGGATGGTTTAGCTATAAACTGAGATAAATTAAACATCAATGGAGTTGCCATGGAAGCATACACCAGCTGTCCTTGAAAACAGGAATTCTTTCAAACGATGTTTTAATTAAGACAGACCAAAAGCATTAACAGGAAGTTGTTTGTCTACATATTTTCACCAGTTGCACATATCAATGCATGCATACAGTTTCTCGTGACATAGCTCTGATTTGACCTAAAGTGGGAGCCATCCATCAGCTCCCTGACCAAAAAGGCCCAGCAAAGGATGTACTTTCTGCGGCAGTTGAAGAAAGTACAGATGTAGCCCAGATGTTGGTGCGGTTTTACACAGCCATCATTGAGTACATCCTCACCTCCTCCATCACCGTGTGGTACGCTGGAGCCACAGCCAGGGACAAACATAGACTGCAGCGCATTGTGCGCTCTGCAGAGAAGGTGATTGGCTGCAGCCGTCCATCTCTCGAAGACCTGTACGTCTCCAGGACTCGGGGGCGTGCAGGTCGGATAGCAGCTGACCCTTCCCACCCTGGACATGGACTTTTTGAGCGACTCCCCTCGGGCAGGAGGCTTTGGTCCATTCGAACCAGAACGTCCCGCCACAAAAACAGCTTCTTTCCTACTGCCGTTGGACTAATGAATGCTTTATAACCTGGATCCCCACATCTCTTAGTCACTTCCCTCTTGTCACTTTACTATCTTTATTATTTTCTATGACATTGCACTATTTTTCTTTTTCTTTCTGAGCAATCTTAGTTTTGTTAAAATTATTGTTGTTTATTTTATTTATTATTTTTATTTAATTTTTTTGCACACCTGTACCAAAGCAAGTTCATAGTCTCTGATGTTCTTCATTGACATGGCAATAAAAGCATTCTGATTTTAGAACAACCTGGCCTCATCTTCTGCTGCTCTGTCACTCCTAATCCATGCTCCACTGGTGTAACAGGTCAGGCATGCTCATGAAACTGGAGGCAGCAGTGGAAATAAGCGGCGCGATAATAAAATGACACCAATGTGTGTTAACATGAAGTGTGATCATGACACTGCATCAAATTTTAGAAGCCCACACTTACAAAAAGAGGAAAAAACACTACCCGGCGTTGGTATTTCGGGATGCTGACTCATGAAGTCAATTTGCCGACCTCTTCAAATACTTTATAAGCTCCAACTGATCATATCAGTCGATTCTTGAGGTCTGTCCTGAATATTAACCAGCGTGTTTCCATGTCTCCATCTTGCATTAGCTGCTCTTATTTCTTTAGTATTTGTAGTTCGCCCAGCAACATCTTGCTCTTCGATCCCTGCTCATCCTCAGTGGAGTGGCAAACAAATCAAACAAACATGGTGTGGATCCAAATACAGACTAATTTGTGCTCAGTGGAGTGGTACCATAATAGTGATTCAGACAATTCAGCTGTAATGGTCTCAACGTAATAAAACAAGCACAGCTCAGGAGAAAAATCTTGAAGAAAATGTTTGCATTTAAACACACTTGCTTTTCAGAATAAGTCTGGAAGTCGATCAACAAGATGGTTTATTACCCCAAAGTCCATTCAATCACCATTAAGCCATATCCATCTGTTTATCTGACATTTATATTTGTTCTCTGACTCCATCCATCCACCTAATGCAACATTTTACTATCTATATTAATGCACCCTGGCTTTTGGAGTGCAGCCTACTTTACAACGGAGGGAAATGTAATATGTGGTGTATGTGTGTGTGGCTGTGTCCGTGCAAGTTTCAAGGGCCATTGCATCATCAAAACACAAAGAATGTTTAGATTCAAAAAGCATGTAAAACCATGTTTTACTCATGCTTAACTACAAAAAAATTATCTTATGTGTGGCAGGATTTCTACAAAACTAGACACTGTAAACATGGATATTGAACAAATGAATTATGGAATGTGTTGATGCAAGACTCGGAGCATAAAAAAGAAAAGATTTAAGTAGAAGTAGCAGCCAGGTAAGGAAAATAAATTCACCCGCCAAGCAAAAGGGAGAATAAGCTCGAATAGAGTCGGCAGAACCAATGGAGTCGGCAGAAGCACAGATTTCACAGTCAAATAACTTGTGACATTTTTGACTAGAGCTGTTGATGAGACGGCGCAAAGAATTACCTCGGTGTGTCAAAACAGGTTCTTTTTTCTTGTTATATGCTTTCCAGCAAGCAGCAATTTAGAAAAAAAAGAACAATAGAATGGAGAAATTAGACTTTTCAAAAGAGTTTTGGGAAGTCGTCTGTAAGCAAAACTTTTCAGTGTGAAGGATGTCAGCTTAAGGCTAAAATAGAGTTGTGCAAGTTGGAAAAGTTGCACCCGAATAGGAGGAGTTTAAGTCAATTAAATAATTTTAAATGACGACTTTGCCATCTAAAGAAATCCTACCTTGCTTTCCGAAATGAGATATAGCAACACAAAACCCTTAGCTTGTTCACCTTCGTAATTGGTTTGTAATTGTTCACCTTCGAACATCACCTTTGTTTGGTTTTTACTTTCAAGTAGTGACATATCAAGAAACTGAAACTCAAAGGGAACCTCAGCCACTCCCTATTTTCTTTCTTGCTTTAACCTGTGCAATATGTGGCCCAAATTCAACCTGATTTTAAGTCGTACGACAATTTTAACATGGGGACAAATTTCAGCTAACAGTAATTCTTCAATCTGGTCGTTCTGTGCACAAAGGGTTACAAAGAGCAATCAGTTGGTCCTGACCAATAGCTCGGTGGTCAGATGAGTTTTCGTCATGCCTGAAATTTTGTCATTGCTTGTGGAAACATTGCCAATCAGCCAATCAGGATTGGCTGATTTTCCTGATTGGTCGCTTCTGAAATCATTATATTGTAAGGAAAACCAAAAATGTAACTGCAGCCATGACTGAACGGACATGAACAAAGTGCAAAGAGGTAAAACTTGTAGAAGAGGCTCAGTTTTATTTTGCTTGTGAGTGGTTCACTCGCAGCAGACTATCAGATCGTACTGTGTGAGCACTTAAATCGTGAGGCTGGGCTTAAAGAGTAGACGATTTAGTCGTACAGTGTAGACGGAGGTTCTATTTAAAACATTGCATTGTGCATATCCAGCCTTAGAACAAACAACACTGTATGTCTTCCCACAGTTTGGCACACCTTTCTTCCCATCACACCTGACACTTTTTTGCACACATTCCAGTCAACCTGCACATGCTTCTTCACCTGTTTTCCAATCTCTCCATTGCTTTGAACTATTGATCCTAAGTAATGAAAACCCTCCAACTTCTTTATCTCAAAAATCTAGTTTACAAACCATCACATGAAGCAATTTTTATGTTTTAAACTCAATAGTGCAGACGAACTGGATACCTTCTATAGAATATGTACTGTATCTAAATGCAATCGCAATGAGTTTATCTGGCTTTCTCTTGTCCTAACCTGATTTTACCTAGATCTTTAGATTACTCCACCATGAAATGAAAAGCTGACTCAATCCTTGGTAGAACTAGTGAAACCACTGACCCTTATTGTCTTGCAAATAATCTTAACTTGCAACAGAAAGAACAATGTGTTTAATGTAAAGCTTTGTCAAGTCAGAAAAATATCTTTCATTTCTGGCAATATTCTGACATATTTTTAAACGAAGTACACAAAAAAAGAACATTTGCCCGTGAGATAAAGTATCTTTCATTTTCATGTGAGGTTAATTGGTGCATAGCAATATGTCAGCCAATGAGATACTAGCAACGAATGGCAGCTGGGAGGACTCCAGCTCTTTGTGACCCGAGTGGATGAAGTCAATTTAGAAAATGGATGAATGACCTGGAGTGGAGGAATAGGTTTGAAAGAGATCAAACTTTTGGCATGCGGCCTTTCAAACCATTGAACATTTCCCTTTTTCACAAAATAAAAGAGACATCCAAAGTTCCTTTGGCTTGGAAACACATGAGGTGACATCTATTTCTACTATCTAGAAATAGAAAATAGAGACAGTTTTTCTCTATCTGCTTGGCAAGCCTATCCTATATAATCGGGTAGAGTATCCATCTGTGTTTAACTATGCTCTGCTTTACAAATGAAGCTGCCAGACGAGCAACATTTTTAAACCCCCACATCCTTAAAGTGGCAAAGGTTTATGCATTGCTTTGGTTTTCAAATCCATCCCCAGTAGTTACGTTTGGGACTAAAACATCTCTTATAGACTGCTCCATAAAAAAGATAAGGTAGGAAAACGTTTCTATGCCTTTTATAGGGGTGGATCTGAATTTGATTGCAGCTGCTGACTGATTTCTATTACATTTCAATTGAGATACACAATAAAAAGGTGATTTCCTTTCTTTTTGAGACACAACTCCAATAAGATTTAAATTGGTCTTACCAAGTCTGTTGTCCAGGGCTCCAAAATCCAGTGAGTATTTGACGACATGGTAATTGTTCCAAACATACAGCAAGTTGTCCCTGGGATTATAATCCACAGCAGCAATGTATTGATAGGAGTTGGGGAAAGAAATGTCCAGAAAGCCATCTTTGCTTAGTTCAGTGTTATAAATGTAGTCTATCTTGTTTCCTGTTGCTTCATTGTCGTCATCCTCGTATACAGACTTCACCACATAGAGAATACCACAAATCATAAAGGCGTTTGATGCCGAGCGTTTATCGTAAGCCGTGTCCCATGTCCCTTCCACACGAAGCGTGTAGGGGTTGAGCTGGCTGATGACAATCCGTCCGTTGTTTTGCTCAGTTGCGTAAATCACCCAAAGTCCATTTTCATCTACGGCGAGATCGATGTCAGATTTTCCTCCCCAGCGGTACGGAGAAGTGTCATGATAGTTGGCGTTCGCTATGATAGCCTCTCCACTTTTGATACGAGTTCGCAAGTCGAACTTAACAATGTTGCGTGTGCGCTCTTTGTTGAAGAAGAGTGCTCCATCGTAGACCACGAAGCCTGTTCCGTCAACTCGATGTGGGAGTTTGTAGGTTGTTGTCGGCCTCCCGGCGATGAAATCTTCTTTGGACGAATATTCAGTCAAAGTGTCTGTGCGGTAGGGTGTCCAGGGCATGTAGTAGATTTTATCTGAGGCCTGAAGAGGGTCCTTGCACCAAGCTCCAGACTGGTGATCGGATTCAAAGAGGTGCTCGCTCTGGTACACCCTGCGTAGGAGCCCTGGGCACAGGAAAACTGAGGAGCCAAAAATGGGGAAAGACAATGACAGAGTTACATTGGCATGTATTGAAGAAGTGAATATAGACAAAACTCCAAAATCTACAACCTTATCACTATTGGAAAAATTAAACTTATTGTAAAAAGGAGAGCATGACCATTGAGTTCATTAAATTTAGTAAGTTATTTTTCACAACGGGGTAAAATTATCATTTTAAAGTAACAACCAATTAATAAAAACAGTTTCACACCAAGTTGCTGCCAATGCTGGAATGTATTTATCTCATGTTTTTTTTTTTTTTTTCAGTTTACAGCGTAAAAGGAATATGGCTGGTCTGACACTGAAAGTAATTATCTACGGCGTTGCTGGAAAAAACAACCAACCAACCAAAACAAAAAAAACAGTCTCTATATTTGTGGGGAAACTAAAGTCTCTTATGACTTAAGAGCAGAGTTACTTCTAAAACTTACCACATTCTACACTAACTCGCCCACATTCTGGTAAAAATACATTAGCATTTTTTTCTTATCCTTCTACAAAATTATTTTAAGAGTTCCTAATAAATTCTGATAAATGGCAAAGTCCCAATTATTGGCAAAGGAAACTCATTAGGAAAATGAACGAAAGAGAGAAAAGAAACAGTTTCTAGATTGTGTCTGCCATTGCATTATTACGTAGACATGACATTGTTTACCTCTGCTGTGATTTACAGCACCGCGCACAATAAACGAATTACAGATAAACTGGTTTAAACTCAAATCTGATAAAGCTCAGCAGAAGCAATACAGCTGGGGCTGGTCAATAGCAGGCATCTGTAAAAGCTCGTTTTAGTTAGCCATTGATTATTTTAGAGTAAAGCCTTCTTAGTTGTTTTTGTCTTTCTAAAAAGGTGACGTTTAAATCTGCTCTTACAAAATCTTTTGAATTATAGTGTGATAACATTTTACAGCACAAATGATAAAGAAACAGATTCCTAGGGAAAAAAGAAATGAAGAGCAATTTAGTCATAACATTTTTTCACAATCCAACAGGTTTGCACCAAGACTTGCTTTAGAAATAAAACAATGTGTGTGAGAAGGTTCTTTTCACTGTAATGGGGCAGCAGCCTGACAGAGTGCTGACAGGTTCCAGCCGCGGATCCGCTGAGAGTCTGAAGCTGCATGCTCTAGGTAGGAGGGAAAGAAAGAGGAAGAAAAAGCAAAAACAAAACCCTTTTTCTATTATAATCTCCCAAGATTAAAACATGTTGTCGATCTGCAGGTGAAAATGCGGTGAAGCGCATTCCGTTGACACCAAGACTCGGCCGGCATCTCAACGTTAGCTCTTCTAAAAGCTACGAGAGTCGTTTCTCTGGCTGGAAAACAAGATTGCGCTAGGGGTGCAAGGTCAAAGTAGGTAAGCTTTGTACTGACAGCACAGTGGAGGTGGTGAAAAGATGCTTTTCTTTTTTAAAAAAGTAAAATGGCAGGACAAAAATGAAGGAGTCAATGAGAGATAGAGAAGTTATACATTGATGTCTTTCATGGGGAATTTTTACAAACTGTTTCAGGAGATAGTATATCAATAAAATTTCGCACTTCGATGCTCCTTTTTCTTACGTAAATTTTTCTTAGTGATAGAATATCCAACCCTGGACCAGGAGAAGTTGGTTCAATTCCTAGAACCATACCCACTTGCCCTTGGACAAGACACCTAAGCCCCAGTTACTCCCACCATTGGTGCATTCATGGCTGCCTGCTGCAATGCAATGCAGCAAAAGTAATTTCCCCATGAGGGATAAATACGATACGATAAAATAAATCATGCTAGTAGCTAATGATCACCAGGGAGAAAAATGTGTCAAAATCATTCAACTAGTCTTAGTTTCTTCTTCTTCTTTCAGCATTTCCCTTCAGGGGTCGCCACAGCAAGTCAGTTTCTTCCATCTAACCCTATGCTGTATCCTCTTTGGTCACACCAACTATCTTCATGTCTTCCTTCACTGTATGCATGAACCTCCTCTTTGGTCTTCCTCTAGGCCTCTTTCCTGGTGGATCCAAATCAAGCATCCTTCTTCTGATGTACTCTCTCTCTCTCCTCTGCACATGTCCAAACCATCTCAGTCTGGCCTCTCGGACTTTATCTCCAAAACCTCTAACATGTGCTGTTCCCCTGATATACTCATTTCTAATCCTGTCCATCCTGCTCTCTCCCAGAGAGATCCTCAGCATCTTCATCTCTGCTACCTTCATCTCTGTTTCCTGTCTTTTCCTCAGTGCCACAGTTTTGGTCTCTAGACCAAAAGGCATGGCCGGTCTCACCACGGTTTTGTACACTTTGCCTTTCATTTTGACTGAAACTCTTTTCTCACACATCACACCTGATACTTTTCTCCACCCGTTCCAGCCTGCTTGCACATGCTTCTTCACCTCTTTTCCACACTCTCCATTGCTCTGGACTGTTGATCTTAAGTACTTAAAATTTTCCACCTTCTTTATCTCTTCTCCCTGTAACCTCACTTTTCAATTTGGATCCCTCTCATTCACACACGTAGTCTGTTATACTCTGACTAATCTTCATTCCTCTTCTTTCTAGTGCAAATCTCCAACTCTCCAGCTTTTCCTCCACCTCTTCCCTCCTCTCACTACAGATCACAATGTCATCTGCTTCAGTTTAATTTGTTATTTTTTACAAAATATATAGACCAATTCTTCAGTTATTTATGCAGAAAAACTTGCATGCATGAAGGTATGGAGGGAAAAGTAAAGTTTTTAGCATTCTTTAGTTCAGCAGAATGTTGATAATGTGAGACTGCAAGTGCGATAATCTATGTGCAGCATTGACACCCGAGTCCCAGAAGGTTTTAGCCTTTATCGTATTAGAGTTATTTGAAATATGCCGACAGCTTATTGAAAACACAATTGATCAACTTGTATGCCTTTTTGCTTTAATATTATCCAGTGGATAAAGCAGAGCTGGAATCATATGCAGTTATTGCAAAGATTCAATGCACGGGTAACAGAGAGGGATAGCTGCATGACACGTATGATGCTGCGAAGCATCACATAATAAAAGCATGTAGTTATGCTGATGACCATCAGAAAATTATGCAGACATATCAAGGAGTCATTCAAATGTTTCTGAATATTTTAGAAAAAATTTGAGAAAAAAACAATGACAACCATTTTTGGTTGTCTCCTTGTACAGTTTGTATATTCCCCATGAATGACATGTCAAACCACACCGATGGAGCACACGTTGAACTGAAACCAAAAGATGGTGGAAACTCACAGCAGCGACCCGTCACCAGAAAAAAAAAATCTAAGCACAAATGCACATGTAAAAATTATGGTTAAAGAAGTATTGTTAACGTTTAGTTACCTTTCTGTTCCACTTCTAGTTTTAGGCATGAAGGGAGAGAAAAAAGAGAAAGACAGAGAAATAACCGGTTAATGATGCGAGAGTTGACTTCATTTTACAGCCACACAAAAGATCAAGAGGAGTTATGGTGTTAAAGCAGAGAAGACAATTAATTGCAGGCTTTCAAAAAGGTGATTATACATGGTCACAAATAGGTAAGCTGTAAAAAAAAAATTTGCAAATTGTACGTACAGAAAAAAAAAAGCAAAAAGAAATTGACAAGACAAATTAGAAACTAGAAACTTTCATTTCTGCCACATAATTCATAATTGATTTGTGTATTAATTTTTTTTTCCATTTGTGAAAAACTAAGTCTAAAATAGACTCAACTTGAGGCTAGATTTTGAGCTGTTTGATTGTTCACATCCACACACCCGATAGACAATATTTCCTGCGCAAAAGTAAAAAATAATGTCGGGGAAAAAAAGTTGTACCTTTGAACAACCTAACTGATCTGGTTTGGAAAGTTTCACATCATAAAATACAACTCATCGAGATGAGTGTGTAGAAGTGCTCAGACAGGTAGCCATGGCAGTAGAGGTTGTCACCAAGTAATTGAAGTGATCAAAATTTTCCGAACAGTAGCATGAAGGGCATTTCTTTAGTTACATTCTCTGCCATGCAATCACATGTGGGAATGTGAATATGTGAACGAAAGAGCACCATTTCAACTCTTTGATGCTCTATCATCGAGTCCACTGAAGGTCTGTTGAAACCCGCAGAGACTTAAATCTCCACTCTATATATCACCTCCAATTTAGACAAGCCTCTTAGGTCAGTCATGGTATTTTGTCAAACCCCCCCACCCATTTGAGGGTTGGGGTTAGCATCCACCCGGCGTGCCTGCTCCTGTCCGTCTCCCTGCAGTAATCCTGCTTCTAATAAGAGAGGATTAACCTCTGTTACCGGAGCTTACAAGAGTTCTCTCCTCCAAATAAAAAGTGCAGTGGAGTGCGGTATGGAGGTCAGTGGGTATGGGCGGGCAGAGTAAAGTTTGAAAGATGGGAAAGTTATTAGGGGAGAACAATATCAATATGAGGCAGTGAGCCAATGAAAAAGAGAAAAAGCGACGTGGTGGTGACAGAAGAGGGATAAGACGGTAAAGGAAAGAGCAGAAGCTTTCAACGTATTTGTTTGTCAGATCATAAACTTGCACGCCGGGCATCTTATTACTGACAGACATTTTGCTGTGATACACTAAACCCGTAGCTTGTGCAACAAATGCCCATGGCGATTCGTGAATCACCATTACAGGCAATTCCGATTTACCAACAAACAGTTGTGTGTATGAACCCCTATGTATCAAATCAAAGTAAACGGCTGATCGAAACCTTGTTCACTTCCCATGAGCAACAGCCACACAACAGGAACCGCAGGGAGGTCGGCTTTTTTCTGACTGAGCGATCGCTAACAGAGGCGAGGGGAGAGGTGGGTAATGATCTATAAAAAAAGGCATTAGCAAAGGGGATGTAAGAAGTAGTATACGACGCAATCACCAGGGGAGATGGTGTGCGAAAGGGAGTAAAGGATGTGGATGAAATCCCTGACAAGGAAATACACCACTCCCTGGGCTTCGGTCCAGCATGTGGCGCTTTCGCTTGACCGGTAGATACTAGGGGGGGATGCAACAAGGTCACCCGTCGGTACACTCAAAGTAATTTGCTCATGTCGTGTCTACTCATGTTTCACATAAGACAGATACCTGTGATGTCTGCCTCGAGTTTCTACGTTTACTCCACAGCAAGAAAAGGAAAGACGGCGAATTGATTTATTTGAAAAGCTCCTTTACTCCACCCTGCCACCTCTATTGTGACCTTAATACAATTTCGGTCATTGCTGTCACTGAGTCACTAAAAAGCACTTAGCTCTCGTATTGCTTTCTTCCCTTTCTTGTCTTTTTTTTCTCCCAAGATGTGGAGAAAATAATGGCGAGGCCTTGGAAAAAGTAGAGACTGATGCAGTCAAATAGAAAAGTAACTTCAACGCCGTTCGTGCATTGGTGAAAGAGTTCTGTCTCATTCCGTCTTGTTCAACCTCAATTACCATTTTCATTGCTTTAATTCAACAAACAGTCAAAAGCACCTTGAAGCATCGTTTCAAGGCAGAAACTTCTCTCAATTAGAACAACTTAATTCAAAACCCAAGGGTGTAAACAAATAATAATCCATGTGGACCTTTAAGAGCTGTGAAAGAGCCTCAATTTCAAAGTTTTGGCTTGAATTCCTCCTTTGGCAAATAATTGCACTCATTTGTTAGCTGGTTTGGGAAAACAGTTACCTGATGTGAGAAAAGATTTCATTGTTCTTTTACCATGGGGAGAATAGTTGGATTCAACATTAAGTCAGCCAGTACTGGCACCATTTTCTCAGAGGAAATGAAATGACCAGCTTTAATCACTCTTCCTAGGCTGCCAAAGACAAATCAAAAGCGGAAAATCCATTGGGATTTGTGGATGATTTAGTCTTACTTTTAAGCAATGTTATTTCTTGACACAGTTGCGCGCAGGCAAACCTGAAAGAAACATAGTGCAAACAGTGGGGTTTCACTGGACCAGTTTGGACTTAGTTGCTACATTTTCACACACTTCACTGGCGCTCATTGAACCTTCCAAGGCTTTTAGGATTGTCAAAGTAATACGAAACCACTTCCCACGCCAATCAAGAAATTATTGTACACCATTATACAGAACTAAATGAAAATATGTCAAATATTACCAATATTTACAGGCATAGTGAACCATTTTTTTCTTCTTTTTGGTTAAAAAAAGTAAAGTTGGCATCAAGTTTAACCGGCAAAACATCGACTCAATAGTGTGCACGTAGCTTGTAACAGCTTTCCTGTTTGAAGCAGTCTTCCGATAATATACTGTAAATGATTCTGGAGCTGATTTAAAGACTGCAGTTAAGATGCTGAGAACACAATGACTAAATACTGAATAGTGTACAAGAGAAAAATTGGCCTTAGTCTTTTCCAATTATCAGATTGAGTCGTCAAAGTATGGCCACCGCTAAGAAAGTGATTGTTTAAACCAGCATCTGTTCAGACTGTAAAAAGTGCATTCAACACGCTATTGGTGAGAAATATTTCTTGCTCTTCATACAAAAATGATTGGCTTACATCTTCACGAGTGCTATTTTCTTTTCGAGGGCATTCATTATATATATTTAAAAAAAAGGGAACAATTCACTCATCTTTTGAACCCCTTATTCCTAATGGGGTTGTGTGGTTGCCATAGCCTATCCCGGCTGATTTCAGTCGAGAGGTAGAATACACCCCCAATAGGTCGCCAGTCTTTCACGGCGCTACACACAAAACCATCCACACACACATACTCATTCCTACGGGCAATTTTACAGTGGTCAATCAACCTTAAATGTTGTTTTTGGAGAGTGGGAAGAAACCAGAGGACCCACAAATACATGGGGAGTACATGCAAACTTCACACAGAAAGGCCAGCGTTCCAAGCGCCGTCCCCATTCGGGATTCGAACCCCTTCTTGCTGTGAGGACAATGTGCCAACCACGCATCACCGTGCAGCCCCTATATTAACAAATGTTGCAAAAAACCAAACCTACCCTTCCTGTTTACATTTAAATAAATAAAGTACAGACATAGAAAGGAAAGCTTGCAAATTACACAACATTCGTGAAGAGTGTTTATCTACGCAACAGATGCCAATACTATTAAGGTGATTTCCCATGAAACACTTATAAGTAAAGAATATGGAAACATCTAAATCAGAGGTGTCCAACTTAAGTCCTGGAGGGCTGGTGTCCTGAAGGTTTTCAATCTCTTGTTTTATCTGCACACCTCATCCATGTCATTGAGTCAATGAACCAAATTTTATTGGCTGTTGATTTCAATTGATATGCATCAACTGTATTGAACCAGAAACACAAAGAAAACCTTCAGGACACCCCTGATCTAAATGACTGACAACGTAGCTCGTTCTGCTCCTTGTAGAGTCCTTTCATCCAACGCCACGTGCCAGACAGCTAACAATAGACCTTTAGCTGCTGCTAGTGCAATCCTGTCATGTGAGCGGCAGCTGTATGGATTTTGATTTGAATAATTAATACTTCCCAATTTCACACTAATGGTTGAGAGGTATCAGAATGGTATCATTAGCCACTAATAGAGATTCATGGCAAAATGGCAGCAATATTTTCTGTGATCCCCCAGCTCGTTTCATCCCTTTTCCCCTCCCTCCCTGTCTCTGCGAAGAAGTTGCAGAATGAAACACCCTTAACTCCATCCAATCAGCTTTTTAATTAATGACACAGATTACAGGGCTTTGAATAGCATGTGCCTAAGGATGAAGGAGGTTTTGACGCACTACCATCTCTCTTTCTCTAAATTCGCTCTTCAGTTCATCTCGGGTTTTTTTCTATCATTCTCTTCAGTCAGCATGCACAAGCCTTCCATAGCGTCATTACATGTTCCATTTCTCAACAGCCCCTCTTTTTCTGTCAGCCTCTTGTCCGCTCTCTTTGTGCTCCCTTGTGCTACTTATTCCATCTCCTCCCCATAGTGTCTCCTTTCTGTCTCCATCGCTTTCTTTCTCCCTCCTGCAGGGAGGCAGCCATGCTATCTCATAACCTTGACAATGCAGGACGCAATCTGTTTGCATGGTTTTGCTTGTGTGTTTTTCTCTCTTTGAGGGGCAGGTGTGGAGACTTGGCACACTCTCAGACTACTTTCCATGTGGGGTGGACTAACAGAAAGAAAGTGACCGACAACGAGAAGAACCTCGGATAAAAGCAATTAAATTAATTTTAATGGAGTCTAGCTGCAAATGGAGCTAAAAGAATCTAATTGCAACCTCTTTGTTACTTTCTATGCTTTTTATCAGCCTTGGAATAAAGAAAAACAGAAGTTGAAAGAAGAAATGGAAAGGTGATAAGAATCTTACGTGGCATGAATGTCCTCACTCAACCAAGATAATTACAAGAAAAAAAAAGCTGATATAAAGTAAGAAAAAAAAAAGGGGGAGTAGTGGTGTGCTTAGCAGGGTGATCATTAAAAAGAGAAAAAGAGAGAACCCCCAAGGAGACTGATCTCTAATTAGCACTGTATCCTCGACACTTGGCACCCCAACAAGTCTTTCTGAAATTAGCGCCTGGGTGCATTTGTGTCTGTGGCAGCTTGAGAAAACGCTAAAATAAAACATCTTTGCTTGTGTTACATGAACAGTAGCGTTTAAGAGACATTTCAGTAGCTTGTAAAACATTTGCTCAGATTTTTTTTTTTTTTTGGTCTAGAACGCGGGGAGGTTCCCGAAAGAATGTTAGCGCATAATGTAGCAGCTGCTAGCAAAGCAGAACCTGATAGATTACAGCAGCTTATTTAGCTATTAGTGGGGGAAAAGCAGTTTCCACATGTCCACGTTCACCTCTTTATCACAGCCATTTATCCACTTTCGTAATCACTACTTAACCACGCACTTGTTTTGACTCTCAACGGGCAAAACATCTTTTTTCTTTCCCTGTAAGACCCTCATAAAGGCTTGCAACCACGGTTATTTTCCATCACTTGCTGTCTTTCTAGCGGAAATATCTACAAATTTTCCAAGTACGGTATTGTAAATATATCATCTTTGGTGTTGTCTAACCTTTTCAGAAATGCAGGCCTGAAATTCCAGTATCTTTGCCGCTATTTGCAATCTCAGAGACGAACTCTGTTGTATCTGACTTCTACATTTAGCATCTTTAATTTGTATGTTCCTGCACGATGATGGCAATAATAAAATAGACTTGCCCAATCACTAGACTGGAATTCAATCGAACACCACTGGGACATAATGTCCAACGCCTGACTGATGACCTGATCCAAGCTAGGGAGGAGATCCATCAGGAGAACATCTGTCACCATCAGGCACATGCCCAGATGCAGGTAATGTATTCAGGAGAGGCCAGAAATGCAATAAAACGCTAAACAAATTACCAACAATGACTGTCATTTTAACACCATGTTCTAATTCTGAGTACATGCAAAAAACGGTATGTCTATATGCGCCAAAAAATACAAACAATTATAATTAGTTATATAGTCTTTTTTTTTTTTGTTACGAATTGAAGAGAACAATTCAGTAATTATCTCGAAATAGTTTCATATCAACAAATGTAATACAGCATCCAAAATTGCTTCATTTTTGTAAGGTCTAAAAGAAGGTCTAAATTTGTCAGGCAATGCGTTGCAGCTTATGAAAAAAAAAATGCAAATCTAATGATTGATAGCTAATGCCAATCTGTACTGAATTTTTTCCTCATTAACAGAGGGGGACAGCAGCTCATTTCTTTTTGAGCGTCCCAGTAAACCATGACAGTGTGACGATGTCAAAGTGACTGAAACGTCAATCGGAAATAAGCAGGTTTTAATTGGTTGGACCAGATGTAGAGCATGAAACAAACAAACAAAAAATATATTTTCCTCCACACTATAATTCAGTTTAGTATTGCTGCTGCTAAAAGATAATTTTGTGTCAGAAAGTCTAAGCGATCACAGCATGCTGTGAGGAACAGGGAGTGGTCAACTGTCACTGAGTGATGAGTTGGCATTAGAAGCCTCCTTCACACATGAGAAGAAGTGAAGCAAGTCACTGAGGTGGGGAAAAGGTGAACAAAGAAAAGAAAAAAAAAAGGTGTCTGAACAGGGAAGTTAATGTTCAGTGGCATTTCAATAGAGAGTGAAACGGGTGTGGCTGTGTGATGCATCTGCTGCCACCGAATTGAGTCCTATAGAAGATGTAATGAGTGTGGATTTGAAAGCTCTATGAAAAAAAAAGAGAAAAAATAACATCCAAATTACAAAATCTTTGTAGGGTCATATTTAAATTTGTTACAGGTAAGAGTTAGGGTTACCCTAACCCAAATGTTTTTTGTGGTTTCAAAACTCGATTGATCAGTCAACCTACGTTCTGACCGAAAGCATGAGATTCCGAATACGAGCGACAAAAATGAGCTTCCTCCACAAAGTGGCTAGATTTTTGCTCAAGGATAGGATCCAGAACTCTGACATTCGTGTTGGGGTTCAGAGTCTAGCCATTGCGCGTTTGAGTGGAGAGAAGCTAGATGGGGTGGTTTGGGCGCCTGGAAGGGATTATTTTCAGAATACCATATGAGGTGTTTCAGATTTGCCCCAGAGACAGTAGACCCAGAGGAAAACCCAGGGTCCACTGGGGAGACTGTCTTGGTACCAAGAAACTATTAGGTATCCTCCCAGATAACCTGGAAGATGAGGGAAATCTGGACGTTCGTACTAAAACAGATTCCACATGACCCAATGTCTAAAAGTACATTTGGACGTAGAATTTATTGTCATTAAGTATCTTCCAGTTCATATGAGAGAGGAAGACAGTCTCAAAATGCATGAATGAATCTGAAAAATTTCTATAGCTTTTTGACTAGAAAAATAGTTTGTGGTTGCAAGTAGGCTACTAGGAGCAGAATGGTGCACATGTCCTTCTTAACCTTCTTATTTGAGCCCTTGATACCAATATTTTTTTGTCTGGATGATGCCCACTTGTTATGTCCTGCAAACATAAAGTAATTGGGAATCAAATGAAATAAAAATGTCTGTAAAACACATTATTGATGGCAGTCATAATGTGGAGGTTTGGGCCAGGTTACAGTCCATGCTAGATAGTATTACTCTCAATCAATGATTGCTGTCTCTGTTTGAGTTTGGAGTCATGATGATGTTTTATTATGGACTTCAGATCAATGACTAATCAGATCAAATGACTGAGATCATAAATCGGCAGTTAGGTGTTGACAAGACAATCTGGATTGATTTGAGATGAAATTTTCTTCTTTTCCTTTCAGCATTTCCCTTCAGGGGTCGCCACAGCAAGTCAGTTTCTTCCATCTAACCCTATCTGCTGAATCCTCTTTGGTCACACCAACTATCTTCATGTCTTCCTTCACTGTGTCGATGAACCTCCTCTTTGGTCTTCCTCTAGGCCTCTTTTCTGGTGGTTCCAAACCCAGCATCCTTCTGCCGATGTACGCTCTATCTCCTCTGCACGTGTCCAAACCATCTACGTCTGGTCTCTCTGACTTTATCTCCTAAATTTCTAACATGTCCTGTCCATCCTGGTCACCGGAAAGATCCTCAGCATCTTCATCTCTGCTACCTCCATCTCTGTTTCCTGTCTTTTCCTCAGTACCACTGTTTCTAGACCAATCAGCATGGCCGGTCTCACCACAGTTTTGTACACTTTTCTTTTCATTTTAGCTGAAACTCTTCTGTCACACATCACACCTGATACTTTTCTCCACCCGTTCCAGCCTGTCTGCACACACTTCTTCACCTCTTTTTCACACTCTACATTGCTCTGGACTGTTTTATTTTACATGTTTTATTTGTAATGTTTTGAGGTAAAATAAGCATAAAAATTATTTTGTGACAGTTTTTTTTTTTTTTCCATCTCAGTCATTGCTCTACAATACCCCCAAAAATGTATAGGTGCATTTCATTTTTAGGGGGGTCTCAATAAAAAAAATGAAGTAAGTTTTTAAAAGGTTTTACCTTTAACTGGGTTTCTGTCATTACATCACAGTGGTAACATAAAATCTATGAAGCACCACTCTGGTCACACAGGTGGTGCTCCGATCAGGTGTGACCACTTCAAAACAAAGTCTTTAATCCCCACACATTATGTTCACATTGTAGTGTCAGTGATGACCATGTGAAAAACATTAATTTTATGGTTTTACCTGCCAGCAGAGGAGGATAGAGACTGGTAGCAGGTGCTGAGCTAAACTCGCCAAAACAGTCAACTTCAATATTCAAATACAGCAGCTTAAAACCTGTTAGATGTGTTATCAGCTCCACAAATAAAACCAAAATTAGGTTAGCTGAGGATAAAATGAAAACATGACAAATTACATGAGTAGTTTCTATGAAGCATCTGGACCACAATATTCTGCAGACGTCTTTGAATTGATTGTATGATTATACACTCTGGTTGGCCTCCAAAGTGTGAGCAATATCTAACCGGGCTGAGCTGGATCCCACTGCGTCAGGCAGGATTTTACATTGTCCTTATTAGCTACAAACAGTGGGGGGAACTAGTGGCTTATGTATAGCAGCACACACCAGCAGGTTTTCTTCCTTTGTTCTTCCAATCTCGTCTCATCTTTGCTTTTCTGTCTCTCAGTTCCCTCCCTCCACCTCATGTGTGGCACACACTCAAGTATTAGTTCTTTAAAAATAAAGGAAGAAAAAAATTAACAAAAGATTTTTCCAACCACCCGCTCCAAAAAAAAAAAAATTGGTTAATTTCCAAGGGAAACTACACTGTTATAAAAATAATTACCTTTTAAAAGAAAAAATGGTTTTGAGCTGGTTAGTGAAGGTAACCTGGAGCTCTCAGCAATTGTTAAAAAAAAAGCCTAAAAAAACGAAGCATGGCGACGCTGGTATGAAAGCACTGTCTTGTATGACAGGTGCTAGAGTTTGAGGGGCCGCATTGGGGATCCAAGTGCTTCATTACTGCTGTGGAAGAACACTAGCAGGAAAGGAGGGAGACAGTTATGTTGACCTCTTATCAGTTCGACCTTTGGGAGGAGCTGTTGAAGCAAAAGTTAGATTGAAAGAAAGATGGAACAAATTAGTAAGGGGGGAGGGTTAAATAAAGCACTAAAAGAAGGGGCACACATTTTTTTGCTGTACTATGGAAAAGTCAAGGTGAGAGTCCAAGATGGAGACAAATGCCAATGACTAAAGAGTGGTCTTGTTTAGGAGTCATCATCAAGGGTCAGTAAATAGGTTCTAGACTAATTTGTGAACTACACAGTTGAGCTAAAATAAAGATAATATGTCAGGATGTTCATTCAATTCCATTTTTGCTTTAAGAAAGGTCATTCCACAGAACAACCCCAGACTATTCTCATTCCTGATCATCCTAGAAGATCTTTGGACAGAGGGTTCTAGGTCTAGTTCGAAACCTCTCCCGGGCGGGACCACCTTCCTCGTGAAGTGAGAGCACACTTCCCATCGGACTTCTCTCGATGGAAAGGAGCAACAGCTCTACTTTAAGCCCCTCTCAAATAGTAGAGCTCCTCACCCTTTCTGAGAACAAAAGCCCACCCATGTTTCAGAGGAAACTTATTTTAGTTCCTTGTATTTTCTTGCGGCATTCTTCCATTATTCGTGAACAAGAGCCCCAGTTACTTAAACTCCTGCACTTCAAAACCTTATTCCTGACCTGTAGAGGGGACTGGACTCTTTTTCCGGTTGAGAACCATGGTTTAGTAGCCAGACCAATGCCATCTAGGAGCTCTGCTCAATTCAGTTTTACTCCTACTACCAAGTCAGGTATTGCACTAATTAGCTTACAATTAAGAGGCCCCTCAAACAGTTGACCAATCAGTGGATAGAGATGACGTTATGATGTCAAATGCAAAAGCATCCATCTTGATCTGTTTGAAGCTGAAGCTGAAGTATTTCTATTAAAGGTGTGGATCTTTGGAATAATTGTGATGATGAACTTAAATTATGTTTGAATCTTTTCTGTTTAAAAAAGAAATTTAAGTTATTATTACTTAAAAAATATGCAAGTCTTGATGGTTAAATTCAAGCTTATATATAACGTAAACAATTATAGTAACAATTGTATTACTTTTGTACTTGTATTACTTTTTCATTTGATGTTCTAATTTTCATTTTATGTATTATAATCGATTTATGAATATTTACTTATATGTTTTATGATGGATTTTAAGTATTTAGTTACATGTTTTTTTGCTTTTATGATGATTTTTAAAAAAAAAAGGGTCAACGAAATAAGCGTTTGCGTCAGCCGATACTTTTTCGGTCCTTTGCTAAAATATAATTATTTTTCTTTCTTTCATTAATGTGAAATTACACTGTGACCAAAATAAATAAATAAATAATAATAATAAAAAAACAATAAGCATGATTAAAAAAATAAAGCATATTTTAATCTATAAAAAAAAAAAAAAAAAAGCTTAATCACAAAGCATTGAGATCGCTTGCAAGTCAATACATTACACATGTCACGTCTGGTTTCGACCAGAAAGCAGCGACTGGTTAAAGCCAAGAAGTACACGCAAACAAACCTCAATGCTACAAGGTCAGACCATTTCTAAAAAGTGAAGAAAAAAAAAACAGTCAGGCTAAATGTGTAGGATTTAGAGGAGCTGATTCCCATCCTAGCCACTTCACACTCAAGCTCACTCTACCTGGTTTTTATTAATCACATACATACTTTTCAAAGGCAGCCCGCATCAATTCCTTCTTAATTGTTTCAGCTCGCATCGGCACCGCCTTACCTCTCATTGTTCAACTTGATACTTCTCCCTCACAACGAAATTCACAGCTCATATCAAATAATTAGTCAGACAGCGGACCAAATTGAAATATGATGGATTGCCTTGTGCGCTGACACCGCCACAAAGTCTCGGCAAACACTGGCACTCTTAGCAATAATTGTATTTTTTTTTCTTCTTTCCATTAGAACTGATGGAGCGGATCAAATCACAAATTAATGAAATCAATATTGTATCTACGGGATGTGTCTATCGATTTACCATACTCCCTCTGCCGTTATTAATGGCGGATCTGATTGTACAATCACGCTGGCTTACAAAGATATGGAGAGGAGAGCAGTAATTTGTCCTAAACGAAAAGAGGTTCCCTAAGCAGAGTACAGATAAAAGCTGTCAATGAAGTTGGTCGAAGGAGTGTAGACAAGGGAGAGCAGGTGAGGCTGTCGAGGGAACGAATAGAGGAGGAGCAAATAAAGGGATAAAGTGAAAGGGATAAAAAAGAGTGGGGAGCATTTAAAGGACAAAATGTGAGTGAAAGTGAGAAGCTGATAAAAAAAAAGACATTGGAACAGAGGTGAAGAACATGTCAGTGGAAATTTAGACCCAAGACTGCTAACCTCCCACCCAGAATCCTCTTCAAATGCTTTTAAAAGTATCATCAAATTAAGTTCTGGTGATAAATTGAGTAATCAAACAAAAGCTGCCATGTTGTCCGTGTAACTAATACCGACCAAAATTTTGACTCTTCGGTCATCCCTCAAGTAGCTTTAACTTAGAAGTCTAAGTATTTATGCACCTGGTCATTTCTGACCATATACGTAGGTCAGAATTAGACCATTTTTTTCCATAATATATGTCACCATTTTAAATAGGCAAGTTTGTCTATTTAAAATATTATAATCTGATAGTTGGAGTTTAAAAAAGGCCATAAAAGAAAACCTCGGAGGTAAAATAAAACGTTATGGTGACTTTTTTGTTTTTTCAAATTGAGCATAGGGAACAAAAAGCTCAATTATTTCAACAGGATATAACACAGGACATCTGCATCAGGATGTATTAGTTCACAAGGTTGAAGATCAGAGCAGAGTATGAAGGGAACGGTTATGGACCCAAATGTGTGGACTGATCAAAGCTGTCCACTGCCGTCTGCTCTGCTGGGTCACTGTTTTACACGCACACCTACAAAGACACGAGGTGGTATAACAGTCCGATGTGCATATTGCAGGGAGTCAGGAATAAAAAGAGCCATTTGCCAGCGTTGGATTACAGGTAAAAAGGGCTCTCACATCAAAACATGAAAGCGGCTCTGAGGCAGACTTCTAAAGGAGCCATGTAAGGGCATCAAATGTTAGGAAGATGGGTTTGATTTGAATTTAAATTGCTAGAATTCACTTCAATCCAGCAGCTGCAGCCCACACACCTAAACACTCAGGAATGAATCGAGCAGTTCCAAATATTTTTCATGTTACTTCTAAGGAGGTCAAAGGATCTAGGGCTTTTTTGCAAGCACAGTAACTAGTACTTTGATGTTTCACTGAAAAACTTATAATAAATTATTACAAAAGATCACGGGATAGGCTACTTCCTCTAACCTCACCTGGATTTCCTCTCCACATGCTCATCCTGTCGCCCCATACTGATCTTTTCCTTCCCTTTCTGAATATTTCCACTTAAGTTCAGCGAATGCAAGCCGTGTTTTCCACCTGCTGCTGTAATTAAATCATTCATATTTACCCCCTTAAGAGATGCCTCAGTAGTTGGAACATTTGCTGGGGTCCAGTGAGCTGAACTGAACCGAAAAAACAAGCATGTTTCATTTTGATGAAAGTCAAGCTGCCTCTCTTGCTGTGATGCTTGCGAGGCTCGACACGCTCCGACATGAATACCTCAAAGATATTAAAGTGTTGTGAACTGGGAGGATTGGTTGGAGGAGTGTGACAAGTAGAACCCCAGCAAACATATTTGAGTTTTATCTTTCAGTAGCACCACCTTATGTAACCACATGTTTAGTTTTCTTTTTAATATATTTCTGTTCTATTATATTATTATTCTGAGCATCAACTACTTAGTTTTTAGCCGAAGAAAATTTAGTGCAGGTGAAGAAGTTAATTGTTTCTATTTTTTATACAAACTAGCATTTGCACGTCGAAATAATTATTGAGCGAATGGCAGCTTTGTACACTAATGACACGCATCGACTTTAGCAAACACACTTTTCAGAGCTAAAAATACAGTCAACAATATAATTTCTCTCACACGAAGACTGTAGCCATCATCATACCACGACGCTGTTTTTATACCAGGATCTGGATGACACATTAGAGATGTTTTGAACATTTGCAGCTGACATGCTCATGACTCAAGTTGCAGATGAGTCATTATTGTTAGGAGGAAATGAGAGTGGTTAAGAAGATTAGGTGGTGTTTTGTAGAGAATTAAGATTGAGGAATACATACTGTATGGCACACATTCATATTGGACCTCCAGATATTTGTAGGTTCCTGGGCAGGGGTCAGGAAAAACATCTGGTCCAGCGACAACTGCACACTGCGTCCTGTTATTACACCTGGAAAGCAAAAGAAAGCACATCAATTAAATGTTTATCGTGTGTTTTTTGGAAGTTAAAAGTATATTTTGTCCAGACAACAAAAATAAAACCATGATCACAAACCCTAAACGTGCAGTGTTTTTCAGAATATGAACAAGTAAAGGTTAAAAAACAGAGCTTAATCAATGAAGTTTAATTTATCAGTCCGAGTTAATGATAGAGACAATCAAACTTGTTTCACCTTAGATAATTCCTAAACCCATCCTGTTGTATGGTAGATGAGGAATAGTCATTTGTAGTCTGTTTTTACTTCCTTTTACCATCACAAATCTAAACTTAATGCAAAAAAAAAGTGTTTTGTGAACTTAAATAACTAATTAGATTAGATATAAAATTACATTTAGACAAAACGTCTCGATTTATGACCAGAGATAAAGCTCTTGATTTACATGTCGATCTACATTCCAACCCTCACATATGGTCACCAGCTGTGGGTGGTGACCGAAAGAATGAGATTGCAGATACAAGGGGCTGAAATGAGCTTCCTCCGCAGGATGGCTGGGCTCTCACTCAGAGATCGGGTGAGGAGCTCTACCATCCGGGAGGAGCTCTACCATCCGGGAGGAGCTCGGTGTCGAGCCGCTCCTCCGCCAGGTCGAGAAAAGCCAGATGGGGTCATTTGGGCATCTGATCAGGATGCCCCCCGAGCGCCTCGCTGGTGAGGTGTTTTGGGCACGTCCCACAGGGAGGAGACCAAGAGGCAGACCCCGGACCTGCTGGAGAGACTGTCTCACAGCTGGCTGGGGAAGGACTTGGGATCCTTCTGGATGAGCTGGAGGATGCAGCTGGGGTGAGAGAGGCTGTTGCCCCCACGACCCTGCCCCAGATAAGCGGAAGATGATGGAATGGAACATAAAGTTTTTCTTCTTATCATTCTTGATCTGTTAAGCAGTTTCTAATATTACAAAGTTCTATTTTCATCTGTGTATCGTTTATAATGTCAAGTCTGAATTCAAGACCAATGAGCAGAAAATAATAATGCCACATGCTAAATTAAACGTAATAAAAACTGAACATAGACAAATGCGGTTTTCAACAGAAATAAATAAAGTCTTCCTTGTAACGTTTATATGGAAGCAGTGCAGACAATGTCTTTTTATTTTAAGGAATCATACGACTACCACCAGACGATGCACATGCTGCATTGTTATTACTGAATGATATATGACCGTAAGCAGTGGTAGGGAGGTGGACACGATCAACCGAGTGCGAAATCAGCTCCAACATAAAATGTGACTCTTCATTAAAAAATACAATTATGGCGCCTGTGGTGTTATCATGTGCCATTTTGGTTTTGGCAGTCATCAATCAAAGACCTGCTTCATATGCACAGTTCGCCACATATAATAGCAATACTAATCTCACAACATTTACTCTTAAACATCCTGACAGGTATTGATCTATCGGCGCTCTCCATTGGTTTGTGAAATAAAATACCAAGTGTAAAAGTTGGTCCACTTTTAGTTTTGCACCATATATGCCGCTGATATTATGGGACATCCTTCAACAAACCACAACGCCATCATACTGACCCTGTAGCCATTAACAAATGACAATTCACTAGTAACATATAAAATACTTACACCCTACCAGGACTCTTCACAGTTGAAGTCTTGAAGGTCAAAAAAGGGTCATACATCATGATTCATAGTCTACATTTAAAGGATTCTCTACACCTTAATTAACATTGATTGGCTGCCAACCAATCAATTGAAGCAGTGAGGGACAAGCTTGGGGAAAGAAAAAAAAATGGACCCATCTCATTTCATGTCCACCAAGTAATAAGACATGGTCTGCCGAGTTTCTTTCATGCGAGTTTTATGGGTTCACAAACCCACCTTCATCAACCAGCCCTCTCACTCACCCTAGTCAGCTGTCCTTGTCCACAAATAGTTAATTCCTAGGCAGTAAATGCCAGTCAAATAAATAAGGGCTCAAGCCTATGAAACCAAGAAATAATTATTAAGGCGGTCCACTGTTCTCGCCCTTTTTTTTTCCCCTCCTCACTACAATTTCTATATTACTCCATTTAGAGCACGAGAGGTTTCTAACCAGTAGCTGAGAGCACAAACTGAAATTGGATGTCACATTGAACTAGAGGTGGCATGGACAGAAGAGATGGAACCAGCGAGAGGTTGGAGTAGAGACGAAAGCCCTTTCATGAATTGTGCTGCAATATCTTTTTGCTCGGAAAGCAAAGAGGCTAGACTGATAGATTACAGATACATCTTTATTTTTAATACCGTTCTGTCCGCTGTTATGACAAGTAGAATTGTGACCTATGTGTCAAGTCGTACTGGACAGATTTGCTCTACCAAGACACATTATGAGCCAATCTTGGCAACCGTATTTTTTTTTATATTTCAAATTCTTAAATATCAATGCTTTTTTTTTTAACTCGATCTGACAAAGGCAACAGAAGGTAGAGAGAATAGAAAATGGCTAAAGAATAAAATATGAAATTGAAAAGAAAGGAAGAAAAAGTTGAGATAAAAGAAAAAAGGAAAGTTGGAAAAATCTTCGCACAAAAATTTGCAATAATGAGCAACACAACATGTATGTGAAATCATCTAAAAAAGAAAACAATTACAACAATTTCAATTTAATTGAAACTCACTAATATTACTTTCTATAATTGACTATAATTTATCCAGGAGACAATTTGATGGTTCCATGGAAACACTATGGGGTTGAGAGCAAGGAACATAGCAGACAGGAAACAGTGTGACACTGTGTCTCAGTAAAGTAGCTGCAAACATGTTCCTTTAAAAAAAAAAAAAATTCAACCACACATATCAATGTAGCTTGAGATATTAAACTAAGACCCTTAAATCAAGCTGGAATTAGTATCTAACAAAACATGCAATTATTTTTATTCCCTCAATAGAAAATGCTAACTTAAACTCCGTTCCATTCCGTCATCTTCCGCTTGTTCCGGGGTAGGGTCGCGGGGGCAACAGCCTCAAACGGCAACAGGCCTCTCTCTCCCCAGCTGCATCCTCTAGCTCACCTGAAAGGATCCCAAGTCGTTCCCCGGCCAGCTGTGAGACATAGTCTCTCCAGCGGGTCCGGGGTCTGCCCCCGGTGGGACATGCCCGAAACACCCCACCTGCGAGGCGCTCAGGGGGCATCCTGACCAGATGCCCGAACCACCCCATCTGGCTCCTCTCGACCAGAGAGGAGCCTAACTTAAACTCAACATAACTTATTCTGAAATCTAAAGTTAATAGGAATTGTTTTTGTATATATACACAGTCAATTGATAGTTTCCTACTATATGATGAGTGCATTCATCCTCAACTCCTTGGATAACGTAAGCCAGAGAAATGCATAATCACAATTAAATGCATTAAATATTAATCAATTGCAAATTTAAAAGGCGATTAAAAGATGTCCCACAATGCGAAACACTGAATTCAAAATATCAATTAGTGGGTTAAATGTTTTCTTTTTTTACACAAAAATGTAATGAGTAGGGTTGATGCATTCAAAAATGTACAAACTATGACTTACATTTACAACCATCATGAGGAAGTATAGAGAATTTGAAAAGCAGGTTCTGTTGAAATCCTCCAGTAACATTTCACAGGCAAATGAAAAATGAAAGGATTCTTGTACGGCATTAATTTACATTTGTTCTCTACTTGACATGTAATGATAGCAAGCGATCGAGGATGACATGCTTATCTGATACAATCATCAATCAGACAAGATTACAAATGAAGGCCGTTTTAGTCACTATACTTGCTTTTCTTCACTTGTACGGGATTTTTTTTTTCTTTTCTTCTGTCTGCTGTTTGTTCTAAGAGGCAGATTAGCTGTGAAGCTGCTTGCTGATTATAGGAGATGTGGCACAAAGCATAGGAGTCCTATGTAAGCACAAACTGTAATGACCGTAATCACCAGCTGATCCCTTTGCTACCTTCAATGACAGTCAAGGGTCAAGTCTCCCTCAATCTATGGACCACAATCCCAAGGCAAACAACGAAAGTAAAAATGAATCCGAGAATGAACAAATGAATATTTGGATCAATGAAAGGCAGGGAATGAGTTAAGTGAAACAGACAAGCGCTGGGAGACTGCTGTCAGAGCTGTGCAGATTTGTCTACACAGTACAGTAATAAAAGAGGATTGCACCACTGTTCCCCCTCAGAACCGAAGCGATTTATATCAGGAAGGAAATGCCAACCAAGGGAAAAGAGAGAAAGGTTTGCAAGCTTTTCAAAGTCCAGAAGGGAGTAAATATGCTTTGCTGATTCTGCTTCTAGCATGCCAAAATGCTACGAGCAATATTCCATAAAATCCATATCAAAGAATTTTTTTTGCCTCGAGTAAGTCAAATAAGCCACCGTTTTCCATCATGGGAGGGGAACGAGTCCAAGTGCCTCAAAAGTTCACGTACGGGACACATGATTAAACGAAGAAGTAGATGACTTATTGGAGTGGAAAGTCTCGTGTTGCAGCTAAAAACTAGCACCTGTCTTCTGCTACAAGAGAATGATGGAACGTTGTTTAAAGAACGGCTTGTGTGTAGAGAAAAAGATTGTTTTGTGTGTGTGCTGAGTACACACATGTGAGGGGTTGTATTTGTAAGTAAGGGAGGCAGAGGAGAAGGAAAATATAAGTGACGGACGGGTCAATATCCCCGTCCCTCTGTTGGGACCCATTACGCTTTAGTGATGGTCTTCGCCACCCACGGTCGACTTCATTCATTATCTCTCCCAGCTGCATGGTGCAGCATCCTTTTTTTCTAATTTAGCTCATCTTGCAGTGCAGCAAAACACCCATGAAAAGCCTGGAAAAACATTACACGAGGATGGTAAGTCATACACTTACAATGTTGTGCTTTAAACCGTAAGTGAAACCACAAAGTGCCTAGAGGTAATAAGACCACACCACAAGCTGAGGATTACCAATCATGACTGAAAAATAAAAATGAAACAGTTTTACTGAGACTTTCTGCAAGGTTTACGATGGAACAATTGAGAAAATCTAAAGCAGATATGCTGGGCAAGAGCACAACTAATTAAAAAAAAGAGTCAAAGTTTCTAAATTCACACACCAAAATGATCCGACTACAATCCCATTTTCTAAAAGGGAAGTAAAACTGCCAGAATTTCTTGAGATAATCTCCCAAATTGTAATGTTTTAAATGAACCAGAAGTATCTTATTGCTTCAAATTTGGGCTTCAAATGTGATCATTAGAATCAAATACAATAAAAAAAAGTAAGAATATTTATAAAATAAACCTGTTTGGCTGCAGCTGTTGTCCTGTTTCAATCCACAGTGATACTTCCAGTCAAATCAAGCTTAATGTGCTTCCCCTGTGCCTTATTAGATTTCCCCAGTTTATGTGTGTGTGTGTGTGTGTGTGTGTGTTTGTGTGTGCGTTTGATGTCCAGTAACTATCAGTATTGTTGTATTTTTAAATTTTAGTAACTAGGGGAGGAGGCAGTGGCTCAGTGGTACAACGTTCCGCCCTTGGACTGAAAGTTAACCAGAGGTTCGCAGGTTCAAATCACACTGAGTTGACATCTAGGGTCCTCGAAGAAGATACCTAACCCACCATTGGCGTTGCCGTGGCAGTCTACTGAGGTGTAAATGCAGCACACAAATTTCCTTGTTGAGGGACTAATAAAGTATACATTATTATTCGTAAATAAAATGAATGCATTTTAACTCAACTCTGCATTTTGAGTCTGTTCATCTCATTTAAAATACAAAATGTTAGGTCTAAAGGAGCTTAGCTTGTTTTGGTACAATAGTAGACTCTATGGGAAAAATTTTAAATATAAAGAAATATACATTTTTTTTCTATTTCTGCATTGCATGACTATCTTCGTTTCGTTTCGTCATCTTCCGCTTGTTCCGGGGTCGGGTCGCGGGGGCAACAGCCTCAAATGGGCAGCCCAGGCCTCTCTCTCCCCGGCTGCATCCTCCAGCTCACCTGGAAGGATCCCAAGTCGTTCCCCGGCCAGCTGTGAAACACAGTCTCTCCAGCGGGTCCGGGGTCTGCCCCTTAGTCTCCTCCCGGTGGAACGTACCCAAAACACCTCGCCCGCGAGGCGCTCGGGGGGCATCCTGACCAGATGCCCGAACCACCCCATCTGGCTTCTCTCGACCTGGAGGAGGAGCGGCTCGACACCGAGCTCCTCTCGGATGGCAGAGCTCCTCACCCGATCTCTGAGTGAGAACCCAGCCACCCTGCGGAGGAAGCTCATTTCGGCCGCTTGTACCCGCGATCTCATTCTTTCGGTCACCACCCACAGCTGGCAACCATAGGTGAGGGTTGGAACGTAGATCGTTCCAACCGTTCCATCGTTCCGTGCATGACTATCTGATTTGAAATAATTTAAATAAACAAAAACACAGGGCCCGAAGCACCACTTCTAGACAGTCTCCTTCTCCGCAACTTCTCCAGATCGACTCATTCTCTTCAGCTCCCCCGGGACCGAACCAACTCCTCCAACCACACATGGATGGCCCTCCGAGAGCCAGCAGCTGGTCGCGCATCTCAACATGGATGTCAATGACATTATGACTTCATAACCAGCTCGCCTTTGGGAGCTAGGTGGACAATTTCTAAAAAAAATTAGCCGTTCAATACAAAACAAAGTCCAAAACGATGTCCAACGTCCACTCAAAAGGAAATCTTCAGAAAGAGACAAAACATAGCCAGAAGAAGGGACAGAAACTCAGCGAAAGTTGGCATAAATCAGAAAATACAGGTACATATCCCCTTATTGTGTCTGTATTCATTATATTTAGTAAAATAATAATCTATAATCTCAATTTGTTTAACAATAAGCTGTAAATAGTTGACCTTTGTGTTAAAAGAGTCCGTGAAAGGTAACATAAACTCCCTGCTGAATCCACATGATGAAATTCTCTTTGTTTTTATAGCTGCTGACTTAGTTTCTAAAGCATCAAAAGATCCGCTCAATGCAGATTACACAAGGCAAAGATTGGAAATGAATGTGTAGAACATAAAAACAACAGTGAAGCGTGGGTGGGATTTAAAGTACATCGCCGAAGGAGCTCGCCGTTCTCGAGTGCTTAAGCTCACACGCTGCTAAACGAACATGCGTGAATGTTTTCACATGGAACTCATCAACGGGTTGAGTCTGTTGATTAGAAATAATGTGACATTACTGCCACTAAGCTGAAGAAAAGCCTTTAGATTTCTCAAAAGCACAACACTGTTTTTGATAAGCCATCAGTCATTATTCTGTTTAATAAAATTAACTATCTGGAACAAAGCAGGAATGAATAAGGTGATGACAGATTGTTCTGCTTTGAAAAGGTGGAGAATTTATGCGCATAGGCTACACAAATGACCTTTATCGAGCTTTATTAAGTATGGAATGTGAGTTTCATTAGGAATGGTTAAAAAAAAGGTCAAGATTGATCACTGCTCGTGAATTCTATTCACTGCTTATATAAATGAAAAATATGAGCATCTCAAGTTCTTTTTTTGTCCACATGACAAGCGAAATCCCTCTGAACCATTCACACAGATTAGTAGCTTTCATAAGATTTTGCATCACATCCCCCTCCTCTTTAATGTTTTACTTGGATGATAAACCAAGAGTTCAATCCAGTGCAGCAAAATGCAGAGACAGGGAAAAAAAAAACACAGTGGTGATAAAATAATAACTGGGTGTGAGCAGATGGCAAGCCTGACCATTTGATTATTCAAAGGATTTAAATTGAAAGTTTATCAATTAATCTGTGAATTAAAAAGCATTATTTTTCTTTAAAAAAATATCAATTTTATATTTAAATCAGTTTTAATGTAAATCTGTTTCGCCTTCTGAATTGCTTATTCTTGGGTTGCAGAGGGGTGCCAGAGCGTGTCCCAATTGCTGGGGTACAACAGGTTGCCAGTCTGTTGCAGGGCCACACACTCAAAACCATTCACACACTAAATTTGAAATCAAATGGTCAGAAATCTTTCGTCTTTTTTTTTTCCAGTCTCCTGGTCCAAACCTTTCTCCTCCTGTTCTCTACCGTCTCTCCCTGCCACACCTGCCTCTAGTTTGTCCCCAGTCTTCATAAGCCCTGTCCTCACTTACCCCTGAGTTGTACCATTTGTTGTGTTTTCCTGACATTATGTGGCACCTTCTGATATTCCGTTTCGTCGTCTTCCGCTCATCCGGGGCCAGGTCGCGGGGGCAACAGCCTCAGACGAAAAGCCTAGGCTTCTCTCACCCCGGCTGCATCCTCTAGCTCACCCGGAAGGATCCCAAGTCGTTCCCCGGCGAGCTGTGAGACATAGTCTTTCCAGCGGGTCCGGAGTCTGCCTCTTGGTCTCCTACCGGTGGGGCAGGCCCGAAACACCTCACCAGTGAGGCACTTGGGGGGCATCCTGACCAGATGCATGAACCACCTCATCTGGCTCCTCTCGACCTGGAGGAGGAGCGGCTCAACACCGAGCTCCTCCACGATGGCAGAGATCCTCACCCGATCTCTGAGCCCAGCCATCCTGCGGAGGAAGCTCATTTCGGCCGCTTGTATCCGCGATCTCATTCTTTCGGTCACCACCCACAGCTGGTGACCATAGGTGGGGGTGGGCACACAGATCGACTTGTGAATCGAGAGCTTTGTTTTCGGCTCCGCTCTCTTTTTACCTTCTGATATTGTTGAATCCAAACTTTGGACGTTGCTACGTCCACTTCGACCTCGCTACGTCCACATTGGAATGTGGATAAACAAAATCCTTGGCCAAGAACTTAAGATCTCAAACATGCATGAACGAAATAGAAAACCACTTGAGGAATAATTTTAATGTGGGAATAATATTCAAACATGGTAGAAACTTCCAGAAAGTTGTTTTGCATGAAACTCCTTCTTCATATGTTTTATTTCTGCACTTATTAAAGAATAAAGAATAAATAATAGGTTAATCTATAATTCCACACATGATAGAGACGCTCTCTCCACATGAAGATTCCATGATGAGAGGCAGAGTGCAGTCAGAGTTTATATTGTGTATTGTTTAAATTATGCTATGAAAGCTCGGCCTTGAATAATAATTCATTTGTTTGAGTGTTCAGAGAATTCCTTTTGCTTCTTCATTTGTATTCCTTTACAAACTGGAAATATGTAGTAAAGCCATCCACACAGAGACAATAGAGTCTGTATAACAAATCCTCTCTGTCACAAGTGTTGGGTCCTTTTCATATATGCAGTTTATACAGCTTTTTCTGCTTTTAAAGCAGAAATGCAGCTGAAGTCGTTCAAAGGAGAGACAGTGTTTTGTCTCAAAAGGGCACACATAAACTCAGCAGAATAATCTTCTGTCAGACCTTCTATATCTGCAAAGAAATACGTGTCTGGAACCGAATGTATTGTGTTTTCTTTCAACTCAATGGGGACTCGAAATATATAAATATGTGTATATCGGACCTGTGCAGATTCATTTTGTTCCATGTTGTTTTGGCATTTTTTGTTTTTTCATCTTTATTGTTTTATTTTTCATTTTGTCCCTTTCAGTGTGCGCCTCCGTAGTCCTAAGGAAAGCTTTGGCCCAGTGGGATTCAAACCCAGTTCTCCAGGTCGAAAGATGGTAATTCTACCACTAAGCCAACACCCACCTGACCGGCATTTTTTTGTAACCACATTGTTAATTTTTTATTGTGTTATTAAGCTCACTTCATTAAAAATATATTGCATATATTGCAAGACAATTGAAATATTTCTGGGAGGGGCTCGGTGTCGGCCACTCCTCCTCCAGGTCGAGAGGAGCCAGATGGAGTGGTTCGGGCATCTGGTCAGGATGCGCCCCGAGTGCCTCGCTGGTCAGGTGTTTTGGGCACATCCCACCGGGAGGAGACTGAGAGACAGACCCTGGACCCGCTGGAGAGACTACGGCTCACAGCTAACCGGGAAACGACTCGGGATCCTTCTGGGTGAGCTGGGGAATGCAGCCGCGGTGAGAAAAGCCTGGGCTTCCAATCTGAGGCTGTTGCGCCCGCGACCCGGCCCCGAAGGAGCGGAAGATGACGGAATGGAATAATTGCAATTATTGTAAATAAACGTTCTGTTATCTTCATTCAAACAGATGAACATTGTCTTAGATTAGTGAACATGCAACCTGTGGATTGTTTGCCGATCCAATAAGTGGCTGTTTGAAATTAATCAACAAACAAGCTTTTATGCCATAAAAATTGAGAATGAACACAATTTAAGTTGTTTTATAGAATACAATGTATTGCACTGCCTGATCGTCCCTCAGGGGAGGATGATTTCTCTAAAGTTCTCATCAGTGATGTGCCTTTTGTGTTAGGTACTTTTGATTTTATGATAATAGTCTGAGACGTTGGATTCACGTGAGATCAATTATTAACAAGTCAAATGTTACAAGTTACGATAAAAGGAGCAGTAGAGACAATGGAAATCATTTGAATAGAAATTGATTGGAAAAATACTTTGACATCTACTTCATTATCAATGAGTCTGTCTGATAAGACGTTCCACACACACATCTACATATGTGATTTACATTCTTATGTTAAAAAACCAAGATGTGCTAATATGAATATGATGCCCACACTGTCTCTCCAGGTGCCTTAAAGGAAGAAGGGAGGAGTGAAATCTGCAGAAACTTCGAAAATCGATTTGTTTTTCCATGTGAAGCGTATTCACTTGGGCCTGCCTATCTAATGATTTATGATTTTCCGGACAAATTTTTCTATTCTTGCCAACAAATGATGCTGCTCCATATCTTCGTGGTGACGCTTGATTCATCTTCCTGCAAAAGCCCTTGGGGGAACCATTTTTGGCTAAGCCCTATTCCTGGTGGAAATGTATAAAAAGTGCAGGAGGGAGTATATGTCTTCTCTTTAAAAAAAAAGACTGTCAAAAGGACATTGATGTGTCACATATAAAACAGATTTTTTTCACACAAATGTTGATTAGGATTTTCTGTGTTTGTGGCATTGCAGAAAAAAAAAAAAAAAACGAGTGACTGACTGACTGGGTTTGGTCTTTTGAACCATCCCTATTGAGACTTGACTACTGAGCCCATCTTGAGAGCATCTCTGCAAGAAACAGATTCTCCAACCAGATAGCCACAGATGCCTCTGCTTTGTCGCCCTTCAGAGAATTGGATGGGGAATAAAAACAGAGAGACAGAAATGCCACTGGTTTGACTTTTTAAGACATCAAGTTATGTCTGTTATGCACAAAGAGCTGCGTCTGCTGCTGCTTTGAGTCAAAGGAGTGCTTTGGGGAGCTTATGCGGCTGCATGCACAACACAGTGACAACAAAAAGATTCTAATCCTTTCCATAGACTCTTATTCAAATCTCTGTTTTGGAAAATTGGAAGATATTCTGAGGGATTTTATGCTAAATGAAGCATCCAAAAATCCATCAACCTCTAAGCTGAATCTCATTCTCCATTCACTATTTTATAATCTACACACAAATCAATAGGAACACTATATCACCGAATCCCTCCTTCCCCATCACCACCATCTTATTCCCTGCTCCCTCTCACGCATACAACACAGCTGTATACACACACATGCACACACACAATAAGGCCTGCCTTTAAGCACAGACTTTTCATTTCCAATCGCTGTCACCATGGTAACTTCCAACGTCCGACTTGGACCAGTCAGTGCTTCCAGCGCTTTCCTTCTTCAAAGCCTTTTTTCAAAGCCTAAAACCACATTGCTTCGCTAACAGTCACCCACAGTTTTTGGTTTCCAGAAGAGCATATAGCTGCTAATTACCTCTTATAACACAATGGAAATTGTGTGCCACTAATAAGAAACAATTGTGAATACACACCACCTGAGGTCTAACAATTTATGGTCCTTTCGGACTGAAGAGAACAAAGACCGAGCATGACCTTGCAGGTTTTTCAAGGGTTTTCCCTTACAGATCCCTAAAAGCAGCTTGTTCACTGCTCATATTCCTTTAAAGCCTCTTACATTCGTATGTTTCAATGAAGAAGAGTGTCTTGGCAGAGATGCCTGAGCAACAATCAAATATTCCTGTGTTGACCGATCGATGAGCACCACCCCCTGCCCTTCCTCATTCACATCTCAATAATGAAAGACAAGCAGGGGTTATGAGTAACCTCGGTGTTCGATACAGGAGGGGTCAGGCGTCAATAGCTCGGCTGGGGTCCAAGGAGACATTGGCATGCAGGAAATCACTGTGGGTCTTAAGGATTTCGCCTGAGGGATGCATGGTTGGGATTAAAAGCTTGGGCTTGCCTGCACTCTCCTGTCTTCTCCGTGTCAATACGCTCTAGGTACTGTCAGTCACAGTGCACAGTTTTAGACTAAGAGGTAATTTACTGACCCACGAGACCACAAGGGTGCTAATTCATTACAAGATGGACTAATTCTACAGATGACAGATTATCGGTAAGAAAAAAAAATGGTAAGAACACAGCTGCTGCTCTGGTTAGGGTTTTTAAGGTTTAATAAAGATTCTTATTTGGCAAAGCTGAACTTCCAGTCTAATGAACACTGAAGAAAAAAAGACTTCTGAGAAATACTATTATTCCAACTCTAGAACATTAGTGGTGAAGCTCTAATTGTGTTCCAGCAAATCCAGCTTCACTGTCCCACTAATTTTGCCAAAAGAAACCAGTAAATTTAGTTGTCTTTTAATTTCTGTACTTAAGAAATACAGCCTAAAGAGAGGAAGACTTACTTTTTGGAAACAATTAAGATAGAGGTAGAGAGTTAAAAAAGAACAGACAACCTTTGGTCTACTTTAGCACTCGTTGGAGGGGGTGGTTCCTAAACAAAACTACATGAAACTTTTGATCATGAAAGCTGACAATTCCTAGCCAGATAAAGACTACTGCACAGTGAAATGTTTGCAGGAAGCTAGTTTAATTCATAGTATTCATAGTTTTGTAATTTCGCTCCTAAAACATCTACGCACAGAAGTTTGACTAAACTGGACAATCAAATTCATTCGGTTAGCTATCTTGGAAACACAAATATTTCTCGGTGACACAAAATAGAAATAGTCTTCAAAAAGCCCAATAAATCAAATCAGGCTATTTAGAGAAACATACCATTGAATACTGTATATTTTTTAACAAACCAGCTACAAGATCTCCTGGATGTACATAAGTTGACTAACTTTTCAGCTATAGTATGGCACGAGGAACGAGGGACATAAAGTAAAGTTTATCAACTTTTGAAGGAGACATCCAAATTCTGTTTGTTCTATTATGGCAGCAGCAGGAACAGAGTGTCCAGCTGTGATTCAGATGAAACATCTTTTATCACCGCAACCTCCCCTGTTACCATTGCCCAACAATGCAAACCATCCTTTATTCATTCGCTCTTATTCTAATTCTCTGTGTGCCCTGCACTTTTTTTTAAAAAAAATTCTCCCCTGACATAAAAAAAAACTACAATCACAGCACAATGCCCAAGTTCCCTGCATCGGTGTCACCTAATGAAATATAATCACATTGAAGCTAACTATTAAATCTAAATCATTCATGTGTTCAGGTGTGCTCCCATGACAATAAAATTTGAGTTGATGGAAATTAGCTGATAAGAACAGGTCAAAAATAATTTCTTCATTAAAGTAGCCTAAATGTAAGTAGACATCTATCATGATGGGCAGCTTGATGATGAGCCTATTACTTAACGTAATAATGAATTGGATTTTTTTTTCATAAAAAATGTACATAATTCTACATTTCCGTCACCGCTCAAGTAAGATCTACAGTTTCATGGTACAGTCAAGATTTCCATCACCATTTTGCAACAGCCACTCACTTTTCATCCTCACACTGATCAGTCAGTGTGTTATTACTTGCAGAAAACTCTCAGATTGTGGAAGCAACAATAATTGCTGACACAACAGCCCACAGCTACACAAGGCAAAGCCACAGAAGTGGAAATTTCCTCCAACTAACAGAAATTCAAATCTAAAAATGTTAGGATAGGTTGCCACATAGTGAATTTTGCACTCCGGTCTGTTTTTTTGCTTCAAACAGTTTAGTTTGTTAAATATTTTTGCAACCGAAGAATATTAATGCTAGTCCGTGCCATGCACAGCGGATGGTATCCTTAGCAACATGGTTCCCATTCCGGAAAGAGACAAGCATGAACTAAAAAACAGTTTAACACAAAAAAAAAAAAAAAAAAAACACAGTATAAAATTTATTATGTATGACATTCAGCCGCCCTCTTGTAAGAAAAAAAAAAAAAAAATGAATAAAAAAACTTTTTGGCTTCAGCAACCTTATTGTAAGCAGCTGTTAGCTTAGCATTCTTAAAAATGGCAGCCTTCTGTTAACACCATATCCACTAACTATAATCCCTTAACAAAAAAAAAAAATTCTTGCTTTATAGGCAAACATTTCCATATGTTTTGCATATTCTTTATGGTATCCTCTTCGTGTGTGACAGCGACACACTTCAGCGAGGAACAACGCGGATCAACGGCTAAGCAGGCCACTGATGGAATTAACACTCATGAATAAGAATGCAGAGCAGGACAAGTGAGAGCTCTCCTGCTGTGTAATATTGACATGCTCCCTGGTCAGAAAATAGCCTTGCATAATTAGCTTTCCCAAGCAAGTCTGGGGCCAGCAGCAAAGGCCACTCCAAACACAGAGAACCCTCAGGATGGTTTAAACTACTTTGTACTAGAAATGAGTGAGGTTTGAACTGAAGAGAAAACAATCCCTGGTATGGCTGCACGGTTTCTCTGCTCAACTACCGCAAGGTTAATATGAAACAAAGAAAATCCTGTATGATTCTCTCAATGAATCAAATGAAAGAAATACGTTGTGTCGCGAAGCTCTAGACCAGCGCCTGAAAAAGATCATGTCAGAACTTTCCTCCTTAAAAATTTCCGAGAACAGAAAATCAAGTTTCAAAGACCAAGTTTAAATGATAACGTTGGCATGTAACAGGAATAGGTTGACGCTAAGGCATTCCCGCCTGCCCTATCTCACAAAGATGATTTAAAAGCTCAACTTGTGGCCTTGGTTTTTGGTCGCATGTCCCTGAAAGACCTAATCAGTTCTTCTAAAGTTGGTACAGAGTAACTTTGACCAGTTTCATTAAAAGCCCCTCAATAATTTGAGAAATATTGGGTTTACATCTTTTTTTCAACTTGATCATTTTGACCTTGACATTTGGTTACCTATAGTTGGTATCAATGAACAATCAGCGGTTTCCTTGATGCCCCTTCTGTAGCTTGGGATACATTGTATTCACAAAAGCGTTACGGAAGCACGGATAAGCACTCCACAGGCTGTGGGCGGAGGAGTAAAATGAGTTTGATGCATCTTTAGAGTTGTATTTTAAATAGTTCTATTGGTGCGAGAATTAATCACTTAATGCTTCGAGTAAATTTTCTTTTTTCTTAAATATAGAATAAATGCAAACATAAATTAAAACCAAGACATGACAACAAGAACTAGGAATTCAAGTCAAAAATTTTTAAGGGTTAACAACAAGAATTCAAAGTAGAGAACTGCGCAAATAAATCAACGATTGTAAAATATATCTGTCATGATCGCGTCTCCAGAGGGAGCCCTGGATGATTTTCATCGGCCTGATTGGGGTCACCTGGGGATGATTGCAGATTCCACACATCTGTGCACACTGCCATCTATTTAAAAGGAATCACCCCAGACTTCCCTGTTGGGTCATACACTCCCTTCCAGCCAGGTCTCCCTGGTTGCCTGACCAAATACACATTCTTGCGATAAACTTTTACCATGCCACACCACTGAAACGTTGTTTTTCTTTCCACAGTAATTATGGACTGCCAACTTTAAATAAACCATGTTATCGGTCCTCCTCTTTCCACTTGCACTCCATCTCATGACACTATCATTTGATTCTTCATCGATAAAAGTCAGATATAGCAAGGACATCGTTAACATTTTTGGCTAACATGCCATTTGTTATAAAAATTTTGATTTTAAAAAAGTTCAAACCAAAAGAGTTCAAATGTCATACATCTTATTTTGCCGTACCATGTCCGATGTCAGCAATTATATGGATATACAAATAGGAATTTGAGCACTTACTGTGGCAATACATGGTGAAGAAATTATGGTAGCCCCTAAACGTCAATGTTTTTTCACACCTTAATTGATTTAGCTTGATTTTCAAATCATCTGTTTTTCACAATTAAAAAAAAATCAATTCGAATTTGACCGTAATAAGGATTTGAGTTGGTAAATCAACCCGCAAATCCAACATTTGTACTCAGACAAGTTTTTGTAAGAAAAGTCTAGTTTCAAAATTATTAAATATCTCACATTCACCTTACTATTTTGAGTTTATGGTAGCCTCGTTAAATAAAGACCTAAAATTAGCAGCAGAAAGGTCAGATACATCATGCAATGTCATTTAATGAGTCCACCTTGAATAACTTACTACTCTGACAAAGAACTATTATTAATAGAGATTTTCAGACTAATTTGAATTCTGTCATTCACTCAAGAGATGAGGAATGTCTAATTAGATTTGTACCATGGTGGAAGTCTGAATGCAGGGCTTTTTTAGATGCAGGGAAATTACTGCCGAGCTTTCCAGCTGGAAATTTGTAAAGTCCAAGTGGTGCATGCTTAATGAATATTTAGCAGCTCGAGATGAGATCAAAGTGAATTATGTAATCTTGCGATGAAACATTGATCACTAGAGTGGGTCATCAGGCTTTCAGCTTAGTGATTGATGCATTACGTTTCCGTTTCTCCACTTTGGTTGAACCCCACAGGTGGGTTAAGTAGCTAGGGGCTGTAATCGCATTACGTTTTGTGGATTTAAATATCATCGTAAACAGAAATATTACCAAAAACTAAAAAAGTTGAACAAAGTTTTTCTCCCACTTTAATTGAACCCAACAACTGGAGTTTTGAAAAAAAAGAAGAAAAAAATGAGTTTCAGATGAAGCGACTGAACACCAAACTAAAGATGAAAGTGAAGCAGCTTATAAAGCAGGTTGATTTTGATGTGCTAGCGGTGTGCAGTCATGAGAAAGTTATGAGGCAAACAATGTGAAATCACTCCTCGTTTCGCTCCCTCCAATTCCCCCAACCAAGGTTAGAGGCCACGAGTCGTAAAAGCAGACCCCGCTTCGTCTGCCCTTGCAAGTACAACAGGGTGAAAGTCAGGACTCGAAACCTCATTCCCACCCATCCTATTAAAAGAAGGTGACGTGACAAAGATACCAAGAAACAGAAAAACATAAAAGTGAAATAGAGGAAACAGAAACATCAGAGGTGGTGATAAAGTGAGACGCGAGCGTTGGGAGTCAAAGAGTAATTGAGAATACAGGAAAGGAGACAGAAAGACAAGAATATTGATGGTACGAAGGGTTTTGTACTGCTGAGCCGAGAAACAAGAAACTTTATCTAAACATGTGGCTCTATCAGTTCAGCTGCTAAATTATAAAAATGGCTCATTTATTGGCAAATAAGTTGACAAAAAACATCGGTCAACATTTAAGTATTGTGGATGTTTTAAGTCAATAAAATTTCAAAGCAAGGCAAAAGCACATTTTCCATACATAATTTTCAAAGTGTTTTACATAGTGTTTTACTCACTAAGAAAGATTCCGACAGCCATACGAACCCGGGTGGGATAAGCGATCAAGAAGATGATTCACTGACAAATGGCAATTTAATAATAATAATAATGTCTACTTTATTGATCCCTCAGCAGGGAAATTTGTGTGCTGCATTATACCGCAGCAGGCTGCCACGACAGCGCCAATGGTGGAAGAAACGGGAGGATAGACGTCTTCTCCAAGAACCCTGGACATGAACTCAGTGGGAATCAAAAATTCAAACTTCTGTTCCGAAGGCAAACGCTCTACCACTGAGCCACCACGCCCCCCTCTTCAAAGTAACTCATCAACTACAACTCCATTAATCTGTTTTTATTTGAAGTTTAAGACCTTGTAGCCCGATGCAGGGTCACACATTTAACAAACAAGATGAATGAAGTAAAAAGTGGGATGAAGTTGTATAAAAAACACATTGAATGTGTCTGTGAGATACCATAATAGTTTCTTCAACTCGTCACATTATCCACTTCTAAAAAGAGTTGTAAAACAGCAGCTTATGAAATTATTCTGTTGTGCAAAAAGGTCAAACTGAAAATGCTCGATTGTATAAAGTAAAAGCCAAATTATGTGCTTTGCATTTGTTGAGGCGACACAAAAACAGCATCTCAATTAACTTTACAGTGGGGTTAAATGAAATGAATGACATTATCTGCATGTTTGTTTCCATTTCATTTTGGTGATTATCTTAGTTCAATTGAGTCACAAAGGTTTTGCTTTTTTATGCAAAAATGACTTCACTGCTGCCAAAAAGACCCTAACATATTCTCATGAGCTGTTTACAATATTGCATAAACTGACAATGGAGCAAATTAATCTGCTTTAATGGACTTTTACAAAGACAACTGCTCGTATGAAATTTAATCAAATCTCCCAATAAAGTTACACTAATTTACCATCACACCTATTTAAGCAGGTAAATTAAGGTGATAAAATGCAAGGCCCAAAGGATCCTTTTATAGTTTATAGAAAAGAATAATATTGCAGCTTTAAATACTGGGTTTGGAGGTTGTAAGGGACTTGAGTTTTTTTTATATGTGCAATGACTTTAGTGAGTAGGCCAAGGGTGGTATGGCGAGTGCAGTCTGGCCCCAGAGGTATAAGGGCCAACAACACCAGATGAGCTTGGGAAGAAACAAAATCTACAGCATTTAATGATGACAGAAAAAATTCCAACATTTAAGCGTTTTGCTTCTTAAAGAACAAATTTTGTGGTTGTTGGATTCCGAACGCTTAAAGTGTCTTACTTTCAAAGCTTAATGAGTAATGTGCCATGTCGGAGTTGATTCTGTCACCAATTCAAGTTGTTTACTGTAATGAAAATCCTATATGTGGAAATTGTGTGCAACAAATTTTTATTACAGGAACTTGGTTTTCACTTGGATTTAAAACTCTTCATAAACAGTAGATCTCATTGAGAACCACACAAATTATGTGTAATTATGTAGTCAAAAGATGTCAAACAACATAAATCCAGTTAAACTATGCGTGTTTTTAAAAAAGCAAGACTGCAAAAAACTGTAAATGCAATCTTATTTTGCTACAAGTTCCACACATAACGCAGAAGTTGCCCCTATATTACAAATGCAGACAGATCAAAGGTACCTCTGCCATGAGAAAGTAATGGTTTTACATTAAGGTTTAGATCCAGTGCTAGATTAGATATAAATAAAATTTGAAACACTCAGTGGAAAGTGTATGGTACACGTCAACTTCAATACTTATTCAAGACTAGAAAAAAAAAAAATCACTCAAATCCTTTACAGTCTTAAGATTGAAATGTACAATTCAAAACAGGATTTGTACAAATGCCTGGAAATTCCCCATCTGAATAAAACCCTGAAGGGAGAAAAAAAAATTCTTTTTGGGCTAATACAGAGAAGACTTTGATGGTCTCTGCACCACTAAAGGAAAAATTCTGTATTTTACAAAGCTGTGCAAGACTAACCATGTTTTTTCCTTTTCCTCTTGATTGAGACTACATTGCAGAATAATTTGCAATGTGTCTTTTGGTGAAAAACAATGACATACGATATGTCAGGGTAGTCATTAGAGCAGTGCTTTGTAATCTACTTTAACAAAAATATGAGTTCATAGGAAAGTCTTGCTCAGCCTGCTTCATGTAAGATAGAGATTTTCTAAATAATCTTTAACCAGATTAAATGAATGTGTAGGAATATTTCATTCTAGTCTGCTCACAAACTCTTTTTTAATCTCCTTTCTTTCCGTTTTGTTGTCTTTAGTTCATCCGGGGCCGGGTTGAAGGGGCAGATACCCAAACCCTCCAGATGCCCCAAACCACCCTATCTGGCTTCTCTAGACCCAAAAATCTTTTTTCTTTTGATCCTAATTACTAAAAGTCTACCATCTACTCATCCTGTAACTTTACTCTTCCAATCGGGTTCCTCTCATTCACACACATACTCTGTTTTATTGCATCTAACCTTCATTCCTCTCTTTTCCAGGACAAACTTTCACCTCTCCAGCTTTTCCTCCACCTGTTCCATGTTCTAGCTCTATAACACAATCTTCTTCTTTTGGCATTTCCTTTTAGGGTTTAGCCACAGCAAGTCAGTTTCTTCCATCTAACCCTATCTGCTGCATCCTCTTCGGTCACGCCAACTATCTTCATGTCTTCCTTCACTGTATCCATAAATCTTTTCTTTGGTCTTCCTCTTGGCCTCTTTCCGGGGGGTTCCAAACCCAGCATCCTTCTGCCGATATACTCTCTCACCTCTGCACATGTCCAAACCATCTCAGTCTGGGCTCTCTGACTTTATCTCCAAAACCTCTAACATGTGCTGTTCCTCTGATCCTGTCCATCCTGGTCACTCCCAGAGAGATCCTCAGCATCTTCATCTCTGCTACCTCCATCTTTGTTTCCTGTCTTCATATCACAATCTCATCTGCAAACATCATAATCCATGACGATTTTTTGTCTAACCTTGTTTTTCCACCGACTTATCAACGTGTAAAATGAGAAAACATTTCAAACTTGTGGGAGAGGTTGGGGACTAGAGTTCAAGATTCTTGCTGTAGAGAAACTCTCAAATCTTTATTTAATACATTTTTATGTTACATTTATATTCCAGGAGATCTTTCTACCCATCACAATAAAATCCCCATTTTTATCACTTTGCATTTTTTAAAACATGCGTCAACATCTTAATTTACTGTAGTTGAAATCCGAATTCACCATAAAATATTTAGCTAAGAAGATAAATTATTTTTTCAGCATTCATTTAGCCTCGCAGTAAGAATTTATTTAGGGAGGGCTGGAAATACCAAAGCAAGGCAATCCAAGGTAGACAGGGGAAAACTGCATCTAGTCTTTTGATTTAATGGAAAACAGTGATCTCAAACTCATAAAGCAAAAGGGGAAAGGTAGACATCAAATGTGTGTGCTGGTTTTTTCCAAATGCCAATTATAACAGGAAGGAGAGCCAGAGGAACAAGGATGAAATAACTATGGAGTGCAGAGAAGGGCAAATATCAGAGGAGAAGGAAAAAGCCAAGTCCACTCTCTCCGCTCTGACTAACCACCTGCTCCTTTCTGAATTAGCCCTTTCTCTACTGTTTGGACTCAACCAAATGAAACTCCTCTCTCTCTTAGCCTGCAAACTGAAAACTACTTACTTAAATATAAATATTTTTCTCCAACGTATTACAAGACCTTTGGCTTTTTGTGAGCTACCAGCATAACGGGGATTATTTGGACAAAACTAAATAAGAAAACCTCCAAACTTTCTGGATTTTCTTGTAGAGCTTTGCGTGCACTGCTTTAATAGAGTCTTCGGGGTATTCAGCTTAGTACCCAAAAATGGACACCGTTAAGGCAGATTCGAGCCACTGGCTTGGTTGGTGTCAATCCGCTCTGGCTTTCATCTCCATCTCTTGAGAGAAAGTATTTCACTCCGTTTGGGGTTATGTTCTTAAACTTTTCCCATTTTCTGACAAAGCTTCATTCTTCCTTCTAATCACAGCAGAGTCTTGTACAGCCACGTCTGGGGAGGCACTGGCTGACTCAATAGGCTGCCAGTTTTAAATTTACACCAACTAATTGGCCAAAATTGAATGCGGCAGGTTCTTAATAAAGACGATTGGAATAGGGATGGAAATGAGAAGAGGTGAAAAATGAGACAAGATAATGAATGTCAGGTGATGTCATCCAACGAGAGGGGAAAAAAGAGGAATAGAGAAAATAAATCTCCTCATTTCAAAAACTCCTCAGGGTTACACAAGGGCAGGAGGCAAACATGCACAGATAGGAAGGAAAGTTAAATTCCAGAAGTAATTCGAAGAAGTTCACACTACTTATTGCTTTTCAGCGTGAGCTTCAACACACACAAAAATTTTTGATCCTCTCTCTGTGTCAAAGATCTTATTAATAACCTTTTTCATATTAGCACTAGCTGCAAAATCTCCCACTATTCTGTTTGCTCACACAATTACATCAGGCTGTTGTCCCACGCTGTGCTCATCGGTCATGTTTTTGTTCTGTAATTGTCAGGCACTCAACATGTAATTGTATCACAGGAAAAAAGCCTCCAGACTAACAGCGAAACAGACAAGTGATACTAAAACTAACAGAAGAAACTGTGAAGAATGAGCTTGGAGGCAAAAGTTCAACACAGAAGACGAAGCTGTGGGCTTTATCCACATAATTATACAGGTAATGTTCTCCAGATAAAATTAGGCTCTAAAATATTAGATTTTAAAGTTCTTGTAATCCATCCTGACAGGATCTTTCATAAGAACCTCCAGGTTTCCATTCCTACCCCTGCAGCTCCAATTTGTGTGAGGAATTTTCTTTAAAAAATGTTAACAGTCAGCCAAAAAAAAAAAAGAAAGAAAAAAAGTCATTTGTAAATTTAAAATGGAATTGAATTTGTTAAAGTTAGAACACATCTGGGGTTTAAAAAAAAAAAAGAAGTCATTTAAGGGTTTTGATTTGAGGGTTTTATTTTGATGCCAAAAGCAGAGCAAAACTTGAACAAATTCATTTAAAAAAAAACAAGCCATAATTCAACCTAAAATAATTCTCTAAAAAATAAAACAGACGGGTACAAAGAATAGAATTAAAAAAAAATCATTGTTGCAGACAATGTTAACAACGCAATGTTAACAATGATCTGTATTGATGGATCTTTTGTGGAGAGGATCCTGTTTTACAGATTCTTGGGTGTTTACATAAACAGTAAACTGGACTGGTCCACCAACTAGGACATGATCTACAAAAAGGGCCTGAGTGGACTGTACTACCTCAGAAAGCTCAGGTCCTTCAACATCTGCAACGAAATGCTGTCCATGTTTTACCTTGCCATCATGGAGAGTGTCCTGTTCTTTGCTGTGGCCGCTTGGGAAGCTGGTATAAAAACAAAGAATGCCAACAGACTGAACAAGCTGGTAAAAAAAGCTGGACGTGTGGTTGGCTCACCCATAGACTGCAAGGAGGAGGTAATGAGGAACAGAATGAAAGCAAAACTGTCATCAATCATGCTAAATCCCTCCCACCCACTTCATGAATCTGTGGACCATCTGAAGAGCAGCTCCAGCAACAGACTCCTGCAACCCCGCTGCTCAAAGGAACAGTACAGAAAATCATTTTTACCATCCTCCATCAAACTAATTAACCTTTCACTTTCAAACCTGTAATTACTTGCCATTCACAACGTTTTATGAGATTGTGTGAATGTAACACTCAAATTTCCCTTCTGGGATAAATAAAGTACAGTATATTCAATTCAATGCAGAAAAATAGTTGCAACGTTGTATTAAAAAATCTCTTTCCAAAGACACCTTCATTTTGATGAGAGGTGAAGAGGGAAGTCTGCAAATCGCTAAATTATAAGGTGGTTACTCACTGGTCAGGATCCGTTTATCCCTTTCGGGGTTGAGGGGGGTGCCGGAGCCCATCCCGGCCAATTTAAGGCGAAGGGCAGAGTACACCCCAAACAGGTCGCCAGTCTGTCGCAGGGCCACACACATACAACCATCAACACACACACATTCCTAGGGGCAATTTGGCACCGCCCAATCAACCTAGCATGCATGTCTTTAGAGGGTGGGAGGAAACCCACGCAAACATGCAAACTCCACACAGAAAGGACAGTGTTCCAAGCCCCCTCCCCATCCAGGACTTGAACTCACGACCTTCTTGCTGTGAGGGCACTGTGCTACCCACTGCACCACCGTGCTGCCTTAATTAAAAGTTACAAATTCTAAACTTAAATACTCTTTAAAGTCAAAAGTGGTGGGAAATAATGACAAAATATTACATATGCTTGGGGAAAAAAGTGAAGAATGTTTTTTTTTTTGGATGGAAGAACACATACAGGGAGCTTTACTAGTTATAGCAGCAACAATTCTTTGCAGCATGAAATCATTTTTAGAAATTAAAAACAAAACAGAAAGCAAAAAACTACAATTTGTAAATTTCTCTTTGTTTTTATCGTTATTGTATTAAATACTGGAAGTTATCGGGATATTCCTCCCCTTCTGACCATTCACAGGATCGGTTTTTAGATAAAAGGGATTTTTAATAAAAATAGAAGAAGAAAAACCCAAGGAGCTTCTTAAGTTAATCCCACTCCTGCTGAAACAAATATCTCATGAAATCCTTCAACGAGGTCAAAAGCTAAGGATAATGAGAACTGCGCGTATGGGAAAGATCACCGTCAAAGCAGAAGGAATCCTACCATCTGCTCACTAACTCCTTATCCCTCAATCATTCTTATCTGTCCATCATCACATGTTTCTAGCCGACAGGAGAGGAGTCATTTATCTTGTGCATCTCACTCACAGAGCTGTGATGCAAACAATGGCCCGGGAGCGTTTGTTTCCCACGTAATCATCATTAACAGGAAGGTTGTCAAATGTCAGCCGTCATGTGGCCAGCAGGTTCAAATCACAGGTTGCGATCACTTAGTTTTATCTTCCTCATGAGACTCTTCAAGCTGTGATATCTATTAACCTTCATCGGAAATGTCCTGAGCACAAACACAAAATTGTTTTGTTCGTCTTTGTTCATGGAAATGACAAGTGTGATGACACAGCAATGAGAAGGACCCCTAAGGGAGATGGAATAAGAGAGGAATAAAGTAATAAAGCCAAAGTGATGGTCTGGACAGATAAGGACGGATGAGTGGACGTGTATTTGTTTGGATGCTAGCAGAGACAGGGTCGCCATATCCTGACCTGCTTCTCTCCTTGAGGGGTCGTACACAAGCCTGCCACAATGCTATCAGCTGTCCCTTAAGGTGCCTGCTGAGGTCTGCTGAGATATAAGGTGATATATAGCTTTGATATAGTCTGTAATTACTGGCCGTGAAGGCCACACCACCTTAGGGGAAAAAGAAAACACAAAAAAAAGAGGAAAGAGACATTACGCTTCTGATGAGAAAAAGGCCACTGTTGTTTGATAGCATGAGTGCCAGTCCACCACTTTTAGCCATTTCACGTTGTTGGAAGTGGTACTAGATCTAGACATGTCGGAGAGAAGAGGATTCGACAGACTCCAAAAGCCCCCAAACAATAAGCGCCAAAAATATCCCACGAGAGAAGAGCAATGATTGCGAAAATCACAGGCTGCAGTGTGTGTGTACACACTATGCAAATGATGTCAAATTGTGCTAAATTAATCATAGGTAGCTGGTTTCAATTACAGCATCATTAGCCCGTAGCCTATAGGAGGCATGTTTATTCAAGACGTTCAAAACACAAAGTGGCGAAGAGCTACTGAAAGGCATTCATTTGTTTATTCCTACTTATAGTCTGGTGAAAGACAAACCTTCATTTTCAAGATGCATTACAGGCAGGACTCACAAGCTCAGGGCACGGCATCACTCAGACACCCGGTGCCATTAGCTCTTGTTTAAGAGACTGTAATGGAACCAAACACCTGACCAAAGTAGCCTTTTATATACCTTTGTAAAAGGCCTATTTTGGAACAGGTAGAGGTTGGGTTTGATTGCTTCGTGTCAACGTGGTGCTCTTAGAAGCCGACGAAGCAAGCAGATTGAGATTCCTAAATGTGTATTGTCAGCTCGCATGAGGCAGTGCCGTTGATGGATACAAGCCTGCATACAGAGTCAGGCAGTAACAGCATGGCTCATCTTCAGACATGATGTGAATGTTAACCGTGAAGCTTGCCAGTCACCACGACCTAACCTCTGCCAGTAAGAAAACAAAGTAGTATGTTGGTCACTAAAGTATGTGGTCCAGAGTCCTAAAAAGGGGCTTAGTACGAGAATGTTCGAAAGGATACCAAATAGCTTTTTAATGCCAAAATGGTTAAACTAAAAATGAACTTTTTTGGTTTTTGCTTTTTTTTAAAAATTCTTTAAGCATAAATTTAAAATCCCCTTTGATATTTTTTTTTTTTTTTAATGGCTGTCATTTCCGTTAAACAGACCACATTTTAGTGCACCTGTCAAAACTGCAAACAAAGCATTTGTCTCCAAAATGCGGCGACAAATCATGAAAGCCTAACTGTTAAATAATACCCAACAAACTATAAATAATATCCAAAGCAATTAAACACCACCATTACGAATGACAAATTTAGCAATGTACCTCGACTTTAAAAGAAGATTACGTACGGAATATGGAGAAACAAAAACAAAACAAAATTTGAAAGACAAGAGGGTGCAAAAATACGTCACACAACCTAAATGCATGGGATAAATATTACCATATTTTCCACACTATAAGGCGCACCTAAAAACCTTAAATTTTCTCTAAACTCCACGATGCGCCTTTTAATCCAGAACGCCTTATATATGGATTAATGTTGAGCTACAACAGGTGTCGCAACTGCGGTAAGCAGCCGCCGACTCCATTCCCCCGTAGAAGAAGTAGTGCGCGATGCATGCTGGGATATATGAAAGGGCGTCTCATTTGTGTGTTTGTGTAAAGACCCGGAAATGGCCTACCAAGAGACACTGTTACACCCCAGAGTTTAAACTCAAGGCGATCGGTCACGCAGTAGAACATGGGAATAGAGCCGCAGCAAGTGAGTTTAACATCAATGAATCAACGGTGAGGAAGTGGAGGAAGCAAGAGGATGTGCTGCGCCAAGTAAACAAGACTAAACAGAGTTTCCGTGGGAACAAAGCGAGATGGCCACAGTTAGAGGACAAAGTTGAACAGCCTTTACTGTAGCGCCTTATAATGCGGTGCCTCTTATACAGTATATGGAAAAAGTGTTTAAAAATGTAATTTATTGAAGGTGCGCCTTATAATACAGTGCACCTTACAGTGCGGAAAATACGGTAATCTGCTCATACTGTATGTCATTTTTTTTTCTATCTCTCAACTTGCAGAAGAGTATTTGAACAATGAAAAAATACTGCTGCAATTTTTAATATAAATTGGTGAAGAGACGTTCTTTCAAGGCATCTAATGCTTACTAAATTGGAAAAACTAAAAATAAAGGAGTGAGGTGGGGGGGAGAAGTGCCTTAAAATGAGTCAGAATACACCTTGTTGATGACCTCATCAGCACTCTGCCATGAAAGCGACAAGTCATGCTGTTTCCGGAGCCTACAGCTACCATTGGAGCTATCATCATTCCCACATGAACCTTTTAGATTTGTAATATTCCGTACAGATTGCACTGCTCTGCCAGTTTGGAGTTTCATCAGTGTCCATTACCACAGCAAGATGGAAAAAGCAGCTTTGGGTGCTGATAACCTACCGTGGTGTATCGGCATTTATGTCAGTTGATGAGTTGAAACATGAAGAAAAAAATAATAATTTTATAAAAGGATTCAAATGAAGAATTTCAATTTTAAATAAAAACAAGTACTTGCAGAAAAACAACAAGGAACTTCAACACAATTGAACTAATTCAGCCAATTTCCGTCTCTTACCCCTCAGACGTAAACCAAGTACTCAAAAAAGAAACTCCATTATAAAACTTCAATTATAGAGAAAATTAGCCCACTGAGAAGTATGGAGAACATTTAATAACACAATTACATTGTTTTCTGTTATATTGCACTTGTAAACAGCTGCAAAAATAAAAGAGAAAACAGCGGGATAGAAGGAAAATAAGCTAACAAATTAAGGAGATAGTGAGTTTGCGTCAACGTTGCCGGAAATTCACTGGACGTAATAGGAAAATGATGAAGAAGGAAAAATTATTTTGGTATAATTTCATAACAAAGGCTCCTGATTTGTTTGTTTCTTTTATTTTTTTTGGTCCATTTTAATAAAAGCCATGTGCTATTCTTCTTCTTTCGGCATTTCCCTTTAGGGGTCACCACAGCAAGACAGTTTCTTCTATCCAACCCGATCTGCTGCATCCACTTCGGACACACCAACTATCTTCATGTCTTCCTTCACTGTATCCATGAACCTCCACTTTGGTCTTCCTCTAGTCCTCTTTCCTGGTGGTTCCTAACCCAGCCTTCTTCTGCTGATGTACTCTCTCTCTGTCCTCTGCACATGTCCAAACCATCTCAGTCTGGTCTCTCTGACTTCATCTCTAAAACCTCTAACATGTGCTGTTCCTCTGATGTACTCATTTCTAATCCTGTCCATTCTCGGGCCCTTCCAGAGAGATCCTCAGCATCTTCGTCTCTGCTACCTCCATCTCTGTTTCCTGTCTTTTTCTCAGTGCCACTGTCTCTAGACCAAACAGCATGGCCGGTCTCACCACGGTTTTGTTCACTTTCTCTTTCATTTTAGCTGAAACTCTTCTGTCCACTCATTCCAGCCTGCCTGTACATGCTTCTTCACCTCTTTTCCACACTCTTCATTGCTCTCAACTGTTGATCTTAAGTACTTAAAATCTTCTACCTTCTTTATCTCTTCTCTCTGTAACCTCACTTTTCCATTTGGATCCCTCTCATCCACACATGTACTCTGTCTTACTCTGACTAATCTTCATTCCTCTTCTTTCTAGTGCAAACCTTCCGAAATACCTAGCTGTTCCTAAGTAGCTGCTGACATCTTTTAATGTTCTCCCTTGAGGTTTGCTTTGGTATCTTGCACTCCCTCTTTGTTTTTTGGGCAGTGTCTTTTCACTCCTAACCCTCAGATATCCCTCCTGTCACATCCATCTCCCCTCACCCACCCGACATGCACACTTTTTTCCCCTTGAGTCATTTATTTCTTGTCACAAGACAAAGTGCTCTGGCTCTGAATCGAGTTCTAGTTTTCCTTAAGCACAACTTGATCGGCAGGTTGGGATCCTAAAACGACGCAGTCCCTTGCTTTATTTAATGTTCATTTTAAACCTGGCGATTCATTCCTGCAGGGATGTTTTAGTCCGAGTGGGCGGCTGGGAGAACAAAAAGGCTACGGGGCGCATCAATTATCTGACAACATGTTTCCGAATCTCTTTTTTTTTAACCATCATCCGCTTTTCACACCACTGATTATCTCAACTGTTTGGTACCAAACTGAAAAGCAAAGAGCAATTGTTTGATAAAGCTAAAAAAAAAAAAGTCCATTAGTATTCTCAAAAGGCGTGTGTCCAATGTGGAACCAAAGCCTTGGAAATAAAGAGAAGTGGACATGCATTTAGCTTTGAAAATAAAGTGAGCTGGAAAAAGTCAATGTGGAGGAGCAATTTAGATAAAGTCCTTCGCCTTAGAGTGCTCAAGGGTGTTTTGACCTCAAAAGAATGAAAAACCATGCAAAGAATGATCCCAGTAAGGAGTTTTCATACGGTAATACGTCAACCAAATAGCCAAAATATTCTTTCTCTAGACTCTCCTTGGAGCTTTGTTTGTCCAAAAAGCAAACCACTTAGTTAAAAACTCACAACTTTTGTATGTATGAACCTAATGATAGCAATCAATTACGCAGCGGAAGCCAAACCATAATAAAGCTATACCCCTGGCTGCCCAAAACAAATAGGTCTCTCTTTCACAGTTCCTGCACGAGACGCTCATAACTTTGAAACCGGGGCTCATGTTGGGAGGTCAAACACACCAAGCAATTTCTCCTTTTTTTCTTTTTGCAAAATACATATCCATTAGAAAAAGTCCAGGAAAACTCCATAAATATCATTTTATTGTAGTTCCTACACTTGAAATCAACAAAATTCTTCTTACAAACTGGATGTAATTCCATTTTAGCAAAGCTCAGGTGTGAGGAACAGCATCATTCATTAACTACAGATTTACTCATTATGTTCTCAAGATTTGTCTTTTTAAAACCAACCCAGGCATTAAAATCAATTACTGAACAGCATGAAGCACATTTTACAAAAGAGTGTGCACATGTTCACACATGCTAATATTCCTAATGGGCACCCACACAATTCTTTTATCCAAGGAGAGAAACAAAGCTCTTCACATATAAAATAAAAAGATTGTGGACTTTACACCACCTGACACCCAGCCAGCATTATTTTAATATAATTACATTGGAAATAAAACTTCATGAAATCTTTTCAGGGTTTTACAGGAAGTGCACTTCTATTTCTGATCGATGATGCCATCTATCACTTTACAGTTTTAACTGAACGTTAAAGCCTGAATGTGGTTGATATATTATTACAAGGCCTGACAAAATAAGTAACAGGTGGTTCTTTAAGTCTCAAATTGAGTTAAAGTAAATCTTAAAGAAAAATGAGAGATTTGCACAGCTGAAACAAATCTTCATGTCGAGATGTTAACAGAAAATTAAAAACCAACATTAAAGCTAAGGACCGGTGGTGTGATGTGGTATGCAGCAGAGATGAAAATTATTATTATAACAAGATAAAGTGATCCATGTATGATTCAAATGGGTCTGAAATTAGTTTATCACATCAACAACTCTCTTGCATCCCAAAGTGCTCTTTGTTCTTTGTTTGGCTAACAGCATCAAATTAGCATCTGGGATTTGTATGTTTTGGCATTCACTGTGAATAACTTGTGTTTGTGAAAAAAAAAAAAAAAGTCTGAAGTTAAACCGTTCCTTTTCATAGTCTTCGGTTCATCCGGGGCCGGGTCTCGGGGGCAACAGCCTCAGACGGGAAGCCCAGGTTTCTCTCACTCCGGCTGCATCCTCCAGCTCACCCAGAAGGATCCTGAGTCGTTCCCCGGTCAGCTGCGAGACATAGTCTCTCCAGCGGGTCCGGAGTCTGCCTCTTGGTCTCCTCGCAGTGGGACGTGCCCGAAACACCTCACCAGTGAGGCGCTCAGGGGCAATCCTGACCGAATACCCGAATCACCCCATCTGGCTCCTCTCGATCTGAAGCGGCTCGGTGTCGGCGACCCACGTGCCCGTGGGTCGCCGACACCGAGCTCTTCCCGGATGGCAGAGCTCCTCACCCAATTTCTGAGTGAAAGTCTAGCCACCCTCCGGAGGAAGGTCATTTCGGCTGCTTGTACCCGCAATCTCATTCTTTCGGTCACCACCCACAGCTGGTGACCATAGGTGAGGGTAGGAACGTAGATCAACTTGTAAATCGAGAGCTTTGCTTTTCGGCTCAGCTCTCTCTTTACCATGACGGACCGATGCAGCGAAGTTAAACATTTTTTGTATTTAAATTTAAGAAAAATTCATTTTAGAAAGCAAAAAAAAAAAAATTAGATCGAGTAAGTGTCAACATCTAAATGACTTTTACCAATCCAAGATAGTTTAAATAACAGATAAAAAAAAAGTCAGGCACTCGTCAGCCTTTGTTTGGGTATGCCAATGCTCTGTGGTGTGACTTTAAATAACAGCGTGCTTACCTTTGAGACATGATCTTGTATGCATCGGGAAGGTAGCACCGTGTGTTCTCCATCTGTGCTGGGTCTGCATCACAAATCTTGTCATCGGTGCGACCAAAGTTGGCACTCTCAATCATAATGACGTCTGTGCCCGGGCAGCGCAGCTCAATGGGGTAGCTCTCACATGAAAGCTCCCTCCTCACTACTGCCATAGGGATGGGTGCTCGACTGAAAGCTGAAAAATAGAAAAGCAAATATAAGCAAAAAACCAACTTTCTGTATCCACGCTATGCCTCGTTTTTTTTTTTTTTTTTTTCCTTTTTTTTCGGGAGGCTAATGTAAGTTCATCTGGCAGTCGAACAAGTTGAGACCTGAATGAAAATTTTATTTGTTCCTGTAGAAAACAACAAGAACAGATGGGAAGACCTGCAATAGAAAGGTCTGACACTGAAGCATATGAAAGAGGTTATCCAGCCCTGACTTAGAAGTGTGGGTGGATTGGACAGTGGTTGTTCAGAGTGGGAGGACGAGCGATTCCACAAGACAAGCAAAACATTTGTATTAATAAAACATAAGGGAATAGTTTACTTGTTTTGGCAGTGAAAAAATTAATTACTCATTAAATTGAGGATCGGACTTGTAATCATTTCCCTTCAGAATAGACTCATTTATAAGTGTTTCAGCCTTATTGTGTGTAAGAATGTTACAATGAAGTTCAGCTGGGCTTTTTGAAGGCAAAAGGCAGAGTTTCAAGAGATGCTTTTGGCCGTAGACCAAGAATGAGAGACAGTTTGGCTAAAACATTAGCTGTTTTTTGCACAGCCAAAATGACCGGGGGGCTGGCGGGCTGATCGACGGGTGCCCGTGGGTCGCTGTTTTGCTGCTTCTTTGACACGAGCGTATACGCACGCCCACGGATGTCTGTGGAGGCTCAAACTGGCACACGAATGAACAAGTGGAAGGCAGGCTGAGGAAGTTCTGAGTTTATAGCCAGAATAAAATAAATGAACGGGAGACATAAACATTGGTCTCATTGAGTGTCGGAAAACTGCGGCTGGTAAAGATTTTATAAACATCTTGGTTGAAATAAGTCTGGCCTGATAGAGCCAGTGTTATTTGAGATTCATTCCCAGACAGAGAATGAGAAAGGATGTCTTCTTAAGAAAGAATTCTTTCTTATAATCTTGGGCATATCATTTCACAAAAATGGAGTCAATTGTCTGAAAAATTGGAGAATACAAAATAATATAAATACATGAGCATTGATCGGGAGCGGCCATCAGATCAATCAGGATTGATCAGTAGCTCCCAGGGCAAATTTGGAATATCACATTGTGTTTGATGTTTAAAAAAAAAAAAAGAAAAGACGTCGGATGTTTTTCAAAATCAAAATAAAATTTGTATTTTGATTGCATGAAAGCAGGACTGGTCACTTTCACTGTGACCATAGCAACCAAACAGCACGAGAGTCATATCCTCATGTTGCTCAGTGGTAGAAAATTAGTCTTTGGCCTGGGAGAAGTCGGTTTGGGTGCATGCCTAATTGTCCTTGGAGAAGACACTTTACCCGCAGTTACTCCCACAATTGGCACTGTCATGGCTGCCTGCTGTGGTGCAATGCAGCAAAAAAAAAAATTCCCAAGAGGGATAAAAAACATAAATAAATAATAGATTTTGTATTTTTGCTCAATCTCCTTTCAAAACATGGTGTTTATTGGACACGAAAAAGCTACAGGTAATTCAAAGCGGGATGAAGATGTCATGTATATGCGTTTTTTTATTTTAGAGTTATGCAACGTTTTGAACATTACTCCTGCCTCAAAAACATACCTTAAGTGGTTTTATTTCCCATTCAGGCACGTTCAAGTCATTTACAAACTTCCCTGACCAGTATTTGTATACTACTCAAATGCCGAGACACTTGGCCACGCCTTGTGTTCTCCACCACACCCACATTTTTAAACATATGCAAAAGGTGTTTCAGTCCACATGCTCACTTTCAGCTAAAAAATAAGAACAAAAGAGAATATGAGGAGACACTTTTAAGTTATTTTGTTAGTATTGGTAGCATGTGTTTTCCAGTGTTCTATTTCTTTCTGGTTGTCATATTGTATTAAAGCTCTCCTGGCTGGTCATGTCTCGTTGCATATTTTAAAACCGCTAGATGCACCAATGTCAACCTCACTCTTCATGTATTCTCACGCCGACTCCATGATGCCGAGATCAAGGCTCTGTGGGGGGATCGAGCCATCTGTTGCAGAACCCTTTGTTCTTATGTTTTCCTGATGGTGCGGCATGACTGAGAAGTACATAAATATCTTAAACGCCAAAAAAATCTTTACTCTGCATTGTGCAGAGAAAGGTGTATTGCTCGATCTTCAAGCTGCACTCATTTTTTGTGTTTTTCATCGGTTTTAAACCAATCGGCACAATTTTTCTCTTTTCTTGCAAAACCCAGAATCTGCACAGAGCGATGCGGAGAGGTGAAACAACAGAAGAAGACCCTCATTATTGTGTCATTTCATTTTGTCTCATAAATCATTCAAACCCCAACACACTGAAGTGGACTTGCCATTAAAACATCACAGATTGAAATAATTATATCCAATGTGGTGATGAAAGCCGCCAATTATCTTCCTCTTACTGGGAAGATTTATTCCGCCTTCCAAACAACACTAGCGTAGATCAAACTGAACTTCTTGCAATTGACATCAGCAGGTTGACTCAGGAAGGTGCACAAAATGGAAAATAAAAATCAATTGATCCTAATCCTTTTGCCACCAAACAGTGGGAAAAATCTAAGAGTAAGAAATAAAATAATAATTACATGTGACACAGATTTAAAAACAAAAAAGAGAATAGATCCCATCAGGACGGAACACAACAAAGGCAGGAGCCAGAGGCAACATTATCCAGAAGCATTAAAAATATATCAGAGAACATAACGCCATGGGCACCAGCAATCCCTAATGTAAGCAAATAAGAGCGTGCCAGTACTGTCTCAAATTACCCAGCTAGTCAACCACTGGAAGTTTAATTACATTTGTGGCCTGGAACGGTGATTGATAGGGCTCATATTCCTCAGGTAGCACAGCAGGTATCCTATCCCACATATCGCCGACTACCTGCTCACATCATTGTCAGATCCATTGAAAATCGAAATTAGACTCAGTCAAAATCTTATCTTAGTTCCCATGTTCTATTCACTTCATCTTGCTTTCTTCCCTCTGCAGCTAAGACTTTAGAGGTATATTTATATGCAGCACATCTCTCTTTTTCAGCTCTGCAGATCCTCCCAAGATAATTCCTTTGACAAGTGCAGTGCTGAATATGGTTGGAAAAAAAAAATAAAAAGAGAAGAAAATAAGTCGCAGCTCCGGGTAAGTAATCCGAAATGGTCACACAGGATATATTCATTGCTTAGTTACAAAACAGGATTTTTCATTATGACGCCTGCAAATGGCATTACTCAAAAAAAAGTCTCTGAAAAAAAAGCACTTGCTCACCTAAAGGGCAACTGAAAGGTCAGGAAGAAAAATGGTCATCTGCAAAATGTCGCTCCCCACAGAACTCTAACAATCACTCCGAAGAGACAAGCTTTGGTGTTACTGATTGTGCACTTGCTCGAAGGGGTGGATGAGAAGAAAGAAATTAGGCTGGCAGAGAGCTTATTCTTGGGTCAGTGACACAACGCACAGACCCATTACCTTTCCTTAAAGCAGCACCACAGAAGCACGGACACACAGGAGTATGACATTTAAAAGTCATCAATGGTAACAAAACAAGGGCCTTTGGGGACTGACTTTTTATTTCATCTCCCAAGAAAACATGTCAGTGAGAAGCAGTTAAGGTCACTCAGCACATACATTTACAGCGAACTTGACTGAATAGGCCACCATTACTTAGTGGCCAGTAACACATGGCAAATCCCAACAAGAAATACTCACTAATGGGTTACAACCCGCCTTTTAAAAAAGACTTAAAATTCCTTAGAATGCATATCGATTCCTTCAACATAACTGGGCAATTTCATTTATACATGTTCTGAACATTCTTTCGGGGTGGTGACTGAAAGAATGAGATCGCGGGTACAAGTGGCCGAACTGAGCTTCCTCCGAAGGGTGGCTAGACTCTCACTCAGAGATCGGTTTAGGAGCTCTGACATCTGGGAGGAGCTTGATGTCAAGCCACTCCTTCTCCAGGTCGAGAGGAGCCAGATGGGGTGGTTTGGGTATCTGGTCAGGATACCCCCCGAGCACCTTGCTCGTGAGGTGTTTCGGGCACGTCCCACCGGGAGGAGACCGAGAGGCAGACCCCGGACGCGCTGGAGAGACTGTCTCACAGCTGGCTGGGGAACGACTCGGGATCCTTCCGGGTGAGCTGGAGGATGCAGCCGGTGTGAGAGAAATCTGGGCTTCCCGTCTGAGGCTGTTGCCCCGCGACCCGGCCCCGGATGAGCGGAAGAGGACGGAACGGAATGTTTTTAACAGTCCATCGGGTGGGTAGAGGCGGTTTTTGAGGCAGAGTACATCCCAAACGGGTCACCAGTCTGTTGCAGTGCCTCATACACACAAGTATACACACACCCACACACACAGTCATTCCTAGGGGCAATTTTATAGAGACCAATCAACCTAACTCGTATGTTTTTGGAGGGTGGGAGGAAAACGGAGTATACGGAGAAAACCCACGCATACACAGGGAGAACATGCAAACTCCACACAGAAAGGCCAGTATTCCAAGCCTCGCTCCCACTCCAGAATGTGAACCCCAACCTGCTTGTTTTGAGACCAATGTGCCAACCACTACGTTACTGTACCGCTTGAACATTTCAATAATTAAAGTACGTGATCACTAAGGATGGGCAATCTGTTGTTTGCCCAAATTGTTGTTCATTTTGTCCAATCCTTTTTTTTTTCTTTTTTTTTTAAACTCAATTGACCAATTGACTTATGTTTAACTCCTGATAGTACCATGGTATCAATGTTACAGCGTGTTAACACATTGGGTCATCTTCACCAATGCGGGCTACAATATGGCCACTGATAAATCAGGGTAAAGTGTTTTTCAAGCCATTAAGGCTGAATATTTCAAGTGCATAGGAGTTTTGAAAGAAAGAGTTTGGAAAAATTTGGTTGGGAATGAATAATTTATATAATGAATCACTTAAGGCATCTTAATTTCCAAATATCAAAAGTTCAATCACCTTCTTAACCGTCCATCCCTTGCGGGGTTGCAGGTAACATTGTATAACGAAATCTCTCCGGCATCTAAAGAGACTAACTGATGGTGCTACTTTGCTTATAAGACCATCATGAAGATATGTGTGACAGGCATCCAAATTGAACTTTGGTAAAGTTAGATGAAGATTCAAAGTTTTCTCTGTAAAGAATTAAACCTTACCTTTTTATTCTTAAAGAAGAGCTCAGTTTCTGTAGGTGACAGTTTAAACTAAAAGTATTATTCCTGCCTGTGGGTTAGAAAGCTGCATTTAAATGAACTCTGACTTTATTGAATTATTTTAAGATGGATGAAATAGAGAAGAGGAGATGGTGAATGAGCTGATTCAACAGATCAAATGTCTCCTTTTGCCTCTGAGAATTGCCGGATGGGTCCAGCCTCCAGGGCTAGTGATTAATTAGCACATGAATCTGGACCCGGTTATTTGATTACGCCAATGGGAAACCTGTCACACCAACTTCTTAGTTTGCAACAAATGACAAACTAGTGGGCGGGGGAAATGGATAGAACAAGTTCCCTGTGAGATTACTGTGCAACGTGAAGAAGAAATCTTAAAAAACAAGTATTGCTTTTTCAATAATGCATGAGGGATTACTTGAGGTCGATGTAAGATACAGTTCAAGCAAATTTCTTTCAAATAAATTACGTTTACAAACGGCCCTGGGCGATAAAACTTCAAAAGCTTCTTTTTTTAAAAAAAAAAAAAAGAGTGCAAAATAATCCAAAAGGTGAACTGTCAAAAAACTCCACGAATCGAGAGAAAGGCATCAATAAAACTTTTTTTTTTGCTGCATCTGACAAATGAAACTTTTGAAAGTAGTGCACAATCTTTTACCTTACATTGCAAAGACGGTCAAAAACTTCTAAAAAAAAAAAAACATTAAAAAATCCATTCCACAGAAACAGGTGCACCTTGAAGACAGATAACATCTTTGCATGATAAATTCATGAGCTGAAAAGAAGAAGAGTATAACTCACTCCTCAAATCTGCTTGATAGATTCTGACACTCTGACCAATCACGCTGCTAAACATAATTAGCATTACTCATTGTGACGGGATCCAGACATTCAACTAACGCAACAAGTGAATGAGCCATTTGTTTTCCCTCAATTCCCATTTTTACCGACACACGTTTGGATGCATTAATTTGAAGCACACCATGTGCTTAGAAATTTCTGCAGACGAGGAAAACCAATGTGGAGACATTACAGGGAGGCCATGTGCAAGTTTTGGGCTTGTCAGTAAAACTACCCATGATGTCTGGGAGAAAATGAGTTTGTCAGTGATAGAGTTTGTGCACACTTGGAAATGGATGTGGAGTAGTTATAACAAATCACAGCAGCCCACTAGATCTGGTTTATTGAGGCGTGTTTGAAATATCTATAAAAAGGCACAAGAAGCAGCCATATTGCATTTCCTTCTTTTCATCTACCATGTAGCTGTTGTTTTTTGTTTTGTTTTTTAAATATACTTTATCAATCCCTGACCGGAAAATTTGTGTGCTGCATCACACCGCAGCAGCCTGCCAACTCTGACGACACCAATGGTGGGAGAAACAGGGGGTTAGGTGTCTTCTCCAAGGACCCTAGACGTCAACTCAGTGGGATGCAAACCCGCGAACTTCCGGTTAACTTCCGGTCTGCAGGCGAACGCTCTATCCACTGAGCCACTGTGTCATCTTTGTTACAGGCGAGAGGCGGGGTACAGCCCCAAACTAGTTGCCAGTCTGTACATTATTACGTTCCATCGTCTTCCGCTTATCTAGGGCTGGGTGGCAGGAGCACCAGCCTCAGTTGAGAAATCCAGGCTTCTCTCACCCTGGCTGTATCTTCCAGCTCACCCTGGAGGATCCCAAGAAGTTCTCTCTCCAGTTATGAGACATAGTCTCTCCAGTGGGTTTGACCTCTGGGTCTCCTGCTGCTGGTATGTGCCTGAAACACCTCACCAGGAAGGCGCTTGGAAGGCATCCTAACCAGATCCCTGAACTCATTTTCACTAGATGCTTAAAAAACTATTTTTTGGGGATGTAGCTTTGTACTTCACGGTTTTGCTGCAGTAAATTTTGCGAGTTTGAGAGACTTTTTACAAAACTTACTTTGTGCACAAGTTCTGATACAAATTGCTTTCTTGTGATAATGGAAAAACCCAAGATGTACCCAGTCTATGTATTTTTTTACTGGTGAATAAATACATTTTTATTACTGCTACTAAGCACATTTTTGTCCAATTCAGGGAGTTTTCAGAGAAACAGTTGAATGTGGAATATATTTGTATCTACTAAGCAAACTTTTGTTGGAAAATGAAAATAAAAGCAACTATTTTACTGTAAAATATCTTTGTCTGGCTGCTCGTAAACACATCTATTTTATTCAGCAAGTTGAAAAATACAATTAAAAAAAATTACAAATTTGTCTTGATTTAACTAAAAAAAAAATCTAATTTGGATTAAGTAATCAATAGATCAAACAATAGATTCAATAAGTTACTTGATTAGCAGAATAATTGATAGTTGCACCCCTACCTAATCTGTATAGCACAGCAATTTCTTTTCCATTATCTAAATGTTTGAGGAGACGGCAGCTCAGTGGTTAGAGCGTTCGCGCGCGGACCGGAAGTTCGCGGGTTTGCGTCCCACAGAGAGCACATCTAGGGTCCTTGGAGAAGACACCTCACCCCTGCTTCTCCCACCATTGGCGACGTCGAAGGGCAGCCTGCTGCGGTGTGAGGAGTGCAGCACACAAATTTTCCCGGTGAGGGATGAATAGAGAAATTCATTTAATTTAATTTTAATTCAAATGTGCATGTGCTAGCTACGTGCTAGCTACCTTTTTGGGACTCGTCACTTTTGATTTGCATAGTTCGTACACGGGTTGAAGTGTCTTTACATCCAGAAGCTACTTCCTTTTCAGTAATCACCACTTTTGTTTATTAAACACTAAGCAGGACAAGAAAAAAAAAAACGGGGAAAAAGAAGACAAGACTATTGTCAACGTCTTGAGTTGAAAACACTTTGGTGTGCAAATTGCAGCGTTACATCCTCAGGGTCAATTCCACTTCAGCTGAAGAGTAAGCTGTTCAAGCAATGATTAGCTGAACCCATTTAAACTTTACTTGTCCGGGTTTGTGGATGGTTTTTATTGTTTTTTGGTAATTTTTCAACTGTGTTTGATGAAATCAACAGAGTAGAAGTTGCTTGCTACAAGTGCCCTGTCAGATGGTCCAAGCCAGGGGTGAGTCTGTGCAGTAGGCAGCTGTCAAGCTAGCAGGTCTTGACAGTGAGCTTGGCTTTGTTCTGTTCCCATCATGTCTGACAACATTGTGCTATTTCCTCTTCTTTCATTGCCTCCGCTTCTCCGCTTGCTATTTTTTTTCCCTTCACCTCGTAACTCAACCACATATGCCGGGATCACTCAAGGGAACATCTCAGCCAAAACTAATGCACCTTGGCCCCCACCTACTGTACAAAGCCTCCTAGGCTTAAATGCACACAATCCCTGTCCCAGCAACACATGGGAGAAACACACAGTTACAAACACACACATGTGCACGCATACAAACACAGCTCCCAAGGCAGACATGACTCAACATGCCCCTTTAGTAACACATGCCCTGGTAGTAATTGAGGTCAAAGAGAAGAAACAACAGGCTGATTTTTGTCTTGTGTGAAAGAAAAGGGGTCTTTCTTCCTCACTATCCTTTTACTACCCATTATCTGATGGAATGGCAGACTAGCATACCGGAGGCAAGAACTGGAGGAGGTTCTGCAATGTGAAGTGAAACGTACTCCAAGCGACTAATGTGGACATCTCAGGAAAGAAACGCACGGTACAAAAGGTCATTATATGCATGTATCAAGCACATCCTGGGGGAGTTATTTTGGGGTTGGCAGGATGCTACTGTCAGAAAAATTTTACACCTGGTTAAAAGTAGGGTCATTTTTGGTTTTGATTTGATACGCTTAAAAATCCTTCACCTGGGAGAGACGGGATTTCTCCAACAAGTGAATTTATCTATTTGAAACATATAAAAATAAAGAAGATAGGATAAAAAAATGAACATAAATTTTTATCTGCTGCTTTCTGACCCACTGAGAAATGTATGGGATTAAATTGTATAATAAATAAATATATAAAAGCACTTTGTCAGGCTTAAAAGATAAAAAGCTTGTTGTGTAACGTCCAAATGGAGAAAAAAAAATGGTTCTAATGTTAAATATGCCAGGACAATTTATATCATAACATACATAACAATCCACTCTTGGATTGTCAATAAAATATATTTGCTGTTTCCAGTCATGGCAGCTTTTTTTTATGGCGATTATCAAGAACCACTAACATGCCATCATATATGCACGTTAGAGACACACTGTCCTCATATTTCTATATATTTTTGCTTGTGAAGCACCATTCACTTAAACACTTCAGTGCACTTCATTCATCACCATAGCAACTCATATTATTTCTGAAGGTCCTTTCACATTAAAAAAAAATTCAGCACAAACCAACGACACAATACGTACAAAGTGTGTTCTTTTGTAATGAAATGGAATCCAGGCAATATCAATGTCTGAATGGATCCCTAGAGCTGAACGAATAATAGCTGATTTAATGGTGGGATACAGAGAGTAAATGGAGTTGAACTCTAACATTAACAACACTGGGCACCAGGTTAGCGCCACACCAGCTGTCAACACGAACTGATAATGACTTCCCCTATGTGGCACAAGCTGATTTGCGTGTCATCTGGTTGTGGAGACATAAAAAGAGGGGGGAGCACTTAATCAAGCTTCATCCCAATCTGTTGATTCAAGAGTACAAAAAAAAAAAAATATGCACGTCATTCAATATCTTTAAATAGTCATTAAATGATTTACTTCAGAAAAACAGACGCAGAGGTTTTTGGGTTTTAAAAACAAACATTTTTCAACCCATTTAAAAAAAAAAAAAACTGTAAAAAATTTTACATAAAACAGTATATTGGCTGTTGATGAAATCTACAGATGAAAGTTTCTTTGTGTTTTTCTAGCCTTATTTAAAGTTTATGTTTCTGGGAAGCGAGAACGAGTATTTTTCAATTTCTTGTCATTTAAAAAAAGGCAAAAAGCAGGAAATTGAGTCTCGCTTACTCTCTCGCACACAGAGGATCTTTCGTCTGAGAACTTGTTTATATGGTCTTTTATCTAAAATATCCTCATTCAACAGCTCGACTCACTCAATTGCATTGCACCGAATTCTTTCCTGTGAATGACTTTGTAAATAGACCTCTGCCACTTCTCAGAATAACCACGGGCAAAACAGAAAAAGCATAAATTAATACCGATTAAACGTTGTTGCCGCAGTGTTTACTTAAATAATAAAGAATAGGATATTTTATTAATGGTTGATTTAAAATGCAATTTTATGCATGCGTCATGTTTTGGTTTTTTTTTGTTGCCAATGCATTACTTTGAGGCCATCATTTGTGCAGGTAAGGTCACATTCAAACCATCAAAATGGCAAAACAAAGTTTTACAGGATATCACTGAAAGTGATAGTACTTTAAAGGTATTTGAGTAAGTACAGATGTGGAATAAGACAGATAAGCCGATGGGTTGAGGGTTTGCCCTACATACTAAGAATCTAATGGATGCTGTCATTTGATGTACTTGATGACATCGGCAGATTAAAAGCTTTACTTTGCTGTTGCAAGCCTCTTTTTTTCGCCTCGCTTGTGAGTGTGTTTTTTGTGGTAAATTCAGTGCATTATTTGGGTATTGTGTCTCCCAAAACGACATTAAAATTTGGCTCAAACGCACAAGTTCAATTACGAATGTCAATGACGACAATTTTCAATCAATCCCCCGCTTTCCTTGATCCTCATGCTCTCAGCACAGATTAAATCTTGTGTCCTTTTATAGTTTGCCACATCATCCAGAAGGATAGTAAACTGACGTCATAGCGTCTACAAACCGCGTTGTGCTAAGCTAAATGCTTAGTACTGACATGCTCTGGCAATGGTCGTAATCAGAGAGGGAAGGGGGATGTGTGGGAGATGTCGTTGTGACAGAAGATTTGTAAGAATGAAAACAATGCTAGAGGGAAAAAAATGAGCTAAAAATGTATAAACACAAAAAGACACAAACAGGAGTAATGTTAGACGAGGATGTGAGAATTCCGTAACCACCCACGTAGTGTTGAGCAATCCCATTCTACTTGTACGCAATGAAGACATAGCTGGTGAAATTAGCCTGGGTGGCTACGCTACATCTGAGCCGCGGCTATAATAATATCCTTTGATCGTGTTTTCTTCTGCATTCAAGATGACAGGCTTCAGACGCAAGGTTATTCTGCTGGAGATAATGAACACTGAATATGTATGAAGGGACATGCTGATGATTACCGTGCGTCAAGTCATCGGGCTACAACTCTTCACATGTGGCATATTGGAATACGACACCCAGCGTAAGAAAAAATTGTGGCAGGAAATGTGAGATTTTGGGCAAAACAAGCCAAGCATGGTATCACACAAGCAGGTGTGGAGATGCGATGTGTGATCCAATGTCACATTGAGGAAGGCTGGCACCTCAAATAACAACTAATTTATTTGGTAAATCTGTTACCGTGAAACAGAAGCTTTGAAGGTTGCACGTATTATTTAAAACAACAGCTGCACACACCTGCAAATGATGGCGTCGTGAGACTTCTTAATCATACTATTATATCGTGAGTCATTGAGGTCTAACGAGATCAAATAGTCAGGGTTGCACCATAATGAAAAGGTGTATTACCTCAGCCTGTTGACATTCATGATGCTACTTTAGTTAAGTATGATTGTGTTGAATAATTTATGACATCATAAATGTAAAATTCTATAACATTTCTGCCGACGTCTTTGAACAAACATCTCGAGGCAACGTTCTGATCCTCATGCTTTGCTGTGATATGAACAAACAGAATATGAGAAACTCTTTTCTAACGTCTACCTTATCTCATCCTCAGAAATAGTTCTTCAAGGTTATTGAAGGACTTTTTTTAAAACTTTTCTTGAGATGTTTATGCATTTTTTTAGGGTCTTGTTGAAATCCAAACCTATATTGATGGGGTAATTTTGATGACCTAATCAACTTGAGAATGCATCCCTCTCGAGGACTTGTTGCTACTGATTTCCATTTATCTCAGCTTTTTTTTTTTTTTAGGGCGACGGGGGTTTGGCCAAGTCAGTTTTATTTTTTGCTGTCTTTCAAATGATTTCGCAACAGCTGCCCTAACATTTGACAATCCTTCATTGGACAATTAATTAATCAAATTAGCATGAAACATATGGCATTTTGTAATATTAGATGCTATAATTAAGCTTAATTTATGTTAAAATTGAACCTTACGCAACTTGTTTGTCATATTTGACATTTTTATTTGATGCAACAAAGAAATGGAAAGAACTCTGTTTTATGTGAAAACTATCACAAATTGTCTGTAAGTAATTTATGAAAAAAAAAAAAATACATTGTCAACATGACACCAGCTCACGGCGTGAATGGATGTTTTTGAACCGGAGGTTCATTCAAATCCTTCAGAAATTATTTTAACACAAAGGCAAGGCTAATTTTTACAAGAAATTCTTTCAAAAAGCTTCAGCAGATCAAACAATAAGACATGACGGAACAGCATTTAGAAGACTAAACAATAATTCAAGAAAACTATGAAGAAAAGAAGCTAAAAATTGGGCGAATCATCAATGACGATTGCAACAATTGTTGAAGAAATTCTTTTTAAGATTTTTTTATCACTATGTTTAGTTTTGTAATCATTCTTGTAATTTTTTACTGGTATGTTAACATTGCAACAAAGGCTAGCAAACACACCAGTGGGTGAGTTTCACTCTTCCCACAGAGTTACAAGCTAACTGCTAGAGTTACGAGACCAGTGAAAAATTAAGTCATTTGCAAACTGCTCATAAAAAGGAAAAAAAAAAAAACTAGAGAAGAATTTCAACTTTTACACTTGAGTTTCAGTGGGATAAAAACTGTTCCACAGCTTTGAGAGGGTGCCTGGTAACTCCAACAGATTTAGTAAAAGATTAAAAGCTACTTGCATTCCCATGTGGCTAATTTATGAGAATTTTGTAGCACTGGAGGTTTAGATTTAAATCACAAACCCCCGAGTTGTAGGGTGGTCTTTGTGATCGTCACCATGGGCACCACACAAAGTACTCCCCATTGTATGCAGAGCTCATATGCAGCTGAGAAACATCTGCAAAAGGCTCATAAAAAAAAGGCATGCCATATTGTATGATGCTGCTGCCTGCTGCGGAGTGACATCGTTCACTCTGTGTATCCGGTTTCAACCCTCTCCCGAGTCCATCTCGTGGCAGAGAAAGGACTCTATTATCACAGTGAAAAAGGATCTCCCTTTGACCCCCAGCCCACCTCTTCCCACCACCAAATGAGGGCCAGTGATCAAGGAGGCTGTGTGTATTTCCAGCGGTGTGTGTGCGCACATGTTTTAATATATGTGTGAAGAGTGGAAGGCAAGCGGGGGTGCACCACTGGGAATGTGCACCTGCAATATTTCTCATTTGACACAGTTGGTCTTTTGTAGGATCTCAACCACAGGGAGATGTCTGTGAGAAGTTATGGCGTTGGCCCTTACCCTCTCCATCCAAAAAATACATCTTCACTACAATATCTACACCTCAGCAGAGAATACGTGCACAGTAGGAATAAGAAGAAATAGCATAGCTGTACCAAATTAGAAATAGACAATGGTGCAAAAAAAAAAGACATCATACATGTATTTAATTTGCACAATGAAATACTATTTTACAAAATTAGAAAAAGTATTAAATGGCTTGTGGCTAAAATGCTAAATGAAGTAGCATTTAGTCATACTACAACATGTTGCGTAATAGACTAATTAAATTCCTTTTTTTAATTAATCCAGCCTATTTTGAATTTAGAAGAGTGTCCAAAAATGCACTGTGGCTTAATAATAAAATGGCAATAATATGTCAGCTAAATATAAAGTTTAACAGCTGTTTCACTTTTACGCTAGGCATGGGCAAACTACGGCCCACGGGCCACATGTAGCCCATTAAACGTTTTAATCCGGCCCGCTGAACTTGAAAAATTTAATAAATAAACCTTGTCAATGTTTTATTTTTCCTGCAATTCTAATGTTTCATCACTAGATTGCACACTCTGCATATATTGGCTTTGTTGAGAAAACAACAATACTGCACCCATTAAAATGTGAGCGCCTCCATGATGCGCATGCTGTCAAAGCAAACAGTGTGCGCAGATATGGAAAGCCATCTGGGCCAATACACGCACGTAAACAAGGATGTTAGATATTAAAACAAGCAAAATGTTAGATCAAGCGCTTAGATTTCAAACCTAGCGCCGCAAAATGCATGTTTTTAAGCGCTATGGCGCTATATTTCAGACATAGCGCGCTAGATTTGAAACTCTAGATGTAACATTTAGCGCACTTGTTTCAAATCTAGCGTGCCATTCTTTCGGTCTAATCTAGCAGTTACCAAAACATGACATCCGTCTACTCCTGTTCCGGCCTCTTTGTCAAATGTTAGAACTCAATATGGCCCGCAAACCAAAAAGTTTGCCCACCCCTGCTTTTAAGCATTACCAAAACAATACTGTGGGGCATTCTACATCTGGATGATGGTTACTTATGAAATCCTCATGTAAACCAATGTACAGTATTCATATTCTTCTAATTACATTTGAATACATTTAGTCTTTTTTTTAATATAAAATCTCTTTGGACAATTATAGATTTAATGATGCGACTTCATAAAACGGATAAAAACTCCATCCAGTCAGTCAATTAGAGCTGATAAATGAAGAGTAACAATGAGGAAAATTATTTTATTCACCCAGCTGTTTTCTAAGAGCTGAATAAGAAGGATTACAGAGATAATCCATCCAAGATAAATGATTCTCGAATGTATTTGATTTCTACTTTTGAGCTACAGATAGTTCAAAATCTAAAGAGAGGATATTGTGGTTTATAGGGGTAATAATTCTGACCTTATACATAGAATAATTCTTGTCTATTAGAAATACTCTTACTCATTTCTATTAGAAATGTCTTTAGAAAAAACTCTAAAGGTATGCTTTTGATGTGGAAATAGCGTCCAAACATGGTAGAAACATCCAAAATGTAGCCCTAACCCTGACTTATTTAAACGTTGCTGTCTATTCGTAATAAATGGGTTTACATTTTTGTAGAGTGACTAACTTGTGTTGACTTTGGAGGACATTGTAAACATTCTAGTCACACTCATCCACTTTACGTACTGTATAAACAACACCCTTGGAAAATCTTTGACAATGTTAGGAATACACAGCTGTCTAACTGTTTGTGGACAGCAGCCATGATTTTTCTCTTTTACTTCAATATGTGCTGCCTCATAATGATAAAGCAAAAGAAATATGACCAAGATCGTAATAAACCTAAATTATAGTCCGAGGCGACACCAGGGTTTGCAATGAAGAGTATATTTGGCGGAGATACCAGTGATCCATGGGCTACACCGACAACTGCACAGTAGTGTGAGACTAAGCAAACTGTGACCCCATGAGCCTCGATAGTGTACATCTGCAAAGGATTGGTGGGAGCTACTAAGAAAGATTGATGCCTTTGAATGCAAGAAAGTTTAGAAAAAGGGAGGATGGGAGGATGGGAGGAAGGGAGTTGGTGAGTGTGTATCTGGAAGTACGGTGCAAAAGAAACAAAAACATAAACTACAATGTATTTTCTCCTCCTGTGTGAGGAACTGGAATCTTGACCTTGGCATTTCTCCAAACAGGGAGGCCACGCTGAGCATCTACCATTACTCTAAGGCTATCCATTCCCCTCTCTCCTTCCTTCTATTTTAATGAGACCACAATTAATAAGGAAATGGACCAGTTTCCCAAAGGAGGGTAGTTCCTCTACAATGGATGCCTTCTTTTGTCAATGGATGTATTGAATTCCTCTCATAGGCCACTGGGCCATGTTGAAGGCCATCTCTAATATCGCCCCACCCACCCTCGCACACCCACCTTCCTGTCTAATCCTCCCTCTACTCCTCAAGGTCTCAAGGTCCAATCTGTGCCACAGTAACATCTGATCCACCACGGCTTTTACTCAACTTGCAGACTTTACAATTCTTTTTATTGATTCTCTGATGCAGCATCAACCGTAAGTGGTATCCGTTTGGTTTATCTAGCGATAGAGCTGAGGGAATAGAGAACAAGGTCCCACACCACACGGCCCATAATTGGCCTGTTATATCTGCAGAAAAATTTAGTTCAAGGCAAAAATTGTATCAGATCTTTGTTTGGGTATGAATAAATTCAAATTTAGCCGATAGCTTATGTGCTGAATGAGGAAAGAAAGAGATCAAAAGCAAAAGCGGCTAATTAATCCCTTACCCATTCCTGTTTCTCAATTGTTCCCTTTGTTGGTCAAATAAAGGTACTGTTACTTCAGCTACACAAAAGAAGACACCTCTACTTTTTCTTTGAATATTTTTGATATTCTCAACCACTCTAAGAAAACTCAATCACATCATGTGAAAGCAAACTACGAGATGATAATTACAACAACAGAAAGAGCAAACGTGTCTAAGCTAGGCTACAGAGAACGCTGGTTTCAGTTGGATAGCTCTTTGGCTAACACATTGCATAAGCTGAATGCAATGTGTTAGCCAAAGAAAGCTTCCAATGAAACAAGATACCTGCATGACTCGATGGCACAGACCAATGCCAAAAACACTACAACTTGATCAATACACTCCTTGATGTTAGATAGACTCAGTTAGAACTCAGCAAACAGCCTGCTAAAAGAATAGGTAGCAACTAAATAGTAGGAAAGAGACTCCGCAGAGCGTTGATTAAGTTCTGATTTGATCTTAAAGACCACATAGGTTTGGACAGAGTTACATATTTTAACGGCATGCTTCGTACACTCACAAGAACCTTTTGAACGCTGTGTTTAAATCATTTTAATTCTGAGAACTTTAAGATATACAGTACATGTTAATGTTCTGTTTGCTGAACATAATCAATCTCAATTATAGTGACGATTTGAGGTACTCCATAAATTTCACAAAAGTCTTGGCCTTGTTTATATTATAATAGTATCATATGTGAGATTTGCTTATTTTTCCATTCCTAATAATTTAACCGTATTCACCTTTCACATAGTGAATTACAAATATAAATGTAAAAAGCAATTTTTAAATCAAATAATGTCCTAAAACTAGATATTGGATTTTCGAGGTTGTTTTAAATTGTGTTGTTGCAGTGTGAATTCATTATGTGGGTGGTTGGGACGGTATCACCATGCTTCCTTCACACCCATGATTGAAAATGGTCTGGTGTAGGGGGCAGCACATGAGGAGGCGGCTGAAATGAAGGGTGGGGCGGGATTCCAAGCTGATAGATTAGCACATAGAGTAGTGTCTCATATCCATACATGTAATCACCTGCCTGTTGCAGTAAATCCTGTGTCATCAAAATGCAAAAATTGCTACACATGGATCATCTATTTTACAGGTGAAGGATAAAAAAACACATCTAGCTCGGATGAATCTCACCATGTCGCACAGGAGGAGAAATATAATTATTTCTACATTTTAAGCAAAGCAGAGGCAGTGGCATTGTCTCCCTGCATGGTTTCCATTTGCCCTTCCTGCACCTCACATTCCGCCTACACCCTAAATTACTGGCCAGCCCCTGCTGTTGTACGTTGTGGGAAACCCTGCGGTATTGTACGCCCACTATGTTTTTGCTCTGTGCGCTGGTTTGCAGGGTTATTTACCATTTCACTCTCCACCCTTCCAGACGTTACAAAAGCACACACGCGCACATTATACAGTCTAATGTAAACTAACATCCACTGCCACTTGACCTTGCTGTCGATATCAGTCCTCATTAAACACCAGTCGGCTAGCTGGAGGCCCAGTTTAAGCGACATCATTCAGCGATTACCAAATTATGCCTTTGTAGCCACGGTGAGTTTGATTCATTCATTTGGAAGATATACACAGGTGGCAGTAAGGACACCTATAAAACATGCAGGGTGTTTAACCCCATCCCACTGTTCTTCATCTTACTGTCATTCATTCCACTTTGGTCTTCGGTTCTGACAGCCATTTGGCATTGCCAAGCGGTTGCTACGGATGCCGTGAGCAGGAAAGGGCATTGTTTTATTCCCCATATCAAGCAAGTATTGATTTTCCACTCATTATAGAGGGACATAAATGAGACTGGGATTTTGAGCCCCATGCCAAATGCCACACAAATTATAGAACAACGGAATACTAAAATTGAGGAGCAAGAATATCCAGTGCGAAAATGGATGGTATTGTAAAAAGACATTTTATATCCTTAAGGACATCTTCCACAACTAAAAAATTAATGTTCAGAAAAAACTTAAAACGGTACTGGCAACTATGAAGGCTAACTTCAGGCTAGGTAAAAGTATGAAGTCAATTGAGGTGTATCATTATCTTTTTGCAGGAAGAAGTAAGTATTTTGTTTTTGGGCTTTTTTTGAGGTCGAAATAGAATTAATTTGAAAAGTGACATAATGTTGATTATTTGCAAAGAATTGGGTCTTTTACTTTAAAGACAAAAATAATAAACTTTATTCATTTAATCCCACATTTAAAAAAAAAATTGGACGGATAATACAAAGTGTTGTTTGGCCTCTAAACAGTATGCCATCCCATCCTTTGAATCTCCAAATTCTCATATCTCTCACACAGGAATGATGTGGAAGGAATGTAACTCTCAATGCCATCATCACATATCTGTATTTTAAAGCAGTCATGTTTTCAAATAAGGGCGTGTCAGATCGTTGAAGTGCAGGAACCAGTATTTCAACAATCTGTGATTGAAACAAAAAGTTCCCATTACTTGAAAGACTGAAAGTGTGGTGTCTTTGCTTGGTAGCCATCTTTCACACATAAAAATTTGATCAAATTGAAAAATTTTGTTTAAAACGTTGGTGCTATTTGAGGTAAACTGAGGTTGGGCTGTTCCTTTTTGGGGAGAAATTTCTATAAAATTATTTAAACGGAGCTAAATTATTTCTCAAAATATAAAATGAATTAATTCATATCTGTCTGAAATTAAATCCATCCATCTTTGCTCTGTCAAACTTCAAAATTAAAAATTTGAACTGACAGAAAAAGTGTCCAAAAAACAAAATGTTGAATCTTTACTCCCACTTTTTGAGACTTTAAATCTTCCTCCAAACATAATTTTTTTATCAAAATGTCTAACCCTTGTCAGTTTAGAAGATTTATCTGTGGATATATTGTGTTTATTTATATTAAACTGAATGAAAGCAAGAGTAATCCTGTCCTCACTTCAACTAAAAAACACCACCGACTGAGTTGGTAGTTCTATTTAATGTCTGGCACTGCATGTGGAAAACACCCATGCCCTGCGGCGCCGTATCCGACTCCACATTATGCTTTTTGCAAATGAATGATTGACACCCACCCCCTCCAAAGCTGACGCATTCACAACACTTCAAGAGGGATTTGCGGTCACAACACAACAACACACGCCTCGCTATACTCTCAAAAGAACTTTCCGAGGCTTTGAAATACGAGCCTAAATAAATCATTTGTTAAATTAATTAAGCAAATTAGGTAAATCCATGGAAGCCTTGACGGATGGCGTCTGTGCCCTGACACGAGGAGATTAATTAAGTGGATCAGGTACAGGAACAGTGAGGCTGACGTTGGAGTTTAATGCCCTTGTTTAGTTACATGAAGCTAACCTTGGTACATTTGGCTAATGCTAGTACGAGCAAAAGTGCACGTTGAGTTTGACTCAACTTTATTTTAAGGTCTAACAATACAATGTTAAACCATCCTAGAAGTCAAGATGAACTGATAATCGTCACGTCACTTTACTTTCTCAAAGTATTCATCATCAATACACTGAACAGATGTGTAAGGCGTACATCTGTTTCTTCCTCGATGATACCTGCTCCCAGGATTGATGCGTGTGCTTTGTATCTGGCCGTGAAAAATGCACATCACACTTCACGCTTTCGTCTCCTGGTTTTCTGTCTTGAGCCATCATTCATTACAGTGATTCCATGGGGTGGTATTATGGGGAATAAATATAAAATCCTTCCCGGAGCATTTTGCATGTGCAGAAGCGCATGATTAATGTGCAGCTCAGGCATGGACGCGGCGTTTGGGGGCATTGCTTTTGTTATTTTTCATTTCCAAAACAATGACAGAGATGCGTTTTTACTTGTTTTTCCGACTCGGAGACGGCATCACTGATGAAACTTTTTATTAATCTTGCGAGACTGTGGTTTCACACACACTCTCGGAAACACAGATAACTACCCACACCGAACCACACAAATCCTTATCATTTCTTAAGCTGTATTCTTTGACTAGTTTTTTTTTTTTTTTTCTTTTGCTGCGGTGACGCATGTCCAGAATCCTTCTTTTGCATAAAAAATTGTCCATTTGGTGACAGAAACTGTTCAACTTGAACTGCAGTATTTGAGCTCACATCCTATGTGCACATATGCGCATTTTTGTTCATAAAAAAAAAGTAAAACTTAGCATATGAACGTGTGAAACAAAGCTAGCTACTGAGTATGTGACACCCGTTGTCTTATGTGAGCGAACGCCTCCGCATGACGGTACACAGACAAAAGAAACTATAGATAAGAAAGTAGGCCAGCATACCCCTTGAGTACACATTTCCAAGTCTCTGTGGGTAAATCAAGCACAATGACATTGCGGTGAATACTCCCACTAAAGCTTCCCCGGCTGAAAAACACATCCCTGGAAACATCTGGCCTTCCTGTTAGAGCATCAAGAGAAGACTGGGGGTTAAATTGTCTCCCTTAATGAAGATGTCAAAATATTTAGAATGTGTCAACCATTTAATCTGACCCAAAAATGTTCAGATGTGGCTTCCTTACGGCACTGATGACATCCCAGAAACCATGACAAATCTGTGGTGTGTAACGTTTAATGCAGCGTGGGATACATGAATGATGACTAATCAAGGAAGCAAAGTGATTCATTCTTTGATATTTAATGAGAATTCTATTAGTTTATGTTATATAAATGACTATTTTTTAAGTGTCTTAATTAGGATTTAAATTAGGTCTTCATATTAAGCAACATACTCATAATCTATTGTCAGAAACTTGAAGATTAAAAGGTACTTGTGATGACATATTGTTGAAAATTTATGGTTTTAAGACATAATTATTTCAAATGGAATCATTTGCACGGTGGCGCAGTGGAATCCCGCCTGAGACAAGGATGTGTGTGGAGTTTGCATGTTAACCCCGTCTATGTGTAGATTTCCTCCCACTATCCGAAAACATGCATATTAGGTTAACTGAACGCAACAAAATTGCCCCTAGGAATGAATGTGTGTGTGTAGCCCCACAACAGACTGGTAACCTGTTCCGGGTATACCCTGCCTCTTCCCTGGAATCAACTGGGATAGGGTCCGGCACCCCCCTGACACCTTCAGGGATAAGTGATTCAGAAGATTAAATCAAATAATTTGCTTGAAAAATTAGGTGCAAACAAGTCTTTATTAAATTGGTGTTTTTAAATAATTTTCTGTTCATGTTTTTGGGGGTTTTTTTTCACTAGGGCTTTAATATAATGTACGTTTATTGTTTATAAATTATTAAAAAATTTAAGTAGCATTGAGGTATGGAAAATTTACTATTATAGTAAATAATAAATAATACTTTCAGAGACTTTTTCTGCTCGTAATTGTTTCCCTGAGTTGCGCTCGGAAGCTAAGCCGGTGTTATCCTTGAATGCATTACAGACAAAAAAAAATTAAACAATATAAAAGTTGTATACTCCACATTTTGAAAGCCTCACAGCTTGAACCAACCCACAGAAGTATAGTTTAAAGACTGTAAATGAATTAATCTGAAACGGAGCCTGGTAAGTGGGATTATCCAAATAGCTGAGATTTGATGAGTCATGTTGAACTGACTAAAGAAAAAATGAAGCTAGTTAGACTTTGAGCTCTTTCTCAGAGACTTCACTGTTCTTCCTATCATTCAGAGAGGTGGGTTCATGCCAGCCTAATGAATCTTTGGCAATCTCTAAAGAGAGATGCATATCAGTGTGCTGTCCCACGACCTCTGCTAATTGGGCATTAAGGAATAAACCACTGATGCCAAAGTAGCACACTGAAACTAAACCCACTTATCGTCACAAACCAGCAAGGAAAAAAAAATCAATTAGCTTGGAAATATCTTTTAATGGTTTCAGCCTTATCATGTTAAAATTTTTGGGCCATCATCCCAGCCGCTGCTTTTTTCATATATTAGTCCTAACAACTTTATCGCTATTATAAATGAGTGTCGCGCCCTATGTGTGTCATGGAAAAACAAGTGAAGCAGATGAACACCACTCTTGCTGGGATTTCGGGAGGTATGACAAAGGAACTCCAACCGCTGGACATTGGCATAAACCGGGCGTTCAAAGTAAGACTGTGAGCAGTGTGGGAGCGAAGGATGACTGTAGTGGACCACAGCTTCACAAAGAATGGAAGGCACCGCCGGACGAGTTACGCCACAGTTTGCCAGTGGATTGTAGATGCTTGGGCTAACGTGTCTGCTGGCACTGTTGTCTGAGCTTTCGCAAAAGCAGGCATAATTTTCGAGGAACCTGCTATGTTGGCTATCTGTTTGATTCTGAAACAGAGGATGAGGACTTGGATGGATTTGATAAATGACTTTATGATGACTGTAACTAATATTTAAATAAAGCCAACCAAACTCAGTTTTGCTCCCTATCTATTTTTAAATACGCACACTGATTGTGTGCCCTATCATCGCGCCCTATCATCAGGTGCGCCTTATGTGTGTATACTGAGCACACGAAACTGGGACTGCGCCTTTTAATACGGTGCGCCTTTTGGTCGTGAAAATCTGAATTTTACTGCCTGTCTTTTCCAGATAAAATGAACAGCTAAAAATAACAGTCACAAAACTGCGAATAAAGAAAAAAATATTTGCCAATTCATTTTACTGAAAAATATGCCCAAATAATTCTAGAAATATGTATTTTATTTTCTCAAATTTTCATTTTTAAGCAGTTCTCACAAAACAAATAAAATAATTACAGTAGTTTTCACTCCTTTGGAATTTATTACATCTATATTTTTCTTACCAGACAAACAAAATTATTTAATAAACAGCTAAATAAAATTTTAATTAAAAAAACCCCACACAGTAGAATAAAAACTGGTTTGGAAGGAGTAAAACTTTTTTACAATTGAGAACAAAAGAGACAAGGCAAAAGATTTAGGTCACAAATAGTGACAGAATTAGATTTAAACAGGTTCCGTTTTTTAAGTACAACTTTAAATAAAGGTGTAGAAATGAGTTTGTTAAAATAAGGCTCACCCAATGTGGCTGGTGCGAAGAGGCTGGCGAGGACTAGCAGGCGTGCGGTCCACATGGCCTCTTTCTCTCACCGCCCGCTGCTGAAGGTCCCAGATGAGCTCAGTGCTAACTAAGTCTTTTGCTGGCGAATCCCCTGATTGGGTGCTTTCTTTATGGCACCGTTTCCTCCACTGTGCCACTCTTCCCCCAAGACCGCAAGTCCTGCTGCTCCAATCCCAGATGCTTTCAGAAATCTGTCACAAAAAATAAAATAAACACGTTACTCAAAGAGAAAGCGAATTGGCTGTAGGATTTGCGTGTGTTTAGAACCAACTTTGTGAATCATTCTTGCACGAGGAACAATAGGGTTGTTGTATTATCCGGTAAGAAAAACAACAGATGGATGAACCATCGCTTTATCATCTGTATGCACAGTCCTCATGGCCCTGTGGAGTTCAAGTTGTCATCAAGTGGCACGGTGCAAGTTGCTCAATCTCCAGTCATCCGAACTCATACTGGGTGTGATTAACCAAACACTAAGGCGGTGCGAACCACAAAATGTATTTTGGTGCAGTCTGTTGTTGTTTGCTCATTGAAGTGTTAACTCCCCCACCTTACCGTCAAATCACTCCCACAGAGAAACAAGGGGGGAGCGATGAAGCACACATTGCTTGGGGCTTTTGGAGGACAACTATGTGTGCATAGGGAGTGTATATTGTACGTTTCTATGAGTGTGCAAACTGTCAACAAATCCTGCATGTATTCTTGAGAGTCCCGACCATAATTGACAAAAGAAAAGCAACGTTTTTTTCTTTTCTGTGTACATGAACCATGACAGCACCTTCTCAATGTTTGCACATGTGAATGTTTTTGCTCAACAACTTTGCAACGTGGATTTGCTTTTCAATTCAAAAGGGGGTCGAGTCCGACTAGATTTGCTTAGATGAGCTAATAAAATGCACCCGACTAACTTGTTCAAGTGTCTCAACCACCTGCCACGTAGATGATCTCATCATTAAGCTAATAATAATAATGTAAAAACAAGTTGCAAATATCGCATTTGAATTTTCCGGTGCTAGCTTTGACACGTTAGCTGCATCAATATTCAAAAAGTGAGGCATGAAAATATCTAACGCTGCATTGGAAAATGTGCGATATATGCAAATATTTAATCTATACATATACACGCTATGTTTCTTTTTTTTTTTCCAACAGCCACAACATCACATTCGCTGATGAGACTCAAAAGATTATCCCCGTAAAACCCGTATCATCATATTAAGGTTAAGTCAGCTTTAATGATTAGATCATCCAAACCCCTCTGTTATCCACTATCAACCATGATCTGCTAGACACGGAAAATCTGAGCAGAGTCTGCAAACTACAGCTTGCACGGTGCTGTCATATCCTGCAAAAACCATCTTTCCTGCACATTAGGAAAACCCCCCACTGCATGCAATATTGCAAAGGGCTTATTTCATTGCGGTATGGCAGGGATCCTAGTAGCAAAAGGTCAAACAGCAGGCGGTGCATCAAAAGACACTTGCACATGGAAATTCTGAAAGGCATCCAAAATCTCCAGCTAAGTGGACAATTTTGTATTATAGATACTATTTACCTTTTTATTAGATCTTCTGTTCATCCATCTTTATTTTACTTTTAACCACGATACGCTAACATGTACATTGCGAGCGCTAGCAGATAAGATTCCCAATCCCAATTGAAGTTCAACAGATTTTTTCTGTGCTTACACTAATGAAGAAAAACAGAAGCACAGAAAGCTTATCTAGAACGTGAGAAGAGATTTCACTTCTTTAAGCAGGTCAAAAGTCAATCTAGTCTCAAACTAGTCTAGCAAGTACCCTCAATCAATCACATAAGCATAATAAATAAATAAATATAAATTTAATATGACAACACATTAAATACTTGTATTTACTTGATAAAGAATATTTACTCATCCACAAATAATGAGGTTAAATCCACTCTAACGTTCCAAAACGGTAGTCGGAAGAGTTGATAGGATTATCTGAAAATGAAATACATCAAATTGCATGCATGAAAAAATCCAGAAGGATGTGTCGACTGGATATAGACGTTGTTTTAGTTGATGGGGGTTGATAAGAACTTGTTTGTGCGTGTATCTACGCATCTCGCTGCACTGCCGATCAATCAGCAGCTACTTGCTCAGGTGTTTTAACACACACCATCACAGCAGTTCATTTGCTTTCCTCTCCTGCAAAGACGTGTTTCGTAAAGAAACCATGATCAACAGCCAACAGAAAACCATCACAAAATACATATTTATGAGTAAAGTTTGGACCCAATTCAATAAGTAAAAAAAAAAATAGGGGTGAGGGGAAGAAGACAGAGCGATAGCCTGGCGTTGCCAACTCGTCTTGTATTCCAGAAGGAGCCGTAGGATACATTATGGTGCTGACGCTTCAAGGGTACTTGTTCTGAGGGGGATTTAGGATAACTCTCTTAGATAAGCTGGCCAACATTCAGCGGACCTAACAACAACTGCAGCGTCTGTTCTCAGACACATCAAGGAGACTTCTTCATTACTGCCTCCCTGTTTCTGGAGAACAACTTTTTTCTAATCAGCACTGTTGTTTTTCTTCTTCTAATGTGCCAAAAGGGCCCAGATGTAACATGACAGTTCTAATTAACTGATTTTTCTCTAAGAGCGCCGGGTGATATAGGCAGTGAGAACAAAGCTTGATGATTGGGTAATATGTTGTCTCGTTGCAATCATGTGACTTGGAGGCAAAAGTAAAAGAGGGTGGGTGTTAAGGGAAGGGGTGCTTATTAACAAGCTTTTAGAACTGAACTCACGCTCAAAGGAGATTATATAAAAAAAAAAGTCAAACAAAAATATACAAAGTGCTACAAGTTTTAACTTTGATTCATTAAATCGAGCATCAATGAACGTACGAGAAATACACCTCAGGGAAAGGTGTTGAAGACGGCCTTTCTGGAAGGGACATGAAAAGTTTACGAAGCAACTAGTGAGAGAAAATAATCCTTCTCGTTACTGATTTATAGCTGAACACCTTCTGGCCAGCCCAGGGTGGCCCAAGCAGATCGGGTGAGGAGCTCTGCCATCCGGGAGGAGCTCGGTGTCGAGCCGCTCCTGCCCCAGGTCGAGAGGAGCCAGATGGGGTGTTTCGGGCATCTGGTCAGGATGCCCTCCCGAGCCGGGGAACGACTTAGGATCCTTCCGGGTGAGCTGGAGGATGCAGCCGGGGAGAGAGAGACCTGGGCTCCCTGTTTGAGGCTGTTGTCCCCGCAACCCAACCCCGGAACAAGCGGAAGATGACGGAACGGAACCTTCTGTACTTCATACACTCATGTGACAGCCATATTGGGAAATACGGATTTGTCATGCGGTAATTAAGCATGAACTTTTTCTTTGATGACCCTTTTACAAGTGAAGAAGTCTATGTATCTTGGGGTCATGTTCACAAGTGAGAAAAAAATAAAGGAAATAAACCAGCGAATTGGTGCAGCGTCTGCAACAATTAGGATGCTGTACTGGTTGCATTATAGATTAACCTACTGTACAACTTTGTTAAACAGCTGCTCAAACACTTCACAAACTCCACAAATTCCTTTTAGCTCATCGTTTGTCTGTGTTTGAGTCTCACATATACGTACAAGACAAATAGCCCAAAGTCAAACACACGACACCGGTTGTTTTACATCCTTTTTCATATGTTTTGCATATCCAAATACACAAGTAGTTGTGTACATTCCAACTGCCGTGTGGTATCAGTAGATCTTGTACTGACTCATAAAACAAGGATATTTGTTCTAAACATATCCCAAATTATTTTAAAGTCAAACAGTATCGTGGGAAACGTGCAACATGATACTGTTTGCGTTTATGCTTGTGGGAAAAAAATATGATTGCATGTAAACCAAAAATGACAACTTACCAATAACTTTGGTACACCTTTTATACCTGTCAACGATTTTTACAACAATTATATGCTAATTTACATCAAGTCAATTTCTTTTTAAGATGTCGAAATATAAATATTAATGCAAAATCATTGTTGGTCTAAAACTGTCAAGCATGCCTGCATTTTTTTTTTACAACCACCTTTGTAACTAAAGCACACATCAAATTTTAGTTTTTTTTAATCTCCACACTCAGAAAAAGATAATTACACTGTCAGATTGAGAAAAATTGTCATCTTAATATAGTAGAACACACCCGCGACTATTTTTTTGTCTCATCTCTAGTTGGTATGACAGTTATCATCTTTAATAAATACTCGTTTTACTCACGAAACGCTGAAAAAAACTGCAAAAGTAATACATTTGAAATAGAACTGAAAGATACAGGATATTTTTTATAGATTTGAACATTTCAAAAGACAATTTTTCCAACTTGGGGCATCATGCCCCCCTAATTTTACTTTGTAAAAGAAATGGTGAGACAGCCATCACCCTGATGCACATCGCCACCCACCGGCATCTCTCCATCTGTCAGTTCCTGACCTGAGGAAACTAAAGATGATTTTCATTAATCCAGAGGCGTTCTTCACAATGCCGCTGCCACAAAGTGAAACCCGATCCTCAATGTTATCTGATGGGGGCAAACTAAGTATGATGTTACCAGTCACGCCTGCTTGAAGCCCTCCCACGTAACACCATGTAATGAAGTGGGATCGTGTTGCTGGGTTAAGTGCCGTGTCTCAGATTTTCAACTGTTTCATGTCCAGATGCTTATCACACAAGCGGGGAGGGCCTGGTAATTTTTATGAGATAGGCAGTGTGTTCATGCAAATGAAGTGTCTCATGGAAAATGAATATTGATTCAAGCACACTGTCTGCATGCACAATGATTGATGAGTACTCAGTTGGAAATCTTAGGAGATGAGCAGGGATGATTAAAAATCAGATGATTTGGTCCCACCGGAGTTAAAGATAACCCCACACGTTGGTTGGGCTTTCTAACCTGTCCGAACCAGACTCTGCTTAAGTTGAGATGAGTAGGGGAAAACGGCAGGTAAACGGAGAGTGGCTTTTTTAAGAAACTGCGCATCCCGGGAACTTGACAATGTGAGCAGTAAGGCATTCAGTCATACAATTGGTTTTCCACCAGGGACCTCAACACAGCTAGCCAGTGACAGGCAGATAATAGTGCTAACTTTAGCCTGCACAGTCTCCAAATGGTTCAATATGATAGGCTTGTTGAGTGTGACTGATGGGTTGGGTTAAATAATAGCTCTGTACACACACACACACTCCCCTCAATGCACACAAAGGCAGTGTAACCCCTCCTGGTGTGTGCAACACTTCCAAACTACAAGACAATAGAGGCCCAATCCATTAGAGGAAATTACTTGCACGCACAATAAGAAACCCAGATGCAAAACAAATAAAACCAATTACCATTACAAATATTTAATGGCACGGACAAACACAATAGGGGTGAGTTGCAGTCTCACACAGGACAGAAATCAGGCCCAAGCACACATGCAAGCGGGTGAATGAATGCAGATGGATGCTTCGTTTAAAGGCAGTGCGAAATCTGCCCTGAGACGGCTCTCCATTATGATGCAAAGCTCAGAGACTATCCATTTTCCACGTCTTACTCCTTTCTATCTTCCCTCTCCTTCTCTTCGGCATATCTTTCCTGATGCGCCACAAATGAATGTAGACAAAAGGACAGGGAGAGGAAGATGCAGGATGGGTGGGACAGAGAAAAAAAGAGGTAGGGATGATAGAAGGACGCTTGTGGAAGTTAAAGGAGTTTCTAAGGGAAAAATGAGAATGCAGGATGCATGGAAACTTTCACTTCAGCGGTTGTGTTTGGGTTTTTTATTTGGCCCGAGAAGGTAAATCTCCATGACAACCTTATACATCGGTCATCAATCATCTACCAGGTGCAAATGGTGTGCTCTGCCCGCAGACAGTAAATCATAACATTGCCAGGATTGATTTTGGATGGGATCTGAAAGCAGCGTGCTTTATTAAAAAACAGGAAATTGGAGCTGATGTTGCGTATGGAGGTAAAAAAAAAAAGTCATCTTTGTAATGAAACGGATCACTTTTAAAGCAGATACGCCTTAATGTTAAACCCTATTCACACACAAAGAACGTATGGATTTTCTTCCATCAATCGAACGTCATTCCTAAATGCTGAGCGTGCATATTTTCAAAGAGATAGCATTGACAGGGTTCATGGTAAATGGCAATGAGCTGGAAATTGTGACCTTCTTTCATAGCTGATGAAAGCTCCATCTTCAGATGTTTTCTACGTCACATAATCAGAATAATGAGACAAGAAGGTCAGTTTGTCGGTCGGTGTAGTCGTGACGTTTTGAGGTTTTCAGAACAGATGACATATGAGTGAGAGACAGCTGCAAACCATATAAAATGTGAGGCGTTAGGATTGAACAGAAACAGAATACAAGCCACACCCTCCCATGTGCTAAGCAAAGCTGAACCACACCATTTTTCTAATTACCGGTGTTGTTTTTCAGCTCCGCCTGAAGTCGTTTGAAACCATGTTTGAAGGGCATCTGTTCACAAAATTCTCAATTTATTTTTATATTTGACTTTCACACATCCCCGTTTCCTTACATTTTGAATTTCCACTAACTGCGTTTGCATAATTTCCCAATACACACTTCATTCAGTGGCAGATTCAAGAAAAGCCACACACACACACACATGCAAGAAGAGACATACAGACACACACAGACAACAATGGCAATTTCAGAATCAGGGGTACAGCAAATTCCAATGTCAATAACACAGATCCCAATGGTGCATGCATTTCAATATCATTATCTGATGCTGAGCCAAGTGCATAGCATGTAATGGAATCTTGAAACGTGAATTGCACGGCATCTCTGAATTGACAAATGTGATGCACATTTTCAACAGGCACATTATGTATCACGCCGTGTTCAATACAGGCTTGATTACAATGTTAATTCAGTCTTCCACTCGGTCCTGCATTTCCATGTTAGTGCTGTTGACCAGAAATCGCAGGTTGTAGCCTGAGTGGCAGGGATATGTTGTAAATGGTCTGGAAATGAGAAGTATGACTGTGTCACAAGCAACCACAGTGGTCATGACCACAGGGAATTCAAATTGGTACCACCTGGAATCCACTCACAGCTCAATTAGACGTGGAGCAGAAGAGGAAAAAGGGAGGTGGAGGGGAGGAAAAAAAAACAGAAAGAGCTAGAGGTCAGAACAGAAAGCACATGTTTTCTTATGCACGGGTCCATCAGAGAAATGTAAATGAACAATTAAACCATGTAAGTCAAATTAGAAAGCACAAAGGGAGCCGAAAGATTAAAAAAACTGCAATAGCAATCACTTTGGGCTATTCACTGCTTCTGGAAATGCAATTAGCCACAATAAACTGTGATCATGGATCACCAAATAGATTTGTTCTAACAAAGACCACTGAAGATCTTATATTGGTTTGACAATTAGCAAGTATTTTTTCATAAAAGCTCAACTTTTTTTTTGTACAAAATTAAATGCAAGGTTGTTTTTTTTTGGAAAAACCAAAAATATGTTGTATGTAATATAAAATTAAGAGTATTTTAATTTAATAGAGCTGCAAAATACCAAATATCACATATGAAATATCGAATTGCGATTTTGACGACTAGGATGAGCCAATTGCAAAAATAAATTAACTATTCTTTCATATTCAGTTTAGTCTTTGTCAGTTTACGATGTCTCTCCCAAACAACATCTCTCCATCGGTGTGCAATTTGAGAGACAAACTGATTTGTCGGAGGATTCAAAACTGGCCAATCAGGTTGGCTGGAATTGGATCTGTAATTTTGTGATGCTAGAAAACATTGACCTGTGCTTTTGAAACGGTAAGGAATGAAGACAGGGATTGCATGAGGAATAGATGGCGTTGGAGACAGAACAAGGTCGCAGTTTCATATTGAGAAGAATTTGATCATTTTTGTCAGACAAATCAACTGTCCAATTTAAACAGATTTGGGAGTAGAGTACATAGCCCTAACGTTGTTGCATCTTTTTTTTTTTGTTCTTTTTAAGAACACATTCACCTGAAAGAGGTTTTGACTTTAATGCCGGAATTTTTCTTTTTCTTTCCTATGTTGAAAATTCAAAATAAAATACTTATATGGGAGAAAACAAGTCTATTATTCATCACAAAAAAAATGTACAAAAACTCGATTCACTGCTGCCAAACTCCACTAAGACTACGTCCTTCAAACGAACTTTAAAATGTACCATATTTTCATAAAATACCAAAAGACGAAAGAATGTTAGAATGCAGGGAAAGCTAAAGTCAACACTTCAACTTCTACAGACTTGTTCTTTAGAGTCAACATTGCCTCATACCGTCACTGAACCAGACATATTTATTCACCTAATGTTTAAAGGTAAATATCATCCAAACATAGTTGACACATAAGGTCAAAGGGCTTTTGGGGAATTGCTTTGTGGGTTGCTTTCTTGTTGTTGTCTAAGCGGATTTTAGAAAATGTTAGCTGAAATGTGAGACAGATTCTCTAGTCGAGACCTTAGTGACCCGGCTTTTCAAATGATCGATTAGAGAACAAGAAGAAACTTGCAGAAGCCTGGTGGTGCATTTGAAGACGGGCTTTGCAACTCAAAACCAGAAGGAAGCAACTAAATACTTCCTCTCCCTGAAATAAGATGACTTTTTTCCACTTGTATTTGTAATTGAAATTCAGCACATTTGACTTTCAACCCTTGTAAATCCCCCATAGGATAAAAAAAAATCAGGTTCCTTCAAAGCATGACTGTATAAACATATTCTAGATTGGTGGAAGTCTTTAAAAAAAACTATGTCTTCCCACTACTTTTATCTCCTTCAAGTCTTGGTTTTAGGTTAGAGTTCAGAAGAAAACAGAGTGTTTAGCTAACCAGGAAAACTCTAAGTCTGTTTTCAGACCGGTAGAAAATAGAGTTTGATGAAAGTCTGATTGGACTTGGCAAACACTCTCATGGACAAAGAAAGAAACACTCTCCTCCCTTGAAGTAAAACCTCCTACATCCAACAGATCACAGCTAAGTATTTGGGCACCTTGTTGTCACACCAGGGACTGGCATTGACCAAATTGAAAAAGAAATATTGTACTTTTGTTATCCTATAGTGTATGTTTTTTTTTTTTTAATGTGGTGGCGTTTGTTAGTTTAAAAGTTTTATTTATTTATTTTGGTGTCTTCTTTTTTTGGCATTTCCCTTCAAGGGTCGCCACAACAAGTCAGTTTCCTTCATCTAACCCTATGCTGTATCCTCTTTGGTCAAACCACTATCTTCATGTCTTCCTTCACTGTATCCATGAACCTCGTCTTTGGTCTTCCTCTAGGCCTCCTGCTTGGCAGTTCCAAACCCAGATGCTGGAATTATTATTATTATATAAAAAACGATTGTCCTGTTTAAAATAATAATGTGCATCTTTATATTTGCAGAAAAAAAATCAATTTTGATTAAAGGTTCAAAATGACATGAAAATCAGCAGATTAGATTTTGACGATTACCTACGTATAGTTCCTCAAGAATTTGGGGAGTCTTTACTATTGAGAAGTAATTTTGCTGCGTTATTATTATTATAACGGCAAGTCAGTTTCCTCCATCTAACCCTATCTGCTTTATCCCCTTTGTCACACCAACTATCTTCATGTCTTCCTTCAGTGTATCCATGAACCTCGTCTTTGGCCTTCCTCTAGACTTCTATTTAGTATTTGTATTTACATAAAAATGGCACTCAGAAGTACTGAGCATGAGCAGAGTGCGTGCACTAAGTTGTTTTTTGTTTACTTTAGAATGTGGACCTGGCGGTAAATTATGCAAACATATGTGATTAACATAGAAAACTACATTCGGCCTGTTTTAAAAGAAATCAAGTTGATTTCACATGATAACCCTCTTTAAACTGCTGGAGATGGTCTTTCAACAGAATTCCATGAATCCTCCTTTTCTTCAATGCCTCATTATTGCGTTTCTTTCCCATGTGCACACACCACTCTATATGGAATAACTCATACATTTTATATCACTGCACCCATGTTGAAAACCAAAATTGCCCTGGTGATGCATTTACACTCACTCAAACTAATGGAGTTCCTGTGTAAAACACTCAGCAAAATGAGCTCACACGCAGAGCAACTTAGAAAAAAAGCCATTTAGGATGTACGGGTTTAATTTCAGACGGTGCTGACTAACTATAATTAAGCCATTAAGACTTTTGTGTGAAGTACAAATCTGCAAACAGAAGGAATTTAATGAAGTGATCTTAGACACCCGCAAAAAGCAAAGCAAGCTGACACTGCTCAGGCAATCTGAGAGATGTTTTACATGTGAAATATCAGAATACAGGATGGTAGGAAAGTCAGATGTTTCACACATCAAATCAAAGGAGTGTCTCCAGTGCCCAGAGGGGAGGGGGACGCTCTGTGACCTGTGTGCACATTTGTGTTTTTATGCACTCACACACTCTTCAGGGGGCAGCATGAATACACACATATCCACATACCTATGACCTTAGCCAGTGTTTCTTGGCTGAGTAGTACAACATGTTTGAGTTGGATCTAGTAGGCAATCTCTCTAAAATTGAAGAGTGGAGATTTCCCAGGAAGAGTCGGCCACAATATTGTTGGGGTTAGTTAGTTACCAGACGTCTAAGTACAGGTCCAAACTCCCAACTATGGTTTCCCAATAATGTGTATGGTGGTTCCATATACAAACATAATGAAGTGAAACAAGTTGCATTCGACAATAAAGTAAAAAAAAAAAAGCACCGCCCGAGCCTTTAATATGCACAGTATAAATTCAAATAAAGGGTTTGGATAAATGGAGCTAGAGGCCATAACAATTGTGGTACAAAACATAATAATAGGGTTTGCACCCAGCTACTCCAAAGAAAATGCAATATTGTGTGTTTGTTGGCAGCTTTAATACACTACAGAGGACAGAAGAAGTTTATGGGCATACAATCTTATTCGTCTACACAAACACCAACGTACAATAAGCTCTGTCTATTTATTCTATTATAGCTTTAAAACACACTGTAAGTGACATTACTAAGAACCATGAGGGTTTCTGATCCAGGTCAGACTTCTAATTGCACTCTGGTGGATTGCTATTCACAGTCCAATCACAAACACAATTCTAACACTTACTGGCAAACACATAAAAACAAGTAAATGCGAAGTTACTTTGAAATTTTTCAAGTGTCGCAACCAAATGTGCCGAAATATTATTATGCTGCTCTAGTCTTGCTAATGAGACAGCTTCCAGTTAACGTCGATAGTAAAAGAGACTCAGCTCTGGGCTTTGTCTTAATCAATATTGAAAGTATCAATTAAATCTTTTGGGAACAATTATTTAAATTTCTTTTAGACAAAAATATGAAACCACCAATGTGAAAACTTGTGCTATTCGACTATATTTTCAACTAGACGTTTTGTATATGCTTTAAAATTCTTTACAAAGTCTTTCAATAAGTTTATTAACTTCTTAACACCCACCTACTGTATCTTCGGGCTGTGCACAATAGTTGGGCATACCCAAATGCCATTGCTTATTACAGCAACATCTTTCAGGTCACATGCTTGTACTATACATCAAAATAAAACTTAGACCTTCTAGTTTCCAGAGATATGTACATGGAGAGTGTCAGAGCTTCAGAACTATCCTACAGTAGTTCAAACATAAAAAAAAAATGTACATTTTTAACCTCGCCTAATTTTGTTCATTTTCCAATATCTCTAGCTAAGACATACTTCTTAGTAGGCATAATTCCTTCCATGTGTATGGTAATAATCTCGTTGACAACAACTGTGTAAAGTTTCAGATCTCCAGGTACAAGTGTTTTTGATTTATTGACCTTTTAGTATAAAAATGTCCATTCGGAACAAGCATTCCAAATATGTGCCAAAATGTGCCAAATTAAATTTCGCAATTCTATCACCTTTTCAGTCATAAAAAAATGCAGATTAGATTAAATGGAACTAACGTATATCTGTCTACTGTTTTGTCTGCTATTAGATTCCATCTAAAACAAATTAAATTAGTTACACGTTAGTCATATTTGCTCCAGTTTTGAAAATGTTTATGTCCTTGGCTAGTCTGTTAATTGTATGCTCCGCAATTTCCCTACAAGATTGTGCAAGTTTTTTCTTTCCAAATGGTGTTTATTATGATATTTTCACTTCTCCTGTTGACTCAAAATGTTTCTACCCCTAGTTAAAGCTTTAAAGTGGAGACTTTTGGACGTCTGATGTTATTTATCTCAATGGGATGCCTGCTTTTTTTTTTTTTTTTTTTCTACTCCGTAATCCCCATCTGCATTTCTGCTTTAAACCCATAGTGTTGACGTCAAAATATTTTGACCGGAGCCAAATCATCTAGACACCGACACAGATATGAAAGGACTTTTTTTTTGCGTCGTTGACGGTCCCCTTTGATTCAAAACTCTTTCAGACAGAACGATATTGACTCCATTTCTGGGGAGTCCTGTCAGCCACCTTTAGTGAGGCGCCAAGAGCTCAGCTGCAAGGGATTTTCCACCCTTCCATCCTTTCTCTTTTAATTCTCCTCATTTCAGTTTTCTATCACTCCGATAGTGGAATGTTATTCAACCCGCACAACAGGCCATCAGTAGGGTTGGGAGGGGGCTACCTTTAAAGCACACCAAAACTTTATCCTACCTTGCCATCCCTTTATAATCTCAAAATCCCAAACTTGATTTCTCAGTTTAACAAGCCAACCCAAAGGAGATGTTTTTGCTCATGTATCATGAGTGAAAGAGAGTCTATTTCAGTGCCAGTCGTTCTTTTCTTTTTTCAGACTTGGACATTGAGCAAAGAGGGGTCTCTAGGACTCTCTACAAGTCTGGCACGCAATACCAGGACCAGTTGGTCTCAGCACAGGGGGAAGTCTGGAGTGGGGGGTAGGTTTCTGCTCTGACACACATCCAATACACACAGCTGATGCCTCAGCCTGGCAAGTCTAATAACATCATCTGTGCAAGACATTAGTGGTGGATTTCATATTTATTACCCAATATGTCCATCAGGAGGGGTGGGAATATGGCAACTACAGCCAACAGCACAATGTTAAGCTTTTCATAGTGGGTATGGCTGGCAAGGCTTTGGGCTTACAAATTGAGAAATGAAAACTGCCACACAGCTAGCATAATTATGGCAGTCTGATTAACAGATTAACTCAGAACTCCCAGTATGGGCTCGGTCTTCCCTCTGAAAAATCTGTTACCATCTCGTGTTTGAGAAATTTGATGGATCTTTTCAAGCTGAGATGGACAAATGTGTGTCGATATATGTGGGAGGTTAAACTGGTCAACTAGACATTAGATCTATAATTTTAATCCAAAACATTCTCTGGAACTAAATGAGATCTTCTTCATTTCCTATTAAATCACATCGAGATAGTCTCTCGTTTTGTCTTCTCAACCGCTTATCCCTAACATGGTCGTTGGGATTCTGGAGACTTTCACTGCGGATTGTAAATGAGAGGCAGGGTAGACCCCGAAAAGGTCGCAGGTCTGTCATGGAACCACACATAACCATCCAGATACACAAACTCATTCCTAGGGGCAATTTTTCATAGCGGTCAATCAACTCAAAATGAACATTTTTGAAGGGTGGGTGGAAACCCGAGATCCTGGAGAAAACCACATCGAGAAAATAAAGAAATTAAACAAACTGGCTGAAGTCTTAAACTCTGCATCAAATTGGCACAAATGATAGAAATATATAAAAAAATATGCAGAATATTAAAGAATTCAATTTATGACAGAGCTAAAATAGTCAAAAAAAAATTCTCAGCTCATATTATGCTCTACATAAAATATTGACTCCATAAACTAAAGCAAAATGGAAACTATGCTATATTTGCACATAAAGTCAAGAGTCTGCAAAATCCTACAGAATCATACCACAGTCTACCCAGGATACGTTATGTGGTGAAAATAAAATCAGACCTCTCTGGGAATGCATTGCATTAGACCTTTCACGCTAGATGAAATTCAAATTACCTGCGAGACTTTATGATTTTATTTTTATTTTTTTTTTAGAAGCACATATACAAGACGAACGGCTGAATAGGAAAGTAAGAATAAATGAACACCCGTATCTCCTGGGTTTAACCCCATTAAAATATTTTGGTGAAGCTAAAACATTGAGTTTGTAACAAGAACAGAAGCAACGTAGAAAAAAAAGTGGAGTAACAGAAGACAAACGTTAAAATTACTCTAACATCCAATGTTTAACGGAATTAGTGGAAAAGGTGAGACTGTAAGTATTTTTGTCTTTCCTATTATTTTTTTTATTGAAATAAAATCAATTTAGAAGAGAAAAAAAAATCTACAAATCAGTTATGCAGTGACCAAATTTACTGCCATGCCTTTGTTTTCTGTTTATATGAACCGTATGATAAAAGAAGCTTAAATTGCATTCATTTCTGCTCCATTCGCTTGTGTCTTATCTGCATATAAGCAGCATTCATTCTGACAACACATACTGCCCGGAGCAGAGCCAGACCCCACAGATGTAGTGCAATTTTATGATATGCATAGTTGCATATTTTGGATAGTGAGAATGAGGACGATAATTAGAATACATTTAAATAAAAATAGCACAAGGTAGTAAAGTAGTATGCAATCCTTCTGCAGCCCAATGCCCCCAGCAACAGGTTACAGTAGGTCTGTAAAAAGTTTTCATTAGTTTGATACTTTTCTTACTTTCCAGTTGTTTGTGATCATTAGGTTTGAATGAAAGTTGGTTTTAGTAAAGACAAAGGCCTATAATAAATATCTACGACTTTTTCTGTGGACAATCTGTCAAAATCAGGGACTTGTCACCCAGATGGAAAGGGCATGTGTTAAGTGAAGTGACACGGAGAAATGTCCTCTGTTCACTCTGACTCTGCCAAGCATTATTCAGACCAAAGCACACCTCGGTGATCCAAGCTTGTATCCATGCACTAATGCTCAGCGCAAATGGTACCAATAACTCATGGCGTTTGAGTGATTTCCTCTGTGCACACTGATGACAACAGCCTCTCTGACTGTACGCCTTCAAATTTCTCAAGACTCGCCCGAGACTGAAACTGTCTGTTAGCACTGGAAAACCGCGTGCATAAATGCTTTTTGTAATAATCCCCGGAGCTTGAGTATATTTCAGGAAGCACACTATGACAGGATTTATTCAAATAAACTGACATTCTCCATATCAATGTGTGATGCAAAGTAGCACAAATGCTACAAATTAAAGTTATAGTATCAGACGTCAACATGGATGTTTGCAACGGTAACGTAATAAAGCTGGTGTTTTCATTTCTAGGTGCTTCGACACGCTAAGACGGAGACTGAGGCTCCTAATAAAGTGATAACACACATTATTACCGCAAGAAGTAGATTGAATGCAACTAATGCGATCAACTTTATGACAAGGTAATTAAGTTACTTTGGTAGAAGTCAGGTTTGACTTGAAATAGGGCAATATGGGCTAATTAGTTTTCAGGGTTGCACGTTAAAATATGTAAGAATCTCTTTGTAGGTTAACTCATTTTATTCATTTTTGTCACCCTATTTTCAGCCCATGTTAAATTTCATTAAGGTTACTTTTGTCCAAAACATTTGTACCAATACTGGCTACGAAATATTTGCAAATAAGTAAAATATTTAAACATCTATCAATCTATCCATTTATAAATATACAGTGTACATGTACGTATATGTACATTTTTATAAATACAATGTGATTGCAGAGGCATTTGCTAAGTATGGAGTTTAGGATCTGCATAACAACCAATGGTGGAAACAGTTTGTGTCTTCATTTCCTCGGCTTTCGCTTCACTCCAGCACGGCCTATCTGCAAAATGGCTCCATGAGCTCAGTTTAGATCGGATGGACGATCACACTTGGCATTCCTCGCAGCAGCTGAAGTAACTAATCTCTTAAACATCCAATAAAATGTAAAGCGTTACACAAATTTGCTGCCATCACAGGAGGCGCTTTTTAATATCATTTGTTATATGTTAGCCAGATTGCAAGAGAAATGTTTCCGTTGCAGACAGTTTTTGTTTTTCCGTCTATGGACCTTACAGTGGGGATGCAACAACTTTGATTATTTTGTGGCTTTTCGACAAAGAACATGTTAGTCACTGGTTCTAAACTTGCTGTTTGTGCACCGTCATTGCAAATAAGAAGGAAGCAATCAACTGTACTGTTTTCTAAAAAAAGTCAGTGTTGGCCAGCTTTGGCATAGCTACAAACTTTCGCGGAATGTGTACCCAACAGAGAGGCAGAAGAGAAGGACATGTTGTTTGGTTCATATGGTTAAAAGTTAAAATCAACAATCGACGTAACAGGCATTGCTGTTTGTTGCAGACATTTTTTCTGTTTCTATGCCAGTAGAAAGTCTTTTCTACAACTTTACAAAACAAATGTCTGCCATACCGTTACACATAAAAGTAAAAAAACAAATTATTTTGATATAAGATGATAGCATTGAAGGACAAAAACTGTATGGAACCCCCTCACCAGCCCTGGTTGCTCCTAATCACCCTGATTGGAGTCACCTGAGGATGATGTCTGATTCCACACATCTGTGGACCCTGCCATCTATTTAAGGGCAATCGCCCCGGACTTCCCTGGCGGATCATACCATCCCTTCCAGCCAGGTTTCCCTGGTTGCCTGACCATGTTTGAACTTTGTTATTATTTGAACTTTTGAATCCTGAGTTAATCATGTGCCTCTTGCTTTATAGGCTTACCTTAATTGTGTTAATAAACCATGTTTAATGTCCTGAAATTGGGTCCTCCTCCTTCCACAACCTTAAAACCCTGACAAAAACAGAGTTTAACACTTATAAAACCATGCAGCTCATAATGCCTGTAGTACTAATATACATTTTAATGAAGATAAAATGTAACATTCCAATTAGTTTCTTGGGAAACAGTGATGCTAATACATTGTCAATTAACTAAAGTAATCATTAAAATTCAATTCATTAAATGGCGGTGACCTCCAAATTACTTTAAATTGGGCTGAAACATAATTATATATGTAGTTACTAGATTTAGATAATTCTCATTAAAAATTATAAATCTGAATATTTTATTGTTATTAGTTGAGAAAAAATAAAAACTATGAGATTATTGGTTTTCTGCTAGTTTTTTTTATGGTTATATTTGAACAATGCATTTTACGAATGGAAGAAAACACCAATTAAAACATTTTAGACAATGGCTGCAATGTCAGAGATAATTAATTAGTTGTAATTAAAGATGGACAACTAATAAACTCATAAAAAAAAACTTAAACTAACAAAGTATTTATTTTAACCCAAAGGATTTTTTTTTATTGCTATAGCAGGACATCATGCATCATTTATGAAAAAGTTTTAAATGTCTTTTTTAAAATATTTTTATTGCAATGAGCCGGTTTATTTGCATTTGAATAACCAAATTACTCCAGAGTTCTATCTGATTACAGAAAAAAAAATATCAGATGATGCAAAATCTTGTAATACTTTAACCTGATTACAGAGCTCAGGTTTTCATTAAATTCAAGGGGAGGGTTGCCTGCAACCAGTTTAAAATCAGAGCACTTAAATGCAAACATTGTAAACGACATGATGACGAATAAAAACCAAATGCTTGCAGGTTTAGAAACTGTAGCAACGGAAGAGGATGTAAAAAAAAATCTAACCTCAGGCTAAATTAGCGTTTTTTTTTTTTTCTTTAAACTCTCTTTTCTTCTTTATGTGAGACTTGAGCAGCGGCTTTTTTTTTTCCATAAACAATATGTCACTACTGTGTAGCTGCACAAAAAGTGCTCAATGACGAATGAATGTTGAGTTTTTTTTCCACTCTGATGGAGTCCATGCACATCACACCACATCGGTGGCATGACCCGCACATAAAACACCACAGCACTTTTTTTTTTAAAGCTGAGCTCTAAAACCAAGCTTGTGTTTCACGTTAAACTGAGAGTGAAAAACACCAATACACATCTTGGGCACATCTGGATGTAGAGAGATGAGAAAAATACAGTGATACTTTGCTATAATGTGGCTCACTTTTTACGGCCTCATTGTTTTGTTGATTTGTTTAGTACAATTTTGCAGCTTTGTTTCCCACAGAGCATTGTTTTCGTCGTTGTTATTGATGCATTGTGATCTGAATGTTTATTGGCTGTGGACACAGTGGACCCGCCCGGCTCACTCGTAACTTCATCTAATGTCAATGTTAATTGTAAATGTCTCAAAAATGTAGCTATTTTCAGATTTTTGTGCATGAAAATGTAAAATAGCAGCGTTTTATTGCTTCCTAAAAAAACACGACTTTCAAGCATCAAGTCAAAAATGTGAGAGTCTTTGCAAATTAACAGAAACAAGACACCATATTTGGAACATTCTATATTGCATTGAATTCTTAGTGAATATAGTTAAACCTATCCTTCCGCTATGTAAATAAATGTATCAGACAATCCTCCTTGAAAGAGAAGTGGAATACTAAAGACGGGTTTAGTTTGAGGGTTCAGGGCGCCATATGGCTACATGTCAACGTTCTGTAGTGTTGTGTGTAAACTGATGGACAAAAGGATAAACTCAAGCTGTCTTTGGCAGATGAGAAAAAGAAAAGACCCATCAGAAATACGTGACTTCAAGCAGTTGGACTTAGTAATTTAAAGCTTATTTGAAAACAGGACCTCTGTGAAAGTTCACAAAAAACACTGTATGTTGGCACTATAAAGATGTGTTGCAAAAACATTTAATAGAGTTTTTAAATGCCTGCTCCAAAATAGATGGAGTACTTTTAAAAGCTATGCTGTAAAATGAAAAAACAGAATAAAAAACTGTAAATTGGAAAATGGCTATTTTTATGTTTTAATTTAACGTGCTGTATTCATTCCTTCATTATTTTGCATCACATCTGGCAGCTATGATGGCGCCAATAGTGGGAGTACATAGGGATTAGGTGCCTTCCCCAATGGTAATTAGGTATGGGCTCAGTGGGAATCGAATCGATTTCTCCAGGTATAAGGACGGACATTCTACCACTGAGCCAACTCCTCTCCAAAATGATGTTCAGATAATAAAACTTTTAAAAAAAGCATTGTGAACCCCTGAGAATGAAGCAACTCATGTCTACAACTTATGCTGAATGAATTATGTAGACAGTTTTATGAGTAATTTTTTTTTTTAACCGCAAGATGATTGCTGGTTGTCTAGTGTCTTTTTCAGGGTGTATCCCGCCTATCATATAAAACTACCCACATTAGCCTCAAGCATCCTTGTGAGTGCTAAAAACGAAGACTAGCTTTAAATAATTATTCTTACATTACAGATGATACTCAAAAACTTTGACACTAATTTTTCACAGGTTAACATCCCATTTTTTATATTGATTTTGCAAGTTATTTCATAAAGTTATATTTGTGCGATTTTGTTTTACACACAAATTCTTTAAGACCGCAGTTATCAGATTCTTCTGTACCAACGCTATTTTTACAGTGTACCTTGTTGCAAGAATAAAATAGCTTTGAATTATGACAAAATTGAGCAAAACAGAGTAATTCAGACTTTGAATGGGACCGTTATTGGATGGATCTATTTATTAAAGCTCTAGATGTAACACTATGAGAGTCTAATATTTCTTTGTCATATAAAAGTCTTGTATTGACGGCGGGGAAAAAAAGCTGTAGTCATGAACATCGAGCTCAAATCCCATGAGAGTCTGACCAAGTCAAATCCATCGATCGTTTTTCTGCATTTGCGTAGGAACGCTGCATAAAAAACTATTTCATAACATTTCTTTCTCATTCTTGTCATTGATTTTGCTATGTGGAACATGTAAATAAAAATACTACATTTATCCCCTTTTTATTTTACTTTACCTTTCTGATTTTCGAGGTTATAATTTGCAAACCATAACTTCCTTTCAATACTTAAATTTTTTGTCATCTCTGCAGTGGTTTCCATGCAAATAACACACTCTGCTGGGTTATTGATTCGTTGTACAGCTGCAAACAGCAGGTTTAAATGAAGATGCGAAGTCTGCGTGGAGAGAAAGCTAATATAAACTGATGGGCTTGGTCTGTTTGAAGAAATAGCCAATTTAAAACCGTTTGGTATGGTCATGAAGCAGATCATGAATCTCAAGTTCCTTTTTATTAATATTACATGTTTAGTTATTGCTCTGTTAAGGTTTTGTAGAAAGATGGATTCATGCTGTAAGAAAACAGCCAAATGAATCATCTTATTGTCTAAATATAGCGTATTTTATTTATTGGGGTATTTTTTTTAAAGAAAAGGCTCTTAAAATACAACCATTTAAGGGGAAAATAAAATAATCACATTTAGAGGATTAAAATATTCTGGTGATTTGGTTTGACGGACTTACAAACAGAGGATAAAAAATAAATTTATTCTTTCATTTTTCAAAAATGACAAAATTAAAAAAATACTAGAACAGATAAAAGCCAAGGACTGTTTGTTCAATAATGCAATTTACCTTCAGAAATCTGAGGGGAGAAAAAAAAAACCCTCCTGTCCAGTAAAGATAGCTTGTTTAAAAATTAAAAATGCCAAATTTCCATCTTCAAGCCAATGGGGGAAACAAAGAGCCAGAAAAAAATACATTCATCATTCTTTGGCAACAGAAAAAATGCAGAAGCAAAAATCCAAATGATGAAACAATCGAAAGGAATAAATATTTATAAGCGGCGTTATAGGAGGAATGTAAAAACAGAAAGATTTATGGACACAAGCTGTATAAAAATCAAGGTTTATCTTTGCTGTCCTTTTTTTCCGGTAGCGTAAATATAGTTTTTATGCTTTAGATTTGGAGTAACAAGTATCTATATCTCATTCTCAGAGGACACTTCTTGTCAGTAGAAGACTGAAAATAACTCCCAAGTCTTCAGGTGAGAGCCCTTGGGGACACATCTAGATGAACAGTGCTCTGTTATCATACTCAGCTCATCTTCAAATATGTCTTTAGAAAACCTCAGAAAAAAGACAAAGCGCCTTTCAAAGTCTTATTTTTACATTTGTTCTGCAGTGACTTTATCCCAGTGGGAAAAAGTCACGGACTCCAGAGAACAAGTGGAATAAATTTATTTAAGCCGGACATAGCAACCTCAATATGCTCTGTGAAGTCTGCACCAGTTCAAAGTTTAGGTAAAGATATAAATAAAGGTTTTATTTTTTCCCTCCTCAGCCTGTTCGTTTTATGTCCAGGCTGACGTGCATCTATTTAGTTAAAAGCACAAGAAAAGGCCGGGGCCATTTTTCAAAAATTGATGACGGCCTTGCATAAATTATGCAAACTTTTGTCCTTGTGCCAAGCAGTGCATCTACTGAATATTAATTACCAGAGGGACTTGGGGCATATGAGCATGCAGAATATGAAACACATGCCAATGTCCCCCCGTCTCCGCTCTGAAAACGGGAATGGAAAAATATGCGGCGAGCAAATGGGAGGCAAATACGGCAATTGACAACTTCTTAGTATTCTCCTTTTCTGCATTTTATTCCTCTTAGACTGGACCATTTGACAGCTGTCGCATTTTTAATGTCTCTAGCCACAACTTGTCTGACTGCTACACTTTTCACATTATTGCTAGAAATACGCATCGCCTAAAACTTCAGCCAGGAATATAAATTATCACTGAGTTGCTTTATTGTCATGCTATGTGCCTTGGAACACCGTTGCTCTTCATATTGGGAGTTGATGACTCTATGAACGAGCCTGTTAAATGTTGGATGACAGGACCGAGACAGATTTTATATACTGCAATGAAGAGAAATCTTGGACAGTGTTCATCTTTTTCATGACCTGACTGCTAAACATTACACTTTTCTGGAAATTACGGCATTGAATTATAGTCTTTTTTATCAAATGAATGTTAAAAGATTATAGATCCATGATGTGATTTACAAGATACAGTAAAAATAAAGCTCGTTTGAAAGCAAAATCAAATTCCTGGCATGTCCAAAGCAGCGGAGGGATAGCTTGCTGATTCAACATGCAAATGCAATTACCTGATTTGCTAATCTGCATCCCGTCCCCCTTTGGCAAGATAGTAGTGTCCAATTTCAGGATAATCTGATCCCTTTTTGTGTACCTGAAAGTAGAGAGCGATGAGCTGTTCCTTCATTAGACACAGAGTGTCCTATAATTTGTTTCATGCCATCTAAAGCAGGGGTCCAGGACTTCTTGCCCACAGGCCGACAATGAGCTACTGAGCATTTGGATCACTCTGGTCTAACTAAGTAAAGAAACATATTTAAAATGAACACGTTTCAATATGATACATCTATGGGAAAATAAATTACACATACACCTTTTTGAGATTATCAAAAGTAATTGTAACTCAAAAGCAGATTACGGTTTAACTTTAATTCCCAAGAGCGGCAATCCTGAAACTTTTCCATGCGTTCAATTCCTGGTACAAAAACCTCTCGCTGGAAACCAAGTGAATGTATAACCACATTTACAAATTAGCATAACATAGCATTGTGGCTGTGAAAGGTTTGACTTGAGTCAAATGTGAATAAAAAGTTTTATTCTATTCGTAAACTAAGCTTCAGATTTCCTCTGAGCCCAAGGTAGGCAAATGTTTTAGCCATTTTAGAAGCACTAATTGCTAAATTATCAGTAGGAATGCGTAACATAAGCTAAAAATGTATCACAATTATTTCTGGGATTTCCGATAGTGCTACGAATGAAAATCAATGATCACAAATAGCAATTCTCCCAGTTTCTAAAACATTGTGACATCTTGCAGCAAAGCCTGGTAGGTGCTGACAGCCTACAGCTGTTGTCAAGGCAATAGGTGTGTCAGCATGTTTTTGTTTCAGTTGCTACCCTACTACACCACCTGTTTTCATTGTAAAACACAGACAAATCTTTTCAGTAGCCTGACGTGATGACACATTTTCACTTTGTGGTATTTGAGTTCTGAAAAATGATGATTAGCTTTGTCGCTAACTGGCAAAGCTTCCAGTGTGTGCTTTTTCATTCAAACTACATACTTCTTTTTCTTTTCTAAGCTTATGAAACATATTTCACACTATTTCTTGTCTTATATAGCATTTTAAAAGTCCGTATCTTTTAATAAAACACATTTCAGTTTAGTGATGTTCTTTAAAAAGTGGGCTATTCGGCCTAAACCTTTTGACTAAAAATCTATCACCAAAGTGAAAAAAAATCTTCAGATAACGCAACCAGAAAATTCAGTCCTCGCTGCATGACATGCCTGCTCTGCCCTTGTACACACCACTCCATACTCCGTAGGTGTTGGGCTGGGAAAATGTCGTCCGTTCAAATAGATCATCAATTGGATTTTTTTCTTGTTTCTCGTTCTTTCTCATTAATGACAATATGCCATTAACAGTAACAAGTTGCCCATCTCTGAAAAAAAAATTGTCAACCAAAATTTGAGTTTCTGAATGTTTTATTAAGAGTTATTTGCAAAAGTTTGAGTTTAATTAAAACACATAACCAACCACGTACCAACCACGCTACTGAAAACATAACCACTGCCGTTAAGAAAATAGTTGTTTTCTATCTTTATTTTTTTCAGGTTCACTATTTCCTCGAGATGGCTTTGTGTTTACTATGAGTTTTTTTTCTTGTAAATGTCAGTAAATAAACTATTAGGCTTACTTCCCAAAAAGCCCTTTTTTTTTAACTTGCAAATTAGACGTCTCAGTGGAATGAGTTCAACCGTGTTTGTGTTTTGTTAAATTCCCTCCTCGACCATCTCGATGAGTACTGAATAAATCAAAAGGATAAATATGTGCAAGCTTAGCGTATGGAGTACTTTGTTATTTTCCTTTGTCTAAATCCACAGGCGATTTGTTTTATTGTGGAAATAAAGGGGACTTGAATGATTGATTTATGAAAATTCACTCGGTGTTGATCATATTTGGCATTTATAGAAACAATAACCAGGTTCTTATTACCGGTAGAACTCAAAGTAATGAAAACCACAAAGCCAGTACTGATGTGTAGATTTCATTAAAGAAAAAGCCAACCTTTCACAATCTGCATTTCCTTCAAGACATGATTGCTTTGTCTTAATTCCCTCCAAAAAAAGATTTGATCACAAAGTAAAGAAAGAATGACTACTTAAATGCGCATGCACACTCACACACACAGTCCTGCTCACATCTGCTCATCAGTGAGCCTGTTGGAAACTGTCACATGCCTGGCAGGTTTTGTAACTTGGGCAGATGGCGCAGCACAATTAGGCCCACCAAATCTTTCAATCAATCTCCTGTACATAGAAAAAAAATACAGGCTTCAATTTCTCTTAAACCAACATTTTTATCCCCCAATTCGTAATCTGGTCCACTTCTTTTATTTTACTTTCCGCTAATTAATTTCTAACCGTGCCCTTTGATTAACCTTTCAAAAGACATTAGCTACTTTCTTTATTCAAGTGAGAACCAATAAAGTTTCTATTTGCGAACCGCTACCATCCCTACCACGCCTAGTTTTGGCTCTGCCCTCATTCTTGGCTTATTTAACCACTGGCTTGAATGCAAGACTGTACTGTGAAGACAACAAACCTAGCACAAGTGTTTCATTCACACCCAATTACTGTGAAAGGGATTTTTCTGGCCAGAAATTCACAGAGGAGCACAATAACAGTGTCAGAGAGCAACAAGATCCCTGGCGTTTCACGTTCAGTCCCCTGTTCCTAACACAAAGGAGATGAAAAGCGATCCGGTGCATCCAACACCAGCGAGGGCCATTATCCAGAACCGGTTAAATAAGGGTAGCGCTAACCGAGGTGCTAACAGGGACGCAAAACATCTGCTGCTTGAGCTGGATCCTTGTTGGCCCTGAGGAGGGTGTCTTTGATCAGCGGCCCGGGCTACCACCTTTCTAGAGAGAGCTGAGATAAAACACTGCAAACATAAAGGGAAAAAAGTGCAAAAGAAACAACCACAAACACTAAAACACCCAAGTAGTAAATACTTAAACTTAAAAAACTGTCTATGAGGTCAGGGTACTTTTTCTGAGTGGAAATGAAAAATAAAAACTTATTCAAGTACTTTTCCTCTTGTGGATAAAAAAAAACTCTGACACATCGGCTTCTCAAGCAAAGGAAAGCCAAACACCTCACTCAAGTATGGGCCTGATGCCACCTTTGGACTGCCAATCCCACTGTTGTATTTCCCCCACCTGTGCCGGGAAGATGATTCAGTAGGCCTGCCAGACTGCATCTAGGGACTGTGCGCGCTGGGGCGTACTCACTGCCAACACAGACAGGAGGTGGGGGGATGCCATACCTTTTTCAATGACCTGCAAAAAGCAGTCGGTAAAATAATGCGGCCTGTGAGCAGATGTATCATACTTCGTCTACTCCGTGCGTAACAATTCACCAATTCGAATCAAGGCAGCGGGCCAAATGATTACGATACGGCAGACAGGAGCAGATCCAGGTCTTTTACGCAGGGAGAGTGAAATAAAATATAAAATCACCGTTGCCCCGGATGAACACACCAGCTGCACCTAAAAAGAAATATGTGAATTATAGATTGAATTAGTTTTTTTATTATGTTTTCCTTTCCAAAGCCAGCATGTATATATAATTTCTGTATTTTTAGCTATGAAGCCCACGCTCCACCTATGCTGCATTCCCTTCTCTGAATAAACAAACAGAGCTCAGATGGCTTTTGTTCTCCAGATACAAAGAAACGAGGAGACACAAATTTTACGAGGAATTCAGAGCTAAATTTTACTCGAAACGCTCCCAGAAAAACCCGAAAACAGAGTTTTATGCAAAACACATTATTTTCTTATTTTGCATTTTTCACAGTAACTCTGTACTTTCTGTGCATTCTGATTTGGGGTTTATTCATTATTAACTGACATTTGGGTATGAAAAAAACATTGGCATAAAAATTCAGGTAAATCTTATTAGATTCATATGACATATTAATATTGAATAATATTGCAATATTAACACTTGCAATCAGCTAATCACACAAAAAAATGTAGGTTTTGTTTCATTTTTTGTTTGGTCTTTACTAGTTTACATCTCATAAGGACATTTCTTTAATTGTAGCAATAAATAGTTGGAAAATGCACCTTCCTCTTTATTCCCTTCATTTTTTAAATATACGAGACCTCCACAAAAAAAAAGTGAATGATTTAGTAGGTTCAGGAGTTCAGTACTATTTATTATATGTGCTTTTTAAAATCAATAACAACTTTTAGACTTTAGAGCCGTTGCTCCTCTGGGTATTGAGAAGCCAGATTGGGTCGTTCGTGCATCAGGGTGCCTCCTGAACGCCTTGCTGGTGAGGTGTTTCAGGCCTGTCCCACCAGGAGACCGAAAGGCAGACCCCAGATCTCCTAGAGAGACTTTATCTCACAGCTGGACAGGGAACACCTCGGCATCCTCCCCAGTGAGCTGGAGGATGCAGCCGGGGTGAGACAAGCCTGGGTTTCAAGTCTAGCCTCTGCGACCCAGCCCCAGTTAAGCAGAAAACGACAGAATGGAACTTTAAAATTTTGCATTAATTACGCTCCAAAAAATTTTTGGGACAGTAATAACATATTAATTATCAAATACCAAATTGGTACCTCTACATTAGAAGAAAAAAAAAATCACTGTTAGACATCTAGCCAATCAAAAACACACCTTTTTTTTTTTTGTAATTGTATACAAGCTTGCATTTATCTTGTTCAAACTGAAAGACAATTTCATATTTATTTGAGTTTATTGAATATTGCAGCATCCCCGGCCTCATAGTACATATGTTACACCTTTCTGGTATTCATTATACAATATACAAAACATGGTTTCTATCCTGAGGGTCATGTTTTAACTTCTTAGCGACCAGCCAAAACAGAAACCTTGGTCACCCGTGACCTCAACCAGGAAGTCCAGATGATATCTTTAGGCATTGCTCTTGGTCATACAAAGTATTTGTAACTGCTCACTTCCTCACTAAATGTAGTTCCTGTAGTCTGTGCATCAGGGGATTTCAAAATACACAGCCATATTGTGAGAACGACAACTAGACAACTCTGCTTGAGGCTACACGTGTCTGCGAGATGAGTGCAAACACCTGTGTACTCAAGAGTACAGTTACGGATCAACGTAGGACTCTGTTTGTTTTCTGCCTGCCACCTCTCTGTCGACAAGGATTGAAGTGGGTGCGAATGGAACAAAAGAATACCTCTTGGCTTTGGCTAATCTCGACTAAAGCTGCATACCTATCAGTAGCATGTCTTTACCTTGTCATGTGGACACATGCAACACACTACATATTAAAGAATCACGGTCAATTGCGGTTACAAAAGAAACTAATGTCGGAGCAGGCTGTGTTACAACAGGAACAGAGGCCACCTGGAGTCTGGGAAAACAGGTTCATTGCTGGAATTGGAGGCACTGTGGAATGAACAAGACAGACATGAGTAACCGAGCCCGGTGCAGTGCTTATCTATAAGCTTATGTTTCACAAAAGGGACAGATAAGCTAATGGAGGCCGGCAAAACAAGGAACGAAGGAATGAAATAAAATTAGGCTAATATGTAAGGAAGGGTGAAGAAAACACGAGGTCAAGATCTATGAGAGAGCAGTCAGTTTCAACAGAGTCCGGATGCTTTGAATCCCCAAAGAACAGTTAACCATTGACTAGAGGACTTATAGCTCGGGCTCCATGTCACTCATGGTTATTCTATTCCAAAGCCAATGCGTACAAAGCATGGAGCCATTATTAAGACCTCTACTTGCCCTGGGCAATGAACGCAACACTAATCAATGAGAAAGAACACTATTGTAGTCTGTCTTATAGGCCAGGTGATATTATGTTAGAGTGTGTTCGCATATGGACGAGATTACCCCGTCTATTAGTATTGCCTTTCAGGTAGGTGGTCTGGATTGTAAAGACAAGCATTATTCTGTAATTATTAATCTGTAGCAAAGAGGAAGGTAAGACTCCTAATGACTTTAACCCAATTCCTATTCTGTGATTATGCCTTAGAGAGAGTAATCATTAACTTTATTAACTTTGACCGGAGCCAGAATAATGTGCTTGGTAAGTGTTAAAAGTTCACAGAGGAGAAGATTGGATTTGAAATCTTGCTTCTGGAGATTTTTTTTTTTTTTACTAATACAAATATATAGTATAAATGAAATGTAATGGTTTTATTTCAGCTAAACTAGAACATATTTAATTCATCTTTTGTCATCATTTCGACAAAAATTTGATGCCAAGTTTTCCAACCGACAAGTATAATTTAGAGTAGCATTTCATTTTTTTTTTTTTTTTTGGACAGGCGAATTGGTGCGGCATCAGCAATAACTAGGACGATGCATCGGTCCGTCATGGTAAAGAGAGAGCTGAGCCGAAAAGCAAAGCTCTCAATTTACAAGTCGATCTACGTTCCTTCACTCACTATGGTCACCAGCTGTGGGTGGTGACCAAAAGAATGAGATAGCGAATTCAAACGGCCGAAATGAGCTTCCTCCGCAGGGTGGCTGGGTTCACATTCAGAGATCAGGTGAGGGGCTCTGCCATCCGGGAGGAGCTTAGTGTCAAGCCACTCCTCCTCCAGGTCGAGAGAAGCCAGATGGGGTGGTTTGGGCATCTGGTTAGGATGCCCCCGAGCGCCTCGCTAGTGAGGTGTTTTGGGCACGTTCCATAGGGAGGAGACCGAGAGGCAGACCCCGGACCCGCTGGAGAGACTATGTCTCGCAGCTGTCCGGGGAACGACTCGGGATTCTTCCGGGTGAGCTGGAGGATGTAGTTGGGGTGAGAAAAGCCTGGGCTTCTCGTCGGAGGCTGTTGCCCCCGCCACCCGGCCCCGGATGAGCGGAAGACGGAGACAAAATGGAAATGTTCTTCCTTAGAAATGCTTTGCACACAGAAAGCAAAAAAAAAAAACATGACGCATTACTTATTAGACGTTTATTTAAACTAGATGTTTGTTACATAAGAGTGACAATATATATATTTTTTACTCTCCATTTTTAGCGGTTGCGTTTAATTTAAAATCTAAAAACAAAAGTAAAAATTGGGGGAGATGGTGGCTCAGTGGGTAGAGCGTTCGCCCGCAAACCGGAAGCTCGCAGGTTCACATCCCACTGAGTGCACATCTAGGGTCCTTGGAGAAGACCCTAGCCCCTCGTTTCTCCCACCATTGGCGCCATCATAGGTGGCAGCCTGCTGCGGTGAAATGCAGCACAATAATTTCCCGTGAGGGATTAATAAAGTATTAAAAAAAAAAAAGACCACTAAATCGACACTCAACTCTAAAGCATATATGCTTTGCTCTGCTCGAATCCAGTAGTTTCCTTTTTAAGGATTTTCCAATAAACCACAGGTAACAAAATTGATCGAACGCCTCAGTCTCATTCTGGTGAATATACAGCAATTATCCTCAGCAACAGGAAACAAATAGCACAGACTTGATTCCTATTTAATTATTCTCTTGAAAATCCTTCTCTGTCCTTTCTCTGAACCTTTTAAAAAACAGAAAATCCCTTCATCCATTAAAATCTATGTTAAAAAAAATCACCTTCCCCCAAGCTTGTCTATTGTTCTTTAAAAGAAACCGCTTCTCTGCTCCAATTCAAAACAGAAAATATGGCATATATCACAGCGGTGTTTCAGTGGGGTAAAATAATCATCCAAACATTAAGTGACAGTAAAGGCTGATTCTTTTTGCAGAAAACATTTCCTGTTGAGAATAGTTGCTGAGAGATGGTGAAACGGTTGGAGAAAAAAGGGCGATGTACAGTTCCCATCAGCAAACAAAACACTCCATATTTCTTTGAAAGACAAAGTGTTAAGTTAGGCTACTCCGCACACTGTCAATAGCAATGTTTATCATCAGGCCAGCCACAGTCTATATATTGATTAAACCATTCATCACTTAAACTCTACAAGACATTATTTCTAATTAAAAAGTAAGTCATAAATTTTGCCTTTTATTGCCGAGCTGGGAACGTAAATAAAATTCAAGGGAGAGCAGAAACAGATTGCAGACCCCTATCTGTGGTTTAGAGCCACAGTAAAAAAAAAAAAAAAGGACAGACAAGTGTGATGGTACCTTTGAGATCCTTGAACATCGCCTACAGCGGTGGGAGGTGCTCGGCTTCGTCCCAGATAAACAGATGCAAATCAATAATTTCTCCGCTTGCATTTTATAAGACAGGTGCTTCACTTCACAGGAGCCAAGGAGCCGACTCTGTACTCACCAAGAACAAATATGTAAATTAAATTTTCATAAACCACATGAGCATATTTAAAGAGACAGCACCGAGTGTACTTGAGAATGATGTATAATCATAAGAGGTCATGAAAGTATACGAAAACCTCCCTCACACTACCAAGTTAACTAGTGACGACAACAAGCCTCTGTACTTTTGCGTTCCCCATTTTTTCTTTGCTAAACAACAATTTTGCTGCCAAATCCATGGTTATAACCACATTTAATGATCCCTGTTGATGAAGAGGCCATTAACACATCTACAATGAAGCCAAACCTCTGATGCTGGACAAATAAATGCAGACGGCAACCTCTGTCAAAGCAAAGGACACTTCAGGTTTGACAACTTCTGATTACCTCGGTGTGCGCACCAGTTGTCATGAGGTGAACTCTCCTGACAGCCAGCTGCGAGTGGCAGAGTGTTGGTTATTTTTTGATAGACACAGAAGGATGTCTGATTTCACAGGTTACTGCCAAAGGGAGAGAAAATGTTGGGTGAAAATGGGAGAGGAAAATAAAGCATCGGCTTGTCTTGTGTTTCACAACCATCACTCCCAACAAAGGAAAGTGTGTGCAGTCATTATTTATTTTAAGCCTTTTTTTTTTCTTTTTAACATTGACATTTTTAGGTTTCTCGTTTTTTGTCTTCCCAAACGAGAACTTGCTGAATGAATAGACAAGGGAATGATATTTAGTTAAGTTATAACTAGGCTCAATTCTCACCAAATGAGAGTGGCCTTGGTAAAAGACAAAATGAAGAGAATTCCCCTCAAGGGGGAAACAAGAACTAATGAGTGAGCTAAAAAGGACAAGATGGAGTGATCCTCTATAAAAAGACCAGAAGTAATCTCTTCCTCTCCTCCCCTTAATGTCCTAAGAGATCTGGCTCCTGTATAAAGCCTGCGTCTCTGCACATCAAAAAGACTCGGCACACCTTTCTAGGGCTGAAGCTTTAGGATTGAGTGCAGAAAAAGTTCAAGAACGACTTAAAGAATCAAACCTAAGAGATAGAAAGAATTCAGGTTAAGCACAATTTCTTTCGATTTGATATGTATGTCTTTTTATGCCGATGATGGACCCTTATATGTTCATCAACAATCACAAACTTTTTTTGTGAAGTTCACAAAAGCGCAAATTTTACGCTGCTTAAGGACTTTCTCCCAAACTATTTATTTAAAGATTAAACTTCCCACCAGATATATGTCCTCAGAATTCAACATGGATGTGAGCAAGTTAGTACAAGGTACAAAGAATACGTATTGACAAAGGATCAAAAGGAGCAACGAGCTAAACACTGTTCGTTGTCAAGGATTTATATTAAAAAAGATGTGGATTATCTTTACAAATTCATTTTTTGTAACAGTAATGAAATTGGATTTCTCTGTTTGGTCTTGTGATTCTAAACAGGTTTATTGAAAATAAAAGTTAGTATGAACTATAGACTTTATGGGACATTGATTTTTTTTTTTTTTTTTTTTGCTATATCAGTAAAAAAAAAAAAAAAAAAAAAAACAATTTGGCCTCGAGCCTTTCAATAACTCAAACTTATGGGTTTGAGGAACAAGTAGGTTTTTTATGGGTTTGAAAGGTAAACCCATAAAAAGCCAGGAATGACAATGGTGAGTCTTATTCTTGGAAAGTATTCACAAAAAAATTGCTTGGGTGCTTGAATTAGAAGATTTTCGTTAGTGTCTTTAAAATATGAAACTTGTAAAATATCATCATCATCATAATTATTTTCTGGGGTTGCGGGGAGTCCCAGAGTTTGTTCCGACTGAATATAGGCGAGAGCCAGTCTGTTTTGGAGCCACACATAGACATTCATTCCTAGGGATAATTTCACAATGGCCTATGAAACTAGCATGCATGTTTTTGGAGGATGGGAGGAAACTGGAGTACTTGGAGAAAACCCATGTTTACACAGGGAGAACATCCAAACTTCACACAGAAAGACCAGTAATTCAAGCCTCGCCCCACATCAGCCTTAGACCTTCTTACTGTGAGAACACAGTACGAACCACTGCACCACCATGCAGCCATACTTGTAAAATAAATTTACATGAATATGTTCCAGATCAGTTAGAAGAGCCATTAGAAGAGCCACACACAAGAACCATATCATTTTGAAATGGCAAAAAGTCTATTTTTGTATGATAATTATTGTTTTCTATCAAAGTACAGTCTTTTTAGTCATTTTTACAAAGCAGTTAAGGACCATCGCCAACTCTTAAAAATACAGTTGATTTATTTCTCCATCAGTTTTTAAATTCACTCTCTTGAATTGAAAAACTATTCAAGCTTCAAAAAGCAGTTATCGTACTTTTGTTTTAATGGGAAGTATTTTAGGAAGAATAATTAGCCTCATGCATTATGCAGCAACTAAAATTGATAATAGAGGTACACAAACTGGAGTCAAATGCACTGTTCCAAAAGATGGAATTTTTAAAGGATACAATACATATTCATATTATCACATAAGACTTATTCATTTTATGACTTCATATTTAGTTGATCTTTTGACAAGTTGTTCTGCAAGTTTTAGATACTTTGCAGTTTAAGCCCATCTAACAAAATGAATTATTGTGAACACTTGACAATACCCAAATGGTAAAATATCAAGGTAAAATGTGATGTGAGTATAGCCACTATAAAATTAGACAGCTTTTTTGTCTACTGGGACAAAATAAAATCTGTTTCAGCAGAAATTGTCTTTACAACAGCAAAGTAAAACAGACATCCGCAAAATTAAGGGTGCTATCCTTTCTCTGTTACTCTTCAGCCAGGCTGTTTTATGAACCTGCTCTAGTTACCCAAGTAACAGGACACAATGGGAAAGACGTGCAAAGTCAACTACCTCTCAACAGAATTCCAATTTGAAAACACTGCCGACATCAGCCAAAAGCAGTTTGCTTCTTTCCCATTCAAATAACCTGTTTTGCATTATTTCGAGAAGTCCGGGTTGAATCGCACTATGAAAACAAATGAAAGGCTCTAAGATAACAGAACCAAAACTTGGCCGGGCTAATGTCATCACAAGCCATTATGGTCAAACTAACTTGAATGGCCGGTGCCAGGGGAAACCATGCTCAGTATGCAAAGCATTGTTCACTCAAGTTCACATCGTCTACCCTGGCGGAAATCAATCTTTGCAATAGTTCAGGTGTGGAGAGCACTGGTATGATTTGTTTTGTATTTTATGTTTGAGGTGAAGTGGTTTCTTGTTAGTTGTAGAAGTTATGGTCTAAAATTAACCTACAATCAGACGGAATCTGCAAAATTGTCCTTTTTTTATTGTTATTGTAGCTTAAGATTTTTCTCAGATTGGCATCAACAGCTACATTTCTCTCTTGTTTAAACAATCAAAGTCCAAACCTTTATTAAAAAAGAACATGATGTTAAATCAGGGATTGTTTCAATTGCATTAGGTCAGAATGACGTATGTGCCTCAGTGTGTGTTCATGACAAAACTAGAATATCACGAAACTATCAGGTATATTTCTGACTATAAATGCTATAAAAACAAAGATTTGGCTATAATTTGTCCATTTTTAAAAAAATTTCTTCTGCATAAAGAAAACATCCACCACGTTTTTTTTTCCCACTAGGTTGGGAAAAAATTGGCAGTCTCATGACCTAAAATTGGTCCATAGTACTGACTGGAGAAATAAAATGTTGCAATTTTACATTTTCAGGCACAAAAATGTAAAATAGCTACATTTATTATAGGTCTATTGACTTGAGAAAAAGTAACAATAAATTGGCAGGGTGTTTTTAAAAAAAAAAAAACATGGTGGATGTTTTCTTTTTGTCTACTGAGCCGCCGTGTTGGTGCATGTTGCACCCTCCCTGCTAACCGAATATACAGTGAATTGGTTCGCAGAACACAATGCGTTGATTTGGATGCAGAACACAATGTGCAGCAGGAAGTGAAGATTGAAAATTACACTCAAAAAATTTGCAAAACGGCGAGAAAAACTCCATTGTTAAGGCGAGTGGCCACTGTGAATTAAATTTAAGTTATAATAAAGATATCAGGAGTAAAAGCACGTCTATGGAAGGTTTAAATGTCGGATTATACTGAGTGGTTCATCTTCAAAGAAATCCTTAACTTAAAATTTTTTTATATCACTCTGCACTACTGTACCATCCTCTTCCAGACCAGTTGGATGGTCACACAGCATGACTTCTGAAGGGAAGCGGTAGGTTCCAAGAACAGTTGCTTAGGTGTGTTGTTATAAAGAATAAAGGCTATTATGTCTTTACCAGATTTCCACCTCTTTTAAAAAAGCACAAGTTAGCAGCACATGCGACTACCTCCTGCTGCTCTCAATAATATTCAAATGACAACGCAATTCTGTTTTCACCTTGCAGCTTATGTGGCCATTACTTCAATGTCAGCAACATTCATTGTCGTCCTTTGTTAGAAAATGTGCTTGCAAACAAATTAATTGTATAAATGGGATTATCCTGGAATGTGTGTGAATCTTTGGTGGAACTGGACTAACAGTACCCAGTGATTCATGTTCAAGCCTTTGCCAGCAACTCTTGTAAAGAAGAGGTGTGTAATGTGAAATCAAGTTGATTTAAAAGCATAAACAAAAAGACTTTGCTTTTTAAAACAAGAACTGCTACTGATTTGAAACCACGTGAAAAATTTGATACACAAAGAACAAAAAGGGGTCCAAGTAAGTGGCAGAAAAAACGCCTGGTGACAGAGAAAATATGCACTGCCGCAAGGAAGTTGTTACTGAAAGTGTAAAGAAGGGGCAGCCCCATTCAGCAAGCTGAAGGTTAGCTAGATTTACTGTAAGAGACTATGTTTTTGTGTAAGTGTGTACGTGTGTTTGAATTTGAGTGAGGGACGTCAGCAGGCAGACCTATCATCCGCAGAGCCTACCAGTAAACTCTGGAGGGCAAACAATCTCCCTAATTGAATTCAACCCAGCTTCACTACAGGAGGGTAGTGGCTCTATTCAGAGAGGAGTGAGCTGCAAGGAGGAAAGTGTGTGTGTGTTTGTGTGTGTGACATAAGGATGATGAGGGAAAGGGCTTTAGCTGGCATGACAAGTAAGCGAGGAAAGGCAAAGGAGATAAGTACAAGAAGCAAAGAGCAAACACAGGGCTGCCGAAGACAACAATGACACACAGACAGGCAGAGGAGACACAGCTCAGTGTGAAGGTTTCTTGGTTTAAGGGTGGTGTGCAGAGCGCTGTGATACGGGGGTGGAGGGGATAGGACGCAAGGAGCATCAAACTAACGCATGAAGAAATAGAAGCCAGCTGTGCTTTTGCATGATTACACTAAAAACATCATTTGCATCAGGGAATGAAATCCAAACACGCTTGGTAGATACATATGGTTACCGACCAAGAAAAAAAATCCTTGTTGCTGGCAGCGGAAATTAAAGGCTTACCAGAGGTGTCCCGCACATTTGCATATGAAGATGAGCACCCATCATGAATCATTTTTGTAAACATCTTATTGCACACAAAGAACTAGCCTTCCTGGCACACACGAACGCTCTTCATTACAGCAGTGTGTCAGAGGCGGTGATGCCGATGGGCCGCATCTTGTACACTTAATCTAGAATCTATTGCGTATTCATGATTTGCAATCAGGCATTTTCAGGTCTGCGCATTTTTTTTTATTACCTTGATGTTGGATTTTATGTGGTTCTCGAGTGCTGCTGACTACAATTCCTGTGTATCACATTCCAGATAATGAGCATATGTCCCGTCCTGCAAAAAAGAGAGGAAACATGTTAGGAAACCCAGCAGGAAGCACACGTATCAGTCACACTGATTCTTTAAAAAGAGATGTCATAGCTCATCATTTTAAAGTTCAACTGGAAGAACTTTTAATATCCGGCAACATGACCGAGAGTCACCTGTGAGAAGCTTTTGTTACCTTGATTTATGTAACAGAAAATAATAACTTCTCATTTTCAAAAGTGTTACCTTCTCATGATCACGTTACAGGCCGTCTTTTTATTTTGGCTTTTTTTTAGGTCAAGCATTATTAAATGACATCATTCATAACTTTTTCAACCACTTTCCGGTTCACACACCAGTGCTATAAAACCCAAAATGCTGCTGTATGAAGTGCTATTCAGGTCACATCAGCTTTTAATGGCTGATTTATTAGAGTCCAACTGGGGCTTGGTGATGGGCTGCAGGACAAAGAGCCTGCTTTAAACTGCATTAACACACCGCAGTAAATATCCCATGCAACATTAGCATTTTGATGACTGCCTCTCCAAGTCACCTTTTGCTCCCACACTTAGACATCTTGGGCTTTTTTCCGCCTCTTAGCCTTTCTCTCAATTCTTCCTCTGAATGTGCATGTTTCATGAACGCTATAATTTTACTAATTAAATCTATTCTACACTTTAGGTAGATTTGTGTAGATTTGGTATGATTATGACTAAATTTTAATGAGCATCTAGTTCAATTTAGACTAAAAGCACTGTTTGTTTTTCCCTTTATTCTGAAATTCTGATGAAAAACGCCCAATGTTGAAAATATGTTTTAGAGGTTTTGGGGATAAAGTCCGAGAGGCCAGACTGAGATGGTTTGGACATGTGCAGAGGAGAGAGAGCGAGTACATCGGAAGAAGGATGCTGGATTTGGAACCACCAGGAAAGAGGACTAGTGGAAGACCAAAGAGGAGGTTCATGGATACAGTGAAGGAAGACATGAAGATAGTTGGTGTGACCAAAGAGGATTCAGCAGATAGGGTTAAATGGAAGAAACTGACTTGCTGTGGAGACCCCTGAAGGGAAATGCCGAGAGAAGAAGAATTTGAGAATATGTTAAAATAAAAATATCACCAACATGAACTTTATTATGCTATTGAGAGATAAATGGCATTGACAAAAAAAAAATATTCATTTGGTATTTTTTGTTTAGTTTATCATGGCACAAGTTATTTATGCAAAGTGGTGGTAGGCGATTTAAAACCTGGTTGGTTGAAAAAAAAAAAAAAAAACAACCTCTATCAGAAAAAAAATCCTCAAATTTGTTCCCAGATTTATGCAAAAATGCTACAATTATAATTCTTTCCAGATTTCTGAATATCATCTGGACACAATAGCCAACCAATATTGGCTTCCAAACAAGTGCCCGGGCTGTGCTTCATCAAATCTGCTCTTCATTATGTTTGATCAAATTTAAGGCTTTGGCAGTGGACGCAGATGTTGTAGGTCAATTCAGCTGAAATGACTAAACTAGTTTGGTCAACATAGCATCTGTCATTTATTTTGCAAGCCTGCAAGTATTTGGAAAGAAGCACGCTATCACCATATTGCAACAATTGCGAGCACACAACGTGTCACACAAAAGAAGGGACAGTTCTCTGAAAATAGAAAATCACATTCAACTGAGTATAATGAGACATAGTTGGCTTTCATCACATGCTTCCACAATTTGCAGCAGCCACAGCAATCTTCAACACCACACCATTCCTTCTGATAGAACTCCTGTTTTTTGGTCTTCATCACTGGGCATTGGCGGTATCAGAGCCAAATTTACTCCTCTCACGTAATCATTGGTGCAACATCAATGGCAGTAGCTGGAATCTGAAGCTTACAAAATACCATCTAAGAGATTTTGGAGCAGAGAAATGTGCAGCAGGCAATTCGAGCCACCCCAAGGCAAGCTTGTATAATTACGACTAGCATGTTTTACAAAGATATGCAACAGTAGAGGTGGTAATGACTCAAATGACAGCATTTGGTAGGGACGCTAAATCAAAACTATAAAATACTTAAAAAAGAGGTTGCTGTCAGTGTTGTAAAAAATGTATGCTGCATTGCACATCAAAATGTTGGAGCAATTTTGCTTGCCAGCAAGAAAAACCAAAGAATGGAAAAAAGGTGGTAATAGGGTAAAATATAAGATTTCTGAAACAAACAAACTAGGTCCTCTGCGTCTTTGTACTGTCAAAAGCAGCAGCAATGATCCTGATCCCTTCTTGATGATTCCTGGAACCTAATAATTATGTGGGAACCTACTTTTGAGTTTTTACTCATTCAGTAGATTGTTTGTCATTGTAAAATTCGTTCTGTTCCGTCATCTTCCGCTTATCCAGGGCTGGGTTGCAGGGGCAACAGCTTCAAATGGGAAACTCAGGATTCTCTCATCCCAGTTGCATCCTCTAGTTCACCCGGAAGGATTCCGAGACACTCCCCGGCCAGCTGTGTGACAATCTCTCCAGCAGTGGCGGAGCCTGCCTCTGGGTCTCCTCATGGTGGGACCTGCCCAAAACACTTCACTATAGGCATTTGGGAGGCACCCTAACCAAATGCCTAAATCTTCCCATTTGGCTACTCTTGACCTGGCTTCATCTCCATCTCGCTTCATCCATTGTCTCAGTGTAAATTTATGGAAATAAAATGCATGAATAAAATGCTAAAGTAAATATTTTATCTGCACAAAGAACGTCTTTCTCCAGCTGATCACCGACAAGACTGAAATAATCATCACAGAGTCAGAAAAAAACCAAGTCTAAGGTCACCTCGAGTCTCTTCACTCGTTCACAATCAGGTTGGAAATCTAGAGGTAATCAGATTCAAACTTCAACAGCCACATTAAATCAATAACATGACCAACCGTCTTAATAACAGTGCCACAATTAATGCTATGACGTCAAAATTAAACTTAACAAGACTCTGCTGTACATCTGCATCTTAAATCCACCAAACACACTTTTGAGGACAGTGAGGTGAAGATTCTAAGTAGAGAGAAAGGATGGTTTGAAAGAGGCGTGAAGGAGGCCATCTTTGTGAAGAAAGAGAATCCCTCACTGAATCGGAGTGGAGGCGTTAGATACATTCTGCCCGGTATTTACAGCAGCATTCTGAAGCCCTGGACAAAAGAGGACACCTCTTTTGTCCAATAGGGATCGTCTACTGGTCTGTGGTTACAATAGGAGCCATTCACGGCCATCATAGGTAACACAGGCTCATTGGTCGAGCCCTTTCTTACTATTTTTTTACTAACCTTTTACTTAGGTTAGTATAAATAGATCCAGTTTTCAGTCCATTCCTATCAGATTGAAAATGATTTCCGGATGGAAGTCGAAACGTCTCGATCAAGAATTAAACTGTCCAGAAGACTTTTTTGAAAGTTTTTCTACAATTAACAAGACTTATTCATGTTTTTGTCTCCAGTATTTAAGAACATTGTAACAGTTATCGGTTCTCATTTTGTTTCTATTACATTTTTATATTTGCTTCTGCAAATTATTTGAATGACTTTGTGTAGAAATTTTGTTACATGAACGAAATTGCTTCGTGATCAATGAGGTGCAATACAAAGTCAATTTTAGTTTAAAAAAAAATTCATATTAAGGTGAAGATCAAAATTCCCAATTTCAATCCAGGCCAGCTGAAAGTGCATGATTAAAAAAAAAAAAACTGAATGTGAGATAAATTAAAGGTTGTCATTAATCGTTTTCTAATAATTAGCACTAAATTTAAAAAGTCTGTGTAAAAAAATAGACCAGTTGTACAGTCGAGTACGCTGTCTTGAATAACTAGACAGCTCAAAGTGAATGACTGTCCATTGCTGAAAAGCTCATGAGGAGCCACTTTGAGCAGCAACTTGATGTCAGTAAAACAGAAAATTGGCCTTTTTCTTGAGCAAATTATCCACTGTACTCCGTTTCTCCGTTCTCTTGTCGGAAGCAGTGCGTTCTAAATGACAAAGTGATGAAACACAGCATGACTATCCAGCTTTCACTGCCATGAACTTACACCCAAATTTGATTTCACACTCCAAATGTGATTCATTGTGGTACAATGTGCTGGATATTACCGAGCATGAGTGCGGCTGTAGACCACAATTCTGACCACGCCTGATTGCAATGGTGGGTGTAACAATGCTTTTTCTTCCCTGTAGCGTTTAGAATTTCATCATACTTTCTAAACAAAACAACACTCTGACACAAAGATGTCAGCGTGCAACTTTTATTCTCAGTCTTAGACATCAACATATTTACATTTGTTCAGATTGAAGCAGCTGTTTCTTTCAACGCTAGTCAAGCAGCTCAATTCATCATCATTTTAAAAAGTATTTGTGGAGAAAAATGAATGCTCTTTAAAATACAGCAAACAATCGCCTTATTGTTTGCCCTTATCAGAATTTTCTATCCTTTTTATCTTTTAGAATGAATATATTCTACCCAAGCAAAACTTTACAGTCCAAGAAATGTCATTCTTACATGCATCTAGTGCCTACAGCGTGTTGATGTAAATATTTTAGATTTGTTTTATTGATCACTTCAATTTGGGAATTTATTTAGTGGTCCTCGATAAAGTCCTAGAGAAAGCGTATGACAGGGTACTCAGAGGAGGAAGTCTGGTGTGACAGAGAAGTACATTAGAGCGGTGCAGGACATGTTTGAGGGCTGTAAGACAGTGGTGAGGTGTGCTGTAGGTGAGACAGAGGAGTTCAGTGTGGCTGTGGGACTACGTATTTAAAGGCAGCTGCACAAGGACCTACAGGTGTCTAGAATCAGGCAATTGAGTTCAAGGCCCCAGGTTCTCGCTGGTGGTGGGTGAGGGAACCCTGACACACGAAATAAAAATTTTTTTTTTAAAAATTCTAATTTCTAGAACTCTACAACAGAACTTTCCTGTTTTTGGATGTGGATCCATGTTTTTTCCATCCTTCAGCAGAGAACAGACTAGAGACATGTTCCTGATGTACCCTGCTTCTTGCCTCGGATCAGCCAAGATAGGCTCCAGTACCCTCCGCGAACAAGCGGGAAACCAAATGGCAGATAATCTTTGGGACACTTCAATTATCATAGTTGATACACTATGATACATTGTGTACACTATGCTACACAATGTAAACATATCAAACATATCAAATTTTGTTTGAAGCCAGTTTTTTTTTTTTTTAACCAAAAATCAAAAGGGTCGTTGCACCAAGCAAAGCTCTGGAGCAACACGCAATGTCCACAAGACTCAATAATGATAATAAAAAAAAATTTAAAAAGAGCTTCACCATCTGTTTGTCTGCGATCCGTGCCGGCTCTGCAGCTGTTGGTTACCTTTGCCTCAGGCTGTTTTACCTTTTTTTTGAAAAGCACTGAGCCATAAATTTGGCAACCTAAGAAGAAACAAGGCTGGACCGCAATAACAATACTTCTCTCTCCCTTAAGATAAAAACCCGGACACAATGACACTGTTCTTCTAATTCCTTGATCATACCGGATCTAAAACAACCTGCAATCTGGAGACAATGGCACTTATGGGAAAGCTGATGGAGCCGTATGACTGATCCAAGTTGACGGTCTGTGGTGTGTCTTTATAAAAGCATTTACTGAAGCACGACGCAGTGGTCCACTGAAAGCTCATCAAAGAGTGGCTTATTTTATCAGCCAAGTGGAAAATGTGCTGAGAAAGAATGGGAGAGGCAATAGTGAGGAAGTCAGCGAGAGTAACTAAGCTATTGTACCGAACGCTGACCCAAACACCCGCATTACTGTAGTTGAGTCTACTCACAACAAAGGCCCTAATCGCTAGAGCAGAACTCAAAATGAAATGACCCCATAGTCGTGACACAAGCCAGCTCTGTGCACACAGAAGCCAAAGGAGACTGAGATATGGCTAATGAACAAAACAATGCACAAAAATGAGTGCATCTTTTACAAGCAGGGACAGCCCAAAGTTACCAAGCTCTGTGAAATGTGCAATAAGGGTTAATAGAACCTACTCTCTTTGGTCCAGCGGTTTCATAGATTATAAAGATTACAGAATGAGCTGCCCTGTGAGATTAAAATAAGAAGGCCTCATAAAGAGTTCGTTAACACCCTGAGGTGGACCATCCTTTGACTGAAGCCTTTCAAGACTTTCACTGAATGTAAGAACTACAGTTCAGATTAGGGCAGGACAGATTTGTCGGTTTCCTGATTAAACAGGCTGATTTTTCGCTTTGATGAGACATCGGTAATTGGCAAAAATGTTGCAGATTGGCGCTGATAAATTTCTGAATGTATCAGAAAAACAGTGTTTCCACAGATACAACACCATATGATAATGTACAGTACAGGTAATGTGGTGGTTCTGCTCTGAAGCAGAAGAAGAAAGCATAAACAGACCGTTTTCATTTTGTTCATTATTCTTTGTGCATCAATTTATTGTGTGATACCAAAACTGATGAAACTGATGTGTGATGAAATAGTTTTTCTAATTTTTCTAATTTGAATTCATATTAAGATTTATTTAAAAATGCAGATTTTTAATGCAACAAATCCAACTTAATATTGTTTATCATCTAAACATTGATTTTTGACAACTTGAACACTCAAATATAAAAAAAAATATTTTTTTTTGTTATTTATAAACTTTTTTTTTTTTAATAAAAATTGGCAGTTTTTGAACATTTTGAAACAGAACTGGCATTAATTTGGGAAAAAAAAGGGTTGTAGTTCATATACTTGCAAAACGGGTGGCCCTGTGTTATAACAAGCTTGAATCATAAAACTGTTCCACCAAATGTGAACAGTCAATCTTTTCATCAAAGTAGGCCACATAAATAAGACGTTCGGTTGGAAGGGATAGATTTCACAAATTTCACTGCGTAGCTGCGATGACTCAAGTAATCACAAATGCAGTTAATTCAAGAGGAAGCTACAGCTTATGTCATAAGGCAGCAATTATAATGCACGGAGAGCATCCGGACCCCCAAGGGCCACATTAAATTCTGCAAAGCTGATAACAATTGACTGAGTTGCTGGCGCTTGCGAGATGATGATTTGTACTTGTGTGTTTCTCTAATTCTTTAGTCACACTGTCAAGCTACTTTCTCTGTACTTGAATTTCTATTTCTGTTACTTCCTCTCTCCAATATTTCACCTTGCAATATATTTCTTATTCTTTCGGCGTTTCCCTTCAGGGGTCGCCACAGCAAGTAAGTTTTTTCTATCTAACCCTATCTGCTGCATCTTCTTCTGTCACATCAACTTTCTTCATGTCTTCCTTCACTGTATCCATGAACCTCCTCTTTGGTCTTCCTCTAGTCCTCTTTCCTGGTGGTTCCAAATCCAGCATCCTTCTGCCGATGTACTCTCTCTCTCCTCTCTATATGTCCAAGCCATCTCGGTCTGGCCTCTCTGACTTTATCTCCAAAACCTCTAACATGTGCTGTTCGCCTGACATACATATTTCTAATCCTGTCCACCCAGGTCACTCCCAGAGAGATCCACAGCACCTTCATCTCTGCTGCCTCCATCTATGTTTCCTGTATTTTTGTCAGTGCTGCTGTTTCTAGACCAATCAGCATGGTCGGTCTCACCACGGTTTTGAACACTTCCCTTTTATTTTAGCTGAAACTCTTCTATCACACATCACACCCGATACTTTTCTCCACCAGTTCCAGCCTGCCTGTACACGCTTCTTCACCTCTTTTCCACACTCTCCATTGCTCTGGACTGTTGATCCTAAGTACTTAAAATCTTCCACCTTCTTTATCTCTTCTCTCTGTAACCTCACTTTTCCATTTGTATCCCTCTCATTCACACACATGTACTCTGTTTTACTCTGACTAATCTTCATTCCTCTTCTTTCTAGTGCAAACCTCCACCTCTCCAGCTTTTCCTCCATCTCTTCCCTCCTCTCACTACAGATCACAATGTCATCTGCAAACATCACCATCATTTCATCTCGCATTATTATTATCTTGAAATTTTCTATGTATCTATCTGAATTTTACACTTTGTGAAACAAGATGAGATTATTCAGGATGTACAGGCCAGAATTTTTTTCTGGCCCAGAAGACTTTCGCACCCACTAGTCCTAATTGGTCCTAATTGGAAAGGGATGAACCCTAGGATGTGAGTGTTAAGGTCTCTCTAGTGTACGAAAGTGTGTTTGTGAAACGACTACGGCAACGCGTGCTTACAGCCTGGAGAAAACCGCATTCAGCTAAAATGTTAGATAACACATCCCTGCTTTTTCTTCTTCAAATGTGGGTGTTTGAAGGCTCATGTGTTTGAATATTTATGTAAATATCATGTTTTGTAGTCCCTAGGCCCTACATTGCTTCTCAAGCCAGAAATGAGATCTCTCCAACAAAATGATCTAACCTAAAATTCAGCCTCAAAGGCTGTTTTTTTATTGCCTATATCAATATGATGTAAAGAAAATGTTTGCCTGCAAAGAGTCATATTTAAGTGAAAACCATGCTTGCATTTATTTGTAATACATGCATATCCTCAAATACAATGGCAAAACCTTGCAGCAGCAAAGCATAAAAGTCAATGGAGGGGAAAATTGCATGGCCGACACAAGTGGGACTTGACACCATTGGTCCTTCACTGTGGTGCAAAATGTATGCATGTACATACATCCATTTATGTTTCTTTGACAATAAAGTCACATGGATAGGTCCATTCTGAGAAAGGTTACCGCCTCAAGGGAAAAGCTTAGAGACACATGGATGATTCAACATGCCAAATGATAAAAGTTGTCATTGATTAATCAATATTATTCATTGGGTCACTTAGAGATGCAGGTTAAAGTTGATTAAAGGTCTTCAATGTTGTCCGTACAGAACTAACAACATGTAACTTAATCTGCAAAATGACGGAAAACTGTGAAAATTAATTTTTTTAGTGTATTTTTTTTATTTGAATGATTGGTGAAGTTAAATGAAATAATTGAGCTGTACAAACAAAATTAAAAATAAAATTTCACCAACAACTGAGCAGTTTTTCTGAACTAATGTCAGAAATGATGTTGAAGAAAAAGAGAGACAGAATTTGCTTCCCCACAGGCTGAGTCCTTTCCAAAATCTGTAACTGATTGAGGGTTTGGATCAAATTACAGGTAGTTTACCCCTGATTCCTGTTCCCATGTGTGAGCGTGCACACACCCAACCAACCTTCTGTGCCCTTGCTCTCCCCACCCTGACAAGCAAGGGAACTTGACCCTCTCTGAATTTTGAGTGGACCTGCACACTGGATTCAACCTTGGCATGAGCGAAGACAGCGAGGTGTGTTTCCAATAAACTCATATTTGTGCGCGCTTGCATGCGTACGTAAAAAAATGTGTGTGACTTGCATTCATGCAAAACTCATTTGTGTACGTCACTGTGCTCTCACACACACACCTGTGTTTTTGCATACGGTTCATTCAACTACAAATGCTTATTTGTTCATATCCGACTGCTTTTAGGTGTCCACGTGTATGTGTGTGTGTGCAAAGGTTCACTGATCATGTGTATGGCTAAAGGAAAGAGGGGGGTGCAGCTCTGGAGTGTGTCTCAGCACCGAGGGCGCCAACGACATGGTTTGACAGGTGTGTGTGGAGGACTGAACGGTCTGCAAAACAGCAGCAGGCAACAGCACAATGTGCCCATTCAGGCCTGGAAGGAGACAACCGAGATATCACAGGACCCCCTATAGGGAGGGGCTGGTCATCTTGGGGCACATCAACCTTTCAATGTGACTACAAAGAAAGACATAACCATGACAGCATCAACAGTAATGGGCTGTGTGACCTCATGCTGGGAAGCTGTCTACCAACGTGGGACAGATTGAGGTTGTCAACAGTTTCCACTGCAGACAGATTCGGCTGATATAACTTTAACTACCCAGGCTAAAAATTGCATTTAATGTGAACCTTACAGGTCTACGTGATAAAAAAAAAATCCTCAGAGGTTGTCCAGAGTGAAACTGGTAGCACTTGGAATACTCTGCTATTAGGGAAGATGCGCAAAACACTTTCGATAAATTCCTTAATTCATATTCTGAACCGCTTATTCCTGACAGGGAAGTGGAGGTGCTGTAGCCTAATCTGGCTAATTCAAGGCAAGAGGCAGGGTACACCCTGAACAGGTCGCCAGTCTGTCATGAGACCAGGTACAGACAACTATCCACACACACTCATTACTAGGGTCAATTTTATAGCATGCATGTTCTTGAAGGGTGATAGGAAACTGGAGTACGTGGAGAAAACCGACGCATACATGGGGAGAACATGCAAACTCCACACAGAAAGGCCAGTGTTCCTTAATTTGTTCAACCCGGGATTTGAACCCCGACTATCTTGCTTCTTGCTGTGAGGTCATTGTGCGATCCACCGTGCAGCCTACTTTCGATAAATTCAATTTTTCTAAATCCTTTCAATTTTTCGCCAGCAGTCAGCTCCAGAAATTTAAATTCCAACAGTAAATCAAAGCTTTGACTAATTTCCAGTTTTGCACTCACTTTTAATTTATAAAATGAACAAAGTGGCCGTTCAAATGATAATTCTTTCTATTATCTCTGAAATTAATAACCTGAGATGTGTGTGTGCATGTGTATGTGTGAGAGAGAGAGAGAAGCTGAGGTGGTTGAATTTCCTCAGGCAATTTTGTGTAATTTAACTAGCAAGACATGCTTACGCAGTCTCTGAAATATCATTTAAATTCAGCACAATACAGAGCACACAAGAAGACTAAATGGCCCACTTGTGACAAACCATCGCGTCAGACCAGATAATGGCATGGTATGACAGAAATGGTCAGTCTCGGTCAAAATTGCAAGGCCGTATAGTCCATATGTCTTTAAACGCACATTGACAAAAGCTTTTAAAGCATGTACGATGCCACCAACACTGCTATCCATGCAGAAAATTGGACAGCCATCCATCAGATCCAACATAAATCTGCACGGTAGCAAAACGCATCAGAGAGCAAGATACCATAGAAGGACTCTCCGCTGAATCCAAAAAGTAATTGAATCGAGAATGAATATTGACGGAGTGGAATGAGTGTTGACGTGAAAACACGTCTCATGAATGTGATGCTTCACAAGGCAGCCTTTTCAGGAAATATGCAAGAAATCCGCGCTGAAGCGACAACCAACTAACCATCACAGAAGAGTGAATATTGTTAAATAACCTGGAAAATAGAAACTTTTCTCTCTTATTTCTTATTGCACTTCAAATTGATTTGCTTTTTTCAAACCCTATCCACACCTTTCCTGCATGAATTCCTTCTGCTGTATCCAGTTCCACAACACCAGCAAGATAACCTTAACCTACATATGTTGTTGCCCTATACTTAACAGCAAAGGGCTCTTCTGTTTTGACCTCGGAATCCCAACGCTCTCTGCCTACTAAATCACATGTGGAAGATTGTATTTAACACGTGGACCTGAGGTGGTTAAAAACTCCGACAATGTGAAGTATCTAACTTGCTGAAAGCTAATACGGCTGTAGTTAATGTTAGCAGCTTCTGATGTACCGTCCGACTTATGTTCAGTTTAGGATGAGACACATTCTCAGTAGAAATGTTTAATGGTTAAACCAGAAAAGTAACAGTGGTTAATCTTGCTACAAACTGAAGAAAAAAATGTCTCTACCAGCGATTAGAAATACAAGAAAAAAAAACTAAATGAAAAGCTTGATTGGCTTTCAAAAGAAGTGAATTTAGTCCTTAGAGTATTGAACATAGTGGGGATAACCTCTAAGCTACATCGAGAGAAAAAAATCCCAAAGCCCACCAAATCCCACTGGCAACTTCGGGTTATCACCGCCTGAGCACAGAAGTAACTACTATCACAGGGGAAAATAACTTCTTTGGGAAAAAGAAGTATGTGTGGTTCAATTTCTTAATTAAATTAAATGTATAAGTAAATGTATAAGAAAAATATTCCAAGTAGTGATGAGAAATGATCACAATTACGTATCATAATTTGTTTTTCACTTTGCCAGAAAATTCAAATGAAGTAGTGACTCATAAATTTGGTTTGAAGCTGTTCAAGCAATTCTTTGGACGTAGTGTTCCCTTTTTTTTCTGTGTGGAAGTCAAATTTAATTTAGGTGGTCCAAATAACTCATTCCAGCATTCCAGGGGAGGTAACAGTATCACTAGACACTGAATCCTCAGCCTTTTCACAAGTCTGGAAAACTATATTGACAATGTGGATATTTTCTGGTTTTTGTTTCACAGGTTACGTAAAGGTCAAGAATGCAGCTTGAGAAGGAGGTTTACACATATTAAATTGGTTCAGCATATTCTGAATGTCGTTCAAATTGTATATGGATATAAGAAAACAAACTGCTATGATATTGTACGGCACTTGGAAACAGATGGTTGCCAGAGTGGGGTTTCTTATGCATGACGAATTCTTGCATCTGCTGGTGTGATTCCACCGAGCTCGTCTGAATGTGCTCTCAAGAAAATTGGGGGAAACGTTTTCTAAAAACAAGCTAACAAAACCCAGGCTGTCAGCAATTTAGTAAGAAAACAACCTTCTGTAATTCGGTCTCTCACAGTAGCAAGTCTAAATAGTGGTCCTGCAGGGACCTGAAGGAAACCACAGTGACAGTCACTCTCCTGATGCCCAGGTGAGGTGACATTTTGCCAAAATAGAGATTAAGATCACGGAAAGAAACACTTGAATGGCCATGAATCCTCAGGGTAAATCAGTAGAAAGAACTCAGGATGATTCATCCCGAGCTTTGTAGCTGTCATTTATGTTAGAAAAAAAACTGGTGGCCAAAGTTTGTCAGATGTCAGAACGGATCACAAAAAAAATATCAAAGCTCCATCACGATTAAGTGCCTGTGTGGCCTCTGTCCAGAACTGGATTAGTTGCCTTTCATTTTAGAAGCATTTTCTAATTAAATAGGAAGCATGGTTTTTGATGTACATACTTTCATTGTATTAAAAGGTAAACAAGGAAAAAAATAAAAGTCTTTCCATATTGGCCCGCGAAGCAGCGGTATAGAGGGTTACAACTGTCTTTCTCCTCCTTCGCTGCAGCTCTAGAGAAAAATCAATGCACAAAAAAGCACTTCATTCCTGCTCAGTTTCAACCTTTACTGCCAGTATAATTAAAAGTGGCTTTTTCGGACTTTCCAATCCAGGTTTTCCCTATCAGCTAGAGGCGGCATGTTGAAAGTCATAAGCGATTCATTAAAGAAAAGGCTTTCTCTAGGGGCCGTAATGGCATCCTGTAAGTAAGATTCATGTCATTTGTATGGAGGGTTGGGTTATTGACATCTAGCCACTGACTAGATGAGGATATTTATTACACTACAAATGCTGACAAAGGATTTGTGAGCTTCCAATAAGCTCCTGAGCAATTCTAAGTTGGTTAGTTGATGTAAAGATAAAATTCAAATCAACATTCTTATGGGCAAAGAGTCGAAAAGCTTCAAAAAGTGACTTTGGTTCTAGTCTAGCAGAAATTGAAAACCCTCAAAAGATTACAAAAGCCAAACTTTCCATTTGTTCTGTCGTATTCCGCTCATCCGGGGCCGGGTCGCAGGGGCAACAGCCTCAGATGGAACACACAGACCTCTCTCTCCCCGGCTGCATCCTCCAACTCATCCGGGAGGATCCCGAGTCGCTCCCCAGCCAGTCAGCGGGTCCAGGGTCTGCCTCTTGGTCTCCTCCTGGTGGGACCTGCCTGAAACACCTCACCAGCGAGGCAGGGCAGGGAGGCATCCTGACCAGATACCCGAACCACCCCATCTGGCTTCTCTCGACCTAGAGGAGGAGCGGCTCGACATCGAGCTCCTCCCGGATGGCAGAGCCCCTCACTTGATCTCTGAGTGAGAGCCCAGCCACCCTGCAGAGGAAGCTCATTTCGGCCGCTTGTATCCGCAATCTCATTCTTTCGGTCACCACCCACAGCTGGTGACCATAGCTGAGGGTGGGAACGTAGATCGACTTGTAAAAATCCCAATTTAACTCTAGAAACAATTGTCAGAACACTAACTCCTACTCTCCAAAATGGAATAACCGGTCCAGACCAAGAAAACTCAACTTTAAGATGAAGAGCAACTTCAAGAAAACTGGAACAAAGTTATCCTTGTTGCCAACATCAATCAATATTGGACAAACCCTGGCACAAAAAAAAAAAAAAAGAAAAGAGAATGAGTTCAATTGAGAAGAAACTGCAGGTGTAATAAAAAGGGATTACTGATAACTGCTTAACTCCCACATTCCACTCGTATCTTACAAAGCAATGACTACCCCTGCCTTATTAATCATTATAGGTGGAAATTCCATAAAGCTTTGCCCTGTTCTGACCTGAGTGAGCTCATTGTCTGGTGGCATGCTGGAGTGTCATATTTTCGAAGCCGAACTAGCTTGCTATTGCACGAGGCTATTTGCACTATGTGAACCTGACTTTTAGCAACATTTATTATGTATGAGAGGGTTAAAAGGGGTCCATGAGAAGATTATAAAAGCTTAACATTTTGATGAGATTAATCTAGCTATCAATCTTTGAATGCAAATAGTACCGAACCAATTATAGAGAGACAATAAATGAACAAATAACTTTTATATCCCCCATGACTATATCTTCTGAACAACAGAAATATATCAGTACGAAGAAAATTTATAACAAGAGCAGTTATTTGCCGTGACTAGGAAGGAGGCTAGGAGGCTAGGAAGTGGGCAGAGCTGAAACTATCAATGCAAGCTCTGTCAGAAGATGGAGTATCACTGTGGGGTACAGGAAGGGAGTGGATGTCAGTTGCCTGAAGAGGGAGATCTGACATCTCAACTCCCACTGTCTGTCATTCTGTCTTCCCAATGATGTATGAATGTTATATGGTAGCGCTCATCCAGCAGAGCCAGTCAATACCACCATGCTGAGGAATGTTTCAGTAAGACAATGGGAGACTGTGACCCTCGTTAGGGAATGACAAAACTCCATCAGAGTACTGCAAGGATTGTTTGGTGTTTTACACACCACATGCTCTAACTTCTTGTATGATCACCTAATCATTCTCCACGAGGTAATTGGGGTCATTTTGTGTAATGGTCAAAGTAATTTCCAAACACCTTTTGTTTATTTCACCTCTATCATTTCAATGCTTTTGAAGGCTTGCTTGATTGCCTGGAGCTACTATAGTGGACACACAAACGCTATTATGTGAACCGACATCTGACAAGCCGATTTGGATTGTTTCTCAGCACAAAAACACTGTATGGCAAACAATGCAACAGCATAGGGAAACATGGATTTAAAAACTGGTTTGGCCAGATTGGAAATGGGAGGTTGGCAACTGATCATACAACAAAGACTGCACGGAAGTTTAGACAGTAGTTTACATGACCGGAATTCAGCAAAGCTAACAATATGCTGTGCATTTGTTTCAGTTTAGTACATTATTACAGTTGCTACTAACAAACTATTGCCAATCGTTGTTGCGATCTAATATTTAATGGAAAATAAGGTGACCAAAAGGGGTCTAATTCCAAGTGGGACACTCTCAAAGCACCACAGCACTAACCAACCAGCACCATTTAAAAACTGTTGTTTAACTTTCCAACCTTTAAACTCAGGACATTGCTAAATAATGGCACACCAAAAACTATTAGTATTTGTGTAATTATTGCAGCCCGGCGCCATCCCATATGTTCCTCTGATCAATTTTTCTCCCAGGATGCAATGCGTGGTCAAACTTAGCTTTTGCATACCAATCGCATGCATGCAAGTGGATGCAATCACCCTGGCCATTTTGAAAGCCCAAAGAGACGCGTCTATCTAGCATATCATTACCAAGAATAGAAAAAGGGTCAAAATAAATAATTAAATAAAACTGTATTTTCCTGGTCGGAGATGCTCACAGAACTTTGTTCCAATAAAGAATGCGCCACTTTTAAAATCTAAGTTCTGTAATCTTCTTCTTCTTTCGGAATTTCCCTTAAGGGGTCGCCATAGCAAGTCAGTTTCTTCCATCTAACCCTATCTGCTGCATCCTCTTTGGTCAAAACTATCTTCATGTCTTCCTTCACTGCGTCCATGAACCTCCTCTTTGGTCTTCCTCTAGGCCTCTTTCCTGGATGAGGAAAAGAGGCCTAGAGTTCCAAATCCAGTATCCTTCTTCCGATGTACTCTCTCTCTCTCCTCTGCACACGTCCAAACCATCTCAGTCTTGCCTCTCGAACTTTATCCCCAAAACCTCTAACATGTGCTGTTCCCCTGATGTACTCATTTCTAATCCTGTCCATCCTGGTCACTCCCAGAGACATCCTCAGCATCTTCATCTCTGCTACCTCCATCTCTGTTTCCTGTCTTTTTCTACTGTTTCTAGACCAAACAGCATGGCCGGTCTCACCACAGTTTTGTACACTTTCCCTTTCATTCTAGCTGAAACTCTTCTGTCGCACATCACACCTGATACTTTCCTCCACCCGTTCCAGCCTGCCTGAGCACGCTTCTTCACCTCTTTTCCACACTCTCCATTATTCTGGACTGTTGATCCAAGATACTTAAAATCTTCCACCTTCTTTATCTCTTCTCCCTGTAACCTCACTTTTCCATTTGGATCCCTCTCATTCACACACATGTACTTTGTTTTACTCTGACTAATCTTCATTCCTCTTCTTTCTAGTGCAAACCTCCACCTCTCCAGCTTTTCCTCCACCTCTTCCCTCCTCACATAGGGAGGGAAGAGGTGATGCTACAGATCACAATGTCATCTGCAAACATCATTGTGTGCAAACATCATTTTAAAAGATGCAATGAGTCTTTTAAAATGGTTTCAACATGTTTTTTGTTTTTAAGCAAGAGCTGCCATAGACCCTCTGCGCCCTATTTTGGTTCAAATATAAAACTAAAAATATCCTATTTATTGAAAGTGACACATGTGCTTCATTTGGTCTTTTTTTTCCAGTAGTCTAACATGTAGATAATTATTATGGGTTAGGTGCATTGCTGGACACAGGAATGTCTACAGTTGTTCCTTAAGGGTAAATTCCTGCTGGTTCTCATCATTTCCTAGCTCTGAGATACTTGACTCTGATCATAAGGGTTCAATAACCTGTGAAAGATAGAATTATAAGTTAAATGGAGTCAGGCGTACGGAGGAAAAGTATGAGAAAGTAATCACATGTCAGAAAATGGACAGGACTAAACACAGACAAAAGATTCTCAAGTGGAGGCTTTTTTACTTTGAGTTTGTCGACAAAAACTTTCATTATAGCTTAAATAAATAAGTTTAAAGTCTCAAATGACTTACTTCATATTTTGGACTGCATTTAAGAGAGCATCTGTTTACATGAAGCTCATGGATTTAGAGCAAGTTAACCACTGAGCATCACTGTGGATAAATCCTGGCACAATGCCAACCAGAAAGGGCATTTCAAAAGTAGAGTTAGTTATTAGCAACAGAAAAAAAATAAGTATGAAATAATTAGCTTTTCTATGTGTGTTAAATATTCATCGTCCACATTGCCATGTAAACGGGAAATATTACAGTACTGGCATTCGAAAAAAAAAAAATACTGGACGAACATCTTTGGTGAAGTTTTCACCATCTGTGCGAGGGCTTAGTTTGGTTTATCCACCATATTGTGATCTAGTTTTAAGAGTTTAAAAACCGTGCTGCTCAAAAAAAGAAGAATTAACAACAAAATTACGGAGAGGGGTTGTGTCAGTAAAATTTTAAATACAAGTTTTTGAAGTTCAAACGAAAAAGTTCACACAGAAAAAGTTCATACAAAATGAAACGTCTTCACATTATTGGACAGCAAGACTGTTATGTTGATTTGATGGACAAAAAAAAAATGATAGAGGGGGAAAAGATTGGTTTGACATCCACAGTGATAAGAATGGTACATCGGTCCTTCGTGGTGAAGAGCGAGATGAGCCAAAAAGGTAAGCTACCGATCTCACAACCTACATTACGACCCCGTCTTTAAAGGACATGATCACAAAGTCAAGATAATGAACAAGAACTTCCTCCACAGGATGGTTACATTTTCACTTAGAGGTATGGTAGGGCGTTCTGCTATCAAAGTGGAACCATTGCTCCTTCACACGAAGAAGAGGCAGATGATCAGCAAACAGAGAACCTCCAAGGAACATTAGCCTGAGGTGGTGAAGAGAGAGATGAGCCAAAAAGCTGAGCTACTAATTTACCAACCTACACTACGACCCCATCTTTAAAGGACATGATCGCCAAGTCAAGATAATGAACAAGAACTTCCTCCACAGGCTGGTTGGGATTTCACTTAGAGGTATGGTAGGGAGCTCGGATATCAAAGCGGAGCCATTGCTCCTTCACATGAAGAAGAGCCAGATGAGGTAGTCCCAGCTACTCAACAAACAGAGAAAAGGTTTATTTTTACCTAACCAAAACCTAAGGTTCTTGGAACGTTAGTAGGTGGTTATGTTAGAACCTAGCTTTCCAAGAACGTTGAGAGAACCAAATTCCAAACGTTCCCTGAAAGTTGCAAATAAAACCTTCAAATAACTTTATTTTGAGGTAGCTGAAGACCAGAATATGCACTGGGGAGGTGTTCTATGCACATCCCACCAGGACGAGACCCTGAAGAAGACTCCAGATTTTCTGTAGGGAATAGGTTTTACAGATTTTTTTGGAATTCCTCGTAATCGTACTAGATGAAAGAAGATGTGGTCCGGTTGAGGGAACTCTGGGGTGTCCTGCTAAGGCTGCTGGACTCAACCTTGGGTAAGCGGAAGAGGACAATTTTGCACTGTAATGGACCAAAAACTTATCTAATCATCCAGATGTAGAGGACCTCCACTCGGACTCTTTTGGGTTTTTTTTCCCCTTAAAATACTAGAAATAATATTCATGCTTGAGGCCAGTTTAAAACTGAATGGTGGAAATTATTCATACAAATAGTAAAAGTAGAAGTGGCCATTCTGCTCACCTAAAAAAAAAAATTGAACACCAATATTTTTCCTTGTCCACTGCGGTGAGATCACTGATGAAATGGCAAAAAAAAAAAGTCCCTGTTTTTCTATTTTGCACCCGTAGGGGCTCCATAGTTGCCTGCATGCCTGTGCTTTTATCTGCTGCTTACTATATGGCTGAACGAGCTAGAGCGTAGCTCACAGGTTCACTTCTGACATAATGACTGATTACAGTCTTGTGGCTCCCCTCTAAGAAATCCCACAGTTGCCACCAATGCGCCGCGGCGGCACAGCATCACGGTCTACATGCCTGTATGAGTGATCGCAAAGGAGGAAGTGGGGGCAGTTGGTGGTCTTTATAACTGACAGTGTAACTACCATACAATTCTCTAGCTATCATGAGTGACGGAAGACCTGGAGGGCACATGGGTCATCAACCTACTTGTTGTCAGGTACCTCGTTAACAAGCACTTCCTGAGCAGGAATAGCTAGATACGGCAAGAAATGAAGGTAAATAATGATTTCCGAGGCACTGAAATGTAATACATCCTAATGCAAACAGACGTTAAACCGATTGAGAGTTATATGTGCAACATGCGGTATTCGGAAAGTACAACCTTTTCAAAGACATCCGACATTCATACTTATAAAAACTATACACAGGTTCATAAAAGTTGCTGTGCTTAGCAACGCTTTCCAAAGAGAACACGTCAGGAGTTTTAAACACCACTTTCTAAGTCATAAATTATGTTCAAGGTGAGACAGAAACGGATTGTCACTTAAATGGTTTTGCTTCACTAGAACAGAGCATCAGTCATCTTCATTCAAAAAGTGACAAGTGGGTTGGGCTTAGAAGTTTAGGGAAGCAAGTGGATTCACAGATTAGTTACCGTGACAACCAACTCGATGTACTTTAATCATAAAAAAGAAGGTACTAATCATGAGGAGGGCTCTGTGAGAGGCAGGCTGTCCTGCCAGAACCTATCCCACACTCCTAAATCCAATTCTTTACCATTGATTGGGAAAATCAATTTGGGCTAAGTCACAAGTACAGACAGTGACGCTAAAATGCAGCAATTACAGTAGAGTCGCAGCATCTGATGAACTCACCAAATACAACTTGACTCCATGCAGGATAAATATTCTGGTCCTTTCACCATAAAAACTAAAGAAAACCTTAAAGGGGGCATATTGTGCTTTTGTCGGACAGTAATTCTTTTTTTATATTATTTATAAATAAACATAGCTCCGCTTTATTAGCTGAGAAATCCAATATTTGCTGAGAAATTTTGACACTCAATTCCTTCCTCCTCTTGCTTAGCCCCACCCATTCAGTGTATGCACGACACAGCCAAAATTGTATCCGTGGCCACAAATACAGTGTTAAGCGAATTGAGTTAGGAGAGCATGTGTATTCCTGCAGCCAAAACACGTCCAGCTTGTATTATGGGCGGGCTAAGAACAAAATCCAGGGCTACAAACAACAAGGCATTTGAATATTATTCAAATACTGGGTGGGAGAGGTTGCAAGTTATCCAAACACGCAAGAATTAAAAAATAAATCCACTTTAGATTTTTTTTTTTTTTTTTTATGTAGAAACCATTTTCAAACATAGACTCTGTTTGACTCTGAGTTCATGTCTAGGGTCCTTGGAGAAGACACCTAAACCCCCGTTTCTCCCACCATTGGCGCTGTCTTGGCAGTCTGCTGTGGTGTAATGCAGCACCCAAATTTTACCGGTGAAGGATCAATAAAGTATACATTATTTTTTTATTTATGTATTAGTTTCAAAGAAATAATGCTTTTTATTTTTTTAAATGGTTGTTTGGTTCCAAAAAAGTCAGTACTTTAAAATGAAAAGCTAAAGGATTATAAACAGTCATATTATCTACTTAGGCAAACAAAAACCATACTTAATATTTATCAAAACATTATTTAAACAGAAATACCCAAAATTGTGTTGAAAAGTTACTGTGCACCTGAGATTTGCAGAAGTGAGAAATTGAGGAAATTGTCTCCATTTCTCTTTGCTGGCCAATTAGTGGTCAGATCAGGAGGTCCCATTGGTTTAGAGAGGCGTAAATACTAACCGTCATTTCCATTCATTTGTATGCGGCTGCAGGTGCACCTCCTTATTATGCATTCAAGCCAAAACCTGCCTCCCAAACAGGCCATAAATTAACTTCTTTTAGAGCTTCGCCTCGGAGAAGCATTGCATCTTTGTTTAAATCCTCTCCACTAGTCTAAAGTTCATGAAGGGGGAAAAAAAAGTCTTTAGAACAAAAAAAAAATGCGGCAAAAAAAGGGTGTCATATTGTAAAACGGACACAGACAAATGTATTATATTTTACAATGTAGTAAAGAGGTTGATGTACTGCCGCTCCGTCAGACTGTGTCACTTTGATAGCTTTTGGGTACCTTTTAATAGTACCAACAGGGTCGTAAGAGGAGCTTGGCTTGCAATAAATGCTAACTTGACATTTTTGGGTCCATATCTAGTCTCCAGTTGAGAAGACATCTTTTTATTTTACTCACTAACATGAATATTCTACCGAAACACCTCTATCCATCGGGCATGTGGATTATCTCTGCAGTGCACGGAAAGATTCTATCAGAATACAAATTTTATCTTACAAATTTAAATACATTATGTAGCTGATAAGACTGAGAAACAAGTACTTGTTTATTTCACTCCATTATGGTGGGTTTCTTGCTGGATAATATAGTTGCAAGCATTTCAATCCTAGGAAAAGTGTTAAATGACCAAACTGTGGGGTGCTTTTTAAGTTATTTCAGCTTTTAAAACGGAATACTTAAAGATTTTTTCTTTAATTGCACCATTAATGCTTACAAATATGCTTGAGCTTTATTTAAATTGGCCATACTTCTAAAACACTGATACCAATAGTGATGCTGAAGGTTGCAAACTACTGCAATTAAAATATCATTTAAGCGTTTCCCAGCTTTGCAAACAAATAGTTGCGAAAGCCGAGCAGAGGTCATGAGACAATAATGATCTCCCTCCTTCGCAGTTTAACATTTACTGTTTTTACTGTATTTACTGTTAGAACTGCTTGTCAACAAGCAAGCTTTTGTTCATGTGCATAAAAACCTAAATCCAAAAGACTTGTTAAGGTAAAATAAAACTATTGCCTGAAAGGATTTCTTTTCCATTCTATTTTTTTTCTTTTTATATTAGAGCTATTTGTAAATATGTTACATAAAAATAGTAATCTAAAAGCATGTAGAAAAAAATTTCTAAAAAATTGGTTTCTCTATTTTGAAATGCTGAAAAAACCCCCTCTTTAAACAGTACTTGACAGTGCATCTTTTGGCCACTGTGAAAAAAGTTTCACAATTTGAGTTTAGGTGGTCCTTTATTCTTGTATAAACTTAATAACTTAATCTACTTAAACTTAATAATAATAATTATGTATACTTCATTAATCACTAACCGGGAAAATTTGTGGGTTGCATTACACCGCAGCAGGCTGCCACGACAGCGCCAATGGTGGGAGAAACGGGGGGTTAGATGTCTTCTCCAAGAACTCTAGATATGTACTTAGTGGGAATTGAACCTGCGAATTTCCGGTTAACTTCCGGTCCGAGGGCGAATGCTCTACCACTGAGCCACCGCCTCCCCTGGTGTATACAAATGTTTTTGTATTTAAAAAATAATGATAATATTTTTTTAAATATAAAATACAAAAAGCATGAAAATGTTTTTTAAATATAAAAAATACAAATATTTTTGTTTTTTAACAAAAACATTCATTCATTCATCTACTGAACTGCTTAGTCCCGGATGGGGTCACTGGTAAACAAAAACAATTTTTTCCAAATTTCGAAGGGCTATCAAAGCATTGCTTGACAAAACATGAGCCGGGTTAATTATTAGAAAATGAAAATATGCTGTATTTTTTTAATTGCAAAGATTGATTGACTTCTCCTTTTCCTCTTTATCAGTGATGCAGACTCTCAAAAGTACAAACTGGCATGGCCAGACTTAAGATGTTAAACTTTAAATTTATTCATCAAGACCAAGTAAAATTAATACGTAGACTTCATGTAACAAACAAGACTAAGTAAATTTGAAAGAGTACAGTTGAACATCACCAAATGTAGCATAGCTAACACTAACAAATGAAAAAACTCAATCCAGCGACATGAGGCTTCCTAACAGAAGCTAAAAATGAGTCTCAAAAATTCTAAAGGTTTGTAAAATTTACAGAATCACAGCATCTGCTACTCTTATCCTTGTGAAGTCAACTTTTTTTTTTAGGTTAAAAGCAGCTGCACTTGGTAGGAAACGTTGAGGAGATACATGCTGAGAAGAGAGAAGTCAGATTTTCTCCATGAGAGATGAACAGACACGATTGATTTTTCTCACTATTCTACGAATGGAAGGAATAGACCCGGATCTATTTTTTTTCAACCTCTGACATTAGAATATTCTTCTTGTCAGGATGCATTTGTACAAGCTATTCTATACTTTATGAAAAGGCTTATTGTTATGCTACAGAACCATAGTAAACGAATACAGAAAAAAAATGATACACTTCAATCCATTTATTATGAAGCTCTATTTAAACAGTTAACCTTTAACATGGGTTTTGTTCAAATGGTAACGGCTATGTTTAAAAAGTGCAGCTATACTTGGTTTCCTTCACGTTTTCTGTCTGTTTTGATGAATAAAATACTTTTAAGTATTTAATTTGAGTAAAAACTTTATTTTCAATTATTCTCATCAACCTCTTCTTCATTCGGCATTTCCCTTTAGAGGTCGTCACAGCAAGTCAGTTTATTCCATCTAACCCTATCTGCTGCATCTTCTTCGGTCACACCAACTATCTTCAAATGTCTTCCTTCACTGTATTCATGAAGCTCCTTTTTGGTCTTCCTCTAGTCCTCTTTCATGGTGGTTTCAAAGCCAATATCCTTCTGCCAATGTACTCTCTCTCTCTCTTCTGCATATGTCCAAACCATCTCAGTCTGGCCTCTCATCTCCAAAACCTCTAACATGTGCTGATCTTCTGATATTCCCATCAACCGCTACTCATTTATAAAGACTTGCATAGGTCTCAAGAAAAGAAAGCCTTTTTGAGGTGTAAAAAATCATTCATACCTTTCTTTACGCAACTTAAGTTTTAATCATCACACATGTGACAGATATCGCCATCCTGCGCCAACCATGCTTGACGTAGAAGCTTGGCTTAGAGCTGTGCAAAAGCGCATGCACTTCGTCATCTTTAATTATCGTTCAATTTGCGTAGACGTTCCCTTACACATAGATTTTGGCTTTCTAATTGTGGCCCCTAACTTCCAACTCCATATCCTGCAATCTAACATTCATAGAATTGTGGAAGCTACTCACAACCTTTTGAGTCTCAGATCTGTAGCAGGTTGAATTGCTAAAGTGTAGAAAAGAATACACCTTAAGGACCTCTCTTTGGCAGGATGCTTTATCCTCTCCCTTCATCACCATCGTCTTCTTCTTTCTCTCAGCTTCTTTGACTTTTGTGTCCAGGAAAGCACCCCATCTGATTGACCCATCTCGCTCTTAACAGCACGATTATTCCACTTTTAGGAAGACCAGCAGCCTCAGTTTAGAAGAAGGTGAGATTTAGCCCACAGGAATGTGAATACAGCACAGCAGGTGGTCCAGCTTATCTTTATAGCACAGGCTTAGGAATTGTCTTAAAAGCCAAACAGTTATCTATTCATAAATGCTCTAGAAAACCACATTAAACTGAAATGTTTTAGCTATCCTGTCAACAGGGATACTCTGAAGTTGCAGCTGGCTATCATTTACTGCTCACAGGGACAAGATCAGCCAACAATATAAACCATCATCTCCCGTCTCTGAAGATGTTTGTGCGATGCTTAGCATGTCAGTATTCAGCCGCAGGGATAAACAACCATTCAACTGCAAAATAAATGTTAAAATCCATCATTTAGACAGCTTGTCTGGGAATCCGGAGTGCTTCTTTTCTGCTGTGGCCCCCATTTTCTAATTTGTCGAGCATCTTTGGCTGTTTAGAGAAGAAATAGCAAATGGTTTTGTGTAGTTCGGTGAGATGTGAAGCTGTTTATGTCATAGTATAGAAATATGGAATGTATCCAATTCAGATGGATTAAGTCATGCACTTAAACAAGGTTGATACGAATCAATTGCTGGGTGTTAACCCATTAGGTGCATCTCAACACTAGCAAGGAACTCTAAATGGTATCCATGGAGACAAACCATTTCCATTTGGGTGCTTTATTTTATATCTTACAGTCCACCTGCTTTCACTTATCCAGGGTCAGGCCACAAGCGCAGCAGCCTTAGCAAAGAAACCAGACATCCCAAACCTAGCCAACTGTAAGACATCCCGTTCAGTGGGTGTCTGGTTAACCCTGGAGCTTGCATACTGAACAACATCGCCTACGTTCGGAACGCCTCCAACACCTTCCCAAACCCGACTTCATCCCTGAGTCCCACTTCTTCTGCATCCCCGTCAATGACTCCTTCTGAGAGAAGACTAAGTTGCTTTTGGAACAACCGACTAACGAGATGTCAGGGAGGCATTACGACCAGATGCAAAGGACAATCCTCAACACTACAATGAAGTATTGCAGCATCCAAATTACAGCAGGTGCCATACCCATGTACCTATCGACTTCCGGCTTTATCATCCTCTCACTTGTGAAGAAGACCCTGAGATACTTAGTGCAGACCTCTATTCCTGGCCTGTTGAGTGAACCCTATCCTTTTCCGGTCGAGGACTATGGTTTCAAATTTGGACATGGTTCTGATTCCAGGCGCCTCCAGTTTAAGTTGAGCTATTATATCCTCAACTTGAATAGTAATAATTCTATCTTTTAAATATTGATTAATTGCCAAACATTCCATTTAAATACCTAAATGGAGGCCTTAATATGTTTCATATCTTCCACCAGCAAACAAATCAGTTTAAAGTTAGTAATCGTAGTGATATTGATCTCATGTACCTTTGAGATAAACGATTTGAAACATAATAGACAACAGAAATGATGCATACATGTGTGACTGATGGGTCATTCGAACAAGTACTACTTACTGAGGAATGACTTTCTAAATTGATTTAACACTAAAAGCCCTCACCATACGTAATATGAGCCATGAGACTTTAATCTTTACCTAGCCTGAGACGCACATGCATCTTTTTTTTTTTTTTTTTGCCTTCAGGTTCAAAAAACAAAAAAGTCAAATCAAATAAACCGAGCTACTGATGAACAAACTCCCAATCAGATTGAAATTAAATAAAAGCAGTACATAAAACAACTGCAAAATAAAAGCATGCTTTTCATAGAGGGCAACAAATTAACCCATTTATCTTTGAAAAAAAAAAAAAAAGCAAGATTTTTATGTGGATACAAAGTGTTGGTTGAAAAATAAATTCCTCTACAAAGGCATGAATTCCTAATTGAGCCTCTCAGATGACCTCAAATTTAATGGGAGTGTGGGAGTCTTTTGAGTTTGTTTGCTTTTAAATTGAGCTTTTTTTTCCCTGTTTTTCTCTAAAAAGTTGAAGAGTTTGATCATTTTGAAAGAAAAAAGGAAACGATCTAGCATGGGGTGAGAGAAAAACATTTAAAAGTGCACAAAAAAAAGACTTGAAAGTATATCAATGAAGTAGAGCTCCTCTTATATATTCCACATCTGTCTTTTTTATCTAACAAAACACATTCGATCAATATGTAAATATATATAGCAGAGCGTCTCGTATGGAGAAAAATGTAAGAAAAGAGAAACTTCCGAAAAAGGGTTGTGAACAATTAATTTATCTTCAAGCAACTCCATCCCATCAGATTTCACACCAGATGCTGGGTTCAGCAGCTGTTAGATTAAATACATCTTGGATTATATTCCAGAAGGAGCAGCACTTTGCTGGAGCAAAATGGATGTGATGCACTAAAAACAAAGTGCAGGTTGACATAACCATTTAGTCAGAAAGCATCAAGTCTTCCTCTGAGATCCCCTGGAGGGGAAAACCGAGGTTTGTAACCAGTAGTTGAGACAAAGTGTTTGTATTTTGTTAACTCTATGTGTGTGTGTCATCTGTTTTAGGGTAATTCCACGATCCAAATTACATGACAGATGCTGCTGCAGCGCCGGACATGGTGAATATAATTGTCAGATAAGGGGCAATAGGATACAAGCAACATTGGAGTTAATACACCGAAAATTGAGGATGTGAATCAGTAAAACATCTGTCTCAGAAGACCCTCGAAATCCAAACTACTCCGCAATCTAAGACAACACAAAAAAAAAATTCAGCAAAGAAATGAAGAGGCAGAAACTTTAGATCCTATTCAAAGTAATAGGCTTAGTTACCTTTTCAGCTTTGATACTGACATTAAAAGGAAGCGTGCACCTTCACATCAAAAGCTTTGCTACTGTGGCCTCTTAAGCTTGCACTCCTCTTAGATACCATTCTCTCTTTTCTGTGTGCATGAAATAATTATGGCTGTTGTGCAGTATTTATGAGCTTTTTTGGACTGCGGTGGACATCCAGCAAAAAGCCAGGAGTGCCACATTGCACTGATGTAAACAAATCAACACCCTGCTGAAGGGGTTTTTAAGGGAATGAAAGACCAGTTTATTATTTAGAAAGAGAAAAAAAAAGAGGGGCAACACTGCTGCATTTATCCTCACACTGCACACAAGCCTGCCATCCATAGACTTGTTTCTTAAGGCTTCTTTTAAAGAAACACGGCCTTTACTATTCCAACAGCTGCACCTTCTGGAATTGCAAAGGAGGATCATTGCATTGGAGCTTTTCACAAAAAAAAAAAAAAAAAACTTCTCAGCTTCTCTCCAGCATGCAACTTTCTCCAAATCATTCTGTTCAAGTTTAAACTGTACATTACTGAGATCATTAATCCAAAAAGGAAATGGACACTTAGAAATGGGATTTTTCAATGCTGATTGTCCCTGAACTACTAAAGTAATTAAAAAAGAAGCAACATTTAGAACATCTTTTCTGCAGCAACATTTCAATTGCTGTGAAGCTCATTCTGCAGATCTAACGGTTGAATTGTGGAGGAACGCACTTACCGCGCGTTTCAGGACGCACTGCAGATCACCTCCTTAGATTTCAAACTGTCTTTTCTCAGATTAGAGAAGCAGGATCATGAATCCAAAGAGTATCCTCTGAGGAAAATCAAAATTCTTTCTGGATCTGCTTTTGCTGGCTTCAACAATCCCAGATTGAGCGCACAGGAGAGGAGTGAACGGGAGTTAAACAGGAGCGTCCTGGTGTTGTATCCACGGTTTTACATCCTTTTTAAAAGACATCCTCTTGTGCGGGAGCATGCATCAGAAAAAAAAAAAACAAGAAATAAGAACAAGCTGAGATTTTTTTTTTTTTCGAAGCAGAAAAGCTTAGTTGTTTGGGTCCAAAAACTGCAGCTCTCGGTGACTATGACAAACCAATTGTGCGCACTGGCTGGGAGTCATTCTGGTTGGAAAGCTGTGCACAGAAAGGTGAGAAAAACTCTGATGTAGGCATCCGATCTCTCTGAATACTCGGGCTCCACCTAGCAGCAAATACTAGATAACATGCTGCAAAGCAAAGCCTCTCCACCTACAGAGTACAGTGCCTGAGGCTGGCAAGGAGAAAGATGTTCTATTACATTCTGTGCGCGCCTCTGACTGCAATATTTAGTTGGAATTCTCTGCTTTTCTCTTGAAAGATTCAGTGCTTTTGGACAATAAAACTCCAGAAGATCTGTCTGGTTCAGTCAAAGGAGTGCATGCTGAAGATCTCTTGCTTCGTCTGGACAAATATTCCCAGTCTATTCAATAAAAAATCCACATATCTGTCAAGTTATAAGGTTGGATTGTCATTTCTGTACGGCCAAAAAAAAATATGCTGTTTTTTTGTCAGCTGTGGGTGGTGACCGAAAGAATGAGATTGCGCATACAAGCAGACAGAATCAGCTTCCTTCGCAGGGTGGCTGGGCTCTAGCTCAGAGATCGGGTGTGGAGCTCAGCCATCCGGGAGGAGCCCAGTGTTGAGCCGCTCCTCCTCCAGGTTGAGAGGAGCTAGATGGGGTGGTTTGGGCATCTGGTCAGGATGCCCCCCGAGGGAACAACTCAGGATCCTTCCGGGTGAGCTGGAGGATGCAGCTGGGGTGAGAAAAGCCTGGGCTTCCTGTCTGAGGCTGTTGCCCCGGCCCTGGATGAGCGGAAGAAGACAGACAGACGGACTGTTTTTTGTGGGTTTTTTTAAATCAATGTGTGTCATACATTAAAGAAAAGCCTAAAAATGGCTCACTTTCAAGACACCTATGGTACACTGCGGGTGGTCATTGTTACAGCACAGTCAGAGCTAGACTAACTACCTCCCCAGATGTCACTCTGGCTCATTCTAAATTGACCGCACGTGCGCAACCTTTTGTGATTTTCAAAGTGGCGGATGAATATGGTTTTTAAGTCCTCAGTACGGCGTGAAAGCCAATGCCTTAACAGGTATGGATCCATTGTAAAGAAGAGGTTCTACACATTGTTATTCATTCCGTCATCCAAACCACTTATCCCTAATGGGGCAGTGCGGGTGTCGGTGCCTATCGTGCCTGATTGCAGGCGAGAGGCAGGGTATGCCCTTAATAGGTCGCCTGTCTGCTGCAGGGCCACACTAACAGACAACCATCCACACACATTTTGTAGCAGCCAAGTAACCTAACACATACATGTTTTTGGAGACATGTTTTTGGAGGCACACACATACACGGGGAGAGCATGCAAACTCCACACAGAAAGGTCAGTGTTTCAAGTCTCGTCCGGGATTTGGACCCCGATCTTCTTGCTGTGAGGCCACTATGTTAACCACTGCGCCCCAAGTATTAGTATCTAATCTGAAAAAAATCCTTTTTGAAATATATTCATCAGCAAAGATTTATTGTTGTTAAAAAAAAAAAAAAAAAAACAGTTTCCTCAACACATCTGAATATTTTTTAAATGTTGCACCAGCTGCACCTCATCTCCAGCTAGAGCCCACCAGTGTTCATCCTTTTAATGAACCCCTAGTCTATTAATCACTTTAATATTCCTAATTACAATCAAACAATACGTAATCATCCAATCAGTCATCCAGCACTCCCTTAATGAGCCCACACTAACTCTAGTGATGGCAAAACACATCTTTGGACTTATTTGCAAGCCTTGAACTCTTGCTTGCACCGATGAAAAATAACTAGGTGTCTGCATTTAAAAAGATGAAGCGTTATCTCTTCTTGGCACTGCTTTCCATGCAATCCTCTATGCAAAATGGATTTTCCCAGGTAGAGGACCAACCAAAGCTGTCTTGCAGAAAAACAGGTTGCTTCAAAGTGTCATGGAGGATGCAGAACGTATCTAGGTCCAGCATTAGCAAGACATTAAAACTATTTTTTTTTTTTGGAGGAAGTTACCAACAAACTAATAGCGGACGAGTCAGATTCAAATCAGTTGCTTTTTGACTTCTGAATAACATGCTTCATGATTATGGGATAAACAGTTTGGTTTTGCTCTAAGACGAAGCGGCTTTTCAAAGATATGGAAATAAAGGCCACTGAGATTCTTCCATATCTACTATGACTGCAGAGAAGCTGAATCATGCAAATGAAAAAGAAAATGTCCCTGAACTGCACAAACATGTCTGCTTCTTTTATCAGAATAAAAAAAAAAAGTGAAACAAAACTAGAATGGATAAGGTTTTAGTCTGTATTAATTTGAAATAAAGACTCATTGAGAGGGTTTTCAGTAAAAGATTAGAATAAAATTCTGAGAAAAATTCAGATTTTTATAAATGAGATAAAAACCTACCCCGGTCATTATTGGATGCTTCATATTCTGTCTTTGCTCCTATTGATACCACAGGAATTAAATGTTTTCACACTGGATTTAATTTTTTTTTAGCTTTTAATATAATTTTTTTAGTGTGACTGTCCTCGGGCCAAAGATTACATTACAACAGAGAGATAAAAACTAATCATTTTTTTACAAAGTGTCCTTCAAAGAATAAAAAAAAATCTTCTAAATGATAAAACATGAAGAACTTAAGTTTTGGAAAATAAGTGTTTCAACTGTATAAAATTCTTTAACTTTATGCACATTTAAAACTTCAAATAACCCTCAAAAAACGAATATCTTTGAGGTTTTTTTTGCTGTGTTTTTCTTATGATGATGCTTTCGCTTATTTCCAACATTAATTCTGCTGGGATCAATAATTCTGTAAGAAGATGGAATCACGTGCCTACTTGTTTATGCAAAGGTTTGCTTGTAGAAACGGATCCATGGAGAATACCTTCTGAAGTCAGCAGTTCCACTTTGGTCTGCTGGATGAAGCTTAAGAGCATCTGCGCTCTTTGCCGTTGAGCTTACGTTACTTTTTCAGTTCATCCTGAGAGTCTTCGGCTTTGTTTTCAGTCAAAACAGATGTTCAGGAGACATTTAACCCAGCTGTGAAACGCAAAAGAGATCCCATTCAGTCACAAAGTGTAATCAAATGAGGTTTCAGATGTGCAGAATGGGAAGTTTTTTCCGTTCCGTCATCTTCCGCTTGTTCTGGGGTCGGGTCGGCAACAGCCTCAAACGGGTAGCCCAGGCTTCTCTCACCCCGGCTGCATCCTCCAGCTCACCCGGAAGGATCCCCAGTCATTCCCTGGCCAGCTGTGAGACATAGTCTCTCCAGCGGGTCCGGGGTCTGCCCCTTGGTCTCCTCCCGGTGGGACGTGCCCAAAACACCCCGCCCACGAGGCGCTCGGGGAGCATTCTGACCAGATGCCCGAACCACCCCATCTGGCTCCTCTCGACCTGGAGCTCCTCCCGGATGGCATAGCTCCTCACCCAATCTCTGAGTGAGAGCCCAGCCACCCTGCAGAGAAAGCTCATTTCGGCCGCTTGTACCCGCGATCTCATTCTTTCGGTCACCACCCACAGCTGGTGACCATAGGTGAGAGTTGGAATGTAGATCGACTTGTAAATCGAGAGCTTTGCTTTTCGGCTCAGTTCTCTCTTTACCACGACGGACCAATGCAGCGTCCTAGTTATTGCTGATGCCGCACCGATCCGCCTGTCGATCTTCTGCTCCATCTTTCCCCCCACTCGTGAACAAGACCCCGAGATACTTAAACTCCTTCACTTGGGGCAGGACCCTGTCCCTGACCCGCAGTGGGCATTCCACCATTTTCTGGGCGAGGACCATGGTCTCGGATTTGGAGGCGCTAATTCCCATCCCAGCCGCTTCACACTCGGCAGCAAATCGATCCAGTGAGAGCTGGAGATCATGGTCCGATGAAGCCAACAGGACCCCATCATCCGCAAAAAGCAGAGATCCGATCCTGAGGTCACCAAACCGGATCCCTGCTGCGCCTAGATATTCTGTCCATAAAGGTGATGAACGGAATTGGTGACAATTTTTTCTTAAAAACTAAAAACTCAAGTTGGTTTGGCTTGTTTTACTGTCTGGAGCTCAAAAGAATGACATATCGAAAATCACCTGGTCAGTGGCTTGTTTGACGCATTTCAGGCAATCAGTAGCAGCCACTTTCTCCTGACGAGTCACAGTAAAACGGTACTGTGTGGTGGAATGCTTAGAAAAGAGCTAAAGCGGGATGTTTTCGTCACAGTGTCGCAAAAGGTGACCCAGCAATAAGAAAACAGTTTCTAAGCATTTTATCTTCACCCGCAGATGCATTCATACAAACAAACACACACCTGGCTCATTAGGAACGTTACAAAGGACTTGATGACAAACTATTCAGGTGGTCTAATTGTTAAAATCAGGTGTTGCTAATGCTGAGAAATTTCTAAAGTATCCCCAGAGCGATCCTGTTCCAAGGACTACAATTGAGAAACAATGACCTAGTTGGATTTTAGACACCGCTGTCATCTTGTCTTCTTCATAGGAGACACATATTTTGAAGTTTTCAAGGTCTGAAAAAGACAACCCGTGACCTAATTTCACAATAATTTTTGCTATTCTTATTGCCTCCACAGAAAAACGAACACAACACATCTATAGGTGCTTCTTCATTCTACCATAACAAACACAAAGTCAGACCAATATTGATTTCTGGTGACTCTTCAATTTTAGACAGGAAATAATTGGGTTGTTTGTGGATCGATTTGTCCTCCATCACTGATGACAGTGTTCATATCAGAAATCTTGATGTTCCACAACACTGATGATCTCAGAGGGGGGCTCCAAAAATAGAACTATTTTCCACTGATGCTTCTGCAAGATGCACTATAATAGAATTTTTTTTCTTTATAAAATTTGTACAATTACTGCAATACAAGTCATTGTGAAACACACTGAAAAAAAACAAAGGTTAGGGTTTTGTAGTTTGTTGGGTGTCCAATCCAAGCCAAAAGATACTAGCTAGACTCCGAAGGGAAAAGCTCAAATCAGAAGATGGCTATATACTCTTGTACAGCCATGTTTATGGTCAGGTAACGGGGGCCATCAGCCTTAGCCCCAGACTTCTCTCATGCCAACCACATTTTCAAGCTCAATCAAGAAAATCCCAAGGTCATAGCCATCGTCCTTCTCGGAGGCTCCGAGTCTTCTACAAGGTCTTCAAGTAGACATGTTTGGAACACATCGCCATGAAAATATCTGAGAAGCACCTTAATCAGGTGTCTACCCAATTTGACTCTTCTCTACACATAGGAGCAACAGCTCTAGTCCAACCCCCCACCCCAACAGAGCCAGTCGGTCATTCTCTGAACAGTTTCTTCCACAGGGGTTTTGGGGTTATCAGAGTTTATCCCAACAAGTAATGGCCGAGAGGCTTAGTACACCCTGAGCAGGTCCCCAGTGTGTGGTAGGGACCAACCGCATTCCGCACCTTATTCCTGAGTGAGAACTTGGACACCTTGCGGTGGAAGCTTATTTTGGCCACTTGGATTCACAATCTTTTTCCTTGGGTTAACCATCCATAGCTGTACGGTATCGTACACTGAATGGTAAATGGAGACCTTTGCTTTTTTGCTCAGCTCTCTTTACCACGATCGCCCAATGCAGCGTCCTAATCACTGCAAACACCACACCAATCTATCTGTTAATCTGCTTTTTCAGTCCTCCCTTACTGGTCCTCAAAGGCTCTGAGATACTTAAGCACTATCACTTTGAGCAAGATTCTCTTCCTGACCTTCACTCCTCTCTTTTATAGTCATACTAAAATGTGAGATATTTATTTACTACCTGAACTACTTTTCCACCATTATTTAGGTGCAGTGGCAGTGGGTTGAGACCAAAAGAAGAAAATTGCATTCAAGCTGTCAAGTTGAGCTGTTTATTTTGGGGTTTTTTGTATGGTGAAGAAGTTTACTATCATAAAAAAACAGGGTGAAAAAGTAGAGTAACTGCTCCTCTTAGAGCATGTGGTTGGGACACCTCCTTGATGATATGTTTTGGTCACATCTCAACGGTTGGTGCTGTGGAAGATCAAGAAAAATTGGGACGGATTATGTGTTTCATTTGGGCCCTGGGATATCATGGAATCTCCTTCAGATAAGCTTAAAAAATTGACCAGGGAGACAGAAGTCTAAGCTGCCCGGGCTCCTGTGCCTTCCCCATGCAGCGTGTAATGGATGGGGGTTAAAATCATTTTGCAACTTCAAAGTAAAAAAAAAGAATTACGTACAAACTGTTTTGCAAAAACAGGTAAATCATTTGCTTTCTTGGTGTGTCTTTGAAATTGTACTTAAATACTCAACAAGTAGATAATTAGTATTTTATCAGGCAACACACAAAACCTAAAGGAAAGGTAACAATTTGGCACATTTACTCATTTCAATATGTTTTTCAGCAATGCAAAGATTTCATTCATTCCACAAAGGGAATAATTACATGCACAGTGTTAATACTAAACATCCAGCTGCTGACAGATTTACTGTGTTGAGCACCTGAGACATTGTGGTAATTGAACACCACTATGTGATGCATGGCATAATAAAACCGCTGTACAGCGACTCACCATGCTGTTGTGGAAAACTCCTGCCAAATATAAAGCTGTTCTGGAAAATTACGGCTCATGGGGACAGTTGTTGCAAAGTGAATCCAGTAATGTGGAAGCCATTTTTCCCTGTTAATTCATGCAAGCAAGCAAAGGAATTATCATCTTCTTTTGTTGCTGACATGTAAATATGCAAGAGAGCTCAGAAAGCTCCCCATTCTCAAATGTTGGAGGGAAAAGATGTGCATGTGTGCACAAATCAGTATTTCTGATGTTTGAATAAACTGCACAGTGATTGGAACATACTTTTGGAAGAGGTAAAAGGGCCTGCTGAGCTTTGTAAATTTTGTAGGTTCGCAAATGGAAAAAAAATAAAAAAGCGACAGCAAACCTAATTTTTGAGACTCAAATCGACAAAGAATCCCAAGCTGTTTAGCAAAAATTAGAGTGAGACCAACTAAAGTTAGACACACACAAGGACTTAGATAGCATGTATTGTCAACTAGATATTAATATTGTGCACAGAATATGATAATGAAGTTACATTTGGGATCATGTTCAGTTGGTTTTACAGAACATAGCATTCAGAATGTTGGGCCAAAAAGACGCATTTAAGGAGGAAAATTCTTAAATTGATTCTTCTCATTATGATCATTTTATGTTGACTTTGTTTGCACACTCATAATAACATTACATAATTTATATGAATATAATGTTTTAAACATTTAACAACCCTGCATATCAGAGTAAAAACTTACACACTTTTTGATGTGTCCTATTCTTCTTTCGACATTTTCCCTCAGGGGTTGTTGCCACAGCAAGTCAGTTTCTTCCATCTAACCCTATCTGCTGCATCTTCTTTGGTCACGCCAACTATCTTCATGTCTTCCTTCACTGTATCCATAAACCTCCTCTTTGGCCTTCCTCTAGGCCTCCTTCCTGGTGGTTCCAAATCCAGCATCCTTCTTCCGATGTACTCTCTTTCTCTCCTCTGCACATGTCCAAACCATCTCAATCTGACCACTCTGCCTTTGTCTCCAAAACCTCTAACATGTGCTGTTCCCCTGATGTACTCATTTCTAATCCTGTTTATCCTTGTCACTCCCAGAGAGATCCTCAGCATCTTCATCTCTGCTACCTCCATCTCTGTTTCCAGTCTTTTCCTCAGTGCCACTGTTTCTAGACCAAACAGCATGACCGGTCCCACTACGGTTTTGTACACTTTCCCTTTCATTTTAGCTGAAACTCTTCTGTCACAGATCACACTTGATACTTTTCTCCACCCGTTCCAGCCTGCCTGCACACACTTCTTCACCTCTTTTCCACACTCTTCATTGCTCTGGACTGTTGATCCTAAGTACTTCAAATCTTCCACCTTCTTTATCTCTTCTCCCTGTAACCTCACTTGTGTATTTTCACTTTTAAATGCCAACAATGAACTTCAAGTTTGTTTGTTTTTTATCACCACAAAAATAAGGCCTAGTTTATAGTCTAAAAAAACAAATTTCAGTTTGACAAGTTTTGCTAAAAAATACTCTTTCTCGCTTTATTTTATTTCAATGCCCACAATCCAGGCAGCGGGCATCGTGAGGTTGCCCACCTCTAAGATTACATCAACTTGAACAAACTCCAAGCAACGCCCACATCGCCACTCTTTGTGGCCTGAATTCAAAATTTTAAAAAGTGCATTAACTGTCTTGTTTTGTAACTGTTTTTGCACCAAAGACATCATGAGTGTGACTTTACAACAAGTAGACCTGAGGCATTGTTGAAACGAGATCATTTATCTGAGCTATAACGACCCAAACCCCATAGTCTCAAAACTACTGTTGACCAGCACTGTGGTCGTGACTGTGTCAGTTTGCTTGGGTGTTCATCTGTGCTATTTTTCTCTCTGTGTGGGTTTTTTCCATTAAAACAGAAAGTTTTTCTCTTCGACAACATACAGTGTAATAAAAAGAAGAAAAACTAAATCCAAAAAAAAGTCATTTTGAACACAACATTGATTTAAACCCTCAAATTAGTCATTGTTATTTAATTGTCGTGACTAAAAAAACATGATTGCAATTAGAATTTTGATCTGTTACCTTGTCTACGGTATTGAAAACATATGATAATGTTTGGTGCCGGTTTCAATTGGAAAAAGTGATGAAATTTGATGTATCAAGATTAGCTACCTGTTTATGAGGGTGAAAAAGACCAGAAAATATTATAGAACTATTAGAAAGAATAGAAATGTCAGTTTGTAAGAGTAAAAAGATTCACACACGGTAACATGAAATGTCCTGTGAAATGTCACAAAAACGAGTATTTCTGTGTTCTTTGAGACGCGGATTTGACCCCTGCAGGCTTTAAATCCCCATACGATGGGAGAAACAGGAGAAATCACTGCAGCTCTCAGTGAAGACAGCAGTGTATACACACACACACCACAAAGGGAAAGACTGAAGCTTTGTGCTAAAAACAGACATCATACCTGACAGCTCAGTAATTCGCACTGCTGCTAGTACTTGCTGGAGATTTTTTGCTCGAAATGCCAAAAGTGTTTCCTAGCCTAAAACCTTAACAACAAATTTACTCTTGTAACAGCATTGTTAATAAAACAATATTCACACATACAAAGAATAACTTAAAGACATATTGAAAGATCTTTTACCACCAAAAGTCTAGAGCAGGCATAGGCAAACTACGGCCCGCGGACCACATGCGGTCTATTAAACCTTTTTAATCCAGCCCGCAGAACATAAAAAAATTGAATAAACTTTTTTAATGTTTTATTTCCCCTGCATTTCTGATGTTTCCACACTAGATGGTGCACTCTAGATATTTTGGCTTTGTTGAGAAAACAACAACACTGCTCCCATTAAAATGTGTGTGTCTCCGTGATGTGCACACGGTCAAAATAAACAGTGTTTACAGATATGGAAAGCTATCCGGCACAATACGCGCACGTAAACAGGCGTGTTAAATGTTAAAACAAGCAAAATGTTACATCAAGCACTTAGATTTCAAACCTAGCGCTGATTAATGCACGTTTTTAAGTGCTGTCACACTAGATTTCAGTCCTAGCACCACTAGATTTGAAATTTAACACTCTTGATGTAACATTTAGCGCGCTTGTTTAAAATCTAGCGTGCAATTCTATCAGTCTAATCTAGAGGTTACCAAAGCATGCCAACCATCTGCTCCTGTCCCGGCCCGTTTGTCAAATGTTAGAACTCAATGTGGCCTGCGCACCAAAAAGTTTGCCCACCCCTGGTCAAGGGGCTCGTAGTGAATAGCACGTTAGCATTGTGACCTTCTTGGATCTGTGCCTGTAGGTTCAAATCTGCTAGATATTATAAATGTGTGTTGTTTCTATCTACACCAGTAGTTTCTCTGACCAGAATGGACTTGTTACTTAGTATGTCAGACTCACTGCCCATAAGTAACATAACCCAAATACAGAATGGAGCTTTTTTTTTGTACTTATTAGCAGAACACAGGCTAATTTAGCTTTTCATAACACTTGTGTTTTATAAAATTAGTGAGTTTATTATTCATATCAGTATTTTTTGTGTATAGTGTGTGGAAGAATGGAGTTTGTGTGTGTGTGGGAGGGCATCAGAGTTTTGCCTTGGTAGGCAAAGAAAGAAATGGATAGAGGCAGAGGCTCTTGTGTACTTTACAATCTCTCCCAGAAGGACATCGTACTGTTGAAATATTTTAGGGCTGAGAATAATCAGGTGTATACTTGTATGCAGGTGGTGTGGAAGTCAGCCAGCAGCAACAAAGAGGCTTTGCAAACGCCAGCCTTAAACAACACACTGTTTATGCGTGCACAGGCATCAGAATGAGCACTCTGCAGAATATTCATGTATCCCCAAAACCAGGATTTCAGACTTATAGACAGGCTGTTGACCAATAGTCTTTGTTCTCCATACAAGCACAATTGGCGGAGGTTTCTATGTCCCAGATCAGGACACCTGATCAAAACATGAATTCAACCTGTAATGGCATATTCTAAGATAATTGCAAAAAAAACATTTTTTTTACAACATCATTGACATCCGCGGTTTGATTCTAAACTAACTACAAGGCAAGCTCTGGTTTGCACGTTAGAAAAGTATAGTTTTGGGTGTAGCATTTAAGGAAAAATGGTTGCACAAAAAACAGTCCATATTGGATCTGCAACTCGTATGAAAGTAGTCATACCTACTACTATTACTTTTTTGAATATGAGATGTCAGGCGGCCCCCAAACGAGTTGAGGAGTAACGTGTTGTAGTAAGCCAACGGCTGGTGGTTGACGATCACAACGCGTACTTTGTTTTTCTTTCTAAAATTGGTGACAGATGTGAAGAACACATTGCTTTCATTCCAGGAAAGAGTCCACTTACCCTGCAACACGTGTGAATCTGAAATCAACCAAACTCACATCTGTGAGACAGGAGGTACGAGCTGGCAAATTGGAAATGTGTTAACTGGTGTTAATTAAAGCTACCCAAAAAAAGTGTTTCCTCTTATCCAAGGGAGAGGTAATCAGAGCTGTCTCTGGGTTTAACAAACTGAATCTTGTGTGTTTGTTTCTCACTCTCTGTTACTGAAAGACTGGGAAAACAAATTCAATATCGACAGGAATGTGTCTGTCTCCGAGCTAAAGACAGAAGCCGAGCTTAAAATGGAAATACGATGTCGATCCTTGAATCCAATCATTTGCAAATCTCCCAGACTAATATTCTAATCAAATAGAAATCATTGCAAAGGCTCGGTATCGACTCCAGAAATCACTCCACCATCATCGAATCATCATGTTACAGCTACATTATGCAAAGAAAAAGCCATTTGAAGACATTTTCCTGTGAAATAGTGCCATCTTCTCTTGGGCTCTAATTCAAAATTTGAAATGACTTTTTGAAATACGTCTAAGCTATGTCATTTGAAAATGAGGAGAGAGACCCTGCTATCAGCATTCACTTCAAAAACCTGCATTTCTGATGGGAGGGAGCCGCATTAGCAGCCATAAAAAAGCAACTTACACACCTGGAAGAGAAATTATTCTATAAAAAGTATGTTTGGAGTTTTAAACTAGATATGCTCCAACCCAAATATTTCTTTTCTAAAGGACGGTCTTATGGATTTCCACAAGAGACCAAATACCAGCCATCCTGCAGAGTCTGACCTTTCGGTAACTGACAACAATTGGTGCTTCAGGAAATAAAACCAGGACAAAACTTCTTCATCAAAATCTCATATTCTAATTTTATACTGCATTATGGTGCAATGTTTTGGTCTCCCAAAAGTGCACTAACTGGTTTTAGAAATGGCTACATGATTGTAAAAAAATATGTAGTTTATTCATCCCTCAACAGGAAAGTTTCTATGCTCCACTGCACCGCAGCAGGCTGCCACAACATCCCCAATAATGGGAGAAACAGGGGCTTAGGTGTCTTCCCCAAAGACACCTAGACATGAGCTGATTGGTATTCGATCCCGCGAACTTCCAGAGAACTTTCGATCAATGGGTGAACGTTCTACCACTGAGCTATCGCCACCCCTTGTAGTTGCACATATTTAAAATTGATCTTAAATAGTAAAAAAAAAAATCATTTTTGATCTTTAAAGACATTTTTATTCTGGGATTTCCGTTCCGTCATCTTCCGCTTGTTCCAGGATCAGGTCGCGGGGGCAACAGTCTCAAACAGGAAGCCCAGGCCTCTCCCTCCCCAGCTGCATCCTCTAGCTCACCTGGAAGGATCCCAAGTCGTTCCCCCGCCAGCTGTGAGACAGTCTCTCCAGCGGGTCCGGGGTCTGCCCCTTGGTCTCCTCCTGGTGGGATGTGCCCAAAACACCTCGCCCGCGAGGCGCTCGGGGGGGCATGACTAGATACTCGAACCACCCCATCTGGCTCCTCTCGACCTGGAAGAGGAGCAGCTCGACACCGAGCTCCTCCCGGATGGAAGAGCTCCTCACCCGATCTTTGAGTGAGAGTCCAGCCACCCTGGGATTTGGTAACAATCAAAATCAAATTTGATTGTCTAACTTATAAATTAATTATTTTTTATAATAATAATAATATTGCAGCAAAATTACTTCTCAATAGTAAAGACTCCCCAAATTCTTGAGTAACTACGTAGGTAATCGTCAAAATCTAATCTGCTGATTTTCATGTCATTTTGAACCTTTAATCAAAATAGATTTTTTTCCGCAAATATAAAGATGCACATTATTATTTTATACAGGTCAATCTTTTTTATATTTAATTCCAACATCTGGTTTTGGAACTGCCAAGCAGGAGGCCAAGAGGAAGACCAAAGATGAGGTTCATGGATACAGTGAAGGAAGACATGAAGATAGTTGGCATGACCGAAGAGGATGCAGGAGATAGGGTTAGATGGAAGAAACTGGCTTGCTGTGACGACCCCTGAAGGGAAATGCCGACAGAAGAAGAATACTTGCGTTTTTATTTAATTCAATTAAACCAAAGTACAATTTTTTTAATTAAATCTGGGAATATTTTGTTATTTTTCTTTCTGGGCTTCAAGTAATAACTCAATTGATAGTTCATTTTTTTCACAATAGACACACAATGTGCTTCAAATTTTCAGTTCCATGTGTCTAATAGTCGTATGAACATCAGTTATTGGTTTTTTTAATACTCTGTACTGTTTTTAAATCTGAGAGCACTACAGGCTAGACAGTCCAATTTAGTCTTCTCCACAAAAGCAAAAAAAAAAAAAAAAAAAAGCAATGAACAGCCTCGATCTATAAAAAACTTGTCCATGTCTAGGTATGTAACAAGCATCCAAAGAGTTTTCTTTCCTTTGCAACCTTGTCAATCACAACATCGGGGTCAAGATCAATCTTAGAGGCAACAGGCTGTGACATTCTGACTGACTGTTTCACTCAAGTTCTTTTTTGTGCGTGTGTCACAGTGAGTGTGACCAGACCTGACAGCTCATAGTACATTCTGCAACTGGATCTAAACTGAATCTTATTTTACTTGTAGATGGTATTTACTTTATGCCTCAAAGTGCATTAGCGATTGGATTTTTTTATTTGAAAAAGTAAAAAATTTAGGCAGGGAAGATAAGCAAGATCTCATATATTCAATTCAATTTTATTTGTATAGCCCAAAATCACAGAATTTCCATCTCAATGGGCTTCACAAGAAAAAGAGGAATGTATTAACACAAATATACAGCAAGAAAAATAACTAACAAGTGCTAACTAAACAAGACTAGCACATTTATGCCCTTAGACTCTCCTTCTCGGTGAGGAAACCTCCTAAAAAACCCATCAGTGGGGAAAAATAAGAAACCTCCTGGGGATCCACATGAAAGAGAGATCCCTCCCCCAGGACGAGCAACCAATGTGTCAAAGATTATTGTTTAAATATTAGCTTTTATACATATATATATATATATACTTATATTCAGTCAGTTTCTCCAGAAACCCACTTGTGAAAAGGTGTCATTAGACCGATCTTAAGGGACTGATGACAAGCTTCTTTAATCAAATCTACAAATGTCTAGATTAATATTAAACTGCCAAAAAGGACTTCACACAAGCCCTGTGGCATTGGACTATTTTGAGAAGCTCTATTCATCACTAGTTGGCCAGATTGCACAAATTATACATTGAATAAGCCATTTAAACGTCAAATCTGACATCTCATTTGATTGCCTGGGTCATTTTCAAGACCAATCAGTATATTGTGTTGTTGCTAAACTGAAGTGCCTGAAATTATCGTCTTTAAATTTGAAGTAGTGTTGCCGTACCACCTGCGGCGTCGCACTAAATCTGATTTGTCATTTAACTCAGCTTGAGATAAGTGAGCAGCAACTACAGTACGTAAGGCACATTTGGACAGAGGCTCAGTTTTTAGTTGATTGTCCATGTTAGTCACAATAAACTCAAATGATGCTTCATTATGGAGATCGTGCAGCACCATCGCTGACCATCTCACTTGCTGTTACTCAGAATATTCAAATTTCTTTCCCTGTGACATGATGACACCAAGAATGGCACACACTGTGGAATATTAAGTTTAAGGCTCTAATTTCAGCTGTCATATATATATAAGGAGGTCAAATACTGCAGAGTCATGGGTCGGTTAACTGCTCTCAGAGTTCCAGGTAGTAATTTCCTCTCAGTGTAATGTTTCAGAGGCTTGAAATAAAGATGGAGCCAATAAATTGTCGGTAATATTCACCATCGCCGGGTTGGCAATCTGCGACCTGTAGCAAGCCGCGACCCAACTGCAGACACTCACACACTGCAGATAACTGTCTTATAACATAATAACATTTACTCAGATCCCGGAATGTCAATCTCATAATTGTGCTCTTTTGACACTTTTAACGGGCCTTTTTTTATTTGCTGAAGAGCAAAATTTTTTTTTAGAGATGCCAGGGTTGTTAAAAAAATTGTTTGTATGCAAAAATTATAGATGTAAATAGAAATATAGACAAATGAATATTGATGTGTATAGATAGATATCTGAGACTGTTGCCCCTGTGACCTGGCACCGTATGGGCAAAAGACAAAGACATGACATGGTATGTATAGTCGTGTGCATGCACATCTGTTTAAAAAAAAAAATGAACGGAATATCTTCAGTATGTACATGAAAAAATGTATATAATTAAAGATGGAATTTCATGCAACATCAACCTTTGGGGGTTTCTTTTCTTTGAATGTTATTTTTGTGGAGACGGTGGCTCAGTGGTTAGAGCATTCGCCCGCGGACCGGAATTTCGCAGGTTTGCATCCCACTGAGTTCACGTCTAGGGTCCTTGGAGAAGACACCCCATTTCTCCCACCATTGGCGCCGTCATAGGTGGCAGCCTGCTGCGGTGAAATGCAGCACACAAATTTCTCAGGTGACCGGGATTAATAAAGTATATTTAAAAAAAAGATTTTACATCATAAACATGGTCTTTTATTACAATCGTGCATGTTTGAATAGTTTGCAAGCTCCCCAATTCTTCTATATTTTACAGTAGTGAATATATACTGTATTCGTATATATACAGTACAGACCAAAAGTTTGGACACATCTTCTCATTCAAAGAGTTTTCTTTATTTTCATGACTATGAACATTGTAGATTCACACTGAAGGCATCCAAACTATGAATTAACACATGTGGAAGTATAGTACATAACCAAAAAGTGTGAAACAACTGAAAATATGTCATATTCTAGGTTCTTCAAAGTAGCCACCTTTTGCTTTGATTACTGCTTTGCACACTCTTGGCGTTCTCTTGATGAGTTTCAAGAGGTAGTCACCTGAAATGGTTTTCACTTCACAGGTGTGCCCTGTCAGGTTTAAAAAGTGGGATTTCTTGCCTTATAAATGGGGTTGGGACCATCAGTTGCATTATGGAGAAGTCAGGAGGATACACAGCTGATAGTCCTACTGAATAGACTCTTAGAATTTGTATTATGGCAAGAAAGAAGCAGCTAAGTAAAGAAAAACGAGTGGCCATCATTACTTTAAGAAATGATGGTCAGTCCGAACAATTGGGAAAACTTTGAAAGTGTCCCCAAGTGCAGTCTCAAAAACCATCAAACGCTACAAAGAAACTGGCTCACATGCGGACCGCCCCAGGAAAGGAAGACCAAGAGTCACCTCTGCTGCGGAGGATAAGTTCATCCGAATCACCAGCCTCAGAAATCGCAGGTTAACAGCAGCTCAGATTAGAGACCAGGTCAATGCCACACAGAGTTCTAGCAGCAGACACATCTCTCGAACAACAGTTAAGAGGAGACTGTGTGAATCAGGCCTTCGTGGTAGAATATCTGCTAGGAAACCACTGCTAAGGACAGGCAACAAGCAGAAGAGACTTGTTTGGGCTAAAGAACACAAGGAATGGACATTAGACCAGTGGAAATCTGTGCTTTGGTCTGATGAGTCCAAATTTGAGATTTTTGGTTCCAACCACCGTGTCTTTGTGCGACGTAGAAAAGGTGAACGGATGGTCTCTACATGCCTGGTTCCCACCGTGAAGCATGGAGGAGGAGGTGTGATGGTGTGGGGGTGCTTTGCTGGTGACACTGTTGGGGATTTATTTAAAATTGAAGGCATACTGAACCAGCATGGCTACCACAGCATCTTGCAACGGCATGCTATTCCATCCGGTTTGCATTTAGTTGGACCATCATTTATTTTTCAACAGGACAATGACCCCAAACACACCTCCAGGCTGTGTAAGGGCTATTTGACCAGGAAGGAGAGTGATGGGGTGCTGCGCCAGATGACCTGGCCTCCACAGTCACCAGACCTGAACCCAATCGAGATGGTTCAGGGTGAGCTGGACCGCAGAGTGAAGGCAAAAGGGCCAACAAGTGCTAAGCATCTCTGGGAACTCCTTCAAGACTGTTGGAAGAGCATTTCAGGTGACTACCTCCTGAAGCTCATCAAGAGAACGCCAAGAGTGTGCAAAGCAGTAATCAAAGCAAAAGGTGGCTACTTTGAAGAACCTAGAATATGACATATTTTCAGTTGTTTCACACTTTTTGGTTATGTACTATACTTCCACATGTGTTAATTCATAGTTTGGATGCCTTCAGTGTGAATCTACAATGTTCATAGTCATGAAAATAAAAGAAAACTCTTTGAATGAGAAGGTGTGTCCAAACTTTTGGTCTGTACTGTACACATACTGTATGTCTGAATTGCATGTGTAATTTTCTATCAGTCAATTCCATTGCACCAAGACCGAACCTGCTGACCATTTATGCCCTAACCATTTGACCTTTTGGACGTTCAGACAGAAAATCATTAACAACAAATTAAAACCAGAGTCCGGAATCTGTACAATTTATGTTCAAACTTCATTTTCTATCCACATTTCCTGACCCTGGACACTCCACAGCTGTAAATCATAGATATTGCCTATTCAATAACACAAAGACACCACAGACTTATTCTATTCCAAGCACCTTTTAAAAAAAACAAAAAAAACCCAATTCAAAATCTTTTACTCCTTCTGCGTACAGTACATCTCATTACCAAACTTATGTACTTAATGCACGTTAATTGATTGGTAATTAATAAAAAAAAAACAGAGACAATACCAGCTTTCATTTCTCCCACATGATTCAGTCCCTGCATTTTTTATTCTGAAAATTGTTCATAATACTGCAGAGCTTCTTACTAATGAAACAAAGCGTGCCTGAAAGTGAGTTTTTAAAAAGAAAATGGGTAGACAAGGTTTCGTGCTGAGGGGATTTATTAAGGAAATAGCTGTCAGTTTTATAACTAAATCACCATGACCTTGAATAATCTCCCCACTTAATTGCAATCAAGCTATGTGAAAGTGATTGGTGCCAAGTGAATTAGCCAGCTACAGACCATTCGCACAGCAGGCCAAAGACTTGCTAAATACAAGTGGTGCTAATGACATTACTCACGTCAGTATGCTGCTTAGGTGTGTCGGAGGCTTCATAACCAATCTCGGTTGATTAGAGCGTCTACAAAGTGGTGCAAAGAAAACAGTTGTGAATACTTAAATAATTGTCTCACACAAAATTGGATCAGGACACAGTTTTTGCAATTTCTACAACTCCAGGTCATTTTCAAACTGTTCACTGTGATAATTTGCATGAGAGGAGGGAGAGCACTACCTGAGTTGGGAGACCAAGCATGCTGAAAGACATTTCATGATCACATGTGGTTGTGGTAGAGAATAACTCAGCATTCAAGTAGCTAACTGTCAGGAGACCAGTCTGTTCCCCCTCTGTGTCCTGTTTCCCCCCTCCCTCTTGTCTGTGTGTGTGCAACAAGTCACACCTGAAACCCATCTACTCATCTGCTGGAACATAATTGGATCAGTTTTTGACACACTCTTCGCCAGATCGTTTGTTTAACATGCTTGATCCGTTATCCAGTTTTTGGCTCCAGCTCCTACGTCAGAACCTGCCTAATTAATCCGTTTTTGTCTTCTTTATTTAGACTTTTTATCAATCAAATAAATCTGTTTTTGATTGCTTCATCTGAGCCTGTCTGTTGTGTCAAGGGTATAATTTTGGCTCTAGCTCCACAACACGACACTAAACCTAATTAAAAGATGGGTTTTAAGCCCTTTTCTAAAAACATAAACAGTTTCTGCGGCACTGAGGTCCTCTTGTAGGCTGTTCCACAGCCGAGGATCGTAATGATGGAACAATGCAGCAGTTTTAAAAGCTGGTGTAACGTGCTACCACACCCTGGTCATTGTCAGAATTTGAGCTCTGAAGTAGTTTTAAACTAGAAATACTCTTTTTTTTTTGGAGACGACAGAGCAGGGCATTATGATGATCTATTCTAAAAATAAAAGCCTGCATCAGAACTTTCACGCAGGGAAGAGAGAAATTGGTTGGAAATGCTTTAAATCAAACAATAAATGAAAAAAATATATATACAACAAAAGATTTTTAGTCAAAAGCAAACTCAATGGGCTGCACTCAGAAATAATCACATAAAAGTTGCTGAGAAAAACACTATAAAAGAGTAATAAAAAAACTGTAAACAGTCTTTTTCATGTGCATGTTGAAGTACCGTCAGCCTTGAGCAACATATTTAAATATCTGTTCTTTAGACCATTAGGTTACCAATTTACAATCAAAGCATTGAAATGTGGGGCAAATCACAAAATACAGATAAACAACAACTTGTTCAGGCACAATAAAGGCGAATATTTTAGAAAAGTCAAAATTGGACCCACACTAGCTTTTCTGAAATCAATAAAAGATTTTAACTGAAAGAAGTGTCAGGCATGAATGAGAGGATTTATACTAAGAAATAAAAAAAATTGATTTGATAGATTTTTTTTTTTTTACAGATATGACCTCGGAAAACATTTCATTTTTGGCCTTATGATTAAACTTTCTTCTCAGATTAGTTTCAGAAATCCAAAATTTATTAACAATCTATCCATTCAACTATCACGTATTGTACTACATTTTTATTTTATTCTTTGAAGGTTATTTTTTATCTTTTTGGTAGCTTTAATTTTTTTTTTTTTTTAGTATTTCACTGAGTCAGATCTCAGAAAAGTGGCTTATTTTCAGAGAAAGAGAGAAGTTTTAGGGGGATAAAAGCTGAAAAAAATAAATGATGAAGGGATTTAGTCGGTATCAGCTCCCTGATAGCAGCTTTGTGTCCCTTTCCTCCTGTCGAAATGACTTCCTACAGAAACACTGTTTTATGCTGGTGTGCTCTGAGGTCTTGAGAAGGCAACAAAAAGCCACAGTAAAGATGAACAGTGTTCCGTTATCTATCTGACCAGACTCTTCCAGATATATAGCCACCATTTTTCTTTCTATATAATGAAATGCTGCACAATACCACCGCAATCAGTATATTGCTGTTTTGGATTTGCACTATCCAAGTTAACAACTGAACTATAATTTATCCCTTAAAGAAGTTATTTATGAGATTAGGAGCAAGAGGTCACGCCAAGTTTGAAAAGCTTATCACTTTGTCTGGAATGTGGTTAAAACTACTCAGTGTGCAGAAATCTCTATTTATTCAGTCTTAAATAGTTGCATTTGGCAATTTCTGCTTTTTTTTTGTCAGGTCAGCTCCCTGTTCTAGTTTTCAATATGTAACTAAACCAAGGTTGATTCATTTTGCTAAAATTGTTTTTCAAGTGAAAACAATCTCAACTGCAAAGAAATACATCAGTATTATTTTAGTAACATTTCAAATACTGAAAGTAAAAGAACCTCAAAAATCACTCAAGGACACCAAAATCCTATCGTGAAGTCTATTGAAAAATTTACAAATTTACTCAGAAGTACGGATTTCAAGGGCTTTCCATTTTCCGAGACTATCACTCTGATAAAATTTTTCTTTGGCTGACAAACCTGTAATTCAGCAGTGGTTTGTTATTTTCTTTTCTACAAAATCAGTTAAGAAGTTATTTCCTTGATACCACAGAACTTTTTTTAGTTTGCAATTGCGTCTATTCACTGTGCAGTCGTTTCTATACTTGACCAGAAAAAAGTCAGACGGCCATCTTTAAACTTTCCGTTCCGTTCCGTCATCTTCCGCTTGTTCAGGGGTCGGGTCGCGGGGGCAACAGCCTCAAACGGGCAGCCCAGGCCTCTCTCTCCCCGGCTGCATCCTCTAGCTCACCTGGAAGGATCCCAAGTCGTTCCCGAGCCAGCTGTGAGACATAGTCTCTCCAGCGGGTCCGGGGTCTGCCCCTTGGTCTCCGACCGCTGGGACGTGCCCGAAACATTTCGCCCGCGAGGCGCTCGGGGGGCATCCTGACCAGATGCCCGAACCACCCCATCTGGCTCCTCTCGACCTGGAGGAGGAGCAGCTCGACACCGAGCTCCTCCCGGATGGCAGAGGAGGAATCTTTAAACTTTACAATATAAAATAATGAAACAAGTTGTTTCGACTAAACTAAGCTAATTAACCTATTTCTCTATGAAACATTATTAATTAAACCAAACCCAGTTACATGGCGGGGCAGGAGGTTAGCAGTGTAGCCTCACAACAAGAATGCCACTGATTTTTTTGGACCCTACTGTTGCGATAAAGAAGGAGGAGGACCCAAATGCAGGACAACAACAGGATTTAAAAACAGAAGTCAGGAAAGTCTGTACAGGATTACCTCAGGATAAAAGTTCAGAAAATACAACAGAGTTCCAGGATATAACGCATCGTCAGGGAGGATGGCGAAGGCGAGGATGACCTGATGTGGAAGTCCGGGGTGATTGGCCTTAAATAGGCAGCAGAGTCCACAGGTGTGTAGCATCAGAAATCAATCTCAGGTTTCCCTAATTAGGATGATGAGGAAGGTCCAGGGCTCCCTCCGGCGGCAGGCAAGAGAATTATGACACCTACGTGCTTTGAGACTCGAGACATAAGTTGGCAGGAGACATGGCTTGAGGCTTGCGACCCCAACATTTTCGTGTGAAGTTTGCGTTTACTTGTCATGCATGTGTGGACTCCTATTCCGGCTTCCTCTAAACCTCCAAAAACATAAATGAGGTTAATTGGAAAATTGCATGAATGCTAGGTATTTCAACAGGAAGTGTTTTTTTTTTGTTCGTTTTTTTTGTTTTTTAATGTAAAAGCACCAAAATAATATGAATCAATATTTTCAAGCTTTGCTAGCTTGATGCACTCCTCGCTGTATTTGAAGATTTATTCCGTGTCGTGCATGTACTACCAGGCGGGGCTGAGCATGGAGCGAGAGGATGAGAAATTCAATGTCACAAACTGAGGTGAAACTGAATTAATAAATGTTTTGGGTGAATTGGGTGCAAGTAAACTGAACTAGCAAAAAACTAGTTTCAATACGTATTTATAAGTGAAAAGTATTTTCAGACTCTTTTTAATCTAGTTTAACCTAGCTGAAATAGTTAAACTATTCTGTTTAGTTGGGAGGGTAGTAAGTTGTATTTTAATTTTACACTGTAAAAGTTTGGAACACACTTCCTGTGGCAGTGAGACAGGCCTCTACTGTTACAATATTTAAATCTGGTCTGAAAACATTTCTGTTTACTCGTGCATTTGAATGAATATTAATTACTCTTTCGTTTAGTTTCCTAAACCGCTTATCCCTAACGGGGTCACGAGCGGGATGGTTTTCAGTAATTTGACTAGAGGTGAAAATCGCTTTGTGAGAAAAAGCAGAGGGTAGGATTTTTTTTTTTTTTTTTTCGCAGGGCGGGACATTGAAGCACCTCAATTATGTTAAGCAAAAGGATGTAGTTTGACTTAATTATTAGCATACGCACTACTAATGGAAGGATTTTCTGGCAGGGTGTGAAGATCTGACGGCTTTGCTTACTAACCTGACGAGATCTGCGACCTGACGAGATCTGCGACTTGCGCCTCACATGCCCAGAACGTGTCATCCTCTACCACTCCCTTACAGGTGATCTAAACATCGAGATCTGCGATCTGGCGTAATTCCAATATTTCTATTGGAATTAGCGGTTTTTTCACACCTGCTCTGCATTTTTCGAGTAAATATCTATGATTTTAAAATGTACAAGTAAGATTTTTTTTCTTCTTTAATGTGTATTTACTTTAGATTTTGCGAATGGTTGTTCACTTCCAGTTGTCGTCAGGTCGCAGATCTCGTCAGAACACCGACTGATTTTAGGCAAGCGGCAGGGTACACCCTTAACAGGTTGCCAGTCTGCTTCTGGGCCACACACACGTTTCTTTCCTAAGGGGCAATTTTGTAGCGGCCAATCAACTCAACATGCATGTTTTTAGAGAGTGGGAGGAAATCTGAGTACTTGGGGGAAACATATGCATACATAGGGAGAACATGCAAATTTCACACAGAAAGACCAGTGCTTCTAGCCTCGGCCCCACTCCGAGATTCAAACCCTGACCTTCTTGCTGGGAAGCCACTGTGCCAACCACTGTGATGCCAATTAATAAATGTTTTGGGTGAATAATACATTTCTGGAGAAATGAAATTCCAAAGTGTATTTATAATTTTTTAAAATCATTTTTAATTTGGAGGTTAAGCCCCTTAAGGTGCGACATCTCGTTTTCGAGGGGGTCCTCAACCTATGCCCTATGAGAAAAGAATGAGCACCCTCTCTTTAAGCTAAAATGGGGAAGTTGGGAAGATGCCAATTATTTTAACAATTATTTTCCTTAATTCTTTGGTGGTTCTAATTTTAAGAAGAGTTTTCCACATGTAGGGTCTAGTTGTCAGGACAACCAGCAAGTGGCGCTTCAGTCTTAGCCCCCCTCTCTCGGTGAAAATGACCAGAGGATCGAGTTACTCTACGCCCCATCTTTAAGCCCCACTTATATCACTGTTAGACAGGGACAACACAGGCAACAACAACCTCCAGAAGAATCCAGACTGAACCCACATGTAAGTGTAAAACATCGCTTTTATTCCCGATCTAAACCATCCCGATCCGTTCGCGTTATTCTATTTACACATAGGCTAATTCCTTCTTTGTTCGCTGCTTTTTAGACAGAAAACACAGACTTTTATATCGGATTTGATTCAGAATCAAACAAACTGAACGTCATTTGCTTTAAATGTTTGTTATAAATGGTAATAAACGTCCTATTGTAACTTAGTGCGGGTTTTTGCGCTCAAACCGTTATCCTAGCCAACTTCTTTGCTATTTGTCGGAAGCCTGTTGCTCCATGAATGTTAGAAGAAGGAGGAGCTGAGAAAAGCGGATTGTCCTGAGAACAAGGATCTCAAACGGATTTCTATCTGTTTATACACATTTATAACAACCAAAACACCGCATTGCATTCATTAAATTACATCTTATAGTAAAATAATTAAGTTAATCAAATGCTTGCTTCTGATTGGCTAGATTTGGTTGCTGCAAACCATATGCATGACTTTAATTTTAAAGTGTATTTGGCTTTAAAGCTTTAAAGATCAGTTCTTAGTTGCTCAATCATGTGTGAATCATTACTAAGGAAGTTACCATGTCCTTGTTGTGATCCTCCCTAAAACCACACATTCCTAAATAGTGTTTTATGTGAACCATAAATCAAAAGCACATAATCATAAACAGATCAAATAGATAAAGGAAATGAAAAGGTTCTCATGTGGATGTATGCAACTGTAATTTAATTATCCAACCACTGTTGTGATCCTGCAAACACAATCCTTAAACTGGAGCTATTTGTGGCTATTCTTGCTATCATTGGTCCAATCCGTCTTTAACCATGCAATGTGTCACTGAGTCATGACAGGCTAGTAAGCAAAGCCATTTATGACATTACCTGTGTAAGGGAAGACTTAAAATTCAATCTTAAAGTGTGGTCAAATATTTCTACCCGATTATGGACGTTTGATGAACCAAGAAGACAAGATTGAATCAAAACTCTGCACTTTAACTTGTTCTATTTGTTCTATTTATTCTTATCTTGAAAATATAATATTTAAAATTGAGAAGAAAGAAATAGAACACAATTAGGAAACGTTAAATGTTATGAATGTCAGTTTGGGTTGTAAGGTGGCACAGTGGTTAGCACAGAGGCCTCACAGCAAGGAGGTCAGGGGTTTGAATCCCCAAGTAGGGGCGAGGCTTGCAATACCGGCCTTTCTGTGGGAAGTTTGCATGTTCCCCAGTGTATGAGTAGGTTTTCTTCAGGTACTCCAGTTTCCTCCCACTCTCCAAAAACAAGCATTTTAGGTAGATTGGTCTACACTACAAAATTGTCCCTAGGACTGAGTGTGTGGTTGGTTGTCTGAAATGAAAAAAATGGAAAAAAATTAAATATATACTTTATTGATCCCTCAGTGGGGAGATTTGCATGCTGCATTACACCGCAGTAGGCTGGCGCGTATGACGGCGCCAATGATGGGAGAAACGGGAGGTTAGATGTCTTCTCCAAGGATCCTAGACATGAACTCTTGGGAATCGAACTCGCGAATTTCCGGTTAACTTCCAGTCCGAGGACGAACGCTCTACCACTGAGCAACCGCCTCCTTCCTCCTACTACCTCTTCCCACACTGTGTATGTGACCCTGCGACAGGCTAGTGACCTGTTTTTTGTGTACCCTGCCTCTTGCCAGAAATCAGGCTCCCGTGACCCCATTAGAGAACAAAATAAATATTAGTGTTTAAAAAAAATATATTTTTTCGGTATTTAGAATTTCAAAAGATTTTATTTTATTCAAAATTATAATTCCAACTATCCATAATTTCGGTTATTAGCAAAAAAAAAAAAAAAGTGACACAGCCTTCGTTTAGCATTGGTCTTTCAAATACATCGTTTTGAAATTAAGTTTAGAGAAGAACACATTTTCACCCATTTTTTTAAATCTGTTCCCAGTCGTTAGTGATACTAACAATGATGTTTTAAATGAGACGTAAAAACATTTTGTTTATACTCTTAAGAAAAACTCTTCTGGTTATTTTTCAGGTCTTGAAAAAAAGGAGAAAAAAAAATCAAATTGGCTCGGAGGTCGAAAATGATCGAAACAATGGGTAAGTGATTTTCTTTCTCATTACCAGATTTAATTAGTACATCGTGGAGATGTGGTGAATTGAAAGTAAATTGAAACAAAGGGCAGTTTAGTTTTACAATTAGTGTGGTACGTCTATTTCGTTCTCATGCTGTCTTATAATCATAAAAAAACTTGTTTAGTTTTAAATTAGCAGTTTCGGCACAAGTGTTTCAGTACGTGTTACAAGTTTCCTTCTAACCAACAAGAACCAGCATTAATGACATTGTTATTTTGATTTTTCCAAAAAGTGCTTATTTTTGTCCAAATTAAAGGCAAAATTAAATTAATTATTTTGAACTAAAAGGTGCATTTTTTTTTATTTTCTCAAGATGTTAGATACGTTCATTTGATTGAAAACTGAGTTTTAAAAAGTAGTTAGGTCCACATAGGCTACGTTAGAGCTGGTACTGAACATTTGATAAAAATTGGATGAAAAAAGCAGACACTATTGAAAAGCCGTCGGCGATTCTTAAAAAAAAATCTGTTCAAGCTCAAGTATTATTGGCCTATTTACAACCTTTGTTCAAACAACAAAGCTTGTGAGTGTGTTTCTGACCATGTGCATGCCCCGAAAGGTGTTAGTCACAGTTGGTGAGTTACAGAAATTGCTTCATTTTTGCCAAGGCGGATGTCCGTCTGGCTCGTCTTCACTAACAAGCCATTCTGGAGCTGCTTGATTGGAGGGCTTATGCAGGGTCCAGCAGGCAAACATTGGAGGGTCTGGTTGTCTTATCTTTTCTTTCTGATAGCTGTTCTCTTCTCCCATGCAACCCACTGTTGACCCTGACAACAAAAAAGTTTTTTTGTTACTAAAAGAAGAAAAAAAAAAAGACCAACAACAAACAGCACGTTCAGAATAAACTAGTTTCTCTTTGTGTAAAACCCATGGCGTTATTAGGGTTTTAATACAGTAAGCTCTGCAGAGCATTTGTGAGCCTTAGCTAAGCCTAAGTTTGTGAAATATGGCTCGATCCACTTTTCTCTCCTGCTTTTATGTTATTGTAAAAAAAAAAAAAAAAATTTTAAATGGTTTGGAAACATATTTTATTAGAAATAGTTGATCTGGAATAAAAAGGTTAAAACAAAGTCCATTTTCGTTTCTTTCATTCTCCTCTTTCCTATGTCTACACCTGCACCGCGGCTGGCACTGTCACTGAAATATGCGATGGCTTGCAGATACACAGCGTGCCTTGCAGGCGGTGGAGCGACTCCAGGCCAAACTGAAGGAGCGGGGGGAGGTGCCAACTGAAGAAAAGCTCAGTCTGCTCAAATCAGTGCTTCAAAGCCCTCTCTTTCACCAGATCCTGGCCCTACAAAAGTCTGTCCAGCATGTCAAAGACCAGGTAAACTAAAATATATTAATGATGGATATTCCAAGATTGTCTCAGACTCTGTTTGTCTGCAGTTTCATTCAGTAAAGATTTTTTTTTAATACTCCATTCTTGTATCATCATCAGTCCATTCCACAAAAAATAGTATTGTGTGATTCAACACTACATATATGCTGATCATTGTTACTATATTCTGAGAAATGAAAATATGTTTTCTTGGTGACAAACATAAGCAAATCATCAATGGAAAACTTCACCAATTAAGTTCAATGGCCAAGTGGCTGTTGCTATAGAAAAAATAATATTCACTTTAACACATCATTCTTGAAAGGATAGATGTCCTAGAATGGCCCAATCGTCTCTTCTGTTAGCTGCTTTCTCACAAACAAACTCAAAGATAGTTTTACTTCTGAAGTGAAGGATGAACAACGTCCTTCACTTCGTTGTTACATATTCTGCACTATACACGATCAAATAGTCAAATGAAACATTTCGTGGAGTTCTAACAAGGATACAGAGCTACAAGTCCATGTACGTTGATAGTAGCCACAAATATCCATCCTATCCAAAGATATAGGCTTAGCATATCTTAGCATGTCCAGCTTAGCAACAAAAATGCAAAGCAAGTGTTTTCTATCTGAAATTTGAACCTGGGCATGTTACATCGTTAATTTGTTTAGAGCATGCAGTTTACAAAATCAAAATAATGGTCAGTGTAACGTACGTTACAAAATCATAAATGAACATCACCAAAACAATGCCGAATGCCATGACTGGTGGTCATTGGCATGGTCGTAAAACCTATTTTACATCTGCTAAGGAAAACACAATCCTTTCATTAGACAAGCACCAAAAAATGAGGTTTTCCGTGTTTGTCTTGGTTCGCTTGGGAAACTCCATTCAGAGTACACTTGCTAGTGGCTAAAACTTCATTTAAATATTTAATTGGCTTAATCTACCAAGAAGTTTAAGTGGATTTTCTGGTATTCTCGATAGGATTGGGATATTTTCTGCATAAATATTTTGAAGCCTTTTCTTGCATCTCCCCCGATTTCCTCGCTGACCTCAGTGATTCTGTCTGGCTCTTGTCACCTGGCTCCCCTTATTGCAATCCCCAGAAGTGTTGGCTGCTGTGGCCAAGTTGCTGTCAAGGTTCACACAAGTCACATATAATACGGTTACATGAGCAGAGGCAGTTGCTCTGAGTCAGGCGCTTTTTCTCAAGCTGATTCTCCTCATTGAAAATTGAACATTTCAGTGGAGGCAAAGAGCTCTTAAGTCAGAGTAGAGAAGGGCCAGGCTAAGTGTTTGAGACGGAGACGGAAATATGCGAACTATGCAGTGGGAGGCAATGAGATGCTTTAAAGCCTTGATAAATCTGGATCATAAAAACTCTTTATAGCATTTTTGTGCTGTGAGAGTTTTAGTCATATAAAAAGGTACATTAATGTGCACCTACTGTATGTGTGTATTTTGTGTGTTGCACATGTTATAGATTTTAAAAATAAAAGTCTTATCAAGCAGAACATATAAAATTCCCTTTAGAGGTAAAACCAGATCGGTTTTGTGTTACAATGAATAGGCTTATTATAGACAAGCAGCAAAAATGTTCAATGAGTGTTTCAGTAATCTCATCAGAGAATCCTGAGCCAGACACATTTGTCTGGCCCCATAAAGCAGTGCCAATTTGGAGAAACATTGCATGTCGGTTTTAGTTTGGAAACAAGGTCCAGACACAAATGCGCACTGTCCTTCTTCTTGTATCTGCTAGTTAGGCCTTGGTCAGTTCATGTCTCTATAGCGACAGAACCATACTCTTCACTGAGAAAGGGGCCGCCGCCACTGTGTGAAGTGGGGCAGAAACAATTTTCTAAATGTTCAAGAACCAAACTGGAACTTTAATCCTCTTAGCCGGGCCCCAGCTAACAAAGCTCATGCATGAGGACTGCAACTTAGCAGCATGCTACACTAATTTACCCCGACCCGGAGGGTTTTTGTTGTGATAGTTTGCATCATTATGCTCTGTCCTACGAAGTTTGTGTCTAAATACTAATCTTGGTCTGCATTGTGTTTTGAGGTATCATTTACAGAACATGCCCGGCATGTTGTTGCACAGTACCTCCATGTAAACATGTAAGCCCACAAGGATTAGTTTAGTTTGGTTATGCCATACGGTACAGGGAGTGCACTGAAGTTATTACTCTGTCTGTTTGGCAAGGAAGACATTTTTTTTTTTTTTACGTTGCTGTCTCGTTTTTGTAAATCAACGCTCACACAACTAAAGTCATTCCGGTTATTAAAACCCAAGCATATTAAGGCATCCAGATGGCTTCTCCTTCCATCAAGGAAATATTGCATTTGGACCGTAGTCATTGTTTAAACATCAATATAGAGCTATTATCTCCTGAGGGATTAGGCTGCCATAGATCCAGCTAATCATGGGCGGATAACAAGCAATCTCCTGTCCCAGTGGTTTTAGACAGAGAGATCCAGGGCTTTGTTGTCTAAAATTAAACTCAGTAAATGTTTACATCTACCGGTATTTTTATGTTTTTCTATTTAAACCTTGAATTAGAATCAGGAAAACTGGATTTGTGATAAGTTTTGCTAAATTTCAAAGTCAATAAGCAAGACGTCAACATTTTTTATAATTGTATCAAAATTGACTTTGTGAACATGCAATTTACTTAGAATTTCAAATTCCCAGAGATGAGGTCTTACTTTAATGTGTTGCAAATGTTCCTGGAAATCATTCATGTTTGACGTGGTCTCCAAACTTTCTTTGAATAAGAAAATGCTAACCGCCACAGCTAGCTTACAGTTCTATAATTATTCACAGACCTGGACTCTGTTTGTAATTTATTTACTTCCCTGTAAATAATTACAATCTCTTCTTTTGTATTTCTTTTTTTCTTTAGGGAGGTGTTCCATCATTAAAAGGAAGTGATCCCAGTGATCAGGGTTCGGCTGTGAATCCAAATGGCAGCCATGTTTCTTTCTCAGACACAGCAGTTGCTGCTTGCATCAATGGCAAAATATCCTCCGAGGAATTTGAACAGATCATTCAGTCGATGGCACAGGTATACAACCAACCAAAGGGGAAAGTTTTAAGGAGAACTCCTAGATAATGCACTTCAGTATTTTTCTCAATCTAGCCAATTGGCTTCCTTCCATTACAGCATTAAAAATGGAATTATTTTGGTTGCCTGTATCTTTGTTGTTGTGTGAATATTTGTGAATGTGATGCAGGGTCGGTACATAACCCACGTGGAACTCCAAAAACCCACATCAGGAGGTCTCGGCTTCAGCGTTGTGGGACTTAAGAGTGAGAATCGTGGAGAGCTGGGCATCTTTATTCAAGAAATCCAACCGGGAAGTGTTGCATACTGGTACGCAAGAACACCACAGAATCACTCAAACTTTGGAGATAGATTGTTGGAAAATTTTTACATTAGGCAGCTTAACTGTTGAGAATCATCAGAAATGAATAAAAATCAAAAGCCATGCCTTGTACTTTCATAACGTGACTTTGTTCTCTCTCTGACAGTGATGGGAAACTCAAAGAGGCCGACCAGATCTTAGCCATCAACGGTCAGCCACTGAATCAGTCGGTGACTCACCAACAAGCCATAAGCATCTTACAATGTGCTTCAGAGAGAGTTCATCTCACAGTGGCAAGAGGACCAATACCTCAGCTGACCAGCCCTGCCGTATCTCGTACACCTTCTGCAGCCAGTACACTATCAGCAAAGTCCAGCGCGGTATGAATCCACTTCCATCCTTATGGATCATGTCAAATAATTTAAAATGCTGTTTTTGATCCTCTCTCTGCTTTCAGTGGCAGCATCTGGAAACAATTGAGTTGGTGAACGACGGCACTGGTTTGGGGTTTGGTATTGTTGGAGGAAAGACAACAGGGGTTATTGTCAAAACTATTCTTCCTGGAGGCATAGCTGACCAGGTGAATGGAATGCATTAATATATATTCTGTTTTTCTGAAATGTTTTTCTGCTTATTGATGGTAAAAAAATATATGTTTTTGTCTTTTATTTTAAATCTCAGGATGGGCGGCTGCGCAGTGGGGATCACATCTTGCGAATAGGAGAAACAGACCTGTATGGTATGGGCAGTGAGCAAGTGGCTCAGGTTCTCAGACAATGTGGGAACAGAGTGAAGCTGGTGGTTACGAGAGGACCTGTGGAGGAAACACCCTCTGCAGTCATGCCCGTGGTGCTTCCCACTGTCGCCGAACAGCAGGTAAAAGGACCCAATTTTACTTACAGCACATCAATGCAACGACATATCCGTCCTTTTTTTTCTGCGCCGGCTTCGCCACGTCTTCCTGTGAGGCCGCCGAGTTATCCTCACCGATTCGCCGTCACACATTCAGATCAATTCTATAAAATTTGCTCTCCGAAAGCAATCCAAAGCATCTTCGTCGTCCGTGACTCACATTTTGTAGGACTTACATCAATTTATGTTCTCAGAAGTAGTAATTTCATGGCCTCTACACAATCAGCTTGATTTGAACATGACTAATCTGCAGTGACTCGTAAGACGAATGATAAACATCTTCCTCACATCACTTATTGGCTCGCAGTATTGAGCTGAACAAGGCATTTTCTTGACAACACGATGAGCTCAACTAATTTTTTTTTTTAAGCAAATTCCCCTTTTCTGTAAATGTTAAGCTTTCCTTCTGATGAATTTTTTCACAGGCCAGTGAGGAGGAGGACGCCGAATCATTTGACGTTAATTTGACGAAGAATGCACAGGGACTTGGAATCACAATCGCTGGTTATGTTGGAGATAAAAATTCAGGTGAGGAATTCAAGATTTAAAGATCATTTAGAGGAAAGTGCAAATTTTTCAAGTCCTGTTGTTGTTGTAATATAATTGTAGTGAAGAGTTTGTAATTCTTGTGCAGATGAGACTTTTTTGTAGAAGTTTCTGGCAATCTGCCTGCCTCTGGAAGATTCCGGGATATTGGTAGCACTTCTTCTTGGCTGCTTTGTAATGTCATTTTAGCAGCTGATCTCTTTATCTGGCATATTTGTCTAACAAAATCTTTCCCCATCATACCTTTATTTGCACAACGCTTATGATTCTCTCGTATTTATAAATTCCATTTGCATAAAATTTTTTAACACAATTGGAGTAAATAAATGGCGACAAAAACATCATATACTGTACTTGCAAACTATCAAATGAAAAAAAAAATGTAGAAGCTGTTTTGGCATCTGCTATGCTATGACAAGAACTCATGTGCAAGCTTTTAAAATTTTGTAACTTCATCGTTAGTGACCTTAATCTTTGATTGCCTGACCCTGAAAACATGAATAGTTCATCTACAGTTGGTACTGAGGAACTGTGGGCATAAAACATTTATTAGTGTGGCATTTCCCACTTTCTGCCTCTTTCTGACATTTTTGAAATATCAAATCCAATCTCATCTCAACAACTCGGGCATATACATTTTCTCAAAGTTTTTCCAATGGAAGTTACTTGGAAAATTGGATTTTTTTAAGGTAGTATTATCTTAATTGCCATTTAGCTCTTAAACGGTGGGAGGGGCCTTATACGACCCACCTGCACACCTATCCGACGCACAAAAAATGTGCATAGATCTACATATCTTCACAGGTTGTAGATGGTGTTTGAAGAGCTGAATACTTACTGTGCCCTAGTGGTTGATAAAAAAATATTTGAGCAACAAGGTCACACCAATTGTTATCAAGTTACTCATAAGTCCAACTGAAGTCAAGAACAAAGAGAAAAAGAAACAATTGAAAGGATATCTAATTTTTGTCCAAAAAAAAAAATGCTGGAACACTATGTTACAATAGAGACAAAAGCATTCCTTAATGATTCATTAAATGCTTTAACAATCTGTCTAGGATCAGTTAGCCCATTTTATTAACTTTTTCTTTATATTACTGTGCACTTTAACCTCCATTTGCAACTTGTTTTTTTGTTTAGAGTGGTTTTATGGAGTTGGCATTGGCCTGCCAACAGACCGAAGATGAAAATGAGCTTTTGGCAATATCCTTGCATATTTACATTTATATGTTCATTATTATGCACGGTGTATTATAAATGGACTGGAAGCAATCGTAGACTGCAGGCAGATGCCAAATTGTTATCAATGACTGGTTATTATGTGTTGCATTAGAAGCTCTTATGAAAAAATTCTAATCAACTTACAAAGATTGAAAAAAAAAAAAAACTTTAAAAACTTATTCAGGTTTGATCAAATTTAAAATCCAATCAGTTGTTTTTTGACCAATTTAATCAGTTTTTTTAAAAATGATCCGTTTTGTTTTCTGCACCGCTTATTCCGTACTGGATCAAGGCGGGGCGGAGGGAATGTTGCTGCCTATAGGTTGCTGATTATAGGCAGGAGGCAGCGCACACCCCGATCAGGCCGCCAGGCTCTTTGGGGCTATGCACATACACACAGACACACTCATTCCTTGCGGCAATTTCGTAGCGGGAAATCTTCCTAACATGCATGTTTTTGGAGGATGGGAGGAAACCGGAGTACCCAAAGAAAACCCATGCACACACAGGGAGAGCATGCAAACTCTACACAGAAAGGCCAGTGTTTCAAGCCTTGTCCCAATTTGGAATTCAAACCCCGACATTCATCTTCCGGAAGTCAATCACCATCTCCCTGGTATTGTCTACATTAAGCAGCAGGTGATTCTCCCCTGCCCACACCACAAATCCATCCACCAGCCTCTTGTACTCCTCCTCCTGCCCACCACTTATACTTGTTTTAAAAAAACAAAGACGAGAACAAAATTTGGTTGAAAACGCCTTGACATATACACATCCAAATATTCGTTCATTCACATCATGTTGGATCTAAGTAACGACTAATTAGGGGGGGAAAAAAGCAACTTTTTCCTGTGTATCAATGAACAGATATTTTCTGCTGTTTTTATGTATTTTCTTAGACTGCCAAGAATAAAATTTATTAATAATAAATTTGCCTTTGATGCTCTGTAATCTTCTGCTTTATTTACCCCTCTTATCAAGCTATAATTTGTTATTTGTGAGAAATCAAACCTCTTCAGCATCCCTCCTTAATTGAACAACTTATTCTTACTCCTCAGAGCCCTCTGGTATATTTGTTAAGAGCATTACAAAAGACAGTGCCGTCGATCAAGATGGCCGCATTCATGTTGGCGACCAGATAATAGCTGTAAGTACTGTAATTACGCTCTTTGAAGCGGCGTTTTCTCTGTTCACGATGACGCGTAGTGAATAGTTTGTAATGTGTGTCGCAGTTATCACATCAACTCATACAATGTGAGAAAATCACATGCATAATTTTAAATCATTTGCAACAAGCTGGGACGTCAAAATATGTTTGTTTTTATTTGGTGACTTTGAAATAATAAAGAAAAAAGATTTATCTTTCAGTTTAATTGACAATGACTTGATTTAGTTTTTCTACATAAGTGGTTTGCGGCCGCTTTGTAATTGATTTTGATTATTTTATGTTCCAAAACTAATCAAAATAAAATAATTTGATAATTGTGACTACTTAGGTGCATGTCTCTGTTGTCTGTATACATCTTACTGTTTATCACAGCTTCCATTAATCTTCCAAGTAAGAATACACATTGCTGCTAAGCACACTTAAACTGCACCATTTAATCCATGCGCTTCTAAATGTTCGCCCTCTGCAGGTGGATGGTGTAAACATCCAGGAATACACCAATCAGCAAGCAGTGGAAGTGCTCAGACACACTGGCCAGACTGTTCACCTTAAGCTGATCCGACGGGGCTTCAGGCCCGATGAAATCCCTCCCGCCATGGCGCCTAGTGTTGCTGTTCTGTCTCCTTCTGCCACCATCCCAACCACCGCCACTGTCCTGAGGGAGCTGGAGCAGGAGAGGCAAAAATCTGAAGAGCCTGCAAAAGGTTGGAAAGAAACTTTTTTTTTTCTGTGCTTGCATAAGGACACTCATTCTGTTCATTCTTTTGCTCAAAAGAGAAGAATTCTAAGTCTTGGTGGTTAAGTTTATGAGTGTAACACCATCATGCATGACAGCGTCTAGGAGAGAAAGAGAGAGATATGCACTTAGGAAGAGAGGGTAGCAAGATCGCGACTAGACCAGGGGTGGAAAAAGTTTTTGACTTGCCGGCCACATTGAGTTCTAACATTTGACAAGCAGGCTGGAACCAGGGGCGGATCCGGGGCAGGGGGCGAGGATCCACAAAAAAAAGTGTTCTTACTACTTTAAATATTATAAACTTTGTGCAAAATATGCACCAAAATGCAGAAAAATGACTTATTTTTCAAAATGCTCTGGTGTGGACCCGCAGAGCCCCTTATACTGATTTGTCAGCGTTAAATTTCAAATCTAGCGGCGCTAGGTTTGAAATCTAAGCGCTTGATGTAACATTTTGCTTGTTTTAACATCTAACATGCTTGTTTACATGTGTGTATTGGGCCCGATGGTTTTTCATATCTGTGCACAGATACACACACATTTTAATGGGAGCAGTGTTGTTGTTTCTTTTGCACCATCTAGTGGCAAAACATCCGAATAACAGGAAAAATAAAACTAACAAGGTTTATTTAGTATTTAACTTTTTGTAGTTCGGCTTAAAACGGTTAACGGGCCGCATAGTTTGCCCATGACTGGATTAGACCTATGTTGTCAAAAAGAACAACTTCTTCACCTTAGGAGTATTTTAAACTTTGAGTGAACAAGAACACCAGTTGAAATTCCACTATATACACTGCAGATTGTCCACATAATTACATCTGATTGAAAGTTTGAATTCAAATGCCTTGAAATAACGTGAATTATGATGAAACACCCTCTAATAAAAACAGAAATCAAAACAATATTTCAACACAGGGTTAAAAATTGTTCGAAAGCATTTTTCTGATTTAATAAAGATGAACCTCCTGTAAAAATGGGTCATAAATCACTTTTGAGATGGTCTTTTCACACTTACGTAATTTACCATTTAACATGAAAGATATTTGGCAACCATATTGCTTTTAAAAAGCCACTTATAATTGCATTTAAAATATTCAAAAGCACTTGGGAATGCGAAAAAAAGAGAATGCAATTCCAGATTTGTGATGTTCCGGTGCGAGGTCAGCACATCCTCACTAAGATGTAATTATTCGATACTTTAAAGAGCCTATGGTTCCAGGCTAAAAAGAAAAGAGCTGAGAAATGGTGGAAATCAAGATAAAGACCACAACAAACGGCTGCTTAGCAAGAGAAAAAATATGCACACTTTGGCTCTATAAACATTTGGAGCAACTCCCATTAAAACATTATCGGACCTTTGGTGCTGCACTGCTGCTTTTGTCCAATGTTGCTGCAGAAATAAAGCACGAAAGACAAGCTTTTCTTTTAATGATGCATCTTGGGAGTACAGATGGTATTTTTTACTGGATAAATCTTTTCTGGAAGCTTTAAAAGTGATGTCAAATCCTTGTTGAAACTTTTGCTTCTTGAATAGGAGTGATCCTACAACATGGCTAAAAATGACCCAGATCCACTTGCAGGATCTAATCTGGATTTTCACTAGACTTTTCAACTGGAATCGGTCGACGTTAGACGACCAATGATGTACAGTATACATGATTCTAATTTAAGTCTATGTAAAGTTTTTTAAGATTTTATTTTTAAAAGACATCAAATTTTACTGTCATTATTTTCATGTTCTGAACTGCTTATCCCTAAAAAGGTTGCGGGGTAGTTGGAGCCTATCCCAGCTGATTTAAGACGAGAGGCAGAGTACACACTGAAGAAGTCACTCATATCTAAGGACAGTTTCGAGTTTTTAGAGGGTGGGAGGAAATGCAGCCCAAACTTTATTATCATTCAGATTAATCCTTGAAGAGGTTGTTGTGTAGGACAGTAGTTCCCCATCACGAAAATGGGTATAAAAACATTAAATGGCTGAACATCATGTTTTCTTTTAATGGCTTCCTGCAATTCCATTAAATTCCAATTAAACAAAGCACACATGCACAAGAAAAGGACACATTGACGGCACATCCTGGCTTTTACAGCAGAAAGCCAAGAAATTTGCAGAATTTTCTTGGTGTCACTAAACCAAAAAATTCAAACAAATTGCTCTTAAATGTAGGCATTTTTCTTTTTATAGTTTGTGGGCTGCATGATGGCGCTGGAGTTAGTACAGTGGCCTTACAGCAAGAAGGTTGTGGTTCGAGGATGATGCTTGAAACACTGGCCTTACTGTGTGGAGTTTGCATGTTCTCACTGTGTATGCGTGGGGTTTCTCCTGGTACTATGGCTTCCTCCCATCCTCCAAACACATGCATGTTAGGTTAATTGGCCACTGTGAGATTGCCCCGAGGAATGAATGTTTGTGTGTGGCCCCGCAACAGACTGGGGACATGTTCGGGGTGTACCCTGCCTCTCGCCTTAAATCAGCTGGGATAGGCTCCGGCACCACCTTCGAAACCGTCAGGGATACGCAATTCAGAGGATGTAATGAAATGAAAAAAAGTTTTGGTTGAACTTCAAAAGCTTATTTAAACTTCTGAGTTTCTGCACATTTTCTTTCCCCCAGAAAAAGTAACTCCAATATTTTTGGAATTAGCTCATAAGTGCCACACAATTTAAAAATAAATATACAAATTCCTGCCTCGGCCGTATTCCTACATTTATCTGGCACTACCAGACTATTATTTTGGTGAGAAGTAATCATCTAAGCTGAAAATTTAACTGCTTACTTTAACTGTTTTCATGTCAGTTTTAGGACCATTGATTTCTTTCCTTTATCCAAAGTACCCAGGACTGGCTTAATGTGGGTACTTAAAAGATGCTGATGTAAACTATATACCATAACTTGCCTTAGTGCAGGAGTAGTAATATAATGGGTGGCCAGTTTTGCACCCTTTGGGAACCCTAAACATATAAACAATAGCAGAGAGTTGTTAAAAAGTACAAGGACCATTAAACATATGTTTTAAAGCCGAGTGTGTTCTCTAAACAGCATAAAAAGTGTTTTAATGTTCTCTGTAATAAAGAAAAGTTGATGGTTTTATCCCAATTATTACTGTACTTTCTGTTGATTCCTGGGGTACCTGATATGTCCTCCTGACTCTCTCAATGTGTGTTGTGTTGACAGTCACCTCAGATGAGAGGCAGCTCCAGACAAAGAGTGACGGATCTGATGTCAACCTGGTATCGGATCAGATGACAAAATACAAACATGGTAGGAGGCTAGGATTCTTTCTTGGCTGTATGCACTCACGTCCAGATAGCAGGCACACGTTTGACGGATGAGACCACCTGTAGACAGGACCACACTGACTGACTATCAACACATAATGTGTGCACAGATGGGTTGCATTAGCATTCCCAGAATCCACAGAAATGGTAAATGGTAAATGGACTTTACTTGTATAGCGCTTTTCCACCTGTGTCGGCTCTCAAAGCGCTTTACAGTGTAGCTCACTTTCACCCATTCACACCTGATGGGGATGCCTCCATGCAAGGAGCAAACCACCATAAGGAGCAATTGGGGGTTCGGTGTCTTGCTCAAGGACACCTCGGCATGAACTCCTAGCGGGGGATCGAACCGGCAACCCTCCGGTTACAGGGCGGTCACCCTACTCACTGAGCCATCCTTCCTCCAATAATAAAAATAAGACGTTAAATTAGTTCCGTTCCGTCATCTTCCGCTTGTTCCGGGGTCAGGTCGCGGGGGCAACAGTCTCAAACGGGCAGCCCAGGCCTCTCTCTCCCCGGCTGCATCCTCTAGCTCACCTGGAAGGATACCAAGTCGTTCCCCGGCCAGCTGTGAGACATAGTCTCTCCAGCGAGTCCGGGGTCTTTCTATCGGTCTCCTCCCGGTGAGACGTGCCCGAAACACCTCGCCTGCGAGGCGCTCGCGGGGCATCCTGACCAGATGCCCGAACCACCCCATCTGGCTCCTCTCGACCTGGAGGAGGAGCGTCTCGACACCGAGCTCCTCCCGGATGGCAGAGCTCCTCACTCGATCTCTGAGTGAGAGCCCAGCCACCCTGCGGAGGAAGCTCATTTCGGCCGCTGGTACCCGCGATCTCATTCTTTCGGTCACCAGAGGGTTGGAACGTAGATCGACTTGTAAATCGAGAGCTTTGCTTTTCGGCTCAGCTCTCTCTTTACTACAACGGACCGATGCAGCGTCCTAGTTATTGCTGATGCCGCACCGATCCGCCTGTTGATCTCCCACTCCATCCTTCCCCCACTCGTGAACAAGGTCCCGAGATACTTAAACTCCTCCACTTGGGGCAGGACCCTGTCCCTGACCCGCAGGGGGCATTCCACCCTTTTCCGGGCGAGGACCATGGTCTCGGATTTTTTTTTTCTTGAAAAAAAAAGACGTTAAATCAATCTTTGTAAAAGTATCTAGTATTGCTATATTTGTGTTACATGGATATTTAAGTATTTTATAAATGTGATATTAATACGACTACTTGCTCTTTTTCAAGCTTACAAGTTGACTCCTTTTGAAGAAGAAGAACTGGTAAAGAAGTGGCAGGAGATTCTGGGTCCGAGTAATGAAGTTGTTGTAAGTTTTTTTATTTTTCACAGTAGCACCCAAAAGATTAACCATTTTTTTACTACTTCCAATGAAAAAGTGTGTAAAAGCTTTATTATGTTAAGCTAAACTTAACAAAACTTGAAGTAAGTTTTGCTTACTGCAGTCAAAAGCAAGCTATGTATACTTAATACCTTAACTTTTATGAAGTTATTACCCTGTTTGAACATTATTCCTACATTAAATACATAATGTAAGGCAGGAGTGCGATCGACTGGTCGATTGCAATCAACTGGTCGATTCGATTGCAAAGGCATTATGGGTAGATCGAATGGCATTGAAAAAAAGTAAAAAAAAAGAAAAAGTTGACGCCAGCCTATCATCAGCCTTACAATAACATCTGTCCTGAAGTCAGCCACTAAAGTTGCTAAAATTTAGGGAAACTTTTTCTTTTACTCCAAAAAAGTGTCAATCTAGCGGCTTTTCTGCTGTTACTGGAAATTTTTGGAGTTTGTGACGTGAAATTACATTGTTAAGCCTGCAATCAATAAGCAGCCCGCGGTGCTGCTGTGGCCCCTCCCCCTTGCAAAGCGCTGTGAGTGTGGGCATATGTTACAAATTGTGTTCT